>OZ022259.1:48296620-49496620 GCA_963978905.1 Trichostrongylus colubriformis
AAAAATTCTCGAAAATTAGCATTGGTCTAAGTCTCTCCAGCAACAGTCACTCCCAATGCAACAGTAAAATTAGATCCCTCATGTCCGGTTTTCGCAATTTCAATTTCGGGAGATCATAACTCGGCTCAGACTGATCTTTTCTCACAGAATAGGCACCATTCGATTCGCTACGCTTTTGGCAACAGTACGCATGCTTGCGTATTTCATTTTGCTAAAGGGCTGAAGTTTTATATTGCGCGAAATAAAAAAAAAGTCAGTTTTAAATCACCATTCTCTCCGAAAACACTGCTGCTGAAGAAGCTGTCCAGATGTTTGGGAAAGTGGGGCATAGTTAGCGCTAGATATGGTGAAGATGATGCACGAGTAAGGGCTTGAGCCTCCAACTACTTCAGTCACTGAAAGAGAATTTGTGGAAAATGCGCTTGGGTATGGCTGCTCCGAGGGGTCGCGCGGCACCCATGTTTTGGGTATTTTCGAATCGAGGCCACTTAAGGCGGTCAACTAACTTTGTTTGTTGAGGACCAATACTTGGGGATGTGCCCTGCAAGCATGGACGCTCATCGCTTTCTGCCGTTTTAGGTTAAGCGATTTGAACAGTTGAAAATTCATGCAACTTGATCTCATTTCTGCACTTCTTAAACCAAGGACGAATTGTTCCGTCCAATATTTCACCCCCTCCCCTTGCAGCACTCACATTTGTGGTCACCCTTGTCGGCTAAAAAAGAACTCGTGAAGTGAAGCCATCTAAAAAGTGCCATTTTTGCAGTACTTTAAAATTTCTCTAATAATTCGAAACCCTTGTGGCATTCCAGATAAAACATAGTAAGAAAGAGCAACTTTTTGTCTATCTAAGGGGCACAATAGGTAAGCTGATTAACGTTGACGCGCTCTGAGATTTAAATTTATCTTGTGAACGGCCGGCCAGAGCTTTCCTTACAACCTAATAAAAAATAGCACTAGAAAAAGTTTAGAAAACAGTAAGAATAAAGGTATAATTGTAGGCTATTATTGCGATAATCATGAGCACACAGCCCCCCCAAAAAAACGTATACAAACGTCAACTTTCATTTTCTAGCACAAACCGCTCTTATCTACGGGCCGCTCTTATCTATGAGATTTTAGGGTAGTTGTATTTGCGGAATTTTGGTAGTCTGCCGCAACGTCTGACAACAACGTCCCTTCAAACTGCTCGAATGTTGAGCTGCCTCACTACACGAAATCGGGTGGGGGGAAATCCGCCAAAAAGTCGCGTGGCCGCCCGCGGCGAGCGGCGAGGCGGGTGCGAGTGTCAATGGCAGGGCATGGCAGTCTTCTAGCGAGAGAGTGTGGCAAAGGTGGAGGAGGCACGGTGGCGTGGTTGGAGGAGGCAGTGTGGCATGGGTGGAGTGCAGCCACGCCCTGCCGGGCTCCCAACAGCAAAATCGATTCGCAAGTCGTACTGATGGCGCCGCGAGTGCGACGCCGCTGACGCGACTTTTTGGCGGATTTCCCCCCACCCGGCTCCCAACAGCAAAATCGATCCGCAAGTCGTACTGATGGCGCCGCGAGTGCGACGCCGCTGACGCGACTTTTTGGCGGATTTCCCCCCACCCCACGAAATCGAGCCTGTTGAAGCGCAAAGCTTGCGCTGCTGTTTACTATTCGCTGCTTTTAAGACTTCACCCTACGAGAGCATGCATCAATTTCTGCGACCCACGCAGGTGAGCCTGCAGAAATTGGTCCATGCTCGCGTGGGGGTAGCCTTGAAAGGCACTCGCTCTCTTCATCGCTGTGCGCGAGTCAGAGGCGGTCCTGTCGTAATCTGGTACCTACTAAGATTTGTTAGTTGGAACTGCTTGTAGATCGCATATACCGGTGAAGCCTAGATGACACCTTTTTTCTTCTTAGTGTAGAGATGCCTTGTTACGAAATCAATACTTTGCCGCACTTTGTATAATCGGTTCTACTACTACACACATATTATGTTTGTCCATCTGTTTTGTTTGCCTGTCGCGAATGCGAAAATACTCGAAGAACGGTTTGGAGAGGTCACGTCAGGTCCCGAATAAGAAGGGCACACAGGTACTGAGGTCACGTCAGGCCCCGAATAAGAAGGGCACACAGGTACTGAGGTCACGTCAGGCCCCGAGTAAGAAGGGCACACAGGTGCCATCAGTCAGATGGTGCTCCCTACCAAACATTAAATTTTGGTTCTAGCTGGTCTAGACACCGAAAAATGTGGGAGCAGTGCGATCAGATAGACCTTCGTGAGGGTGGTCAAATTTTTTTTTCAAAGTATCTTCCGATGAAGAGCCGGACCTCGCATATAAAAACTCGCAAAATGGTGCTAAATTTCTCCGAAGACGACGAAATGGAGGAATAACCAAGTGATGGATGCCACCCCGGGATTCGAGCCAGCCCCACGTAGCCGAAGCCATACTCGAAAATTCGCAAATAGTGTGGAGATACTGAGGATCCTAACACATGTGTGAGAGACGAAAACATACTTTGGGCCATAGCCATGGGTGAACCTTTTGCACAGGGAGAAGCTTCATAAAGTTGCAAATGTCAATCGGTATAGATCAAAAGCGTTGGCTTTTAAAAGCAAAAGCGTTGTGGAGAGGCACAAATGGGATATATGTATCATGTCATTGGATGTGATAGATTGCAGAAATCTACTGGTACAAGCGATATATGTGGGATGGCTTTACCATTTCCATGGATGACGTCTTTTATAGCTCCTAATTTTTGCACTATGTGCACTTCCTGCAGTCATTGATTAATGTTAACTCATCCTCTTTTCATATGAGTAAGTAAAGACACAATTCATCAAAATTCGGCTATCCTGGCCTCATTCGTGAGCAGATAGCCTTTCGCACAACTGGAAAGAGTCTGCCTCTATCCGAGGCTCGGCACCCAGGGAATAGGTCGGTAGGACCCTTGTGTCCCCAGGGTGTATCCATCCCACCGGCCGTTGTGGCGGCCGGCGGGGTGTCTCCGGTGGGGGCGTCTGGGGGGCATCATCAACGGGTGGGGGGAAATACGCCAAAAAATTGCGTAAGCGGCGTTGCACTCGCGGCGCCACCAGTACGACTTGCCAATCGATTTTGCTCTTGGGAGCCCGGCAGAGCGTGGCTGCGTCACTTCTGCACTCCAGCCCTGCCACACTGCCTCCTCCAGCCACGCCACCCTGCCTCCTCCACCCTTGTCACACTGTCTCGTTTGAAGGCTGCCAGCGCTGCCACTGGCACTCGTACCCGCCCCGCCGCTCGCCGCGGGCGGCCACGCGATTTTTTGGCGTATTTCTCCCCACCCAAGGCATCCTTCTGACTACGCGGTTGTCCTAGCGCGCACAAACCTCTCGCACCCAGGAGGCACCCAATGGTTGATGATGGGTGGGGGAAATACGCCAAATAATCGCGTGGCCGCCCGCGGCGAGCGGCGCGGCAGGTGCGGGTACCAGTGGCAGTGCTGGCAGCCTTCAAACGAGACAGTGTGACAAGGGTGGAGTGTGGCAGTGTGGCAGGGCTGGAGTGCAGAAATGACGCAGCCACGCTATGCCGGGCTCCCAAGAGAAAAATCGATTGGCAAGTCGTACTGGTGGCGCCGCGAGTGCGACGCCGCTTACGCAATTTTTTGGCGTATTTCCCCCCACCCGGATGCCTTCGATCCGCGACACCTTCAGTTTGACTTTCATCTTTGGGTCCTCAAATTTGTCAGAAACTTTAGTGTGCGCGACGATCAACGAAGGTTATCGCGAATTGTGTCTTTACTTTCGATCATCGTGTGTGCTTTTACATATTCCTCGTTTCCAAGTTCTACACAGGGTACTTTTGCAGTGAGGGGAGGTGGCAGAGCATCACATCATGGACATTTTCAACCTGATGTAAGTATAAAAGGAGAAAAGCCTTTCTCTATCACAAAGGCTCAGGCAAAACTATATTTTGAGTGTGCGGAGTGACCCCTCAGAGATCCTTCATAGATGCTCAAGTTTCCAACTTCTCATAGTATACTTCACTCATTGCGATACCATCCTACACAATTAATGCAATCAATGTACGGATCTTACGCCAAACTTACATAACCATAGATCTGTCTGTCGCTTGCATTCTTGATCACATCGTCTAGAACAGTTTTCAAAGCACTACAAGTATCCGTCTTGTTCGTAGGTGCAGCCTTGTTTGGGAAGTTTTTTGTTATAAGACAAACCAACTTTTTATTGTGCTCTTCCATCCGCTCATACAAACCTAAAGTAGTGGCTAAAATGGCTTGCTTTGCATAATGCCTTCCATTGACGTGCGCTATTTCCTCTATTGTCGTTGGATTTCATGTTCAGTCGCGGATGATGTCATTGTTTCCAGGTTACTATGTAGGATACGAAAATATCCGTATGGATATTTTCTGTACAGTTCCATGCTCGACTTATCATCGTGTGAAGGGCAGTTCGCTATTTCTACTTAACTGAAAGATCGTGAGATTCGCAGAATCAGTGCGATTTGTGAAAAGGATATACCTGCCAGTTGGGAGACTGTGGAATCCGCACAGAAGAAAATCATATGTAATTCTTAAAGGCACATTCCAGGATTAGGGAAACATTGCAGTCCTTTCACATGACCTAATAGTTCCCCAAACGAGCAGGGAGGCTGTGCACATATGGAAGCACCATGATGAGTCACCGCAGCGCGCGGAGCTCTTAAAGTCAGCTCGGCCGCACCCTGGAGCTCGGGCGCGTCTTTTTTAGACGCGATTGCTGGCAATGACGGTGGCAATGATGGCAACAACGTGGCAAATGAGGCCTACGATTTGTGTGATAATGTAAGATAAGGAAGAGATGCCAATGATAAAGGAGACGTTGACATGAGGGAACAGGTGATATCCTAGAGTTCTTTCTGATACCAGCCAGCGGGAACTGATTCAAATGCTCGTTCTCACGCGGTAATCTCGTCCAAGGCCAGATGACAGGAGGCCTTATTTTTGCTCTATTCGGGGACTTTTTTCGGATTTTTCTTTGTCGGCGTATTCCCCAGCATCTCGGATTTCATAGTTAAGCCCTTTAACCCACTCAGGGTAATCCTGGAATGTGCCTTTAAAGGAATCGTCCACGGAAAAATGAGTTTTTCAGTTTTCTATATATTTATGTTGTATTTGCCTAATGTGGGCCGCATTCAACGTTTGACGCGAATAAATCTGAATCCGGTTAAGATACAGCACCACAAGTCTGTGCTGTATCTTAACCGGAGTCTCGGCCGGGTGGGCGGGGCCTCCGAGAAAGTGTCCATCCCGTCCCGCCGCGGTCGGAGATGCGTTCCAGGAACAGAAAGTTACGTAAACAGTCCCACTGTGCGTTCCCAAACGCGGCGGACGATGGGACGGGAATTCCACTCGAAGGCCCCTCCCACCCGGCCGAGGATTCGGGGAGCTGTATCTTAGCCGAATTCTCACTTTTGCGCGTGCGGTCCTTGTTAGGCAAATGCGACATAAATATGTGGGTAACAAAGAAACTCATTTTCTGGACGACCTTTAAGAGGAAGTGGTCTGCGTCTCAGCAGTGGGTGGGGATTTTCCAGTGAGGTGATGTTGCCCGTTGTCGTGTAGAGGAAATTATTTCATCTCTACGTTGAGCTCTCAAGCTGTCTTCGCAGCTATGTCTTCCTCCCTCACCACCGAACGCTCCGCTTCGGTGGGTTCTTGTGCTCGTCGAAAGGCGGTGTGTCGCTTTGTGCGGTTTTTTGTAGTTCCTCTCTAAAGGTATCCGTTATGGTGAAAGCTTTCCATGTACAAGAAAATATTAATACTTTGTATCAGGCAATGCCATTAGGTTGTACCAAAAGTCGTGTGAGATTTTTCGATCATCACTTTTTATTATTATTTCTTCCAACAAAAGACAAATAGGCAACGACGTATTGACCACTGTTATCGACAACACGCTGCCACCACATAGGTAGATCGTTGATTCCCTCCTTCCAAAACTCTGGGTTCTAAGGGTCGAAGAACTCAGCGATCGCCTTTGCAAGCAAGTCATAATCAACGAATTTTCTCTTAGCTAGGAAGAACTTCAGAGGATGGGAAAGAAGATAGTCAGAAGTGGCAATGTCTGGAGAGTATGGCCGGTGGGACAGGACATCCCAGCCGAGCTCCTGTGACGAGGCCTGGGTAGTCTTCGCGATGTGGGAGCGGGCGTCGTCATGAAGGAGGGTAACCGCGAAACAAAACCTCGCGGGAAAGCATTCCTTCCGCGTCCCAGAAACAGCACAGTCCTGAGCGTGGTTTATTTCCCATGTCAATCTCGCTGCTGCTGAAGCTGATGAACCAGCGGCGCACGGTCTCGTAGCTCACACATCCCTTGCCCAATGCAGCGTTTGTGGAGTAGCAAGCTTCCGTCGCTCTGGTGCCGCGAGACCACTCACACTAGATGACACCGCGTGTTTGGTGGGTATCGACTACGGGCGTTATAGCTTTCTCCACGGAGTCTCGCGAGTCAGTGTATACTTTTCTAGAAAGCTCAGAAAACGCCTAAATCGCATACTCCTCAACCACCTACAACTATTTCGAAGTAAACGAGGATTAATGGTTCCTGGGAAAATCGTATAAGTCTCCTGGTATAACCTAATATTTTCAGTTGTATACTACAACTGGACCTAAGATACGAGCTTAGCTGTAAGACCGATGAAGTAAAAGAGCTGCAGTCTCCATCTACACCTGATGAATTTTCGAAATCTCTCAGGTGTGTGCCCTACACCAGAAATTTGGACCGCAGTGTGCGGCGTGCGACACGATGCATGTCATGAGCACCGTTTATTTGGGTTTAACAGAATCACCCAGTCCTGAAATAAAAATAAAGCGTAGAAGAAGGCAATATGGAAGCGTGGTCTTTTTCTTCGTGGATTCTGCTCCGATGAGAGGGACACTGAATAAATTCTAGAGTTATGCAGACCATTTGCGAATTTCACCTGCTCAATCCCTGAGCAACGATTCAAGTGTGAGCAGTAGCTCACTAATGTTATGTTCGTTGTTGTAAGTTGCAATTTTAGAGCTTCACTACGTACACTAAACTTCGTACAAACCAGGTAATGCTGTAAGATGAGAGTGTGGCTACCGCGAATAAACTCACTTAAACTCTTGAGAATATCCGCTCGTGAAAGCTCTTCATTGTTCCATATAAGCATCATAGCGAGTAAACCCAGCAAAAGGGTTGCTGCCACCAGGGATGCGTCAAGTAATATAAACGAGGCTTTGGTGTTTGACATCTGTTTTTTTAAATTGTAATCTATCGCAATAGTAAGTGATTACAAGGCGATGAATGAATGATAATGAAACTAACAAAACTTCCTTTCCTTCTGAAAAGGTGTAAAAGGAATATTGTTACAGGAATAGCTATAATTATCAAGATTCCGATAACGAACAGTATAATGAATAGTATCTGCAATGGGCCTTATTGAAACCCGAACTTGGCTTTGATATTATAGTAAGGTCGCAGAACTTACACTTCCGAATGGACTTGTTTGTGCGTTGGTATGGTCTTTACCCTAAAAGTGATCATTTCGAGAGACCCATAGCACAGTAGTACGCATAGATGGGGTTATGTACTAAGGTGTATTGTCGACAGTGCAATCCTTCCATGATATAAACCCCTTTGTAAGTCTGTTTGTCAGTATGTTTGTCGTTATGTTGTTTGGCATGTCAGTATGTCTGTGTCTATCCGCTCGCAAGTGAGTGATGGCAATAAGAGGTTTGATACAGGAAACTACCATTGACGAAAATGACCAGTTAAAGGCACACCACACGGTGATCAGATTAGTGGTTTACCTTCTTGGGGTAAATAGGTCTTTGAATAACTGCTCAGACTGCACCTTTGTTGCGGCTGCACGGAAAATTCTCACGGTGTTATGCCTGCTTGAATATAACCGAGCCACGCCCACTCAACCGAATCACACCCGACTTTAAAGCACCTGAGCGAGCCTCGCTAATGCTTTCTTGGCTCATCGCAGGATGACCTGTGCCGCTTCGCTCCATATCTTTTTGATCAGACAAGAGGGATATGAGAGGCCCATCTCGAGAACCCTATTCCCCAATTTCTGAGCTCCTTTCTGTGCTATCGCAGTGAGGGGTGGAGACGGGGAAGGAAGCATTTAAGGACACCGTTAGGGGCAATTTCGGCAAATTGTGGGATTACGAAAGTAAAGGTGCTCGGTAATATAATAGTAAAAAAAGAACGACATAAAACGGCGAAAAAACCAAGAAATAGGAACCCGAAATTCCCCCTTCTCTCTCTCGTCCTCTGCGTCTCTGGTCGGAGTGGACTGAAGACAGGCCAGAGTCTTAACTAGTCGGTCGCGATTGTTGTCAAGCCCCGCCACGTCGACTCCCCCGGGCGCATAACGGCATAACGGCATGGCGAGCTGCGGGGTCGCCATAAGACCCCAAGTCGCGTTTTTTATGCGATTTTCACCACATGGGACCCATTCTGAAGTAGAAGGTTCGTTTCAGAGAACATGTACTTCCAGATCTCAGTTTTCCCTTACCCCTAATGGTGCCTTTAATGAACGCTGAATGGTGACGTATTTCGCGTGTTAGTGGCGTATCGTGCATGTCCTACAGCAACGACGTCACTCCTGCGTCGCATGATTCCAGTTTTTCGTCTTTTTGTAGGAGTAGTGCTTGTTATTTTCGCGGAATAGTGTGAACCGGCGATGCTTCGGGTTTTTTTTTTGACATTCATCCAAACGTCGAGAGTACGAGCTCTGTAGGAATCATGTGTATCCTCATCCACACTGCAGCTTCTTCCTCACAAGTTCAGACAAAATCCTCCTTATATAAGGTGTGGCCAAGAATAATGTCAATGGATGATACCAGCTCGATTCACTCCTTGCTGACTGTGGATTACTTCGACGAAGTGGGGCAGGAAGTGTCCTATGCCATAAGCCGTGACGTCTTACCTCGCAATCGAGAAGAGGGGCAATGAGGTTCGGCTAAAACTTGTGTGCAATCCATATTAAGTAAATGTTTGCCGTGTTTTCAGAAGCTCTCGCCGTACTCAATTGAAAATAATCGTATCTGATAGAGATAAGTTCAGAATTCTAACTCTTGGTTGCCATCACAATGAACGGGCTCTTGTAAAAATTTGCACATAAGCATCTTGGATGGGTCTTTGAGGGGTCAATCTGCACATTTCGGCGTATATTTTTGCCTAAGCCTTAGTGGAGGAAGGAAGGGGTCCCCTTCTTCTCCTAGGCTTAGGTAAAAATAATGTTCATAGTGGGATACTCCTCTCCCTCATTGCGATAGCACCCATTCTTATGTTCATCCTTGTGCACCATCCCAAATCCATACTAGTAACGCGCTGATCATATCAGAGCATGTCAGTGCACTGCATATAACACGATACACACGTAAGCTATACATCGCCATTCTAAACTCAAAAAAGTGTTCCTCTCCCCCCTCATTGCGCGGGAAGCGAGCGTTTTGGTTGTGAATCATCGCACGCGGCAAATTCTGGGTGACTTTGATGCGGCGTGTTACCCGCTACGCGGTTTCCTACTGGGGCCAAATGTTCCGCCTTGACTGCTGCTTCTTCTTACAATCCGCTTTTTCTCTTCTGGTCGGTTTCGCTTATTGGAGTTTACGGTACGGTCCATCTATTTGAGGTTTTCACTCACCCGCGCTGGAGCAAAGGGTAGCGCAGCTAATGAGGCGCATTAGTTGCTCTCTAGTGCAAAGCTGCGTCGCAAATATCGTACGACGCAGCGTTGAAGTCCGAGATTTGCCGTGCGATCCATGATTCTAGCCATAAACACCCTCATTGCGAGGGCAGCCTTCTTTCTTTTCACTTTGAGCAACTTCCACTGTCCATTCTGCCTTCTTTTGTTTTTTAGTAAGCTCTTCGTTGTCCCCCTCAGTTTTGAGGGCCTGTCCTTGTACCGGGACGTTGTCGATTCTCGTTTGTCTTTCCCAAACACTAGGTGAGCTACTTTATATAATCGGTATGTGTGTGTGTGTGTGTTTGTGTGTGTATGTCTGTCTGTTTGACCGGAAATTCATATCTCTCGCAGCAAAGATGGGTTTTAGATATGATACAGGGGTGGTAAAGGGATCCCAGCGGTGGTGGACCGAAAGTGATAGCAGCTGATAAGGGCTGATAAGGAGCCTCAAAAGGCTAATGTCGCCAAATCCGTCTCGCCTTTCGGGTTGATCCGAGGGCCCACACTCATAGGTGTTTTGAAATGTGGGACGGGCACATCAATGGTGGGTGATTCAAATTGATAGCGCTCGATAAGATTTGATAAGGAGCGTCAAAAGGCTAATGTCGTTAAATCCTTTTCCCTTTCGAGTCGATTCTAGAGCGCCGACACTTATAGGTGTCTTAAGTAGTGGGACGGACACATCAATGGTGGGTGATCCAAAATAGTCACGCTTGGTAGGCCTTGATGAGGAGAGTTAAAAAGCTATATCGCCAAATCCGTTTCGCGCTTCTGGCTAAAAGTCGGATGTTCACACTCACAGGTATTACAGGGTACGGGGACCTTGATGGTGACTTTTTGTAACTGATAACGGCTTACAGGGGCTGATAAGAACCATCAGGAAATGGGGAAGGGATAAAATCCGGTACACCGCTTACTATTACTATACGACTGTTGTAGTAAATGCGTTTGATGCTCAGTACCATTGGGCGAACATATCTTGTTTATGTTCTGATATTTGCTGCCGATGTATCGATCGCTACAATTCCTAGCCTTCCGAATAATGGTGTATGTCTTTTGACACTGCGATCTGCATGGATGATCAAGACATGATCCAAATATGTGATAGCAAAGCAAGCGATTCATTCTCTCATGCGGTGCCAGCAACAATACTGGGGATCGACCGCTAGACTATGTAAAATTTAAAAGAGTGGTGCATGTTTACGAAAACGATAAGCATCGATAACTGGCATATGGATCTACCACCAATATGAAGTAGATGCTCAGCAAATGGACAAATTGCTACCAATTGATGCAATTGAATCCAAGACTGTCGATCCCTAAACTATTTGAACTCCCAATAGTGATAGCTTTAGCAGTAGGGTTACCTGATTAGTGGATTTACCCATGTCATTCCTGTACATGATCGTCGATATCATTCAAACAAATGGTATCGACCGCTAAATATGGAAAATGGTGAGCTCCTCCAGCGGTGACATCTTCGATTTCGTTTAATATCTATCACCTATATGTAGGAAGTAGATGCTCAGCAAAAAGTCAACATCGACCAATTCCCCACTACATAGTTCTATTGATTAGAATAAGTAATGACTAATTCGCACAGTACTGTGCGACAGCCAATTGCTATAGCTATAATCGCATTCGATTCTGCCTCGGTGGCCATAGTAGGGGAAGGACTGGTGGTAACCTGTCGAGTTAGTTGTGTATTAATGTGTAGTACGACACACCGCTAACTATCCATACATCAGTAAATGATGATCTGCTTATTCATTGATCATGAATAACAACAAAAACCCTTATACAAGACCGTGCTACTCGGTGGTATTGCGTTGCGTGATTCGGTGGATGTGTGTTGCAGGAGCGGGAGGAGGGGAGAGGGTGGAGATGTTGCAGAGTATGGAACAGAAACACGATTGACAAGCCGACAGCAGCAAGACAAGCAAGAAACGCGATTGACATGCCGATGAACTAGTGTATAAAACATAGATACATATTTGTATGTATAAGTATGTGTGATCTTGTAAAGCTAGTGAAGGCATGTTATATCCCCACAGTCATCCCCCAACCCCTCCTGTTGTAACGGGAAGCACCGTGAGCAGCGGTGCTGCAAGCAACGCAGTCTTTCCACGAAGTTCACTGTCATTTTTAGGGGCAGCAACTGGAGATTGAAAAGTGACAAAAGAATGTTCTGTGAAACCTTTGGAGCACAATGATCTGCAACAATCCATCGCATAAGTCTCGTACTTGGTGCATTGAATAACAAACTGTTATGTGCCGAGTAAGCAATTTGATCCGAAATAGAGCACTCTAAAGTTCAAACTTAGAGAGGTGCACATTAAACCAAGGCAAATGGAAAGTGTGATATGATAATATACCTCTTGAATCTGAAGGAACAGTGCGGAGAGTCACTGGTGCACTCATGCACCGCCTGCTCCTTGACGACAAACTCTGAAATGGTTCCCACCGCTGTTCACTAGATGAAAGCAGTGCGTGATAGTGATACGACTGATAACTCTGTTTTCGTTCTTTTCTTCATGTGGTTTCTAAAAGTCATTGGTTTCTACGGGCGACATCCTTTATTTGGATGTGCTGCAATATGCTCCGATGCGACATCTGCAGGTCACTAGCAGCATCCACCAACATTTTTACGATGTGTGAGGTGAAGATGAGATTTGCATTCGTAAATTTTTGTACAGCACTAAACCGCCAGGTTGCAAAAAATTGCAGCTGACGGCTTTGGCCGCATCTTATCAAAATTGTGCTAATGTTGCTGGCCTGGAGTTGTGCGGCATCCTGGCGCAGCACCACATCGACACCTACTGCACCAAACCTGCTGATTCCTTAAGATTGGATCTGTCGCCCTTGGCTTTTTTATAAGTACTACATTTAATCCTCGAAAGTGACTGCGGAGTTCAGAACAGTGTCAAGGAGTACCTTTCACAATCTCAATAGCACATCGATGACAATGTGATGAGAATTGAGTCGAAGGAAAAGCGACTTCAAAAAAGGAAAGAAAACCACAAAATAAGCGTTGCTAGGTGAAACATGCTTCAAAAAGAGTATATCCAAAACAGTGTCATCTGGTGTCTCTACGGATAACAGAGACCAAGTCACTGTGATGAAATTGTGTGTAAAATTTGAAGATTAATTAGAACACAATGAGAGGAAAAAATGCAAAAAAAGACAAAAAACACCGTGTCAATGTGCCGATCACAGCTAAACCGTGCAGTATTCTTGCACATTGAGTCAGACCCAAAATCATTCGCCACATCGAAAACGCGTCGATATGCAAAATAATAATAGAAATTAGCAAAATACAGCCGAAATTAGACATTTGACGGACAACTATCAAGTACGCTTTGACGCCGCCGCGCTATCATCCAAGACCGTAGGCCTATGCAGCGCTTTGATATGAACTGTGCGTTTAGTGGGATGGGCATCTGTCATAGATCCGTTTAGGTTATCTTTGTCATGGTTGCAGGCCGTTTTGTAAAAAAAAATTATAAATTACCACTTACCGCCATATTTTGCCGAGGACGGGTCCAAGACGCGATTTGGCTGAAAATTTGCACATGGGTGAATTTCGATTCCCTGAGCATCATTATCGATCCCTTTGCGCAACAATGCCTCCTTATTCGTGCATTACGCGAAATACTGTTTCTTTTTTCTTCGAAGGTCTGAATGATGTGTGTGAATCGTGATTGCTCTAACGTGACCTGTTCTGAATGTTTAACTTTTCAAATTATGCAATATCTGCTCTTTTTAAGTGTTTAGATCTCTAAACAGAATAGGTAAATTTTGCTCATTTTTGCAATCTGTGGAGCATACAGTTTTCTAGTAGCAAATTTTGCTTATTATGTACACTGTGAAGGCTGGAAATGGCGTTGTCGAGCGCGTTGTCATGGAAACAGCACTGCTGGTGACCTCCGGGGGGAGCTGAACAGGCAGCTGTTTCCTGTGGGAGTTTTCACGTAATACCTTCTTGTCTATCCGCCATCTGCTGAACTGAAAACTATTTTGGTTTCCAAAAGAAAAGCCCGCAGTAGAACTGTTTTAATCGGAGCAATTTGCACCAATGGCCGCTGATGAACTTGTATTTTCAAGTAGAAATGTACTCTGGTTCATCATTAAAATGAAACCTATCACTAGCAATGAAGAACGCGATTTGTCAGCAGCTTCAGAGCCTTCTCAACAAGTGCATTGTTCCATAGAACTTCGTGGTGGTCCCTCTTTACTAGAAAACTTTCCACCTCATGAGACTAGTACCGCCTTAGTTGCTGATCATAATGTTGTGACTAGAAGTCTTGCCCTCTGTTACTATTTTAGCGCTTCTATTTGACGCATAAATAAATAAAAAGACAAATAATAAACCAGTTAACAAAGTTAATAAAAGTATGGTTAGTCGCAAATCTTATTAGTTCAAATTGAAAACGAGTGTATAGATTTCCCGAGTGCCGCAAAATTCCCAGTTTCTCTATAAGGGTGAGGACGAAAGCTCATGTGCTCAAATAAATGTGGTGTCTGAAATTGCAAGGGCCTATATGTGGATTTGAAATCAACGTACCATTAATTACTCCTTGGAGTAGCTGGTTTAATACTGATTACATATTAGCCTTGTCCGTATTGTGTTCCACTGCTGCTACCTGGAATCCGCTTCAGAATCAAAGTACATCATCCGTTTTCTTGACTCCCTTTCATTCTGAAGCCGATAAAATCCACGAGGTCGATTTTTTGGCATTGTTTACTTTCCCTTTTCCGTCACTTTTACTCGTCATTGCGATACATTTCCTTACTCATACTCCTTACTCCTTACTCAGTTGTACATAACAAGTCGTTCAAAGCGAAGAGCAAAAAATAATAGCTGTGAGCTGGAATTTTACGGCACCAGGATCAGGCGTCTGACATGGGTTACCAGAGACTTGTAGTCGTCATTCCGAATTCTATTCACCCCTCCCGCGCCGAGGTACGGGAATTGGGGGACTGCAAAACCAGAGAAGAAGCGAATGAGACTGCACAGCTCACTCGTGGGGAGGGCTGTGCAACCTACAGACGAGGCGATTCAGTCTGCGATTTGATCCAGTACAGTGTTTGACTTCGATGGGAAAGATGAAGAAACTTTTTTACGCTGCATTGTGTCGTTCTTTAGTGATAGAAAGCCTGATATTTTACTCCAAATTTTACTGGTTTCAGATCCACGTCCACCATTATGACCGATTACTCTGACAGTCTTCTGAAGACAATAGCTGCTATACATTTTTACCTTCGGTCAGTCTGTTGGATTTCAGTGTCGTACACAGCATTTTATTTTGGTTGTTTCAGTGAGGGATACTATGGTACAGCGCTGAAAATCTGTGCTGGTCCTGATGCAGACTCACCGCATGTACAAATGCTCAAAGGCATCGCATTGAATTTGTATGGTACGATTCGATTTCTGTTTTCAACTAGTCAACAAGGTAAGGTATGCAGTAGCAGGTGGCCATACTCACACTCTTTTAGTGCGGGAATTGAATCCCTCATCAGCAATGCACTTCCAGGCGTCGAGGAGAATAGCCGTTACAGTACGACCCCCCTCCCCCCCCTCCGGTACCAAACACGACCCCCACCATTTTTTCAACCTCTGTACCAGTAACTGTTGCCGTAATGTATTGCTGCAATGTGTTTTATTGCTATGTATTCTTATTGGAGCAAAAAGATATTTATTCCACATTTCTTCATCCGAACTCGCTGCAAAACATCCTTTCCTTCCCATCTGCTAATTGAAAGTTTAAATTCTAGCGTTTATCGGAGACCTCTCCAGGGTCGAGCCCACTCCATCCGGTCAAATACGACCCCTCTGTCGAGGAATCCTCGACTTCCGGTGTACACTGCTCATCAGTGCTCACCATGCAGTCAACCATACATTCCATTCCTGCAGGCTAGATTAATTGGCACCAGACTCGTCTGGAAGAATAAAAAGCAGTGACTTGCACGTCGGCTGGCCTACGCAAGTATTGAAAAGGCCAAATCGCATCCACCTGCCACCACGATTTCGAATGGAACTAGAATGCGCGACACATCCTAACAAGGGATGGATTAATGTCAAAGGTTTATCCTCATCCTTTTTCGTCAGTTCCGGTTAACGCTTTGAAAATTCTTGGAGGCTCTCCGTGAATTAGCTTTTGTTTAAAAAAAGCTCTGTTTGACTTGCATCATGTTCAAAATTGATGCAAAAGGATGCTACGTGTAGTTTAGTTTGGTTTTGTTTTTGGAACAATTTAAAGACAGCATTAGGGGTAGTGTGGCTATTGAGAAATCCCTGAAAGAAGTTACTTACATGGAAACTATGAGCCTAACAAGGGAGGGTCATCAGGTCGGTCCGGCCTTTTGCGATGGGATGTATACCACTGTACTCGTCTTTGGACGAGAAACTCAAATCTGCCTTCCAAATTTGCGAAACGATTCTGTGAGCAAAGTTATGAAGGGTAGTCTCCCGACATGGTCGACTCTCTCTCTCTCGCATGTTCGCATGAGTGGACGTGGAATGCTAGAACAGCAAGGTGTGTTGTGGTGTACTGGATACGATGGTTGTTTCACAGGAGATGGGTCGCAGGTTCGGATCCTTCGTGCGATTGCTCTTTTGCTTTTTCTCCCTTCAGCTCATATGAACCCAGAAAGTGCGTATTAGTAAGTATTTGAAAGGTTTACCTCTTCATTCAACATCAAGAGGGGACAAAATTTCACGTTTCCTGATTTATGCATTTTTTCAAGACTTTCATTTATAGAGGGCATGTGGTACGTTATATCCTGTAGACTTGAACAGAGCGTACAGTTGTACAGATAAGTATGTGGTATAAGGTAACGTAGCGTTGTCTAGCTGAGAAAAACAGTAGTTTCTCTCATACTCAATCCCAATGTTCTGCCCAAAGCTAGTGTTGGCGTACTTGTTGAAGGACTTCGGTTCCTGTGAAGTGAGACGTCTGCCTTCTCGGAAGGAACAAAAAGTTATCGAAAAGTTCTCGTTTATTTTGCGGGAAGCTGCACTCGACAACGTAATAATTGAGTTGACCATCAAATAAGCAGGTGAAGGTCCTTAACATACCTGCAGGTGCAACAAGCATGATTCAACCTTTAGATGTATATTTTTTCCTGCCATTTAAGTCGATGTACAAGCGCTTCACTTCCTATGTAATTGCACATGATGTAAATTTTTCACTGCACAACCGAGACTCTATCCTCCGCCTTTTGTCTTTAGTTTATTCTGTTTTGTTCGCCCAAATTTAAAAATTTCTTATCTTATTCCTGGTATGCGGCGGGATATTTTAGTGCACACCCTGGCGAATATGAAACACCTCTTCAATATTGTTTCCCATCTGAAGTGGTTGAGGGCTCCGACTGCTGTGTGTGTGGTAATTTTTTCTTTATTCGTTGTGCACACTGTGAGAGACTGTACTGTTTCGCCCACTTTGTGCAGGAATACCACATGTGTTCGTAAATTACTGGTTTTCAAATATTCTTGTATCTCCTATTCACCATATGCCCTCTATAAATGAAAGTCTTGAAAAAATGCATAAATCAGGAAACGTGAAATTTTGTCCCCTCTTGATGTTGAATGAAGAGGTAAACCTTTCAAATACTTACTAATACGCACTTTCTGGGTTCATATGAGCTGAAGGGAGAAAAAGCAAAAGAGCAATCGCACAAAGGATCCGAACCTGCGACCCATCTCCTGTGAAACAACCATCGTATCCAGTACACCACAACACACCTTGCTGTTCTAGCATTCCACGTCCACTCATGCGAACATGCGAGAGAGAGAGAGTCGACCATGTCGGGAGACTACCCTTCATAACTTTGCTCACAGAATCGTTTCGCAAATTTGGGAGGCAGATTTGAGTTTCTCGTCCCAAGACGAGTACAGTGGTATACATCCCATCGCAAAAGGCCGGACTGACCTGATGACCCTCCCTTGTAAGAAGGCTATCTGTGGCGAAATCTCCGTGAAAAAGTGCGCCTGCGAGCTGTAGAAACGGTGCAACGGATATGAGCTGACGCCTTTGGATGATCGACCCCGCCTCCAGGCGACGTGATACCTGGTTGGCTACGATGTGAGCGGCCAAGGATATGCGGTGAGATCGAAGGTATTGCGGCGCTTGCGCAGTTTTAGCCCGAAGCTCACTCCAGGAAAAAGATGCTGTCGTATTTCCAAAACATTCCTTTGTGTTTACTTGGCAGCATGCCAATGGAAGATTCGTTCGGAGTATCCGCCTCTTGACGGAAAGGTCGTCCGTGTTGAGGATCAACGAGAGAAGGGGGTCCTATTTCTCGGGGTTTCTGGCCATTTCCATCCGTTTTTCTTTCACTGTCCTGTTACTAGGCATCTCGACTTTCAGATTCAACACTTCTTTTACTTTTCGTTCTGATTTCCCCTAACGCTGCCTTCAAAGCTCACCATAGTATCTATCTTTTTCTAAAATTTCGTATCTTTGCTATTACAATGAGCGTGAGCACTTTTCAAGACTTGAATATAACATTATTGCAACTTCGCAAGACGATGAAAAAAATAACGAAAAGGTTGATCTTGTTTCTTTTTAGGCAAGCCAGCTGAGGCAATGCGATTACTGGAATCACTACGACAGGGAGACTACGCGATGGGAGCCCTGTACGCACTGAAGCAGTCTCACCTACTAGCAGAAAGTCCAGGTGAGTGATGTGCTCAGGTCAACAACAGTTTTGTGTTGGCTCCCACCAGTCCGGTAGGATATTTTGCATGGCACCGCCAGGAGTAAAGAAAAAATGCGAAACAGCGAGATATTTTCTTTGTGAACTTGTATTCTAGTGAGGGTGAGGTCGAGATGATATGGGCGATACTCCATTGAAAAGGCGCGTCTTGAAGTCTTCCGCGATCTTCCGCGGATAATTTCGAACTGCAACACATCATTATTCCGAGTTGCAAGGGCTGGGCCACTCACTGTTGTTTTACTTACCCCTTCACCCGTCTGCATCTACCTCGATCGGCTAGTGATGCAGATTGAGGGAAGGGGGGCAAGAGTTTTAGATCCCATTTCCTGAGTTTTTGACCTTTTCTTTCCATTTGTTCTCTATTCCACAATTATTCCATAATTTCCTAAATTACCCCTAAGGGTGCCTTTAATCTGGGGTTTGAATCAGAGCGAAGGATGAATAACCCATATCTGATCAATCCCGATACATGTATAGCTCGAGGAATCATAAAATGTCTTCGTACGATGCCACAGCTGTGTTTGTCGCTGCTGCTTACGCAAACCAGTCAAATGTTACGTCGGTTTATAATTTTGCCCCATACAACACTCTTCAAAATTTTCTTTTTTGGGTTTACGGCTTTCTGTAGCAGGGCATTGAGACTCTGCCCAGCAAATGGTTTGCCACTGTAGACAGTGAGATGAATATCTGTGATTGTTGAAAATTAATTGCTATTAAACAAAGAAATAATAAATTTTATAGGTGCTATAAGTGAGACGGACTTTATGAACCAACATAATGGTACCCTATCTTGCGTACCGCAAGAGTCGCATCATTTCTTGTATTTGTAGTCATTTCATTTTCTTTTTCTTCGTTGATGCACTGTATTTGACACCTGTACCTCATCTACTTCTCTTTCCACGGGAACTTAACCGAATCCCTCGTGCCTTTGAACCACAGGGACGCATCACACTCATTTCCATTCGTTCCATTCGACTTCGTACTTTGCTATAATGTTACGTTTCAGATCGGCAATCGCTAATGGAAATCGAATCTGCACTTATGGAACTTCGTGACGCACCCGCGATGGCGCAATTTTCAGCTGCTGAAGCCTTGTTCTTTCAGAAAGACTACGCTAAAGCGAAGCCTATACTCGATAAAATCGCAAAGTCGAATCCAGAAAATGCTCTGGTAAGAAAATCTTATATATCCATCGTATACATATCTTATATCCCTTAGAGACACCGGAAAGGGTAAATGTGACAGTTAGCAGTAGAGAAAGAACGAGATAAGAAGGCGAAGTACCCGAGAAATAAGAATCCTAAGACTCCGTTTTTTTGCGCCCCTCTGCATCACTAGCCGGTAGGGTGGACTGCAGACGGGCGAGGGCTAAATCATGTCTCCCCTTTGCCGACGACTCTCTGCGGCCGAACGGCAGCACGATTTGCACGGCTGCGGGATCGCGAAAAAACCCCAAGCCGCTTTTATTGAATGCGAGTTCTACCACACGTCACCTATGCTGGAGTAGAAGGTTTATTTTCAGAAAACATCCATTCTCTGTTCCCACTTCCCTTTACCGCCCGCGGTGCATTTAAATGAAACGGAAGAGGTCCTAAGGAAGCTGAATATGCAAAGAAATGATCATTTTGTAACGAACATTCAAAGTTAGAAGCGATAATCGGTGGAAGAACCCGGATTCATAAGCGCGGCGCTGTGGTGTGTATTCGCATCAAATTCTCATCATCACTTGTCCGCTGTAGAGATGTCCTTTGTTGTCTCGTAAGGTGTATTTCATTCATCAGTGATTATGTGAAACAAGTGAAACAACACACAGCAACAAACAAGTAAATCAATGGAGTGAAGAATAAGCGAAACGTAAGGAAATAGTGTGATTACAACTAGAACCTAGTTAATTCACTATCGATGTCTTGGCAAGGTGCCGTGTGTGAATTGCGGCAACTGCAAGCCACCGTCCTCCCATACCGTAAACCAAAATTGCCCTCCTCCCGCTGCTTATGTAAGTCAATAGGTTCAGTGCAGTGCATTCTCTCACAACGGGAAATCGGTTGCAGACATAGTTTCATTGTCCAAGCTTTGATGCAAAAAGTCCAATTTTGGGTCACCTCACTCTTTTCCAAGAAGAAAAATAATCGAATCTTTCCAAATTGCAGATCACATGCCTTTGTGGATGGACAGACCTGTTGCTCGGTAGGGATCAAAAATCCACGATAGAAATGTTTGAGAAAGCAGTGGATAAAGGATATCTTGATGGTTATGTAGGCAAAATAGCTGTGTACACATCAAGACAGCTAGCAAATGATGCGAAAGCTCTTGCTAAAGTGAGTTTTCATCAGCTACTCTATAATATTGTACTCAGCACCACCCTCAATACTTCAAAGCACGATCCCACGTTTATCGAAGCCTCTTTACTAATGACGATGAGGGCGACGATCCACTCAATCGTCACATTGTTGCTATATCGTTGGATTGATGAAAGTTGTCATTCAGGCTTAGGCTTGTCACTCCGATATTGTGGGTTATATTGAAACCGATCTTCACGGTGTAAATGTCTGCCGAGACCTCCTACATCTGCACTTTCATATCTGAAAAAATGTTTTACGCTTTCAAGCATTCAAACCTTGCCACAGACTAGTCACTGATCAATCGCTCTTCAGTGTGTGCCAGGCATCTGGCTCTCGTCAAGAAGTGATATGGCACTAGGATGTATATTTGACCTACACATTGACTTATAGGGGCTAGGCACTGCAAAGATAATGTATTTATGTCTTTACTAAAGTAGTTGAAAACTTAACGTCAAACCTCGAAGTTAATCGGACGGTTAACTTCATGTTTTCATACTTTATTTTTCTTTTTTATTGTTCTATTTCTATTTTATTTATGTTGTTTTGTGGTATCACTGTCATACAAGTTTCGATGCACTTTTGTTGATGTTATTTAGGATTATCTATCTATTCATTTTCTGTTTAGGACTATTTGCACATTTTTAGGATGCCTTGACGGCCTGTTTTAGTCACTTACCTTTCCATGTCGAGACAACGAGAGCTACCCTGTTAGCGAGGGAATGGAATAATGCTCTGCAAGCTATACAGAATTCCAACATCGTAGAGGTGATCTTGTTTGTTCCGTTTATTTGTCTAAGTCAGGCTCATTGAAACAGATGGAGTCGATCTCATCTCCCTCGTTTGGGATTCATTCTGCTTTAACAAATCTTTCAAAAAAAAATTTTCAGTCGGATAATGTGTTTATACTTTTTCTGTTCGCCGTTCATACTATTTGTTCAAGTGGAAATAAAGTCGAGCAGGCGCTTACTGAACTACAGGTTGGTAAAATGAATATACTTATAGTTAGCGATTCTCTATATTTTCTCTGAAGAGTGTCGTCCTCATAGAGGTGGGAGTGGTGGAAAGATTTACAATGCCAGAAGCGCAAAGAGGACAATACGGTATAGTTTGTTATTTGGAGCCCAATGACAGTAAGACGCATGACTGTTATATTGCCCTCCGCGATGTGCCTCGCACTTGACATACGGCCAAGTTCGGAGATGGATTTTAATCCCCAGCGTTTAGCTTGGACAAAAGCCAATGCTTCCCGGCTTGTCTGAGATCTGGCACTAATCTGGTCGTGAGAAAAAGAGAGGCGTGATGGGCTTGACCGCGGCTCGTCAAGGTGCAGGGACTCTTGCAAAAACGCCTAGAACTTCCACATGCTTGCAGTGGCACCCACTAATCACCCCCTCCCCCCCCCCCTCATTCGAACGCCCACTTCGTCGGACATCCCTTTGAGGAGCTCCAGCTCAGTCGGCTCTTGTTTTTTTTCACGTGAAACTTCGCATTCGACCGTTGGTAAGCAAATACAGCATACACTCCATATCACAGACTGGAGGAGGCGTGACCTACAGACTTGCACGAGAGCGCGGAGGCATCAGGGCACACTTGATAGTTGTCCACCAAATAGCTGATGTCGGCTGCTTTTTTTCTGATTTCTATCGTTATTCTACACAGCGACGCTCGTTTTCATGTGGTAAACGAGTTTTGATGCAACGAGGGCGACTTCGACGAAACTGAGTGCAATACTCGATAAAAACGTTGGAGAAACGCAAAAACATCATGATAAAGTGATGATTTCGGGATAACCGTGCAGTATTCATACAAATCGATTTGCATTGAATATCGATCACCTCATCGAAAACTGATGTTGTATACAACGATCAAGCGAACTTCGATACTGCTGCCTTGGCGGCCTAGTTCGTGGGCCACGCCCTATCTAGTGCCCTGATATGGACTGTGAATATATTAGGTAGTCTAAAAAGTCTTTTCGTATTTTTAAATACCGCTTTTTCCCTCAAAACTGCTTTCCAAAAAATTTCTTCTGTACATATATATATATATGTAGTACAAGTCCACACGCATCTATAGGTATTGTTGTCTTCCATCTTCCGGATATCCCTTTTCGGCAAAATAAAAATATGAAAAGTCAAATCATTTTCAATTCCAATTTTTTTCTTTGAATGGCGTTAGACAGGGAAAGGAAAAAGTGATAATCCGATGGAGCAAGATCAGGGCTATAAGGCAGCAATTTTTATCCGAGCTCGAGAATTTTTTGAAAGAAAAAATTTTAAAAAATTTTTACCACTAGTGAAAAAATGACTCGCCAAAAAATTCTCGAGCTTGGATAAAAATTGCTGCCCCATCCACCTTATAGCCCTCACCTTGCTCCATCGGATTATCACCTTTTCCTTTCCCTGTCTAACGCCATTCAAAGAATAAATTTTTTATAATTTTTGTATTGAAAATGAGGTTGACCGTTGATATGTTTATTTTGCCGAAAAAGGTTATCCGGGAGATGGAAGACAATAATACCTATAGATGCGTGTGGACTTGTACTACATGTGCATGTACAGAAGAGATTGCTGGAAAGCAGTTTGGAGGGAAAAAGCGGTATTTGAAAATACGAAAAAAACTTTTTAGACTACCCAATGTGAGTAATGAACGAACTCAGTTTCCCGTTGACGATTCTTCAAATAACTACTTTTGGTGGATGCTTGGGACCAGTTACCTAATTTCGTAAAATATTAATTTAGGTGAGTGCCCAAGATCAATACCTATAAATCAGCTTGCTGGCTTCAGCACTCGCGGCTCACGTTACCCCGGCAGAGTAACTTCTTAGCCGAACAACTAAGGGATGAAGTCGGTTCCTGGGTCTGGATAGTGGACGCACAGTAATTTGACTAACGGGAGCTCACTTGAGATCTGGAGCACTTTCATTTTATGAAAGTCAGATTTTTGAACTTTTTTGACCTCGTGAGCCCTTCTTGCGATTCGGACTTTGAATTTTGGAAATTGGTGACCCCATTAAAATTACCTAATGATCCACTTTATGATAGATTATAGACAGCTTTGGATGCGACGGAAAGTGGTAATCATGCGTTGTACGGACGAATGGCCAGTTGCCTTTATAGAATGGGTGCACGAAATCGAACTGTTTTAGCCTTTGCCAGGTACGGTCACTCCTCTCTTTTTGCTCTTTTTCTTCCTTACCTTAATCTCCCACTGAATTTTTGAATTATCAAAATCTGACTCGTAATCATTAAAACTGTGACTTCATATGACATTCATATTTGTCAACTTATACAGGGGGTGCCAAAAATAAAGTAGTTTTGCTCACGGCTCACATCCACCTAGTATGCAAAACATAGGGAAACGAAAGAGATAAAAGTGCTGGGGCAAAATATTCTCGAAATGTTTCTCTAGAAACAGGAGCAAGGTGAGACTGTTTACTTCCACCCATCAAAATACGGAGCTTTCAGTCAGCGCAGTCGGGCTCCAGAGCGCCTATCCTATTAAGGTCCGCTTAGAGCCGTGGAGCCAGGTTCGGGGGTAGGTCTTTTGTGGGAAGCTTCCTGAGGATTACCCCTCCGGTTAATGGAAGACACAGAACCCCTGCTGCTTGGATAAGGCTGCTATGATTCGAGGTATCATTTTTCATACCTCAGACACCTCTCCGTAGGGGTTTTAGTGGTAACGGCACGTTCTCGTTCTTAGAAACGAAGGGCGCTGGGAACCCGGAAAAGACGGAATGTTCAAGAACACCACCCAGTATGAATCCTCTCGGGTACCTAAAGTGAACGGACCTTAGCAAGGCTATGAACGAGGGCGACGAAGTTTCGGATTCTGCCCAGTTGAGGTGACACATCTTGTTCACTCGGAACAGCTCCCGTTCCTGCTCGTGTAGAAGGCTGTTGCGTAGTATAATGATAGAGAGAGGTCTTCTCTTTATTTTAGGGATGAAAATACCTGGTCAGAATTCGCTGAAGTTCGACTAAAGTAGGTTTGAAAGTGGAGGAGTAAAATTACTTTATTTTTTGGCACACCCTATATATGTTCCGGATCCGATCAAATGCATCCGAAATATTTTAGAGCTGAGCATACGGTCGCGGTGCGGCCAGCTGAAGGTACAGTCCATTCACAGCGCCAGATAGGGCGTGGCCTGAGTGGCGAGAGTTAGAGTGTGCGGCGAGAGTGGAAGTGTGTGGAGCGGAGGGAGAGTTTGATACACTCTCACCCAAGTCCGTTGGCCACGCCCAAATGGACTGTATGAGGCCTCGCGATTATGCTCGTGTTTTATGTTCGGTATTAGGGCACTTGTTTTAACAATAGAATTTTCCACATATTTTATATGTTCTTCATAAATATATTTTTATATATTTCGCAGAGAACTGTTGGCACGAGCCAATAAAAAATCGCTACGCCCCGCGTATGTTGTGGACGAGCTAAGGGTGGCAATATCGCTAGATGACATTCGAGAAGTGACATCGAAAGTGAAGGAGCTGATGTCGATGGATTGCGACGATCCGTATGCAGCGCTTGGTAAGACCTGCATTTATATCGGGGATTTTGCTCACTATTTCAATTGTTGACTTTATTAAGATCATTTTTTATGGAGCCCCTTCACAAATTGTATTACTTTCAAACTAAATTATGTCTCGTAATCGAATTTTTTTTGCATGTGGAATCGAATATTGATTATCGGGTTAGGAATATGATTTGCAAACTCTCAGAGAGCACTTGGGGAAAGCCGGATATACTCAAGAACCTTGAACATAAAATAATCTGCAAAATTAGAGAAGAATTTTTTATAATCCCTTAGCACACAGTAGGGCTCTCAGCTCGAACGTGGTTAATTGCTGCTAAAATCGGGGTTTTCGCTTGACGTAAGGAATGTACGGACTTTAGCTCACGTTACCGAAGGCCGCGTACGGAGAGAACTCAGCGAGGCTTCACTTTGAAAAAGCCCTTGGAGGCTCTGGTTAACCATGCTTCCAATGGTGCATGCCATGTGTTGCGTATGACCGCAATAGATCACGGATCTGCTCAGCTCCATCATTACTGGCACCGAGTGCTGGAGAAAACCTCCTCAACTCAGGCCTGGTGGAGTAATCGCTCTCTTTTTTGTTTCAAAGTGTTTCATTTTCTTTTCCCGTATTGCGGTTTTTTAGTATTTAAACCCTGATTTCCAGCGGCAGTTAATTATCGTACCATTGAGTTTGTGCTTTTGAGTTTACTACACTGCGTTTCAAAACTGTTCTGATCAGAAAAAAGTTGTACTCGCACGAAGTTTGCGGACGCTTCTGAAACTGCCATCGATCAGATCTTCATAGCTTCGGACGCTCTGATAGACTTGGGATACCCCACACAACAAACATGCACTCTAGGACAATACGAGTAGAATTGTTTGATAATGTTGTGCTATTTGAAGGAGTGACTCTTTCGAATCTGATGAACGGCAAAGTTGACGATGCGTCAGCCCAGTTGACTTTCATGAAAGAAGCAAATCCAAATATCTCAAACCATGCGGTGAGTTTTTTTACCCTCTCCGATATATGGAGGGGAATAGTTTTCTGTGATGATTAGCATCATGCTTGTCTTGGGTGCCTCGTCTTTTTACTACCCTTAGCGGTATGAAAGACAATATACCAGGAATTAAAGTTGTTTTTGTTTATACTTAATCAGTTACCTGCAATCAATAATTATTCCAAACCTTAAACTCCATGTGTTTTCAGATTTACCATTTCGCTGAAGCAGTCATAGCGAAAAATAAAAAGAACTCATATGAGCAATTCATGCAGATGATCAATGATGCTATAATTGTACACTTTGATAAAGTACAGGTAATGTTTGGACCTATTTATTGAACAGACAAGAGCTATTTCCCCCGACAGCGGATGTTTGTGGGGTGTCTCAAATAAATGTATAGGTCTTATAATCAGCTGGCAGCACATACAAAACTGACAGAACACTGCTATGATGGGAGAGGTTAGGCCGCGTTCATACTCTGCGGTACCGGCGAGGCGTGGCTGCGTCTCTTTGCGTTTCCGCCTATGCCACCCTGCCTCGTTGCCTACGTCGTATCTGCACCTCCCCGTGCCACTCTGTCTCGCTGCCTGTGAACGCAGCCACGCCCCGTCGGTTCAGTGCTGGAAATGAAAGCGGTCTCAGGGGTGTAAGGATGGTGAGTGGGGCACGATACTCACACAAATCATGCGTAACGATCAGAGAAAATGAGGTACTCATTTTTAACACTGAACATGTCATCAGTATTTCCAGGGCATTCCATTCGGCGTAGATTACCTACGTGCTCTGGACGCTGATTTCCTTATGGGCCTTGTCTATCAGCTGATGGACTATGCTCCAATCGTGGTGAGCTCGCTTGCTTTCTACATGCAGTGCCATAAGTAATTGCTTTTGACCATAACCATCCTAGTTGATGTAGGTTTTTCAGCTCACTCCTTATGAACAACAGTAGAGGGCCGACCGCACTGAGTTTTGATGCCAATGTACGGACAGCTCCTTGTCTACCAGAGTAAATTTGGCCGCTCGTCGAAGTGATAGTTTTCCGAAAAACCCATAAAACTTTTCCTTATTTCACAAGAAGCAATCAGGATGATTTCTGTTCCTGGAAAATGGATGTAGATTAATTAAGTACTGCAAATGAGAGGTAAAAATGAAGTGTAAGACCCAAAAGTTCAACAGGTGGCGCTCCTTCAGCTCAGTCAACTTCTGTGACTAAAGTACCTTCAACCGCGATCCGTTACCAACTTATCGATAGAAGCCGGACGAGGATTTGTGGTGTGCGCGGGCATACACGGTGGCGCAGTGATCTGGGAAACCGCGGCCACAAAAGGTCTGCTGGCCAGCAATATAGGGCTTCACTAAGGAGGTAGAGCGCGTCTTTCACTGCGGACAGCGCTGCACATCGTCTCCTTAAAGGAATCGTCCACGGAAAATGAGTTTTTGTGTTACCCATATGTTTATGTTGTATTTGCCTAATGTTGGCCTCATGCAAAATTTCACGCGAAAAAATGTGAATCTGGCTGAGATACAGCACCACAAAGTGCGGTCCCAGTGGGCGGGGCCTCCGTGTAAAAGCCTCGTACCGCGTCCGCCGTGGTCGGAGACGCATTGTAGGAACAGAAGGTTACGTAAATAGTCCTACTCTCCGTTCCCAACGGCGGCGGAAGACGGGACGAGGCTTCTGCACGGAGGCCCCGCCCACTGGGACCGCACTTTGTGGTGCTGTATCTCAGCCAGATTCACATTTTTTCGCGTGAAATTTCGCATGAGGCCAACATTAGGCAAATACAACATAAACATATGGGTAACACAAAAACTCATTTTCCGTGGACGATTCCTTTAAACTCCTAGACGTTTATTCATGTTAATCATGTTCTCTACGCATAAATACCAAAGTTAGCTTTCTCTTCACCACCACTACCCTATTTGGACATTTTTAATGGCTGATTTCCTATTTTCACTGTATGTTGTTCAATACCAGTTTTCAATCGAGACAGAGCCCTAGTAGTGAATGACTCCGGTCAGCTGGACACATAACGGAGCTTGCTTGCTATATATGTTGTGCGGAAGTGTGTTGTCAAAAATACGACCCACTTTTGGTGGAAAAAGAGTCCCAGGAAGATATGTTATCCTCCATATTAGAAAACATATGATCGTAGCATTTGTCAAAAAAGCATTTGTCAAAAATACGACCCACTTTTTGTAGAAAAAAAGTCCCAGGAAGATATGTTATCCTCCATATTCGAAAACATATGATCGCAGCATTTGACCTCGATACCTTTCCAGAAAACCAGGAAATTGTGGTTTGAAGCTCGTGCATCACCATGTGTTGCACGCGATACGTTATGGATTAAGGTGATGACCAATATTTAACCTAATTTCACCCAACCAATACATAACAAGCCATATTGCGCCTAGCTTTTCACTGGCTTGTGACTGTTTTATTTGTGAGGGTGAGCACATATGGAAGGAACTCCTGAAATTACTTTGTCTTCTTCCAGCCGTTGAAGGCTCCAGATGAAACCCTGAAGACAGCAGAGCGTATCCTGAAAATCATTGTTGAAAATAGTCCAGGTAATGAGTCTTATTCGGCCATTTATTCGTTTTAAAATCATTTTAATTGTTGTTGTGTTTCTTTCACTATAACTATATTTAGGAATAAGTCAAGCATATTTTATTCTGGCCCGCTGTTTATTCCTCCATTCGGAGTGGGATGCGGCTGATCGGATGATTGAAGAATGTCTTCAGAAAAACGAGACCTCCGCCGATGCATATCTACTCAGAGCTGAGGTACGTACCTGCAAACATAGGTTAATGTATGTCACCAACAATGTTCTCGTGAGGGCCGATTGCAAATATACCGCCGCTGCAATTTTATGTGTAGGTAAAACAAAACTCAGTTTGGAAGTATAGGGCGTAGGAAAATAAGCAAGTTACTGCGATGAATGGGTGTGGCGCTAGCAAGTGTGTTCTATAAAAGCCATAGATTAATCGAATTTCAGTTTTTGTTGTAGTTGTGCATTAATATTCAGTTTTAGATTAAACTTATGAAAGGACAAGTCACTGACGCGGACAGCTGTCTCAACACCGGTCTCAGTTTCAATTTCTCCGTGCGAGACAGTTCTCTCTTCCACCTGATCAAGGCTAAGGTGCACAAGGTAACTTCTGCTTACAATTAGACTTCTTCGTGATTTGACGCCGTTAGGTAGATAGGTAGAAAGAGAAAAAATGGCAGGCCTTTGAGCTCGTACAATTTAGTACTACAGTTTTTCCCTAGAATTCTGAAGGATGAGAAAAATTCATTCAGTTTTTAACGATCACTGCCCGTTGCAACAAACTAATTCACTGTGCCAAACTGCGAGGTTACGGTGTTTTTTCTATTAACTAATATATTCTCAGTTCGAAAATAAAAACCTTGATTTCTGAAAGTCACAAAATTTTACCCTTTGTTTTTGCGGAGAGGTGCACGTTACCACAAAGAGGAGCGACACCGTTGGAAATTATTTAGGCCGTTTGTGGAATATGAAAGTAGAGATACTAGCAGTGCAACAGTGGAGACATAATAGTATGGAACGGTGAGAAATCCGAATGGCTTTGTCTCCCACCGGTGGCCCTTATCGAGGACGTGTTTTCGCGCCCTCTGCATCACTGAAGGGTTGTGCAGAGGATGAAGCCAGCTTGCCAACATTGCTCCTCCCTCCATGGCTGCTTCGTGGTCGCGCACCGTAGCGCAACGCACGCAGGCGAGGCGATATTACAGGACTTGAAGCCGTACTCCAACGGAGATCCGCCACCGATCATTTCTCCGAATGTTGCTCAATCATTTAAAGACAACATGTTTTCCCTGCTGATTTACCGCAATAACCCCAGCTTGTCTTTGAAGATCATGTATTACCTGTGATGGTCACATTTTACTGTACAAAAGATCATGGGTTTTGAGAACTCGGAAATACTACAGTGAATCTGCCCATTCACAGAACTCTTTAAGATTCATTATGATTCAGGGTTTGTTATGTCAGGATCAAGCTTATGTATACGGCTCATTCTGTAGCATGATTTCCAGCAAAGACATGAACTTGAAAGAGCAGCCGACTTGCTGAAAGCTGGTTTAAAACTGCCACAGAAAGAAAAATCGAAGAATCTTCTGATGAGACAGGAAGGTGGTGACAGTCAGCGAATATCGATTCAGTTAGAATTGATAGATTGTCTCCAGACGATGAAGCAAACGGTAAATGGTTCATTTCCAGATGATTACTTTCCTTTCAGCTTCTATCAGTTGATCGTGCCAATCAAAAATCAATAATTGATTTTAGCATGAAGCTGAGCGAGTAATGAAGGAAGCCCTCGAACAGTGGAAAGGTAAACCGGAAGAACAGCAACTACTTTTGATGAATGCGCAGTTGCATGTTTCGAAAGGGGACGTCGATGGAGCTTTGGCAATCCTTAACACGGTAGGTTTTAAAAAATATCTGTTGCGCTGGAACTGTAGGGCTCCACACCCCTTTTAGGTCCAACCAGGTCAACCAAACTACTACGCGGCTCGGATAAAAATGGCCGAGATATATCTGGAAGAGAAAAGGGACAAAATGATGTTTACCGTTTGCTACAAGTGAGTAAGCATCATCCCTAATAATCGATTGCTGCCAGCTTTTCGGGCCGGTCCAAGTGTACTGCGATTGTTTTCAGAGAACTACTGAAAAGCGCTCCAACAGCAGCTACATACGCTTTGCTTGGTGACGCTTACATGAGCGTTCAGGAGGTATGTTATCGTCTTAGGTACTGTTTAAAGCAGTGATAAGGGTAATTCAGGTCGAATGTGGAAAGATCATAAAATATGAAGGTTGATGTGCTTAATAGTACGAAAAAAACGGAATAGAACGGTCAAAAACCCGAGAAAAAAGACCCTTTCTCGCAGTTTGCTCTGAAATTGGGCGGGTCGGGTGGAAAAAAGGGGCGGGTTGGGATGAAACAAGTGGAAGTTGTTGGCACCGATTCTCTTCGGGAATTTCACCGGATGAAGTCTTCTTAGACCCTTAGCTTCCATTTGCATGACCCAGTTTAGGATTACCCCTATCACTGTATTGAACATGAAAAAGGACTTGCTGGAGTTAGATATTGAGTGCGTTTAGTGTGCGCCTTGCATCAGTTTTCGCCCACAACAACTAATATTTCACTTGTACACGAAATAAACAACGAGGAAGAAGGACGTCCAGATTTTCTTTTTTTTAAAGGAACTGTACTGTTTCCAAATACCTATGCCTGCGTGGGGGGCTTAGCGTTTCTAGGTAATTTAATCCTGCATATGACGCAAATTCCGGAAGCCTCAACCCACCACGATATCTCTATTTCTCGCTGCTGTCTAAGTATCGCTTTTACGGCCTGGCGACAGGGGAAACCATAGTCATACGCTAAGGAGCCCAAACTGTTGATTTGGCTTTAGCACAACCCTCATAAGGCACTTTTCAAGACAAAGAACTATGGCTCATCTCCGCAGCATGATCAGTCATTGATTTTTTGAAGCGGGACGGGTACATAGCGTGCCCTTCTGAAGAAGATTCAAGTCTATAATCGATTCCAGCCGGATCGAGCGATCGAAGTGTACGAGATGGCGTTAAAAATGCAAAGTAAAGATATGGCTCTAACGGAGAAAATAGGCGAAGCCTACGTACTGTGTCATCTTTACTCGAAGGTAACCAGTTTTTTTCCGTTGAGCTTTCCGTTGAATTTTCTTGGGGTATCACTTCGTTTACATTTTTATTTGTAGGCAGTGAATTTCTACGAATCGGTGATGAATGCGACAAAAGATAAAAAGATGCGTCTGAAACTTGCCGATCTTCTTCATCGACTTGGTAACACCGAAAAATGCATGCGAATTCTCAGGCAACCACTTGACGAGGAGCCGAATCCCACAGGTTACTGCTACTCTTTTGTGGTTCTAAAAAGGAGATCTATGCTGAGGAAGACAACAGAGCCCAACTGCAGATCCAGCTACCATTTCTGCCCACGTCCAATATCTGAAACTTCTTGCCGAGGTGCAATTTGCTGGTGGAAAGCACACCGAGGCTCTCCATGATCTAGGAAAGTGAGTCTGCTCTCATCTTCTTTGCCGTTATCCCTTGCCACTTCTTACTCCATGGGGTACACTAATTCAGCTATGTGGAGTACTGAACTAGTAGATTTTAAAAGATTCGTGTATTGTAGCGCAAAGAACCTCCAAATGAAGCTGTTGGTACGAAACGATTCCGTCACAAATCTACAAGTGAAAAAGGAAATCTCAAAGTGAGCATTTACTGTGGATCTTGACTAACTTTTTCTTTTTTTTTTTCGAAAATTGGTTTTATTTCATCTTTGATATCAATATGTGTCAACTTTTTCATTTTTCTCCAGAAATTGGTTTTATTTTATCTTTGATATCAACGGTACTCTTTACAGGATTCTCTGCAGCCAAGCAGAGATTTACAGTAATGCTCACGACCATCGCATGGTAATCGAGTGCTACAAAGAGGCACTAACTTACTACGAAACCGATATCAAGGTTGGTGAAGCATCACTAAGGGCATCAGAAAAGAAACTTTGGTGGTTCGCTCAATATGAAAGTAAGGATGATAACTAGTGCCGCAGTGAAGAAAGAAGAGAATGAAACAGCAAAAAAAAAAAACTAATGAAACCCATAGGATTCCTCTCATCGATTTTCCAAGAGGTCGTGTTTTCGCGTCGCGTCCTTTGCATCAGTGGAGGGGTGGAGCAATGGCCATGCCAGGTCGCAGCTACTCGGCCATCCCCACACCGCACATCACCGTGGAGCCATGAAACTGTGTTTGAGACCTGAGGTTTTCACTCAAACACTCATTGAAAGAAAGATGTTTTCAGACGATCCTGGCATTGGCGAGCCGCTATATGAACATCAATCGCTTGGCAGAATGCAAACAAATGTGTGACATGGCGCTCGCCATTGACAGAAACAACGACGAAGCAACACTGGTGAGTGCTTCTCAACAATTTCAATTCTAGTATTTCCATAATTTCCAAATGATGGCTAATAGATGGTAATCAATGTAAGCTTGTGCAGTCGCTGCTTCCCATTGTACAGCCGGGCCATCGCCAAAACCTAGTTTTTGTTCACTCTTCGATCATTTTTGATTATTTCTAGTCACTACACTCTAGAATCGCCATATCATCCGATTTCTTTTGGAAAGGTTGACAAAGGGGCTCACTTCAAGTCTATTAAACGCCCACTTGGATCCACTTCTGCCCAGAAATAGATCTTTTGTAGCTTAGATCTGAAATTCTTAGCTCACTGCGCGAGCTGAAGAGATTCCGCAACCGAGGTAAAGACTTATTTCACACCCCTTCAGGGCGAGCTGATTGGTAGCAGGCCATCATATGAAGGGATGTTCTAAAAGTTATGGTGTATGCAAAATTATTGGGTTTGGGAAGTTTTTTTTGCCTGCCTTTTTTTTAATCCCCGTTTTTCACACTGTTTCCTTCATCTTTCGACGAAGCTTTTATACGTTTTTGATAGAGCTTTTATTGCTCTATAAAATACTACTATCTGTTTTCCAATTCCTTCCATTGCCCAAAATTTATGAGGTCTGGAAATGAAGTAAGCTGAGGGCAAAAAATTGCCACTTGCGCACCTTATCTTTCTCGTCTGTCATCGAGACCAAAAAATGTATGTGTATATGCTTTCGATAGAGCTTTTCCAGCTCTACAGAATGGTACTACTTCTTATTCAAATCGCTCAATTTTTTGCTGTTTTCAAGACTCTCAAAGACAGTACTCACAAAAGTGTGCACTTTCGTTATCTTCTCTTCCTCGCCTGCCATCGAGATCGAAGGAAACATCCAGGTGTGCATTCGATAGAGCTTTTTCCGCTCTATAAGATAATACCACTATTCTTTTGTATCCTCTCATATTTTAGCATGTAGGAATAAATTTCCACCTGTTTTTCAATTCAAAATTCCGTGATGAAAATGAATTTTTTGGCAGAGTGTTAAGTATCGTTCGATAGAGCTCTTTTTGCTTTACAAGATAGTGTTAACGGTTTTTCTCTAATCTAATTTTTGCCATTCTTTAGATCATTTAAAAGTCGACGAAATCGAGCATTTTCGACCACATCTGTCGAAAATGCTCGGTTTATCCGAGTTTTAAATAATCCAAAAAAGGCAAAAATCATTCCGAACAAAAACCGTAAACACTATTTTGTAAAGCAAGAAGAGCTAAAAAAATCATTTTCATCACGGAATTTTGAATTGAAAAACAGGCGGAAATTTATTCCTACATGCTAAAATATGAAAAGATGCAAAAGAATAGTAGTATCATCTTGTAGAGCAGAGAAAGCTCTATCGAATGCATATATGCACACCTTCTCCAATCTCGATGGTAGGTGAGGAAGAGAAGATAACGAAAGTGCACACTTTAGTGAGTACTGTCATTGTGAGTCTTGAAAACAGCAAAAAGTTGAGCGATATAAGAAGTAGTACCATTCTGTAGAGCTGAGAAAGCTCTATCGAGAACATATACACATACATTTTTTGGTTTCGATGGCAGACGAGAAAGATGAGGTGCGCAAGTGCCAATTTTTTGCCTTCAGCTTACTTCATTTCCAGACCTCATAAATTTTAGGTGGTCGAAGGAATCGAAAAACAGATAGCAGCGTTCTGTAAAGCAAAAAAAGCTCTATCAAAAACTTCATAAGCTTTGCTGAAAGATGAAGGAAACAGTGTGAATAACGGGGATTGAAAAAACGGCGGGGACTTATTCCCCAACCCAATATTAACTGAGAGTTCTAATTTGATTTCACGATTTAGGTGCTATCGCAGTGAGTAGGGGGGATGGCATCCCGTTATTCACGCTATATGTACCTAAGCCTAGAATGGTTAAGGAAACCCTTCCCCTTTCTACTAAGGCTTATTGTTAGCTACAATATACACTTGAGTGTGCAGATTGATCGCTTAGAGATCCCTTCGAGACATATTATTAGATACAGGGTGCATCTCTAAGAGGTTTATTGTTAGATGTGAAACTGCTTGTAAGAAGCTCCCCTCATTGCGTAACACCACTGTCTGTTTTATTTGAACAGACAAGTTTAAAATGTTGACCAAACGGAAGCTCCTAGAAAGGGCACCTCGAGCTGTCATTTTCGTCATAGTTCCAATGAAAGTTTTGCATTTTTAACACGGTTGGAAACTTTGTTTTTCGCAGCTTTTTCCTCTTTTCTATAGAAGTTGGTTGCAGATGGTCGCTGATATGCTCTACACTAACAATGACACAGATAAAGCAATCGTGCATTTCGCACAACTTCTGGAGAAATATCCAAGTAGGTATTTATTATTGTTTTTTCACAAATATCAGTTAATGACTGTAGCAATAGGAATGCACACAATAATAGTACTTAATATTGTTATAACTAATGCAGTTTGAATACAAATATTTATTCTTTATGCTTCCAAGCGATCGTGCGAATGTAGAGCCTTCTGTCGTACTACATAAATTTCCTTCGGCAGGTGGTCTCCCTACTACCCTGTTTTTCAGTTTTCAGACGCCACATCTATTCATATTTCCTTCACGAAATCCCAAAAGAATTACATCCTTCTGTTATTCGCCAATATAACTTACCATTCATCGTCACTAAACCTTATGAGTCACTTTTGCAATAAGGTAGTTTGCCGATTCCAAGCACGTCTACTCTATCTTTGGTCGTTCTCGCAGACTTTTACGAGACGTTCCGGAATCTTCCAAATTTTTTCCATTTTCCTGTTTTATCTGATTACTTGCTTCTGCTGGCTCTACCACCCTTATCATACCAAATTTATACCTTAGCATGGCCAAGACCGTTTCCATGGTTTACGGGCTGAGCCCGTGGTATAGTCACTCCAAGCCAATCGAATCTTTTGTCCCCGTCATCGACAATAGTAATACTTTTATATGATAGTAAAATCATGGAAAGAATGATTTGTTTTTCGGCTATTCCCATAAGTAGTAGTACAAATATGTTGCCAAATGCTACCGTGATTCTGTGCAAAGAGAAAGTGAATGGCGCATCTCCAATAAGAATGTGAAACGAATCTCATTTTATTATCCTCCCTTTTACTGCTTGGGTGATGCAGTAATGCATTTTTCCTACTCAGGTTTATTTTTGCTGCAAGCCTTTTTTCAAAACAGCTTCTGTTACGAAATGACTTCCTGTCCCCGAGCCAAGTATATTTACCCTACTACTCCAACGTATTACCCAATGATGAAAGGAATGGCTTGAGGCCATAATCTCATGATGCTTTCGGATTTCGTGAGCGCAGAGCCATCGTCTGTGGCATGTTTTTGCGACGCAGATGTGGGCAATTTCCAAACAGATGAAGCTGAAAATCTTTGAGAAAAAAAAAGGTCTCATAATGCTTCAGACCACATGGCACAACTATTACGCAAAGCAGGTTACGGAATTAACGATTAGCTGATGCAATGTTCGTTAGTAAATGTTCGTTGGTAAGCGGCCTTGCTTGGCTCTGAACCGAAAGGGAAGGTTTCTTCAAATTCAGAGCCGCTGGATCGTGTAGAAGGTAGAAAGCCAAGTCGAGGTGTAAGTTCAATCTTGCACACTAGTCAGGAATCCACTCACCGCCCTGGCGGGTTGCTCACGCCGGACATATCAATCTGGGATGCAATAAGGCCGCTTCCATACTTTGCGCACCGACGCCGTCACGCGCGTGACGCCGGCACGCGCGTGACGGCGTCGGTGCGCAAAGTATGGAAGCGGCCTAACGGCGCCTCTTATCACAACCCCACCCCAACCCTTTACAAACATCCGGCGTCAGTTTTTTCTAGACCGTAAAGTCGTTATCTATCATCAACATATGGCTTTGCGTTGTCAGATTTAAGGATTTTAATGACTTTCATATCTATCATGCAAGAAGAATCGCGTACGAAGGAAGAATCCTTGTCTTCAAGTTTCCGGGCTGTACATGGCTAATGTAGATCACTTACAGATTTTCCATAGAAAAATAAGTAGGATGAAGGGTTCTCGGGGTGTCGTGTGAAAAGTAATCTGTTTTAAAAAGTGAACGTATGTAGGTGTACATAGAGGTGGGATGGACGAGCGAAGCTTTCTGAAATCATACACATAACAAGCTACAGTTGTGAATTCCCGACCGGGAGGAAACACCTTAATGGGAGTTCAGTGCAGGAACCCATACGGGCTATTTTTCCACACGTTCCGTGGAAATAACTGCCAAGTTTTCGTTTCTCTAAAACTTTAACTACGTGCTGGGTTTATTACCATGCTGTAACACTTCAAAGGAGTATAGAAATGGGTAGTTTTTGTGTACGATACATTTAATGTTTATATTTATATTCTTATTTTTTTGTATTTTGTTTTATTTATTTATTTAATTTTCAACTTGCCTCTTCAACGAACTTTCGGATGCTTCCTGGTTTTACGTTCCCTGGTCTCCTTATTATTCGTTAAAGTGTGGACCACTGCTGCTTTTTTTTTCCTGTTAGTAGAACGACGTTTCCGGAAAAGATTGCTAGCGCTACATCGGAGGCGAAGAATGATCGAGCATTCCTGTCGTGCTATGTCTTTATCTGATTGTGCGTCTTTTTTTCCCTTGAAAGATTCCAGCAGCATCGCTGGACGCTGTACAATGGCGGACGATCTGTTGTCTGTGAGTCACCTTGTCGTGTGATGTTATAGTACCGAGCACTTCCACGTCCTTGTCACTCGTCCTCGAGAAGAGGTAGGGATGAAAGGGTGGCACTGATTAATTCTCCTCTGACATGTGCTACGTATTCTATTAAGCAACCAAAAAAGCTCGTGCGGTTTTTACTAATTGATATTTCTGTACAATATTTCGCTGAACATCGCTGATACTTTGCCCAGGGGGGTTATTTGGGGTGCTTATCACGAATATGACATCCGTTTTTGATGCTGGTGCCAATTTGGTGCAATTGCAGCGCCGTTTGGGCAAACTTTCAGCGATTTCGGTGAAAACGAGTTGTTGCACCAATATAGTGCAATTTGCACCACGTTGGTGCAATACCGTTTTCACCAAGATCGCTGAAACTTTGCTTAGGAAGGTTATTCGGGGTGCTGATCGCGAATATGACATCCGTTTTCCCAAATAACCCACGTGGGCAAAGTTTCAGCGATTTTGGTGAAAACGAGTTGTTGCACCGACATGGTGAAATTGCACCAAATTGGCGCAAACGCCAAAAACGGATGTCACATTCGTGATCAGCACCCCAAATAATCTCCTTGGGCAAAGGCGAAGTACAGCGATACATTGCATAGAAATATCAAATAGAAAAAACCGCACGAACTTTTTTGGTTGCCTAATGATCCATCGGGAATTTTAGTGGCATTGAAGTAACCAGCTGTGTTTCGCGATCCTCATCATGTATACATGACACCAGTGAGAAGCGAGTTCTTTGTCACCACTAAAAGTACCGGGAGAGATAGGGGGAAAGTGAGGACAGTGAATAAATGTTCTCTGAAAACAAACCTTCCATTTTATAGGTGATGATGTGTAGCGAAACTCGCATAGAAAAAGCGCGGCTTGGGGTCTTATCACGATCCCGCAGCACAGCGTGTCGTTCGGTAGTGCATCAGCCGGGCGAGTCGCCGGCGAGGACAGGACATCGTTCACGGCCGACTCTTTTAGCCCCTTGCCCGTCTGCAGTCTGCCCCACCGAGGGACGCGATTTCCGGTCGGATTTTTCGCCTTTTTTCTGTCCTTTCTTTACTGTAACACTACTCGATAAAAGTCTAAAAACGGTTATTACGATCTGAAGAAGAATGCCAGGGTCATTCGGAGAGGTCGGTGTCGATTGTTTCACACCTTTTGGTCCCATCTTCACAAATAAGGTATAGGGTGATTGAAAGTTCACAAATTGGCGTGAGCAAGTGCTGCTTGCTGCATGCTGCAACCTCGCACGATAACGAAAATCAAGCTGATTTGAGGAGTTCCCGTCGGTTTTTTTCACTGTTAAGCTGACCATTCGCCTGATTGTCCTTGAAACCACTCACAGTAATGTAAATTCTTATTCAGTAGAGCTGATAATCGGAACCGGATTTGTCTGGGACATTCGATTACGCACTCTTGAGTGCAGTATTAACATACGTCTATGTCAGGAATAGAAGTCAAATGCCTGAATGGGCGCAGCATGGACCTCATGAGCAGGTGATCAAACCTCATCATGAATTATATTCGATCCAAAAAAATCCTAAATCTTCTTTGGACGAGCATTGATACTAGATAGTTCTAGGATGACAAATAAGCAGATCCCTCAATGGAAAGCATTCAATGCAAGTAGGGTATAGGGGAAGTCGCATACGCGTGGCGCATTGCTGGCAGAGACCTCAGCACGTACCGTTTTTATTTATTTCATGCGTGATAACGTTTACTCTCATACTTGTCTCAAGCTGGTCAAATTATTTCCTCATTGCACGCAACTGAAAACTCACAAAATTAAGCCATCCTGAGTAGATCAATTGCATCCGAATCGATTGAAATCGATTTTGTAGCACTCGAAACATTTCAACGAGCAAACGAGATGCCTGAAAATTGATATAAGAAGAGCGAAAATCGATCGTTTACAGCAGTGGCGGGGGTTTTTTCACCACCACGGCGGCCTCTTTCTGACTGCTGGCCCCGCCTTCTTTCGCTTCCCACCCTGCCCGCACACACACGCATACCCGCACCCGTCTGCGATGAATCGATGCACAGTGGTTTTATCGGTTACCTCACTGGTTCTGTACAGGTACGAGCATTGCACATATTCTGAGCCATTAGTAGGTGGTATTAAAAATTTAATTAATGAAGTAGTAATAATAAATAATAATTAAATATTCCTACGTTGATTTACCAATCGTAGCGCAAAATCTTTCATCTGGTCACACAACTGGTTATAATGAACTGATTGCTGTTTTCTAAAGGGGTCCTTATAAAATTTGTGACTTTTGTAGTAGAAATGGGGTGGGGATACAGAAGTGGTTCCATCGCTTAAGCTAATCCCCACTTGACTAATATAGAATCCCCCTGCCATGTCTCATATAATCTTTTCTCTCCTCCCAAGTTTATTGGGTTGCCTTCATTATGAGGTATGTGGACTAATGTGTATTGCCTTTTTCTGTCTACACAACGCTAAATTCATTTTTCATTTGTTTTATTTATGCTCAATGTTAATTAACTTTACGTGTTTATTTTTTGTTTTTATTAAAGCACTAACTTTCTAAATATCTTACTGGATTCTATGGGATATGTCCAAATACCGCAGTTTTATATTCGCCTTCTTGAAGCAGAATTTTCTTGCAGTTCTCAGTTGTCCATCTATTGAAATGTGGTCGGGCACAGTTTTTGTGGCGTTTTCTGCCATTTTCGTTTGTGTACGATGGAGCACAGAAGCTAAAATCACTGAAAATGCGCATATATCTTACAGAGAACTTGAAAAGCAGTGTAACATTCGGTGCAAAGTCAACACACTGCGTCCGTTGTTCATTTTGCGATGATTGAGGCAGGTCACAAAAACCCTCCAGCTGTAACAACTCTATTAGACAGCCACACTTCTTCCATTCATCGCAATATGCAGAGCTGATTGAGTTTGGATGGACCGTTTGCAGTGATAGCCTTTGCAGCATGTTTTCTTGGTGCCTACTTCGATAAGAGTATCGATGTATGAGCATCGATTTATCGATGAAATACATCATCAAAATCGATGATTGAACCGTTGCTCGTTTTTGAAATAGCGCTTGTTCAAAGACGCCGCTTCCTTTTCAAGTACTTATGTATCACTGCATGGATTCATTGAATTTCCCGTGGAAAAAGAGGGAGTTCCAAATAAGTGCACACGGGTCCTTGGCCAAGATTTGGGAGCTCGATCGCAGTTTGTCACGGGTCGCACTCATGGATACCTTGAGATGCGGGCATTAAAAAAAGGATCACGGTCCTCTCAACGGCTATTCATTGCGAAGAGTGGAGGGAGTGGAATCCAAGCGATTTCATGCAGCAATGTCTACAGATCTGAGTGAACGTCGGGTGCATGGCGTATTCTGATTATGAAACTGATCAACAGCATTCACTTTGTTCTTTCCACTATTTTTTGTTCTTTATTATTAATTAAAAATAAATCTATTTCCAGGCAAGTGCGATTTGAGAGCGCTTGACCGTGATACAGCCTTGCTACGCCATCTCCTTTCGAGATTTGTCTGGTTAAAACCCAGATTTTCCCCCTTATACTACCTCAATAGAGTGCTCTTTTGAACACGAGAGAACTCAGAGCCTCAAAAACAAGTATTTTTGTGTTGAGTTAAGAAGTAGGAGCACAGGAGTCACAAGTCCATGTAGTGGATTTGGTGTAGTGACAAGTGGCACTGCTCCCCTCTCATGGTCGACCATCAAATCCTGTAAACGCCTGCACAAGTCCACCAAGTCCCTCACTCTCTGTAGACATCACCTGGCCCGCATAAGTCATGATATAAGAAAGATCGCATCAACGATCCCTCAAGTGAATAGAAGACGGGTTGATCAGAGCCGAATGCGTTATTCTGCATCTTCATCAGGGAAAGTCCATGATTGCATCTGCACGTGGTTATAAACACTGCTAAGCCTAAAGCACTTCTGAGACTACCGCTCTTTTTTTCTGCTCACGAAATCGATAATTCCAAAGCGAGACTTTCATAATTCAATTTTTTAAACAGATAAACATCACTACGCTGTCAAAGGGGCATTTAAAGAATGCATCGATACCTCCCATATGCACTCATCTTCCCCTTAAAAAGTTAGATTAATTGATAGAATCCGTTCCACTGATGAAGGCAAATCCAGCAGTTTTATGCTGTTTTTTTAATTAAAAATTTACTCTCGAGAGCAAAGACTGAACTCAATCGACGAGCAATCAAAGCAATATCTTCTTGTGAAAAACGCTCATTGCAGCATCTAATATGATCACGTCAGGTTTCAGCGATAAGACGGTGCCAGCAGTGATAACAGGAAGAATGATTATTATTGACGGGCTTTTATGGCTCTCTACTACCTACGGTTAATTTTTAGATCATTACCATGCACTGGCACGATGTCTGGAATTGGCCTGGCGTGCTGGACATGTTGATCAAGCGGACAAATACCTAAGAAAAGCTGTCGAAAATAATCCAAGGGCATCCGTCGACGCTGGCTATAATTACTGTAAAGGACTACATGAATGGTGAGTAATGCTGCTTATTTATGCACATGTATAATTGTAATCAAGGCCATCACAGTATCCAATACATGTACTCATTGGAAATTCACTTCAAATAAAACATCACGTTGGTTTTCTGAAAGTATCAAGCTCTCAATAATGAAAAATTAGGACTGAGTATTTATTTCTGATTTTCTGCGCCTTTCACTTAAAAACGAAGGAATAATCATCGCTTCCAAAAACCTTCATCTTCGAGTAATTATGTAACGCACTTTGTAAGGTTCCAAGTGGCTTTAAAAGTTTCTGAAGGTCAGTAGTTTCGCAAGGGTAAAGTCCGTTTGAGCTCGTTTCGCAACTAATTGGCATGCCCACCTTCATCGCAGCTATGTAGTTATTTGCTGAGAAATATTTGACCGCAACTGGGCGATCAAGTGGACCGTAAGCTGTTAGACCTGATGTCACGTATTTCGCACTTCTTCGAGTTTATTCTGAAGTTATGCTATCTCTCCTACTATGTTTGTGGTGTTCCAGGTATTCAGGCGAGCCGAATGCCGCTTTACAGGCGTTTAATCGAGCTCGTCGTGATCTGGAATGGGGTGAACGTGCACTCTACAATATGATTGAAATAGTGCTAAACCCAGACAATGAGATTATTGGTGGCGAAGTACTTGATCGTGCCGACGACAGGTACTGTCAAACATTCAAATCACTGTGCATTGAACCCTGGAGTTGTTTTTTTATTTTTTATTCCCACATAAATATCGGCTCCGAGTGAGTGGATTTGGTCATCTTGTCCATTCACCATGATTTCTTGCAATTTCGTCGAGGAGTTTTCAAACGTAATGTAACGCACTGGGCTGCTTTCGTTAACAAGTCGGTGGAGGGTCGTATTTCTGTGGGATGGGAAAAAGGATCGTACCTAGTGTCTGCAAAGGAGTCGTGGTAGTGCTCGATTAAATAGTGTTTTTATACCTCGCTCCCAGCCCCTCCCCTTTTTCCACATGACATTAATTTCGATGGAAGTGTACGAAAAAACGGTAGCATCTTTCCAAGAGAGGGTGTCGTGTTGTAGCCTTTTTCTAAGGGGGGGGGGGAGGAGATTTGCAAATGCTCAAAATTTCATAGACACAATGCCTGATCCTAATCGCGGCTCTTTCACCCTCTCTATCTCAAAGCGATGCATATGGCATCATGTATAATAGACATATACGTACATATGGGCGTTATGTCCCCTTACGAACTCATCCTCGAAAAAATTGCAGAAATGTTTTGAAAAAAAAAGATGTGATTTCATCTGGAAGAAACGATTCCTCCGAATGATATGCCGTGTTTGTGTAGATTCGCCGATTATCGATAGTTCTCCGTTGACCAAAGTGTAATAGTGACGAATGTGAAAACGTGGTACGTCCTTGCGATGGTTTGGTCGCACTTTCGGTGCGCCCCCTGCCAATCCATCACTGTATTTTGTGGCCCAACTGCTGCCTCAACAAAAGACCTCTTTAGGATTCTCCCACGCTGGCTCCTTAACCGTTGGATTTTCGAGTCCCATTTTTCAATTATTGTTCCTGACTCGTCCTCGTGGGTTCCTACATTCGCCGACTATCGATAGTTCCCCGTTGACCAAAATGTAATAGTGACGAATTTGAGAATCTGATCCTAATAGGCATGGCATTTCTTAGGAAAAAATACAAAAATGCAGATATTACTTGGTTCCATGGAGTAACGCACTGGGTGTTCTTTAACATCAAACAAACTCGTTCAGACCCATTCATAACGAAACAAGGGCTCGAACTGGGACGGGGATTCTAGGGAGAATTTTGATTCGCAGATAGATGTAGCAGATATGGCCTGCATGTTTGCGATTGGGCGCTCACTTGTATACTCACCATTTATTCTATCCGTTTGATGATTTTCAGCTTGCCTGGGCTATTCGGTGGTTGATTTCGTATGTTTAAGAGGTATACGGATTATTTCACATCAAAGCATCTTCAGTATCACATGGGTTGCTTTGAGGGATACTGGTAGATTTCTCACTATTGGGATTTCTCAATATTTACGTAGTTTTTTCCTCAGTTATTGGACCTTTCGCCCATGGAAATTGTTTGCCAATCCACCTACTCATTAAGAACACTTTTTTCCAACAAGTTTTCGTGCATAATGCATTTCCTAATTGCCTTGTTCATCATATCAAGTGCATCATTTTTAGAGGCGATGAGGCCGATCGTGAAATGGCTGCAAAAACGGCGGAGCGATTCTTAAAGGTAACGCGATCTTTTTGTGACCGATCTTTTATCAGTCCTTATTTATCAATGAAATTATAGATCTCTCGGGAAGTAATTCGAGGAGTCCTCTCAATATGGAGAGAATAGCATATGTTGAACATGGATTTTCAATAGAAATTCAAAAATAGTTTCAGGAGGTCACGTTCAAGAACAACAACTCAAAATATATTCTGATGGAAAATTCCATACTTGTTGCCAGTGGTGTACGAAGTAACGTACAAAAAGCCCTTGATCGATTGCTGCCAATCGTTGGAAATGAGGGGGTAAGTACATATTTCTTGCCTATTTTGTTAAGTGTTGCTCTTATACCTAATCTATTTTCTGACATTTATCTTTTGTTTTGATGAAAAAAAAAACCGTTGCATTTTTAACTTGTTGCTATGTACTTCCAGCAACTCTAAGTTTTATGCATTTATATCAACTCCTCTTGTCGTGGGATAGTCTGAGCAATGGCGCTCTCCGTCTGAGGCCGCCTTCATACTTTGCGATACCGTCTCTGCGTGTCCACCTGGGCAATGCTGTCTCGTTGCCTGCATGGTCTCTTTACCTCTCCTGTGCCACTCTACCTCGCTGCCCGTGATTGTAGCCACGCCCTGCCGAGGCAAAGTATGAACGCAGCCTAAGAAAACGTTTGCTTCTTGAGAGGACATTTCCTGAAAAGGATTTTTTTTCATAATCACTGAATGTTGAAGATGTGCTTTGAAAAAAGATGGGAGAGTTTTGTTAGCGTATGGGAGGAACTGCATGGTACTGCACTCGCTTACCACTGGATGCTTTTCCTCGCCTGTCGTAAAAAACGAAAATTAGGGCAATGCTAGGAGTCCGAAAGTATGGGCGGTACCATGTGCAGCTCAGTGGATAGTACCGCCCACACGTTCAACGCACTTTGTGTCAGAGGAGCTGTCGATCAAGCACAAAGCATTATATAGCATGGTTGTGAAGCTCTAGTTTTACATGCTTCATCATATCATAGACATGTTTCCGTCAGATCCTCAGCCGTAGAAAAGCCTTTTGTAGTGCCATGTTGATAGGCTTCCTTACTCGTTATGCTCTTTGCTGTTAGTGATAAAAAATAGTAAAGTTCCTTTGATAATCCATTAATTACTAGTGCATTGGACTGCAAGTAGCAACTAAGCTTTTTCGCAAAAGTTGTTGAATAGTGTTTGTGCTGTGCCGTCCTGTACCACACAGCTGCTCTCTTTACAATTGCTGCAAGAGTAATACGTAGGGCAAAATTGATTATAGTTGAAAGAATGCGGGCAAAAAAAATTGAGTATAGTTGAAAGAATGAAGTTCTGGTTCATAGACCGGGAGTAGGCAAAGGCTATTTCGACCATATGTTTGCTCGCATGAGCCCTAGGGAGGGTCAGAATAACTTCGGCAAGCATATTTAGGAAGGTTTCATTCAAAGACATCGGGAGGAGGCAATTTTGGCCTACGGTAACACTTGCACTTCGTTCAATTTGCCGCGATTGCACAGGCGACCCCTTGCCAAGACATTGTGAATTCGATAGATTTTTCTTTATTAGAAATACCTTGTACTCAATCTTGTCTCACTTGTTTCTTGTTCAGTTGTTTAATAGTATCATCGTGAATGAGTTCAAAATCGGCCTACGCGACATCAAATGATGGTGGCGTCAGCCTTCGCTACTCGCCGCCAGTAGTCAACTCGGCCACTGAAGCATGCAGTTTGAGGTTAAGCGCGCTAGAATCGCAATAACGCACTGAAGGCTCGTTTTTCAACGCCACTTTCGTTACACATCATCTTCTCCGAGCTCGAATGTTTGTTTACAGGCAACACAAATAGTGTTTACAATTACGGTTTACTTACTTGCCCTCCCTCTCACCTCGTAGTGCCTGTAATCATTGTCAGATTTCAGTTCCTAACTTTAAGAAATTTCCATATGATCGGTCTTGTGTTTCTTTATTCTATTTTTGGAAGGTTTCCCGTTATAGGAAAAGGTGTCAAGTGTTGGTGCTGTTTTGGTAGTGGCTCGAGCGTACATGTTGATGAAGCAAACTCCAAAAGCGAAAGCTGTGCTCAAGCGTGTGGTTGGTCATCCGTGGTCATTAGAGGATGCCGATTACCTGGAAAAGTGTGAGTTTCCCCTAATACCATTTCATACCAGTATTCACATTCATTTTTGTTAATTTCTGTTCATTGTGTAATGTTTTTTTTTTTGTTTCCGCTCTTTTCATGTCGTGTTGTTCTCCTCACTGTACATCTCCCTGACTCGGACCACGCGGTACTTGCTATGACACTTCTGCGAGAAGGGAACTCAGTGCCTTCCTTCCGTCGAGTGTCATGGCGTGGATCGTTGTGTTATTGTGGACCCACCTTCACCAAGATCTGCTCTGCGATACTGAACAACCTCGTGTCCCGTCCCACCTCTTTTTTTCTTTATTGCACTTTGTTGTTGTTTGTTGATTGTTTTTGTTTTCCTCTTGTCTGGAAAGCCATGGTCTCTCTATTCCTTCAGACGTCATATTCTCCTTCACGATTATGCAGTGTGTTCTAGGTTGGTTACTGCTGGCCGACCTATACATCAATCAGAACAAATCCGAACAAGCGAATACTGTACTGCGCACAGTACTTCAGCATAATGCGGTTTGTTTCGGTTTTTATTTTCAGTCATGTATGAGTGAAACACATTCCAATCGCGGTCAAATCTAGACCATTTGTAGTGATGCTCGCGCGTAAATCATTGCCTGTACATGTCTACATGTATTGGGTTGAGGAATAAGTCCCCGCCGTTTTTTTAAATCCCGTTTTTCACATTGTTTCTTCCATCTTTTGACAAATCTTATATATGTTTTCGAAAGAGCTTTTTCTGCTCTACAATAAACTACTATCTGTTTTTCGATTCTCTCGACCACCTAATATTTATGAGGTTTGGAAATGAAGTAAGCTGAAGGCAACGTCTGCCAACGAGATCAAAAAATGTATGTGTATATGTTTTCGATAGAGCTTTCTCGGCTCTATAGACTGGTACTACTTTTTATACAAATCGCTTGACTTTTTGCTGTTTTTAGACTCACAAATGCAGTACTCACAAAAGTGTGCACTTTCGTTATCTCCTCTTCCTCGCCTACCATCGAGATTGGAGAGAATGTGAATGTATGCTTTCGATAGAGCTTTTCTTGCTCTACAAGATGATGCCACTCTTCTTTTGTATCCTCTCATATTTTAGCATGTAGGGATAAGTTTCCACGTGTTTTTCAATTCAATATTGCGTAATGGAAATGAATTTTTTGGCAGAGTGTTACGTATCATTCGATAGAGCTCTTTTCGCTCTACAAGCATTATTAACGATTTTTGTTCAAATAAATTTTTGCCGTTTTTCAAATCGTTTGAAAGTCGACGAAATCGAGCATTTTCGTCTCATGGGGTCGGAAATGCTCGATTTCGTCGACTTTTGAATGGCCTAAATAGCAAAAATCTGATTCGAACTAAAAACGTAAACATTATCTTGTAGAACGAAAAGAGCTCTATCGAATAATACGCAACACTCTGCCATTCCATCACGCAATTTTGAATTGAAAAACACGTGGAAACCTATTCCTACATGCTAAAATATGAGAGGTTACAAAAGATGAGTGGTATCATCATGTAGAGCAAGAAAAGCTCTATCGAATGCGTAGATGCGCATTCTCTCTAATCTCGATGGTAGGCGAGGAAGAGGAGATAACGAAAGTGCACACTTCGGCGAGTACTGCATTTGTGAGTCTTAAAAACAGCAAAAAGTTGAGCGATTCGAATAAAAAGGGTAGAATCATTTCGTAGAGCTGAAAAAGCTCTATCGAAAACACATACACATACATTTTTTGATCTCAATGGCTGATGAGGAGATGAGGTGCGCAAACGCCAATTTTTTGCTTTCAGCTTACTTCATTTCCAAACCTCATAAATATTAGGTAGTCGAAGGAATCAGAAAACAGATAGTAGCGTTTTGTAGAGCAGAAAAAGCTCTATCGAAAACACATATCAACTTTGTCAAAAGATGAAGGGAACAATGTGAAAAACGGGATTTAAAAAAACGGCGGGAACTTATTCCTCAACCCAATATCATTCGGACTTCGCAAGTGTTCTGCTTATGGAAATTACCAGTGCATTGGATCGTTCATAGTCAGTAGGCCGAATTACTTCAGTTTTCTCGTGCGGCTCCGATTTGTGGATACCAATTCTAGAAATCGCTTCGGCCGCCATTCATCGGGCGTTTAAGTGAATTTCATAAATCTTGATGCTGCCTTAATACTTTGCGGTGACGGTGGCACGGCGTAGCTATGATTCTCTGCGTCTTCCCTTGTACCATCCGGTCTAGTTCCCTTTGTCATCTTTGCACCTCCTCCGTGCCACTCTGTTTCGCTGCCAGTGAACGTAGCCACGCCCAGCCGGCGCAAAGTATAAACGCAGTCTAACCGTACCCAGTACCGCTTCCTATTCTGCGACAGGCCACGTACGATGATGTTGAGTAATACTCTAGATGATATCAAATAAATTATGCTGAGTATTAATAAATAAGAATAGTAATGGCATTCGCTGATGAAACATGGTAAGTGATAATCAGTGATACTAGATGATAATTAGTGGTAACTGTAATAACCACTGATAACAAATAATAGTTAGTGATGTGAAGCGTCACTGAGTGAGATGAGGAAGCAAAGCGGTGTTTATCAGCAGTTTGTTGAAGTGAATAATGATAATGATGAACGGTAAGAAATGGTAGCACACTTGCAATACGCAGTAGTTAATATAACTGATTATGACAACAAATGGGAACTAATGACCATATTGATGGTCGGTGATAATTAATGGTAATAATGAACGATTGCAGATAATTGTTGCAGGTGATTTGTTATAATACATCTTAATAAATGATAGCTAAAGATAGGGCATGGTAATCAGCGGAATGGCAGCGGTGCACAGCCAACGATATCCAATATAATTAATGACAGGAAATGATAATTGATGACAACCTGTTGTGATTATTGATAATAAGTGACAGCAAGTGATAACAAATGATAGTCATTAATAATTGGTGATAATTAATCGTAGCTAATTATAGCTGACGACACTTAACGAGAATATTGATGATCAGTAGGAATGATGACAGTAAATGTTTGTCATTGTCGATAAATGATAGTAAATGCTAGTAATGGCTGCATGATAATAAGTGATAATAAATGTTACCAAGGCTCGATAGACCTTACATGATGTCGACGACTTCTGCTAAACACACCTTAATTCCTACGCTAATGGGTCCAAGTATTCTTTGCTGCGCTCTTCGAAATTATTATCTTTCGCATCTCGCGAGCAGGAGACCGACTTATTTGGCTATAGTTTTTTTAGAGTTCAATAAAGGCATTCGAGTTCCTTGGCTATTTGCTGGAACGGGAACAGAAGTTCAACGACGCTGCTGCAAACTACGATGACGCATGGAAGTTGAGCCGAATGAGAAATCCAGCCATCGGTCAGTTAACTTTCCATTCGTGCCACGATATTGAAAATTTGGCTGTATTTCGGCATATGGGTCTGTGCCGTGATAGCGGTTATGAACTTCATGGTCTTTCTCGAGCCTTCCAAATTTGTGTTCTGCCGAAAAGATTCTCACACTATGTCGCACTGACCCCGGCATAACGAGGCTCTCAAAGACTCGCAGTGCGGTCTCTGCATTTCATATCGCATTTTGCGTCTATCAAAGAGCATTGGCCTGGCTCCGCCGGCGGGCGCTGCAGAGTATAAAAGCGGCTTGAGCCGCCCTGGTTGATAGTTTTGTGGTTGTTCGATGCACAGCGCAGCGCAACTAGCAGTAGTGCAGTGGCGGAATTGTTTGCAGCTGCCCGCATGAGTTCGTGAGATGAATGTGTGATAAAATCATGATGATCGCAATTAAAGAGGCGTATACTCTTCAGGGGCCAGGGGCACATTCCATATTCGGCTTGGGGCGTGGTCGAGCTGGATCGTCATTGGTAGAAGCGATGGGGTTCTCCATGCCCTTTAGGCGTGCAAGGGAGAGACTTCACGCTTTCTACCTTACCGATTTCAATCCTGTCCTACCTGTTCTCAACAAACACGAAGTTTGCCTCTCGTCTGAAAATACGTCGACTGGTCATTGTTTATGAATATACTCGACATATCTATCCTATGAACTTTGCCAATATTTCAATTTTACACAGGAACTAGGCGCTTAAAGCTTCCCGTGAGGGTGAAAGGAATATCTGACATCTGGTTATCTTCCAATTCTGAAATTTGAGCCATATTTCCCCATTGTTTCTTGTCGTTGTTTTTCCCACGCAAAAATCACTGCCGTGGCGGTGGGAGCACGGTGACGGTCACTGGCGTGATGCGAGACGTGATACGCTCACTTGAGGACGGGGACAGGTCTAGAAGGGTGTGGAGACCCGAGTCGAGCCTGGCGTAGAAGAAAATTTTCAAAAAAAAACAGGATCTCTCCTACCTTGAATACGACCCCCACATTCCGAACCACAATATGACCCCGTCGGAAGTTCCCCGACGATCGCTTGTGTTTGTACGGGACTCTTTAAAGCTTAATAAAGTGATTATCAGCGTAGCTTTCACCCAGGTTGTATCACTCACATGTCTGCTTGAATCCTTAGTTCATTTACGTCTAGGAAATTTTCACTTCGTGAAATGTTCAAATTATCACTGGTCTTAAAGGCAGCATCAGGGGAAAGTTGGACGAAAAGTAAAAGAAGTAGTGCATATGAAAGTCGAGATGCCTAGTAACAGGATAGTGGAGGAAAAACGGATGAAAATGGCCCAAAACCCGAGAAATAGGACCCCCTTTCCACTGTTGATTCTCGACGCGGACGACCTGTCCGTCAAGAGGGGAGTAGTCTGATCTAGTTTTCCATTGGCATGTTGCCAAGTAAACACAGGGGAATGTTTGGAAATACGACAACATCTATTTTTATGAGTGAGTCTCAAGCTAAAACTGCGAAAGTGCTTCGCAGAACCTCCGATCCTGCCGCATCTCGTCGACCGCTCCCACCCCAGTCAATCGGGAATTACGTCATCGGGAGGCGGGACCGCTGTGTCCAAGAGGCGGAACCGCTGCATGGTTGCGGCGTTTTGCAGGGTTTCTACAGCTTGAAGGGGCGCTTTTTCACCGGGATTCCGCCACAGATAGCCTTCTTAGGCCCAGGTCTACCATGTGAGTGACTTCTTGTAGGGATTTCTCCACAACCGCATTACCCCTAATGCTGTCTTTAGGGCAAGATAATGTAATTGATAGCAAGTGTCATACTTATACTCTTCTATTAATTCCATGTAAACTCGACTGTAAATTATGTTTACAAGCTTTCAACAATCACATTGAGATATTTCACAGTTTTCAAATAGCGTTTATTATTGACAGCTTTCATTTACAGGGTACAAGTTAGCGTACAATCTTCTAAAATGTAAACGCCTATTCGACTGTATTGAAGTATGTCATCATGTCTTGAAACTCTACCCGACATATCCAAAGATCAAAAAGGAAATCATGGATAAAGCCAGGATGAGCATACGATCATGACCAGGTTTATGCCATCACTATACCGTTGTTGTATACATGAATATTCATAATCCACGTATTTTTTGTTCTTCGATTGTTTACAACTCGATAAACGCAATAAACGCAAACCTTTACGCCCTCATCAAAGTAATGTATTCGCTAGTATTTTTTTTGTGTGTGCACAACTTCTCTATATATACTGTAGCTTCTCAGAGGTCCTTAGAAAGCATTTCGTCACAAAGCCCTTTCAGGACGGGGTGTCAGCACTCGATCAGAACACGCGACGAGACCGTAGTAGCGTCTTTTGTGTTTTTGCTGAATCGGCGGATCGACAATTTTTATTGGGATTTTTGGCGATGCCACGTACCACCAGTTTATCTGCATTATGGCAAATAGCCCAAATCGCGGCTGCACCGATCTGCGGAATCCCTATAACCGCGGATGCGCCGATGCGCTCATTTTCTCGATTGATACCTTTCTTTTACTTGATGATCTTTCACTTGACATGTACTTACATTGCTACCAAAGGCTAGAGCGCAGACGGCGCTCAACTCGGTACTACTGGGGTATTGATAGGGAAACGCGGGATCGATGTCAACTTAGGGAATACGGAACGGGGGCTCGCGTCTGATAGGTTTGGATAGTTCTCCCAATCTCAGCTAGGGCTTTAAAGCTGTATATGCAAAGAATGATTTGGGATTCAAGTAGGAACAGCTATATATGTAAAAAAAATTAAAGCTTAAGATAAGATTGGGGGGGGGGGGAGTTTCTTCACCCTTTTCTACACAAACCCATCAAGCGTAGCCCCGCGTCCTGATCTCCAAAAATCATGTAACGTATATTTGATTGTATGGTTTGATGGTTCAACATGTATCATTTTTAGGAAAAGGATGGTATCTCACGAAGTTAGGGCGTGGACAATACGCCTGCGGAAGTGGTGTGCGACAGTAAAAAACATCTATGCCTGTATCAGAACACTCATGAGTGTTCTGATGAATCATTGGTGTTCACGTACTTTTCAACGATCGTATGACCATTCATCAGAACACTCACGAGTGGACACACATACGTGTCGGCCGATGATGCTGCTATGTGGCTAACTATTGCATAGGATTATTTGATTGCTGTCCAATACATAAAAGTATGAAGCAAATGTGGTGCACACAGCATGTTCATCTGCAGCGTAATAAAAGAAGTCGAGATATAAGTTGGAAGTTCCGGATGTCGTAGTATATCGACATTAGCAGCGATGGAGGCTTTGAATAACTCACTTCGCATCAAGACATTGGAATCCTGCATCCCCAACAAAGTTTCTTTATTCCCGATCTAATGACTAGGCAAAATTCCTAAGTGGGCCTAGTCAGTCGATAGCCACCCCAGTCGACTTTTGACTAACAAGGGAAGGACCACAGGTCGAAGTGGCCATTCGGAATGGGATACATATGATCCGACGTATTTTCGGACGCTGATCTCGAATCTGCATTCGAAATTCGCAAAACGATTCTCTGAGCGGAGTTATGGAGGTTTTTTTTTTTTCTGAAAAACTACTATTATGTTAGGTCTGGTAGCCCATAGCGTGCGAGCCAGACCTTCTTGCGCAAACCAGAGAGATTTTCAGGGAGTCAAATTACTCCAAGGGACAAATTTTAGCCGATTCGAGATTTTGACCAAATTTCGGAAAAATTCATGGGCTATAGGGTGGCAGCACGTTGAACAAAGGAGGAGTCGTTGACCCTTGCCTAGGAAATGCTCCATTTGACGCTTGTTTCGTACATTTAGTGCGATGGGCAAGTGTAAAAGGTATTGGTAGGCTATCTTGATCAGGTTGCAGGGTTTTCTGTAGAAGAAAATTCAAAATCTACCACTTTGTAACCTGGCCACCCCCAATTTTCCGAAGTTGGACCAAAAACTGGATTTGGCTGAAAATTTGCACAGAGGGGTAATTCGACCCTCTGTTCACGAATATCATAATTTTTTCACCCAAAAACGCCTAATTCGTGTGGTACGGGATTCTCCTCGACTTGGTTTCCTTCTCTTGTGAGTAATGTTAGCAGTTATAATTAAAGTGGCAGAGTAAATGATGGGTGTGATAGGTACCAGTCCAAGGAAACGTCCAGAAGTGGAAAAAAAGCACTTACTGACAATGGTACACAAAATGCAAAAAGACCCGCATGGCGGGGAGCAAACCCTCGACACCTCTCCTGCAGATCCGGAGCACTACCACTGAGCCGCTGTGGCGTTGACTGCTCAGCAACGGCCATGCAGCGTTCATTCAACAAAACCTCCATAACTCCGCTCAGAGAATCGTTTTGCAATTTTCGAATACAGATTCGAGATCAGCGTCTGAAAATACGTCGGACCATGTGTATCCCATTCCGAATGGTCTTCGACCTGGGGTCATTCCCTTGTAAGCTCAATACCACGCTGCACAGACGTCGCTCCAACCACCCGGACCTTTCTCGATCTTTCTCTTGCGTAGATCATTAGAAAAAATCTTGTGTTCAATCGAACATTGAATCGATTCAATTGGCTCAAGATCTGGACAGTCTATGCTGCTGGATCAATACCAAGGTAGGGGGTGCGTAACAGAGGCCCGCTTCCGATAAGTTCCGATAGTTGTCCCCATACAGGGGCTTTTATTTCATTGCATATGAAGATGTTCCTAATTGAATGACAAACCACTCTTCGCATAAGACATCCCCATATAGGGGCTTTTATTTTATTGCATATGAAGATGTCTTATGCGAAGAGTGGTTTGTCATTCAATTAGGAACATCTTCATATGCAATAAAATAAAAGCCCCTATATGGGGACAACTATCTTCACCCTTTTCTACACGAACTCACCGAGCGTAGCCCCGCGTCCTGATCTCCAAAAATTATGTAACGTATATCTGACTGGATGGTTTGACGGTTTATTGTGAATAATGTTTACTAATAAGGTGCTCTTTTATCGGGCAAGGGTGTGGAGAGAGGAGCATACAATAAAGCTACATGAGGTGTAATGTGGGAACTCGTAAAAGTAGGCTGCATTTACGTATGACACACACATGACATGCAGGATGAGGAGCTGAATGCAGTGAAACTGAGCAAAAAATCGAAAAATTTAAAACTCGTGAAAAGGTACAGTGCTCCAAATTTTTCGGCAATCGACTCGGTGAGATTTGGTACTTATGGTAAGATTACCACGGCACTCGTGCTACAAACCAGACGGGCATTGATACCAACTTGCACTTCCCGCCATGGACACTGTCGGTCAGGCTAGAGCGCAGATGAACCAACTGCGCTTTACTCGGTACTCGGGTATTGATTTTGATCAACAAATCCTGAACCAGCGTATATCAAAGGCACATTTCGCGATAATCAGGTGGGTCTACTTACCTTCTTAGAGTAGTAGGTACTTAGGTAACTAATCGGGCTGCACCTTTTTCATGTCACCTCGGTGCGCTATCACGGCGCTAATCGCGTCGGAGTGGATTCGAGCAGGTGTAGCGCCATGATAGCCCGCCGGGGTGACGCAAGAAAAGGTGCAGCGTGACTAGTTACCCGAGGATCTACTATTTTGAGAGGGTAAATCGACCATCTGATTATCGCGATGTGTGCCTTCAAGGCAGATGGAATATAGAGCTGAGCGACTGTTGCGGGATCGGTATTAAAATAAAGGGTGTCTAGCGGAGGCCTGTCCCGAGGTTCTCTTGATTTCTCGGCAATCGACTCTGTGACTTTCTACTAACAATAAGACTACTGTGGAACTTGTACAAGAGTCTAGACAGACGGATACCAATGTACACAGCGGAAGTGAGAGCGTCGTATCACACTGGTTCTGGCAGCATACAGGGAGGTGCACGCACTCTTACAGCCATTCTCTCTACCAAATGAGCTTGAATCAAGGCAAAAAAAATCGCCACGGTTTGTCCACTAGGCATATGAACGTTCATTTGGTTTACCTAAGAAAGGCACCCACTGTACCCCCCAACGACCCCAAGATTGCATTCAACGCTAGAATTTTTTGCATTACCCACTGAGCTACGAACTGCATTGCAACCCTCCTTTCGATCGTTCTACAAGCTGAGCTACGGACTCCAGTTCAATACACTGCCCACAGCCTTTCCCTTGACCGTATAAACAATGCATTCCACCGTATCTTGGTGCACTTCCAAGCCGTCGATGCCGACTTCATCGTTTTTACTTCTTACATACCTTGATCGAGCATTAGAGCTGTGGATGTCCAGATTTAGGTCTGGCCGATGAAAGCTACGACTAACTCATTTTGCGACGAGGCATCAGATTTCTGCATCCCTACCGAAGTGGGTGGCTCCACTCCTGGTCTTATAAGCGGCAAGTTTCCTATGCAGCAGATTCCTGGGTGGACCTGATCACTCGATAGCTAACCCTAGGACTTTCGACCAAACTCCGTTGCTCCGCCACACAGTCATCGATCCAGCCACCCAGTCCTTTCTCGATCATTCTGCTGCGTAGGTCATCGGAAAACCTTCTGTGCAATCGAGCATCGGATTGATTCAATAGCTTCAGATCTGGACAGGTCCATGCTAGTGGATGGGGAACACACAAATGATCGATATCAAGGTAGGGGGTGTCTGAAAGAGGTCCGCGTCCGATAAGTTCAGATAGTTCTCCCCGTCCTCTAAAGGCTTTAATTTTACTGTTCTGTATATGTATGTATGGATCTTAAATTACAGCTTCAAAAAATTTCAATAAAATTTCATTGCAGTATATGCAGCTGTATCTCCGAAGGAGGCTACAGCTGTAATTGTACTGTAAGGAAGCTGTACAGAACAGTAAAATTAAAGCCTTTAGAGGACGGGGAGAACCCTCTTCACCCTTTTCTACACGAACCCACCGAGCGTTATCCCGTGTCCAAACCTTCCAAAATTGTGTAACGTATACCTACCTGGATGGTTTGACGGTTTAATATGTATAATTTTTGTGAACAAGGTACTATATTACAATGTTGTAGTGTGGATAACATGCCTAACTAGGAAGTTACCCAATTGGGGAACAAAAAAATAAAACACAGATACTGTATCAGTGTTCGTCTCTTCCCTTGCACAAGTGCCACCGTAGTTTTCGCACCAAATCACACATAGTTTCAATTTCTATAGGCTTCAACAGAGCTATCGAATGCTGCTCGAAAACCATCCATAGACTTCCCACTAGTCGTATGGACAGTTCGTTCTGACGTAAACTCGAAGCACCAGACCGTCTGTCCGATGCCCACCCGATCGACATTTGTATTGGGTGGGTGTATAATTAATGCGGCTTTTTTCAGCAAGTTTATTCCGCAAAAACAATGACAAAATTTAGCAAAAACGTGTTAAAATGATCATTTTGGGGCGTTTTCGCCATGGAAATCGAGGACTTCTTATATATTAGTCGTCAAAACGTCAATTTCCAATACAGAAGAAGGTAACGATAAAAGCCGCATTAATTATGCTCCAACCTAATACTTTCGTCCTCGGTACCTGATCCATTGTCGGCTAGAAGTTGATCCTGTTGGACTGGCTCCAATCTCGCATAACAGGGCCAGAATCATGCGTACCTGTGATGCCTATGTAGACGTGATCAATCGATAGCCTTGTGAGCATTAGAACAAACTCCGCAGCGATGCTATGCTGCGGAGGCTCGCCACGATGTCGGTAATTTAACCACCTGGCCCTTTCCATATCGTTGCTGCATAGACCATCAAAGGTCTTCGCTCGGAATCTGAGAAATCTAACTGCGAATCGATGCAGGAGATCCAAGGCCTGACACTTCCACTCGAGAAGACGAAGCACAGGCGTGCAATCTTTGAGATACTTCTTTCACCTATTTCTCATTGGTTATTTTACACAAAGTTGATCGGGTACACATCGACTGGGCAGATTTAGTGGAAAATGCCAGTATAACGGCACAACTTTCACTGACTTCTGCAACGGAAACGTCATGAGAGCACGCCATTCACTGAAAATCACGCCATAGACTCTCTCATCGAACCCATGGTGGCTTTCGCACACACCTAGCAAATGCTCCTTTTTGGACAGATTATAGCTTTTGGTCTTCTCATGATGCTGCAGATGAACATGGAGGGTATACCTTACTCGCTTCAGTTTTCATGTATTACACCGCAAGGAATGGCAGCAAATGGCTATTCACCAATAATCGTCTGAATAACTATTTCTGGTATTACATCCGTGTTTCCAGTACTCGCCCTCAACTTCCGTAGACATACTATCCAAGCCTTAACCTAATAATAGCACCTTATTAGCAAAAGGTATACATGTTGGACCGTCAAACCATCCAGGTAGGTATACGTTACACGAGTTTTGGAGATCGAGAAGCGGGTCTACGCTCGGTGGGTTCGTGTGGAAAAGGGTGAAGAGGGTTCTCCCCATATGATCTAGGGGCTTTAATTTTATTTTTATTGCATATGTAGCTGTAGCAAAGATTGGTTAGCAAATTGGCTAGGAATAGCAGATAAAATAAAATTAAAGCCCCTAGATCATATGGGGAGAACTATCTGAACATATCGGACAGCGACCTCCGTCAGGCACCTCGTATCTTGATATCGATCCTGAAACCGTTTTCTTGGTCTACCCTTCGCAAACCCTTACCTTGCATACGCTGGTTCGGGATTCGTTGATCTCTATCAATATCATTAATATCAATATGATATCAACACCCGGGTCCGCGGCCATACCCGTCTGCCTTTTAGCATCGGTACTGACGATGTCCTCGTAAGACATCGCAGAAAATCAGTTGCAGAAAAATCATTCGAATTGCATATTTTTCAAATTCTTGGAATTTTGTGTCTCTCCTCTTCATTTGCTCCGCATTCAACATATCCACTTCACTTTTTTACTATGAGGTATATAAATGTCTTTAGAATGATCGAGTCCAACCATTTTAAGACGAACGAGCAGAAGAATACTGGATCCTCACCCTAAGGCCGCTTCCATACTTTGCGCACCGACGCCGTCACGCGCGTGCCTGCGTCACGCGCGTGACGGCGTCGGTGCGCAAAGTATGGAAGCGGCCTAACTTGGTTACGGGGTACCTTATTTGAAAAAATTATATACATCAGACATTCAGGCCATCCAGTGAAGTATATTTGGAAGTTCAGTGCGCTGGACTACGCTCGGTGGGTTTGTGTAGAAAATGTAGAGATAGTTCTCCCCATCTGAATTCAGGGGGGTTTAGATTTATTTTTATTGCATATGTAACTGACCGTGCTGGTTCCTAAATCCCCCTAAATTCAGATGGGGAAAACTATTTGACCTTACCGGACAGCGGTCTTTCTTATACGTCCCCTAAGTTGATGGTGATTCCAGAACCATGCTTCAGTTACCGTTTCTGCCCTATTCCAACCCACTAAGTACGCTTCAAAGGAAATAATCAAGCAAAATACGTCTTCTACCAAATCTTCAAATCAGTGCTTTAGCCTGCATTTAACATATTCCGCCTCCCCGGACTTAACTCACCATGTGGCTTCGCATTGCACCTTAATTGAATACTGACCATATTTTCTCCTTCTTATTTTTTTTGTATCTACCAAGTTTTTCTGACTGGTTCATCGCCAATATTTCTTTTTTTATCATTAGCCCATCCATTTAGGTGTTCAACCGAACAGTCTAAACCAAACAACATGACAAGTGTAGCAGCATCGTGGAGATCTACCATAATTTTCAGGCGTAAAATAAATTGTAACATCGTAAAGCTGCGTGGCTCCGACCGCACTGCACCTCACGTCAATCATTTGGAAGAGCATTTGTGAAAGGAGCATTTTTATGCCCGAAGGAACCAGCAGAACAGAAAAACGTACAAGGGAGGGGAAAGCGGTGCCTGTTCATGTCTGAGGCATTGGCGTCAAAAAGAAGGTGATGTGTGCAACTACAGCAATACCACATCACTATAATTTCATTTACGCCTGGATTTCATGGTAGGTTACCTTTCGCTGCTAACTCATAATCGTGCCGACCATAGTACCTGTGAGCTTTCAGGGGTCCCAACGGCTTCATCTAAAGGTATACTCTTGACCGATAGAAAAATTTACTCTGTGCCAACTACGAATATCGTGAACGCAGACGTTTATTGAACAGAATCGGCAAGAAAACCAGGAAAAAATTATTGGATAATTGACTAGAAATGCTGAACACAAACAATATATCTGAACAGAACACAGAAATATACTCGATAGACGAAGGAACTGAGAATACTTCTGGATGTAACCGGTGATTTCCTGACACATACGGAGCTAAGATCATTTTGGGGACATTGACATTTCCTCTCTACTTACATCAACGTTATTCATCATCATCATTTTAATGGCTTAGCGACAAAAATTAAGATAAGAAGCTTCGAGTGAATAATAAACAAATATTACAGTCGTAAATTTACCGACGACAAGTCTCATGGCAGCGATGACAAGACGAATTTCATTACCCATAGGAAACTTGGGAAGGTTCCCTCTATATCTGGGCATCTACACAGCCTGGGAAACACGTCGGACGTCGATAAAGACTTGAGAATAGCGCAGAAGAAAGGCATTCGCTCATCAGTCGACACATAAAGCTTCGAAAATTATTATCAGTTTATAAAGTGGGTAAAGTTCCTCACATAGGGACGGATATAAGCCCCCATGTTGGTAGCTGGTGAAGCACAAGCACATAAGAAAATGAAGGACGGACACTATTCAGAATCATATTCGCTAGACTTTTTCAAAAAAAAACGATAAGTAATACGACCAAAATGCTTATATGAATGATTTGAGGAACCATGCCTGTTCTCACCGACAGCTAACACAATAAAACTTCTACCGTACGCCGAATTCGAATCAAGTGATCTAGTATAGACCTAATATAGATCATGTCCATAGCCGTTTTTCGAATGAATGGCTCCAAGTTTCTCCATCGGACACCATAGGTGGCTACAATAAGATCGTCGTGATTGCCTGGAATATGATAGGAATAACTGGATCAAACAAACCTGACAGGATGTATAGAAAATACGGATCACATTTTTCGAGCCAAAGGCTTTGATGTAACATAAGAGTGAACCCCACTGTCTATCTAGAAATACAGGGATACTCGAAGACACAGGAGTAGAGATACAGAGACGAATTCTCATACGTTATACTCCATTTCGGAGCGCTTGATTGGGCGTGGTTAACGGACATGGGAGCGAGAGTAAGAGTGCGTGACAAGAGTGATGGTGTGTGGCGGGATGGGAGACTTTGATACACTCTCACCCAAGTCCGTAGGCACGCCCTATCGAGCGCTCCGAAATGGACTGTACTAAGATTTTTTTATTGTTAGAACTAGTTCAATCAGAGATTATTCCACATCGCCATTCAGGGTAGTGCGTGCAATTATTCGGCTGACTGTAAAATTGAAGGCATAGCTGCCAGTGAAGCGGCAGTGGAGACAGAAAAAACGAAATGTTCAATCTAAAAATCTAGAAGAAGTATCTCTATCCGTACTGTCAGCCCCGGTGATGGACCGGAATCCCCTCGATCGGAACCACGTAGATCCGTGACATACAATGGTCATACGCAGCGCATAGCGCGCTTACAATTGGTATAGCGCTACAGATAGGTGATGAGCTGCGGGTGCAGAGCCATGAAAGGCCCCTCTGAGCGTGACTTCCATCATGAAACCAGGGTTTTTCAAAAATAATTTATCTGTTTTCCATTTCTGAACACCTGATATTGTAGTACGAACTGTCTCAAAACGCTCCATCACGTATAATGAAGGAAGACAGAAATTAGAATGCATGTGATGTTGCTGGCAGTGAATAGCGCGCTTCGTGGTTTTCACCAACCTCGCTTCGCTGCGGTTCAGGTACTGCTGATGTAGACGGCCGAGATACTGTGGAGGGCGGGAGAAGGTTCACAGCAGGTGGCTTAGCTGCCTTTGCAGTTTGCATCACCATTTTTAGCAAGAGGGTCATGATGTCGAGCGCGCAAGAGCGCCTCTTTATGTATAATGCTAGGAAAGCCTTACTTTTCGAGTTTTTGACCGTTTCCGTTTCTTCTCTAATGGTGCACTACAGAGCTTTCGTTTTTTATGTTCCCGAAAACTCATAATGGGCCGAAATTACCACAACGGCGTCGTTACCTTCATATTTGGATTACAAAATCGAAGTAATGCCAACCCCTTTTGGGGTCAAGACCGATATATACACAACTGTAATTCATCCTTCAAACATATACCATTTAACAGCAATGGACCAATATAAAGGTTGAAGGGAGAAGACTTATCCACTAAAATGCCGAACTAATGGCTGACTACTTGAGAAGAACGATGCATACTACTCTAACGTACATCTAAACCATAGCTTTTCTCGAAAAAATTAAGGTGAACTTTTGAAGTAAGCGAACTTCTCAAAATACCCACCACATACGTTGAATCACCCGTCAATCGCACTCCATTGCCTCATCCTCCCTAGACTCACGGTATGTCAAGTAAGGATTGAAGTTTGCTGGAATCGTGGTACGTGTCGAAGGTGGCTGTGCCGTTTCTTGCGTGTATTGATCTGTAAGGAATCAGTTCTATACGGATCCTTTCAAAAAGCGATGTGAACAAAATCCAGAAATATTTCAAAAAGAATTTTCGTCAGAAAGAGAATCCAGAATATTGGAATAAGGTTCAATGATTATGAAAAATAAAGGTTAGCAGACTCTGGGGAAATCCTATATATCTTTTACTTCAAATCGATGGGAGATTTAGCACTTACAAATGACGGTCTCGTCCTCTTCAGCCACATAATCCTGAGAATAATCTTCACTTCGCGCCACCGAGGAGTGAGAATCGGAGGAACCAAGAGAGCTTCTGAAAGGAAAAACCAATAACGTATACATAAAACAAATAGCAACAACAAAATAAAACTGAACGACAAAGGTACAGTTCGCTGTCGAATTGTACAGAAATGAGAAGACTTGACAGAGAATGTGGAGAGTGATATACCTGTGAGGATCGTCATCACCGAATCGCATTGGGGTCTGTCGAGCAGACGGCGGTAGTGAAACGGATGTACCAGGTCTGAAGCAGAAGTATAGATGCTAATAATTAGCTATCAAACACAACATAAATAAGATGCCTATCAGAAACATTGCATTCCTGTTATTGTGCTTTGCCGGGTGAAACGAAGTGAGATTACTTGCTTTCATTGGAAATTGATAGTACGCAGCTATGAAAACAGCATCGCAGCCGTACGCTTGTGCTGTCCTATAAGCTAACATTTCCCTTTAAACCGCGACAACAAGGTTATGTCCGTCATGACCATAATGCACATGATCTCAATGAGGCTTCTTAAGGTAGTGGATCTCCTTCCAACAAAATGGTAGCGTCACCTAATAACCTAATAGGCGCGATTCACTGTAAAAAGGAGAAAATAAAGAAATTTTCGAAGTCATTCGTGAAAAGCACCATAAAATAATATAAAGAAGTGGCATAAAAGTTCATGTTGTTCAATGAACAAATTCAACTTGACTATAAACAACCTGGAATGCTGAGAAGCGTTCCAGTCCGTCTATAGTCGGAAGAGACCCCCGGAACGTTCCCATTACAAATCAGCTAAACACATCACATGAGGAATCCAAAAGTGATTCCGTATAAATGTCTTCAAAGCGATAAGCAAATAAACTTCGCATGTGAAAAATCATGAATACACGTATCCAAAATATTGGAATATGGAATTTCTATAGGACTTCAAAAAATCAATGTCGTAGTATACTCACGTTTTCTGGTAGTTCGTTAACGAGTTACTGCGTTTTCTCTTTGACTGTAACGACGACAGTACACGACTTTGTCGCCGGGATACACCAGCCGAATGCCGATAAAGCAGTGGTTGTGGACGATTAACCTGAAAATAGCACTAACATTATTATTATCAAACTGTTCATAATTTTGCTCTTAATTTGTCCCACTGCTGAATCCTGTTTTTCAGTATCATCCAACATGTTACTATTTTTGTGCCCGAAGCCGTGATTCAAGGAAATGCGAAAGGGCTCGGACGGAAGAAAAGTAGATTCCAGCAATGTTCTATTAAACCGATGACATCACCTAACAATGTTGCGCTAAGTCTCGAGGGGAGCAATACATGGAGCAACTGAAATTGAATGAGAGAGGGAATCCACTTGACAATGAAAAGAAATTCTACCTAAAATAGGCCAAGGTGACACTAAATTTCCACAGGACTGGAGAGACCCTAGTCTCAAAGGTTCCAATCACCATATGCCATGGACTCAATGGAAGCGAACGAAAGAGACCCAATCATAATAATGAAGAATTAAAGAAATATCTGGTTCATATTCTCTCAGCCACTTAACATTAGCGCAATCTAGTTCTTATCAGTGGATTTGGTGAACGGGTTTTCAGTTAAAATGAAAAATATGTCTGACAAATATTATATTTGTTGAATGTCAAGTTTGTATTTGTTGAAAGTCAAGCATCAGGAAGACGTTAGAGCACGTCTATTCACCCTTTCAGCGCAAATATAATAGCCATAAATCAAACCTACCCCGCTCCATCACAATTAGTTACAACAGAATTCGCCCGAAACTCACGATCGTGTCAAGACTGGTACTGGTGCAAAGCGGTGGTGGTGGACGAGGCACGTCTACTGGTACCGTCTCACTCGAACACGAACACGCATTCATCGAAGCGGCTGACGGCTGGCATGCGGGTAACGGAGGTGACGGCTCGGGCTAAAAAGCGTCCAAGTCAACCGGCTGGCTCGTGAAATTTATAAATGGACAGTTTCGTGAGTATATGATAGAGTCAAAAGAAGACCAAGTGAAGGAAAACCAAATGTATTCGATGTCTTCTGAGTTTTATAACCAACGACAAGAATCAAGCTGAGGATGCATTCATACTCGGCGACGCGACCGAACATCATTGCCGCAACTGAAGCGCCGCGATCGCGTTGCTGAGTATGAATGTAATCTAAGACATACTGAACTGTGAATGGTGAATGTGTAACCGTGCTAAAAAACCTCAATGTTCAATAATTTACTGTTTGACGGTATTACAATAAAATTAACAGTGAAAAAAGTGATTTGAAAAGAAAACACACAAATGAATAAATAATGACTACTACCTGGCAAAGATCGAGCGCGGCGATCGTGTCACGCTTTTCGAGATCGTTGAGAGTGTTCTGATCGGGTCTTAGAATCACATCTTCAACAGCTCGTTTCAGATCGCCGATTCGCATGCTGCCGTTACAGTACGACGACTGTGGCGCCGCCACGGTGCCGGCCAGTTGTTGCTGTTCGCGCCACTTGGCGCCGGACCAACAAATCTCGATCGGTTCGAAGGTACGGCGGCTGATTGGCGCCAGATTGTGGTGAAATAATAGGCCGTGTGCAGAGTTGCTCTCTACAAAAGGATACCAATCAAAACGGCTGATATTAATGTAGAAACAACGAGGTGATACACCGAAAATCGATAATACAATGGCAAAACAGCAATCAATTAGAAATCGAAGAAGGCAGAAACATGAATCATAAAATTCTATTCAGATGACGATCCTTCTAGAATATTACCAAAGATAGCATGGAAACGATAGAACTTAGGTGGCGAATAAAAAAACGCGTGGGAAAAACGACAAACTGATCGATCACGGTGAACCCCTGGCGCCACTCATAAAACCTGAGTCAGCTGATAAATATCTAATGATAGTTGCCTGATGACCGCCTACCACATCAATGGAGCGCCGCATGGCAGCAACCAGCTGATAAGCCCCGCCATTTCGCAAGGTGCCCATGATAAGCAAAAATAGCTGCTCTGAATCTTAATTACCTCATTGCTTATCTCCTTTTCGGAACCTATTAATACACCGACAAGGAGAGGAGAGAATTAGGCCGAGTGAAGTTGAGGAGACCGGAAGGAGGTAATGAAGAAAAGCTAGCCTATTTGAATAATCTTTTTACGTAAACGACCACAGCAGCCCAGAAAAAACAACGTGTAGCAAAACTTGCGCTTATAGGGCACGAATGCGATCCTGCCGCGCTTCACCACGAACTGCACGCTTCAGTGGCCGAGTTGCCCACTGTCAATGGGCAAAGAAGGCTAAGGCCGTCGTCAGACTGTGCGATTTTCCGAGTCTGCCATTGTGCAGTGCCGCGGCTCCACACGCGAAGTTGCGGCATTGCACAATTTCAAGGTCATAGTATCGCGTATGGAGGTGCGACGTGGCTGGATCGCAGAATCGCGAATCGCAATCGCAAAGTCTGACAGCAGCCTAATGCCATTGTCATTGGGTGTCGAGCAGGGCGAATTCAATTTTATTCATGATGACAAGTGAAACATCAAACAGCGGGAAACAGTAAAACAATGAGAGGAGAAATAATCGAAAGAGTGAGAAAAAAATGTTTATGATTTTAGAAATCCACAAGGTTGATATACGGCGTCTAGGGCAATCAGTTAAACAATGAGAGGAGAAATAATCGAAAGAGAAAGAAAAAAATGTTCATGATTTTAGAGATCCACGAAGTTGATATCCGGCGTCTAGGCAGAAGTCGCGAGTGCAATTGCGGCAATCTGAACGAATTGCAAGCGCTCACCGTAAGCCGAAATTACCCCTTCTGTGTTTTTACATATGACAGACAAGAATATAACTGCATCGTGATTGCACAGTGCCATTACAACCGGATAGTCCGCGGAGATGTGATGCAAAAGAATGAAGCAAGGTGTGGAAGAGAAGCTAGGATGAAGAAGCTATGAAGATGATGTCAGGATATTATTCGTCACATCCCGCTTAAGGATTACGCAGGCGTGGGCACATCACTGAGGCGTCTCACAGCATTTAGAACAAATTAGATTGATCATTTCCAAGAAACGATCAGCTTTTCCATATTTACGTCTTATTTTCTTACGTGAATCAACACTTTCAATATGACATATGTACAAAATAGCAGATGAAACCGACAACAGCCTCTGTCCCACTGACCGGGATCTACTAGAACAAGGGAGTTTTGCATGATGGTACGCGAAATCACAAGCTTCGAGCTGCGCCATGCACATGACATTTGCCGAAAATTGTTCACTTGATTGAAAGGTCACCCAGTACTTGCATAGTTGGAAGATAAGATTTTGAATAGTATGGCTGAGGATAGCTAATCACCGTAACGCGTCCCACACTGCAATAAAAAACCTGAAAACAGCAAACTTCGGGTTATGCCATGCGAAGGTAGTGAGGAAGGTTGTTCGCAGTATTTCCTTTGTACTGGCTCATGGATTTGAAGGCATTGTGAGCTTGTTCGACTCCACATCTCCTCAAGATCGTTACGATAAGCTTCTCACAAATCATTAAAATGGAGCAAGAAATTTCTGTTTGTTTTGCTGCAAAACACAAAAAAACCAGAAAAGCCAGTAGAACTTTGAGGACCGTTCACGGTAGGAAATTAATATCTAGAGGATTATTGTGCCCGTTAGTTCCCCAGAGTCATTCTTACACATTCCCATTCAAAAAGAATTATTTTCGGGTCACGGCACGCATTCCAACGTTTCGTCAGAATACCTGGGCCACGTTCACATTTTGCGCCTGCAGGGCGTGGCTGCGTTTGGCAGCGAGGTAGAGTTACATGGGGAAGATACAGAGACGACGGATGCAACGAGACATGGTGGCACAGGTGGGGACGCAGAGACACGTAGCCACGTCCTGACGTCGGCATCGCAAAGTGTGAATGCGGCCTTAGCTCTGCCCACCTGTCCACAAAGCGCGGTTAAAGCATCGTTTCATAAAGACTCCAATTTTTTTTACAAGAAAATTTGTGCATGACCTCGCGGCCCACCATTTGAATTCACAGCAAACAAAAAGCTCATTTTTCGAGCACACGGGATCAAAGAAATCCTGGTAAATTGGATTTCTCCGTAAATGCTTAACAATTCCAAGCAATAAGGCGCCGGAAACCAAGTGGATTAATATCAATGCCGTACGTTAATAATGGAGGCTATAAGAACGCAGTAAAACGATCCCTACTATATATAGAACGCTTCGTCTGTCTGTACATCCCTCCGTCTGTCACGAAATTCATATCTCGCGTCGCAGTAGAGCTGGGACTCTGAATTTTTGAAGCGATGGAAGGGGTGGTAAGGGGACATCAGTGGTGAGGGAACGGAAGTGCTAGCAACTGATAAGGATTGGGCGAGATCGACGGGAGGAATTTTGTTTTCTTTTTTCCGTTTTTGCGAATTCCCCGTTTCTGAAACCGTTCGAGTGATGATACTGATCGGCCGATATCGATCAAGCCCAGTTAGCATGCTTCCATTTGTGACGCGCGCAGTGTGTGCGCCAGCCCAACTGGTAATAAATAGTATATTATGGGATACTTAATCACTGAAATATGTAAGCCCGAGAAGAAGTAAAATTTCAAACACACGTTTGAAAATCAAGGCTAAGAATCCAACTATGGATGAAAGAGACATAAACAGTCCGACACAACGGGTTACCATAGTAATTTGCCCTTTCCATAAGACATTTGACAAAAGAGTAGTCGATACGAGAAAGACGTACTAAATCCGTCCTGCATTCATCTCATGACAAAAACGATCTTTTTGTGTCAGGATGGATATCACCGTAATCCTTTCCTTGCCGCTCAATATGCGGAATATTCCATGAGATCGACGTGAATTCTGAATGAATTGGCGGGTGACGTGCAAAGTATGACGTTTCGTGCTCTAAGCTCAGAGTTATGTGGTCATTACTCATGCTTAGCCAGTCATCAGAAATCAAATTAATCTATGAGTCAACTTCATAGGAATTCATTCACCTGTCAGTTCTGCATCTTATGAAATAGACCCTTTATTTCTGAGAATGATACAGAAGTGGCGATCTATTCTAACCAGCTCCAATTTAGGGAGCAGGGACGTAGTACGAAATTCACAGCAAGTTTCAAAAATGTGAAAATGTGACCAGATCACAAGATTTTTGAAAATGGGTCGATCAGGAAGCAACTGAACATCTTCTAGGCGCTGACCCAGGCCGTGTCTGTGATTTTGAATAAAAATCAAATCATGACCCTTTAAGAAAAATTGCCAATTTCATTCCTAAGTCTAGTCCCCAACAGCAGCAGAGCATTTTCCACTTCCAAAAATGTTGCAATTACCGAATTTATTCAAATTCTCTGTCTCTACTGCTATTATTCATGACTTTTGCAAAGTCAATTCTCCTTCCTGACACTTGAAAGCCCCCACGGGATTACCCTATCTTGCATTTACTTTTATTCCAAGCCATCGCAGGAGATGGCTCAAGTCTATTGTCCCAACCAGAAAAAATGAGACAAAAATAGCAACTTTGAATCTTGGCTCGCATGAATGCGATATCTTAACAACTCGACGAAGATGCCGCTCAACGCTGCTTGAGAGCGTTCTGTCCCATGGGGACGACGTTGGACACTGCTGAGCGACATCAAAGTTGACCAAACCTGCGAAATTTGCGAATTTGTTTGCTTCAATAAATATGTAGCATGAGGTTTTGGCATCATAATGACTTTGACCTGTGATCTACCCATTTATAAAGTCCTTTAACTGTAAAACATAATATAATTATAGCAACGTTTACATTCTAAACAATTAAATCAGAATGCAATTACGGAATTACTAAAAATAGTAAGTACTAGAAAGTGTTGGAGAGGTACGACCGGATAGAGGTTATATCAGTGACTAGATTAAAATTGTAGCAATTAGCCAACCTTGAATAGCCAACTATCCCATTCAGTGGTGCTAATACGTTGTTTGGAAAGTTCCTGCGTTTCGAATTACCCCTTTCCTTTTTTTTTTGTTCTTCGCTAGGGTTGCGCTTACCGAATAAAGCTCGCTTCTCGCTCTATCTGAATAAAGCAACGTTCATGTCTTGAATTGAATTTGCAAGTTTTTGAAACGGAATTTTAAAGTTTTCTGAAGTCTTTAGAACAATATGAACGAACGACAGATCCGAACCTTTTCCTCAAACACTTTTCTACTTCGGTATAAAACGCTCTATGGTTACGTGGTGTTAAATACAGTGCAATGTGATTTTTGATAACTGCTGTTTATCGCCACAGCTCGCGATGCGAAAATTACTACAAGGATGCTGAGTTATGGGCAAAAGCTTCGGTGTCGGACGGGACTCGAACCCACACTTCATCCTTTCCGGGGATATGTGCTAATCCATTACACTACCGACACCCCTTTCACCTTAACTCAGCTTCTGAATGGTATATTTACCATAGCTTATCAGCACTCACACGCATAACGTGTTGAGCCGGTTGGCCAATATCGGCATCGAACCGTGAAGCTGAGAACTTTGCGCAGTGCATTGTGTACAATTGCACATCTCTGAAATTTTGGCGCAAAATACAGCATATTGTGTGCAATTGAACAGATTTCGAAATCTGGCGTGAAATGCAGTTTATCCGGTGCAATTACGTAATTTTGAAAATATGGCATCAAAGCAGTGCATTGTGTCCTATTACACCATTTCTAAAGATTTGGCGTAAAAAAGTGTATTGAGCAATTACTCAAATCTCGAAATTGGTGTAAAATAAAGTGCACTGGGTGTAGTTACACAAATTTTGGAAATCTAGCGTGAAATGCAATGCGTCCGGTGCAGTTACGCACAACTGCGGAATTTTGGTGTGAAATACGGTGCATTGTGTACAATTACACCATTGGTGCCTATGTGAACGTGCCCATGCCGCTCGTCCCATTACCCCGCTTAGGCCTTTTTCATACTTTGCGGCACCGACTCTGGCGACTTGTCGCAGAGTAGAAAAAAGACATTACAAACCAGAACTTTAAATTCGGGTTAGTGCAACCAGAATTTAGATTGTGATATGGAAAAAATTTTCGTTGACGTGTACGTAACTTTTTTCGCGACAAAAATGAGGCAAGTTATTATTGTTTCCTTTTCGAATTATACGCATGATCTACTCGCAAAAAGCCTCAAAAGTTTCCTTATGAATAACTATTTCAGTTCAGTCATTGTAAGCAGTTGGAGTGGAAAGAATGAGCAATCTGAGAAAAGCGCGAAATCCCCATAAGTTTCAGGTGAAAACGCACCCTTCAAGAATTTTTGGACCATTTTGAAGAATAAACTCAGATCTGATGAAGGCAAAAAATTTTCCAAAACTTTAGTTTCCATTTTAAAAATGAGAAAAAACTTTGCTACTCGCCTAGCAGCTACAGTAGGCACAAATGAGCATCACTTTCAAAATTTCCCGCATAGTGCTACTTCTAGGTACGAGAATCGAGCGGCAGCCTTTCTTCTAGGGGGACCTGTTACCATACAGAACTCCTAGCGAGCTGAATGTCATCAACGTGATCGGCCTGCCGAGAAGTACCTGCTTATCCATTCGTACAACAAAACCTGAAATATCGTCGTTAGATATGGATAATCGAATCCTAGCTTTTTTTTCGACGCCGAAACAAGCAAGAAATATTATCAAATTATCAACATTAGGAAGCGATACGCTATACAGTTCAAGAGGTACGAGTGCATGAAGCTATTCAGCAGTCTTCGTGGCAATACACCCAACAACATGATCTTTACAACTTTGAAGTGAACCACGCCATGTGGCCCACATCTTGGCGATCTACAGATGTAACGACTTCTTTCCTGGTGCTGCCCAACAAAACAAGTCCAAGAAGGTCGCTTTCGGAGCAAATTACTACTTTTTTCAGTGGAAAAGATGACGGAAATTCATAACGAGCGCAAATGGACAACGTTATAACACAGAATCAGATGAAATGGCAGAAGGTCTGTGGTCGATTCCAAGCATTGAAATTCATTTTTCTCGTGTTCATTTTTCAAAATAAAGCGTGAAAACGTAGGAAATATTGGATTCTTGGTCCTATGAAAAAGAACGCGTGAAATCATCAAAAACAGTTTAGATGCCCTTGAGGGATGAAGTTCGCAGTGACCGAATTTAAGTAATTGGGTTATAAATTAAAAAAGAAAAATAACTAGAAGCTTCTGGAAAAAATAGGAAAATTCATAATCACCAGCAACGGTCCTTCACATGATTATATACTTGTTTACGCATTACTGGTCGTACATAGCTTACAATTATGGCTTTGCTTATTATTATTGTTGGTCACTGTTACTCTACAGTTACTAAATCCATTGTTGACTCGTCACTAGTATTAAAGATAGCCACAGAAACAACTGATACAAGTTGGAGGCCACCCTTCGAGTACTGCACGCACAGTCATCAATTCAACGCCCCCGCACTCAATAATCACAGTCTGCCGAGGAGTTTATACGGCTGAACAGTAGTCTTAATTGACCAAAAAAAAACCGAAATGTCAGGATAAACAACTGGGTTCCCCAGGATTCGGAGAAAATATGATCCTGAGGGTGGACAAATGTGCCTACGCGACGATCACCTCATCAACATCACATCACACCTTGCACACGAAAACACGAGGGCATGGTCAAAAAACACCAAATATGATGCCATCTGTGAACAAAAAAGACCGAAAGATGTGGATTCACTGGGTAAATATTGGTATCTCAACGCTTCGGATATTTTCCCTCAAAATTTTTGCCCTCACACTTGAAAAACACCTAGTGTGACGTAAACAAATTGAATTTATATGTACCATTGCGCATGCTGTGGTAATTTGCCTGGGTGAAGGGTTATACCACTGAAACATCAACAAATATATTAACGTGAGGTTCTCTCGGTCATCATAAACCACTCTACAAAAATGAACAATGGAATGAACAAGGGATAGCAATCTATAAACATCAGATAAATGAATATCAAATGTATTTGCAGCCAGAAGGACACATAGGAAACTTCAATCGCAGAGAAAAGTCCAGTGCACTTCTACGACAAAATGCAGCGTACTCAGCCTCCGAGAATGAATTCTTAATTTCATTACAGGAAATATCCCATTGCAAAAGAGCAAGTGCATTCAGAGAATTCATCTGAATGGAATATCTCAGGAAATAAGAGAAAAACAATCATGACGTGAGTTTCAGCCTACGATACTACATGCAGACAATAGACAGGCACGCTGCCACGCAACACTGTACTGTACACGTTGTAGTGAATCGACTGGGTTATGGGTTACATCATATGGGGCATAAATGGCTCACAAATCAAATACCGAGCTGCTCAAGATTTTTTACACGGTCTTTCCTTTATTAGATACCATTGCATTTGTTATCTTGTCAGGGAACGCAATCCCACTTTTCTGGAGACACCGAAATCCTCCAAAACGTCGTTTCAAAAAAAGAAAAAAAAACGAGGAAAGCGAAGGAAAAATGAAAAGGAAATGATATTTAAATGAACCGATACGGGATGGCTGGATAGCAATGCTTTCAGAATCATGCAAACTTCTGCTGCTGTAGTCCTTGGACGGCAAGGGTGGAAGTACAATTGGAAGCTGGGGGTATGATTGGCACCCAAGGCTGGCACAATATAGCCCCGAGTGTTCAAGAAAAACGGAAGACAAACGAGCTTGTGCCAGCAATGATGGGAAGAAGCCGAAAAAGGCTATACGGCGGAAGATTACAAAAAAGGACAACCATCCCTTCCCTACTTTGATCTTAGCCGGTCACACTCAACATTAGCAACAGCAACGATAGTAATGGTATTTCACGTATATAACGTCAGCTGCAGCCCGAGAGGCATTCTCGTCGGATCGATCGCTTGCCAGAAAGAAAAAAAACGTGTGGAGGTTTGCGACTATAGTAGCATTATATAAAAAGGGGTGGCCAGATGGAGCCTTGCCTCACTTGACTGGCCACACTCCCGCTGATAAGCCACACTTATCAAAGGAACAGGCGCCAAATTGCGCAAAACAGTAGCATTGTTTTGATGGTTTTTCTAGCAGGCCATAGAGTCTTCGCAAGAACTCTAGAGAAATGTATTAGATCGCTGGAAGCTAATAAAATACTGAATTAAAAAGTCATAAGCGGTACACATAACGATACAAACGATTTTAAATAATTACAACTGAAATAGGTGGTGATAATGATAACGATAAAAATAGTGATAATAATAGTGGTAGTGAAAGTGTAATAAATGTTGATACAAGCATGGTGGACTTATGGGAGCTTGAGCAGCTCGAGCGCGGAATTCTTTGTGTCTTTCCTGTACTTTCGGACACGATAATCCAAGAATGGACAAGGTGGAGTTGGTTTTGCCGCCCGAGTAACTCCCAAGTGCAATCCTTTTGCCCTTTCTCGTCCGTGCAGATCTCCTTCCTGGCGGGATCTTGAGAGAAATACTTCTAGAAGAACTATAAATACCGAGGGGGATACATTTTCTTAGTCAACTTTTTGTTTTACCTGTACTGATAGAAAAACTGATCTAGCGCTCCGGAAGGGTGTATGAGCCGGTGGCCTTGACCAGTACCATTCGTACTTCACCCTCCCATATCGCTCGAAATCCTTCCTCCTAACCTTACCTTTACATTACCCTTACTTATCCTTACTCTTTCCCTCACTATTACCCTTACCCTTACCATAACACCTGCTCTTATCGTTACCCTTAAACTATTATATCCTTAATCCTTAACAACTATCATACTCCTTTCCTTACCCTTACCTTCAACTCCATCCTTTCTCTTCCACCCATACCTTTACCCTTACTCTCACCCGTTACCCATTACCCTTACTTTTACCCTTACAATTACTCTCACCCTGACCCCTACTGTTACCCTTTCCACCTTACCTTTTTCCCTTTCTCCTATACCTTCACCCTTACCCTTACTCTTACCTTTACTCACTACCCTTGATTCGTCAGATTTGAGGTGACAAAAGAAATGGACACCTGACAATGGGAAATCCGCCAGAAACAACTAGATACAGGCGCGATCAATAAATCAATACGCCTATAAGAACCACCACAACTGATCTGGGGAGAAGTCCGTCGCCGTTACAAGTACGGAAGCAAAATCAGCAGAAACACATCAAATCGTGATAAAAGCAAAATAAAATAGGAATCTATTCCGATAAGATGACAGCGGGATGGTAGCCTCCCCTACGCTTTCAGAATTCCCATCTTAATTGAATTTCCTCTGTCAGAAGAAAAAGTGCAACTTCCTTTCGCACACGATTCATCGCCTCTGGCAAATAAAATCGCTGGATTTCCACTAGACGGACACAGAAGTACAATTGGTGGACGAAATGCAGATAAAAGATAGGCTCCATTGAGGTGTAGATGGCCTTTGGGATGCGCCATGCAATTCGTTTTCATCAGTAATTGATACATGTTTTGTACGTGTCTCCTTCGCTTTATAAAGTTAAGGAGTGTCTCCATCTATCGGGCCACAATTAGAACTTGCAACCTATTTGCGTGCTCTCGCAGTTTAGATGTGGAAAGGGTAGATATCGACCAGCGTTTGCTATAGCCGCGGCGTATGGAGAACGCGTGCGTTAACACTGGGTCACGGTGGGTGGAATAGAGCAACAATGGAGGAGAGGCGTTGCCAATTGACCACATTATTGAAAGTGTATTAGACTGTGATGGACCGCTATGGAACCAAAGTACACCGGATAGTCCTACCCTACGCGATGCGACAGTAGCGACGGTTGCAATCGCGAAGTATAAGTGCAACTTTAAGCTTTGCTGTTTCGGTACGGGAATGAACACCACCACGAGGCTCACCACACCCCACCACAAAATTTGTGAATTTGTTCATTATTTTTGCTATCGTCACAAATTTTTCGAGAACGATTCCTCCTTTCGCACGCCCCCTTTCAGACACTCCACTGAAAAGGGCGGAAAACATAGGGTCTCGTGTAAATGTCCGCATTCAATTTGTCACAGCCGCCCTGGAACATGCCTCAATCAGCTGATGATTTAATCAACTGTGACAGAAGTGCATGGCGAGCCTCCGATATAGCTTGATTGAAAAGAAGACGTCTTTCTAAGAAGCTTTTAAGCATTCCAGCACACATTCATCCTGCAGCACGCAAGGATTCTAAGAAGCATCTATTGGGTGAGGCCCCTCTCTACTGGGAAGCATGAAAGCCATCGAATAGAGAATCCTCCGGGAACTTCGAAAAAAATTCCAAAGTACTCAATCGAATGATGTATTATTTTAACATAGATCTACATGAAGAAAAATCCCTACTAGCGCAGTAATTCGCAAACTAATACAGTAGTTCATTATATTGTTTTATAAGTTATCGCACAAAACTGTCGCGGGTGTGGCGGTTAATATATTGCTCGAAAAAAAAGTAATTAAAAATACATGAACCAAATCAAATTGAATTTACTAGTCAAGGTAAGTTTCTTGATATTTGCCTCGCACAGCCAATCACAATTGATTTCTGAAACGATCGGCAAAAATTTCTAAAGGATGCTGAAAGCTTAGCCGCTGAAAAGAACGAATCCATCTTCAAGGAAGCCCATGCGTGCCCATAAAAGGCCTCTTGAACCTATTCATGAAGACTTGTAAGAATCATAAGAACCACATACTGAAGCCGCTGAGAAAACGAAAAAAACTTTGCTTCAATACACGAAAATGAAATTGAAAAGGGGAGTGTCTCGTAGAGAGAAGTTTCCAGAGAAGGGATTAAATGTCTTCGAAGGAGCATGAATCAACGTATAATCCTCGAACACAAAACATCAAAACAGCACCAAAACATTTTTTGACTTCTCTTTTATATCCTGCTCAATTCCCTTGAGCAGTGACCTTTAAGGCGACATACATTGCCGAAAAATCCATCAAAACAGCCTAAGTTTCTAGGAAGGGCATAGTACATAACGTGCGATTCATTTGGACCTCCTCAGACAATTAACCCTTCGGCAGGAAATGAAAATTTAAAATGCAGTAGCTTTATGGACGTTTCCGGATAATCCGGTGAGCATAACATCAGATTCCAGAAACCTCTGGAAACTCACACCTCTTCTCAGTAAAAGATTTCTGAGTTACGCCATGAATTCTTCATCCATTTATAATAAACACTGTGTCCTTTAGAATGAGATTTGGTCAGGAAATGTGGTGCTCAGCCAATGTGCAAATCAGTGCTTTTATTGACCCAGGATGGGCTTTTACTAATTCAACGAACCCAAAGGAATGCGATTTGAGATCATGCGAGTGGGATTTCCAACTCCCACCCCTCCCTCCGTAGTAGGCAATAACCGTTTCCGTAGTAGAGAAGGGGAGGTTTTTGAAGTTCTCACGGGTATGAGGTTCCTATACCTTTAGCGATAAACATGTGTAATAAAACGGAATGACATCACCCACATTCACTCGGTGATGTCATATGGAACTGGGAAGTGCATAAATATAGTTTGCCAAGGTGCTTCAACACCATGTAATCCTGTAACTCACTTGATCGGGCGATTTAAAAGCCGCCCACAGTGTTCAGGAGGAATGCTGCCCAGTATGAAACAGTGGTGGTGACTATGGAAGGCTGTGGGGAAACGCCGTAGAGGGTATGTGGGGCAAACAACTCGACTACCGAGATAGTTGATGTAATTGGTATCCAACCAGCAAAAACATAGCAACCCTGGACAAGGAAGAACATAGCACTTCTAGGACATCATTCAAGTGTACTGGACAAGTGCTAGTGTTCCAGAGGACACGATTCTGGAATACATGCGTAGAAATTGAGACAAAGGATTGTACACTGCGTCAAGCTGAGATGGCAGGTATAATTGGCAATCGTCAAGGAGTTATGCAGCACAAATACCATGTTCGAATCCCTTGCATGGCCTCAAATGTTTACCTGCCACGAAATAAGAGATACAAAGGTTAGAGGGAAGGCCGCGTTCATACTTAGCGCCGGCAGAGCGTGGCTGCGTTCACAGGCAGCGAAGCAGAGTGGCACCGGGGAGGTGCAGAGACGAAGCAGGAATCGAGAGAGGGTGGCAAAGATGGCACGCAGAGACACGCAGCCACGCCCTGCCGCTACTACCGTCAGCATGGGTCGAAGAATCCACATGAAAGGGTTTGTTTTTGGGTTGGAAAATTGAAGGGAATCGTATTATTGAAAGTTCCTCGAGGAGTCCTCGACAACCACCTCTCTCTCTGAGTGATTTTTGGACCGTGGAGGTGATTTCTAGAAAAAGTTCGGAAGCTCCGAGGAGGAAGGTATTTCTCAAAACATTCCTCGACGCAAGGCTCCACCATGGTGGGTGCGGAGGTCTGATTCCAGCCTCAAATGAGGACACGATAGATTAACTGTAATTCCATCCACTATCGTCTCAACAAAGGGTCTTAATTTTTAGTGAGCCACGGCTTGAAACCGCTTCCTCAGCACCACTGCTCGACGATGAAATATTAATAAATGCAAACTGCAAAAAATACAAAGGGAGTGTATCATAAATACACAATATCGAATGTGACGACCATTAAAGGCTCGCAACGGTATATATAAAAAATAAAAAATAAAAATTACAAGTAAATGTGATCGATAGTCACTCGAAAGTAGGTCCACTCATGCATACAATTGGCGCGGGAACCAAGCACATCAGGAAAACAACACTTTCCATTCAATATCAGCGAAAAAGGTATCCACAGTGTACCGTGCTGATGAAATCCGCGCCATTCATCCGATTTCTATAGGCAGACTTCAGAAAAAAAAATTAGAAAGGGAAAAGAAAAATTTCAGAAAAAAATCCAAAATACTCAGGCAGATGATGTATTATGGGTCATTCACTACAACTTGCGTAGCGAACGGCTAATTTTGCGAGGTTTGACCTTTTCAGGACTGGTACTTGTCAATCGACTGCAGAAGATTGGAAGATTCAGTTGACCAAGTGGAACTCGATTTGGACCATGCGAATGACACACTGCGCCCCCTGCACCACCATGGCCGAATTCTCGAAAAATAAATCTTGTTTCGACATTGGCGAGCGCAGTTTCTTATTCTGAAAGCAGGAGACTTTCGCCAACTCAATTTTCTCTTTCGGCAGCCTTTCATTTCTTACGGAAAAGGCATTAGCACGCTATTGTCAGCACAATGATGACAGACAAGTATGACGCAGTGACGGAAATGTTTCGGGTGACTCAGCTGTGCCCACCCTGCGCACGCACACAATCGAACAGCTGCCTCATCATATCAATATCGATGTACATTCAGAGAAAAATTGAACTCTGCACGATGAAAATTTCCTACATTTGCTTCCTGGCCGGGATCAATGCAGACATATAATAATTATTACGTTGGAATAGTATTATTACATTCAGTTATTTATCATCATACCTAAAAAAATTAAAAAAATCCACTACAAGTCGCTACATGTAGGTATAACACCATGGTTGTGTGAATTTTCTTTCGAAATTATCAAACTTCAAACACTTCATGATACCCTTCGTGCCTCAGAGTTAGACCGGCGTTTCATTCTCTACCCTCACCAGCACGCCGTCAGGTCCCCCTCTTTCTTTGTCCTGGTTTGTTTTGACTCATGAATAACCATAATGCAGTTGTTTGTATGTTAAGTATGTAATTTAAGATCTGAAGAAGGCTTAATGCCGAAAGTTTATCAGTAGATAGAAGGATTTCAAGAGCTTCAACAACACCAATAAAACAGTATCGGATGAAGCTCAGAGATAGCAGCACCATTCCATAAACAGTAAAGCTTCAAACAGTAAAGCTATAAGTTACAAAGTTGCATAACGAGCTACATATGTAGTTATGTATAAATTGTATATAATTATATGTAAGTATATACAAGTTATCCGCAAATAATACCCCCACGAAGGGTAATTCATGGAAACAGTCTTTAACGGACGTCACTCGGAAAATCACGGATCCCCATGACGTGAAAGGGAGGGAGCTGGTTCAAGTCACGCGATGCACAAAAATAAACTCATGGGTGGTCTGGGCCTGGCAAAGGCAGCTCAGAGCGTGCCAGCAGACCTAATCGCTAGTCCGATGAACTCCAACGCGAGTATAATGCAGATCTCGATTTGAGAGGAACAGCCAGCAAAGAATTGAGAAGAGTAGACGGGTTGAGAGACCTGTGGTAAGAAAAAATATTGACGTTGCGGGTAGTTCAGTTGGGTATGGCTTGGGTAACATGTTAGGGCACCCAAAGCCACCAACAACTAATCTAACCACTACACTCGGAAAAGTCGCAAGAAGAAAACGCTTGGTGGGGCTTTGTGACGAGAAGATTAACACCTCGTTCGACCATAGACGTGGGCTGGTTGTTGGGCTATTTGGTCCGCAAATGCACAAATGACAGGAGGTAATTAGCGGCTGCAACGAACTCAACGTATTGAACATCAGCTATGCAAACACTGTGAATAATAGCATCACACAGACAATCAATAACGTCAGAATCAACAGGTGGTTTGCTCAGGATTTTGAGAAACTCACCCCTCAGGGTGCTCAATAATCAAAAAATAAGTTTTCACATCTATGAGCTCATGATGACCGAGGGAAGTGCCCCAACTTCAACTGCGATGTCCACCCCAACAAGTTCAAAGCGACCTCAATGAGTCACTTGTATTTTTACCTCAATGAAACGCCCACCCTGAAGGTATTGCGAAACGCAGCCGGTTGGCCGAACGGCGGGAAGGACGTTCGTTGGCGTGTGACTGAAAGTCCATCACGTCACAACGACGATAAAAATCTTAGATTTCCATCCCCTACCCTCTTAATAACCCCGTATCGGTAATGGTGGCGACATACCTATACAAAGTCATACGCAAATACTTCCTCATTCCAAAAAATATACCTTTACCCAAGAAACTAGACCTATACCCCAACTCCCCGTTGCGGTACTCAAGTGAACCCCTAAAATAACCTCTACTTAGGAAATAGAAAGGGAAGCTGCAAGTGACATACATAGCATGAATGCCGTCTTCCGAACTTGTTACTCTCCGCGCGTGCCATCACATAACGCCCCGGGAGGATTGAATCATTTCAAGGGACCTCCGGGGGGAAAAATGAAGTGTCACCGATCGATACGATAGTTTCACGAGCATGATGGATGAGCGAACACTTACGAGAACCGCCGGCAGTATGGGTATGGAAATAGTGGGATGGACCTCGGAATGGGTAAACTTCAAAGACCCGGCTGACAAGTGCCAAACTTTATGAAAAGCCCGTTCATGCTCAAGGGAGAATAGCTATCCCAGCCTTCTCGAGCCTCAAGTCCTCCCCCTTCTAAGAAATTTTAATCTCCCGACCTCGACAAAAGCGTGGGCAAATTCCACGTCATGGTGGCACCCTGAAATTGCACAGAGTCACCAGAGCTAGTAGACCATAATGGCTATCCAAATTTACTTACAGTACCCTTGACAGTGGCTCGACAATTCACCCATAACCGGTTACGGACAATAGCTGCATTGAAAGGTAGCACTCCGAGTTTGCCAATGGTAAACTCTCAAAGACTCAGAACTTGGAATAGTGCAGAGCAGCAGCAGATTGCATCAGAACGAACCAAAGAAAACACTTTTAGGTTGTCAGTCAACGTGGTTATTCGAGGGGTTTTCCCAGGGGAAGTAAGTCAGTGAGAAAAACGCTCGCGTTGAACGACGCCCCGCTTGTTTCGACTCTCTTGAGGCTAACAGGAAGCATCACATCGACAACTGGTTGTGCTTTCATTGCTTCCACACAAAAACAACAGCACCCAACTCGATTGAACACACATGGAAACTTACTCTGGAAAACTGGACAGGGATCTAACTCCTCAAAAGGCGACGGACCAAATTTCCTATCACTCAGAGAAATTTCAGTAGATTTAGCTCTGCCTTGGCAGGAGCGGCGCTAGCCATTAGAAATGAAGATAAAAGTAAAAAGTAAAAAGTAATTGGAAAATTTGATGTTTTAAATTAGTCTATGGTTCGTTTCGCCTTTTTTCCCATACGAATCACTGTGTTTTCTATTCACCCCCGAGGCTCATCGCTAAGTTGGGGTGGATAGAAAACCTAAAAATTGATTAAAAGGTGCTGAAAACATGCTAAAAAAACTGTCGATATGTAAAAATATATGTTCAGAGTCATAATCATGTTAATTAAAACAAATAAACAAAGAAGAGATAAAAACAACGTCAAAAAAGACTAGTAAGACGCCATAAAGACCAAACTGCACTTTCACGGTGTGGTTGATTGGACTTTATCCATACTATTCAACCATTTTCCGCTCCGAGATTGGATGATTGATACAAATTGAGTCCAAAAAGGACATGAAAACTTGTAGGAAATTGGATATGCGCTTCATTGCACAGGCTGAATATGTATTCCACGGTTCTGAATTGAGTTCGATGCCCACCCACGGAAAAATGCGTTCTTCTATCACTGACAGGCTTAATTAGCAAATTTTATTCCCTGGTACTCCATGCTTTCCTTAGTACTTCGTGCTGATAAGCCATGGTAAATATACCATTCAGAAGCTGAATTAAGATGATAGGGGTGTCGGTAGTGTAATGGATTCCTTAGTACTGTTTTCAGAAATCTGGACAGCGTTTATACCTTGCTATCGCGAGCGACGCAGCGCATTCGCTACGCAGTCCCGCGATCGATACAGTGATATGCTCGCTGAGCTGAGACGATTCCATCTTTCCATTTCCGTTAAAAAGTAACTAGTAGCAATAAAATAAACGAACGAGAAAATGTCAAACAACGTGGTAAAGTTATTGGTCAATTGATCGCGGGAAATGGCAGTGCCCAATTTCGATCCAATTGAGAGGGTTTTTTATTCCATATTCGGAAGGAAGCTATTCTCTTATTCTGGAGAGAATCCAAGAACCTCATGTATGGGAAGCAAAAAAGACCTGCTGGCGAAAAAGGACGGTAGCCGCGTTGAAGGGGGTACAAATGCTATCGTTTAATCGCTTGCTGAATCACTTTTTAGCCAAGGTCTTGAACAGGAGGCTTTCTAGCAGGGACAAATGCTCATCACAATTCAGTGCTTGAAATGCGCCACGCACTCGACCAACTTTCAAAACATTAAAAGCCTTTCTAAATTTTAAGAACCGACTGCCACATTTAAGTAGTTGTTCAAATCAGAATTTTCATCGTCCGAATCAGCAAAGTGCCACAAACTCCCTAATGGGAGTGAAAGGGGTTTGACACAAAGTTAACTTCCCTGACATAAAATGTGTGAGGTGATAAAAAATGAGTGGCTTGACGAGTTCAGCAGATTCGAGCGCACCATGGAAGTGATGTTGACGCTTCTAGCCATTGCTTTATCTATTCTCACGCACCAATGGATATCCGCAGCTATTTTCAGAAAAGCTCTTCAAACAAAATACCGCCCTGCACTTAGACCTGAGTGATTACGGGATCACGGTAATAACCTTCACACCCACAACAGCAAACGCGAGGCGAAAGGGGACAGAGAAGACTCGTTTTACTCGCTGTCGACACTCAATGGCAATTAACCAACCGGCTATGCAACCGCGCATCGACCACGGGAATTACGAGGGATTACGAGGCAGCAGACTGGTGGAAAACGGAGCCACAGGCTCTACGACACACAGCAATCCTGAGACGCCGTTCGATCTTCTCAAGTAAAAGCTTTTGAGCCGATAAAAAGCTCAACGAGCAATGGCTTTACGCTTCAATATCGGCAATTACTTCAGGAAGGGAACCTCCGGGTCGTCACATCAACCGCAGCCAATAGATTTGATTCGTTCTCTATTTACATTTACATTTACATATATTACACGAAGTTATTACACTCATGTGGAACATTAAAAAAACACTTTGCGAACAAACAAAACAACAAAACAACAATCAAGGCAATTTGTTAGAAGAAATGAGTTTCTGATTTGTTTAAGGAGAAATGAGTTTCCCATAAGCTTTTTGAAGTAGATGCGCGAATCAACCCAAACTGAAAAAATACGACCCCGGTCAACTCATGGCTTTCCGCGCCTATGCTTTTACTCAAAAAGTCTCACTAAAAAGTCATCAGTCGATAATCGTAGCATCCATCCCAAGTGATAAGTAACGGTATCGATTGACGACTAATGTTAAAGGCCACCTATTGGTCCAAAAACCATTTGAAGAAGGGTAGCTATCAAGGAGTTTTTGCGGAATTTTTTAAAAATACGACCCCACACTTTCCAACCTAAAATACGACTCTCTGAGAATTTCTCGAACCGTGCCTCTTTGAAAGTTTGAGGCCAATGAAAGCGATTCGAAAGCTTTGCCATCCACTGGGGAGGAGGTGAGTTACCCCGAACTGCTTTACAATAAGAAGCCTTGTCATTCACCAAGGAGGAAGTGAATTACCCGGAACAAATGAAACTCTCAAGGTCACTGGTACTTTGAGTGCAAACTATAATTGCAATTCAGAAAAAAGACGTAAAGCTAGCATTTCACAAATCTCGACAGCAGTTGTCCCAGAGGTGCACTCCCCGAGGAAATTAAGTCGAGAATTTTCAAAGCGCCTAAAAGGAGTGTTGAGAATAGAATCACCAAATGATAAATGATAGTCGAAAGATAATCATATAGCACTCCATATAGGCAGAATGTAAAAAATTTAAAAAAAACGCCCAATTTTCAACTACCTAATAATAGACAGAAATTTGAATTGCAATTACTTAATAATAGGCATGATGGCACGAAGTTACAAAGTGAAAAAAAGCCCGTTTTACAAATACTTTTTATAAAATACTTTAGAATTAAGTTATTGAGTACAAATAACAGTTAAATTTTGAGCATGTTACCAAGGAAATGAGGACTTCTTTAGATTCATCGTGGCAGAATCCATCGAGAGAGGGTACCATCTGTCTGGCACAGCATGTTGAAGCTGCCTCAATAATCGCAGAGAAAAATGCTCCCACGTCATACTAAGGGTCTTTCAACTGTATGGTTGCTACGAATTATTTACAAGCAATGTATAATTTTTTAAATTTCATAATTCACTTAATGCAGCATTACCAGAAGTAAAGGTTATACGCGGTACAAGGCCACTCCACCAGTTACCATAATTTTCTTCAGAAATTAAATTGTAGTCGTGAATACTGCAGACGCCGGAATCTCTTTCCTCTTCTTCCTTCATCGCTTGAAAATACAGAATCGCTTGGAATTATAGAACTTTCAAAAGAATGTTAGAAGCTTAACCACAAACAAATTTAATTCTACCTGACTTGAGTACCAGCCACATATTTCCTTTTGTCATCTGTCGCTACCCCCCTCACTCCCTCCTCCGAGAAACCGGGCAGAACTTTGAGCGACTTGATGGCGTCATCCCGTGGGCGTTCCCCATTCAGTAAGGAGCAAGAAATTTGGAGCGTTTCACATTACAATAAATTATGGAAAACGAAGAACATGATCTCAGTACTACGAGTCGTTACCTTCTTTTCCGATGGGCCTGAGATGGAGGTGTTTCCGCCTTGAAAGTTAAATCATTCAGCTCTGCTCAATGAGTAGATGGTCCCATGACAACGCCGTGGGATTTACTGCATAAATGTCGTGAAACCGTTGTGGGACGGAGCTATCTTTCAACCATTCATCCAAACAATGTTGATCATTCCCAACCCCTGTTAATAGTACGGTTCTTCATATCAGTCAATCCCCTGAGTACCCATATAAAAATGGTAATCATTGGGACTTGATGATAACATATTTCGTCAGAAAAAATTTACCAAAATTCACCAGCGAGAAATTTTACTTGTAAGTTTAGCGAAAAGAATTTGGGTGATCGCAGCAGTTTTCATATGATAAAAAGAATTACACCGTAAGTGGTTCAGCCACCCTGCAGCTTTCCCTCAAACTGAACTCCTGCCCCAGCTCATGGAAAGAGCACCGAAATGAGCAACGCTTGAAATCGAATTTAAGAATGCCATAAGAACTCCATAATGTGGTTCTAGCCAAATTAGGTTTCCAAGAATAGTCAGGGAGGTGGATGGTGTCAAGAGAAAGGATGTAAAACTGCCTCAGCACCAGGAATAGTGAACAGATATCGTATAACAAAAGAAAAAAAATTGGAAATAATTTGGTTCAAAGATTCAACGATTGACTCTCGACATTTTGAAAAAATTCAATACTTTTTAAACAAAACTGTTGAAAGAAAGGGACAGAAAAAACAACAACCGGTTTTGTGGGGTAGCAGTGCATCAGCACAGGATTAATTCTTCTTTTTCTTCTCCTTTTTCATATTTTTTAATCATACCTTCTTCTCTAACACTAAGTATTCCCTATAATAAACTGGTAATAAAACTTATGGGTATTCTACAAAGTAGAATTTTATAGTTATTAGTAACCACTGTATCCTATTATGACAAATCCAAAAACTATTAGAAACAAAAACTAATAGAAATATTTCAATCCAAAGATTTTAGGACTCTGAAGTAAAAATTTTTCTACCATTCAGGAATTCCATTACCCATATAACCTAATACAACAAATCCAGAAATTGAAATTAATTCAATTCAAAGGTTTCAGGACTCTAAAGTGGTTTTGAAGAAATTTTCTCACCATTCAACCTATATATCCTAACATAACGAATCCAAAAACTAGAAATAATTCAGTTCAGAGGTTTCAGGACCCGTAGGCAGTTTTAAAGAGAATTTTCATCATTCAAAAAAAGACGGGACAGCAATAGCGAAAACTAGTTTTTTTCGAATCATTCATCAACAATTATTCGTATAACAGAGCTAATTCTAAAATCAATTCTACAGAAGCCTCATAAAAACCGCGAACACAAAGAAACATCGAGCGGATGACTGAAGTGAGAATGTCAAAACAGCTAGCTAACACATTGATTCCGCTGAATGACAGAAAACATCAGACAAGAATCAATGCAGCACGCGACTCCGTCCGTTCTGAGGCAACCGCCGCGCCGTGACAGCGTCCGTTGTCTGGCAGTGATGGCGGATGAGGCCAGCGAGGCGAGTGGGGGGTGGCTATCAGCCGCGCCTGTGCGACTGGGAGGTCGAGGCAGCACTGCACATTGCTGGAGAGAGGATCGATGATGAAACACGGCGGAAAACGGACAGAGTCTGCTGCTGCTGTTGCTTTGGGTGGGCAATGGTTGTGCTATCGGTGGGCTGGTGGTTGATGGAGACTGTGGAATGAAAAATAAAGCGCTTCAACTAGTTTACAATATCGCCATATGACATCAACATAAAGGTATAGCCAAACATTAAAAAAATGAAGCGTCAGCCGGCCAATCCGACTGGTTCTTTTGTAATTCATCGAATTGTATCGTTTCCAATCAGCTTTTCTCTGAGCCGCCTTTTTACTGCATTATATGTGAACTGTCAAAATTGAACTAACATGAAAGACCGAATTAATTAAATTTTCCACAGATGTTAATACGTGACTCGGACGATCAAATCGTATCTCTTCAGGCGTGAGTTTGACCACTCCTCCCAGACGTGACCACGCCCTCGAGATCTCAAAAACATGAAATCAGATAGTCGTGGTTGCCACCTTCAAAATATTTGACAGGAAGCTCAGAGCAGTTGTTCATAACAGAAATGAAATCCGCGTGGCAACCATCCCTTGGGCTATGATGGAGTCTGTCATAAACAAATTAATGCGAATAAACAACTGCACATCAACGAATAAATAACCAGAAATAGTAGGAGAAAATACAAAGGTTAGTTTTTTGCCAGTCTTACTGAAAATCTGGGGAAACAAAGACGAAAATAGAGGTAGTTGCATGTTCTGATCAGCCATTCGAAGCAGTTCAGGTGGAAAACACAATCAGTGGAGCGTCATGAACATAGGCAATGCCCCCAGGAAAGCTTGTTAGTGCCATTAACCATAAAGATGAATCCAGAATCAAAAAATCAAACAAAGAGACTCGAACTCAAATGATACCAACAATGTTTGATAAGGTACTTTGACCACTGACCGCACGGGCAACGCCATTTGGGTCTACCGCAGTTCCGCCCACTGGGGGTGTAACTGCACACTTGTCATGACAGTTTAGCCATATCTTTGAGAGAACTCTTTAGGCTCTGCTAAGCAGTCTTGGGATAATGTTGGTTCTACTTTCATGAGGTGGATGTGTTATGGGCTCAACAGTCCCCCCTCCCTCCCTCACAGCTGCATAACTCGTCGAAATACACAATCAATCCATTCTTCTCACTAAATAGATGCTCTGCTGTTCAGTTGCTTGAATAATCCATGACACAATCGGCGCATGAGAGCCGTGGGACTGGTTGGTGGAGGGGAAGACAGATTTTCGTGCAGTTAAGCCAACCTTCCCTCCTAAGCCCCGTCGATTTTAAAACTAATTCTTCAAAACGATCCTCTAAATCACGTCACTTAAAGCGAAATCGCTTTGCCCAAGTTTTTATATAACCCATTTTGGCCCTCAATACGGTACACAAGAGATGACGAGAACTCGGAGATACCCAAACATTTCAAAGGAATGGAGGGAAGATTCATAGCGTGGGGGGAACTGAAAATCTCAGCGCAATGGTTCATGCTGCATGTCATGTGACAATTTGTAACATACCGAACGATCATGGGGCTATTTGAAGGCGCAATGCTTTTTTACGACGAGTTTGACTGATGAGTTTGCCTCAGGCAAAGTCTAAAATCCTCCAAAAGTCATGGAAAGCCTCAACTTCCGAAATAACTTTTCTAGAAAAGTTGTTTTACCGACGTTTGCAAAAACAAAGGGCGCTGCTCTCAGTGGCACGGTCTTGGGATTAAATTATGATACAAGGCCAAGTCTTCCGTCTCACCGTGATCGACGAAATCAGTATCAGTCTCGTCCAGGAGGACAAAGTTTCCGATCTGCATATTGGCTAGCCTTGAAAATCATTCCACAAGCCTCATACGCTTTCGAATAGCACTTAAAGGAATCGTCCACGGAAAATGCGTTTTTGTGTTACCCATACGTTTATGTTGTATTTGCCTAATGTGGGCCTCATGCAAAATTTCACGCGAAAAAATGCGAATCTGGTTGAGATACAGCACCACAAAGTGCGGTCCCAGTGGGCGGGGCCTAAGAGAAAAGCCTTGTTCCGTTGTCCGCCGTGGTCGGAGACGCAGTGTAGGAGCAGAAAGTTTCGTAAACAGACCCACTCTCCGTTCCCAACGGCGGCGGACCACGGGACGAGGCTTTTCTCTTAGGCCCCGCCCACTGGGACCGCACTTTGTGGTGCTGTATCTCAGCCAGATTCGCATTTTTCGCGTGATATTTTGCATGAGGCCCACATTAGGCAAATACAACATAAACGTATGGGTAACACGAAAACACATTTTCCGTGGACGATTCCTTTAAGCTTCCAGCTGGAAGTGGAATGTGCGGCTCATCCCAAGAGGGGATGTGGGATAGGCATGAAACGACGAATTCCCATGAGAAGTCGTATTTCGGGTTGGCTGAAAGTTGTACTTTTTCAGAACTCTCAAGTAATCTGTATCGATGAAGACTTTTAAGCCTAAGAAGTGGTATCTCAAAAAGAAAAAAAAACATAAAAACGGCCATCAGTCGATAGTCTTACTTTGTACTGGTATTGTATTGGCCACTAATTATGTTATGATTATCGACCAAGAAATTCTTTAAAGAGAGGCTAATTCGAAATACCAGCAACACCATTCATGAAAAGGAAAGAGGGTCGTGTCGCGCGTAAATTCGGTTTGGAGAAGGGGGGGGGGGAGCGACTTTTCAAGAATTCAAGAAACCTTACTCAACGCAAGTAACTCGAATCACCATGATTCAAGCATCATCGTTTCCATTGAGCTTGAAACACGGAAGTGATGAATGAACATAAAAACTGATCTTTCACAATGTCGTTCTCATACTCCACTTGGAATGTAATAATATATGAACTGACTTCTGAAAGAGGGAACGATATGGAATTGCCGAGAACTGGGACTAATTGTAAGCAACATTTATTCGTGTATTGGGTTGTGCAATAAGTTCTTGCCGTTTTTCACTAAATGTGTTTCCTTCTATTTTTCGACGAAGTTTATGTACGTATTTTATAGAGAATCTTCTGCTCCACAAAAGGGTATTATACGTTCTTTGAATCCATTAATCGCTTGATATCTGAGATGTTTAGAAATAAGTTATCTGGAAGTAAAAAGTCGCACTTTCGTGTTCTTCTCTTCTTGTCCTACCATCCAGCACAAAAAATATAAGCACACATGTGCGTATTTGATAGAGCTTTTTCACTCTATCCTATTTATTTTGTCGTTTGATTGATTGTTATTTCAATGTTCGGTGATGGGACAATTAGAAGGCAAAAATCTGCACTTTTGGCATATCGAGATTCAAAAGGGCTGGCCTTCTCCGCGCCAGATGGAACCATATGAGACGAATAATACATTCTTAATTGACTATTATATTTGATGCTCTTTGGCCCAATAAAACTGTTTGGAAAAATCTTGAATTATAGCGGAAAAGCGCAGGTGTCGATGGTGCAGGTTCTTAGTGAGTACTCGATTTCTAAGCCTCAGTAGGGCTACATTATGGAAGAATAAAGAGTTTTTTGCTCTACAATTAGGTACCATTCGTCGTTCGAAAGGATTTAAAAGACGAATGGCACCTGATTGTAGTGCAGAAAAAGCACCATCCAATGCATATATGATTATTCTTTCTAACCTCGATGGTAGGCAAAAAAGGAGACATCCAAAGTGTTGACTTATGGAGAGTACCCATTTCTAAGTCCTGAAAAGAAAAAACATCTAAATTATTCAAAATACTGTACGGTATCACTTTGTAGAGGCGAAAAATCCTATGAAAAACAAAACAAACGTATATACTTTTTGACCAGAATAGTAGAAGAAGAGGAAATGTCGAAAGTGAGAGATTTTGCCTTCAGATTACTCCATTCCTTAACCCCATAAATACTGAACAATCAAAGGACTCAAAGAAGAAGGGCCATTTTGCAGAGCAGGACAAGCTCTATCGAATACATATATAAACGTTGTCGGATGATGGGAAAAAGTTGTGAAACACAGGGAATTAGAACGAACATGAACTTATCGCACATCCAATTACATAACTGAAATGCTTTCTAACGCCCTCGCACTGTAAACTTCAGCCAGTGAAAAATTTTGTTCGTGGGTGTGATCGAAAAAAGATGAAAGTAAAAACGAAGCCCTCAACTAATGACGTGTGAAGAGGGCACTTGATGTTGACGCAGCAATGTGCAAAAAGTAGGCATCACCTCAAGAATGAAGTAAGCATTTGAATGGGATATGAGTTATGTCATGGGCAGTAGAGTAACAAAATTCATGAATGAAAACAGCTTCAAAATCCTGCTCCGCCGTTCTCCTCTATTTCTGTTCAGGGAGGAGTACGTGAGCAAGATCGGATCGGAGGAATGGCTTGAATTAGCAGATGAAGAACTATTTGACGGAAGCAAAGATAATGACAGTGTAGAGTAAACGTGTAGATTCCGGGAGGTGTAAATCCGGCAGATTGTGGAACACAAATGTAAGAGTGCTCAATAGTGTAGCAGCAGAGGAAGAACGAAATAAAACGGCAAAACCAAGGAATGGGGGCCCAAAAACCCCTTTTCTCCTTCACGCCCCTCTGCGTCACTAACCGGTGGGGTCAACTGCAGACGGACGAGAGCCCAAATGAGCCGACCATGAACGTTGTCCTGCCCTCGCCGCCAACTCCCGTGGTGGACGAACGACAGCACTACTCACGAAGCCGTGATAAAACCCCAAGCCGTGCTTTTTCAGTGTGAGTTGCCACACATCACCTCTTCTAGAGTGAAAGGTTTGTTTTCAAAAAACAAGTATTTACATTTCTCACTTTCTCCTTACCTCTCTAGCTGTCTCAAAGCATCAATGAGTACCCTTGAGCCTTTCCACACGTCCAACAGCTCTAACCAAATGACATAGATCGGCTCAAATCATGAAGTGATTACGTATCGTCATAATAGGTTGCGAGAGCGCGAAGACAAACAATTACTTATAATTTGAAATCAACTTCTTATGCATGAATACTTTCCTTCAAGGAAAACAAAATTGATAAACATTTATTGAGGGAAAAAGATGGGTTAGAGGAACTTTGCGGTGAAAAAAATCATAATAACATAAGTAAAAAATTAAAGAACAATGGAGCCTCCATAATAAAACCTCCCAATTGTTGGTTGATTGTTGTATATTACTCTCACGAAATGTTTTTGTGAAATGTTTATTTGGCCAACTCAACCTTTCCGTCGTTATAGGAAACCCTAAATTCAGAGTTCGCTATTAACTGACTGAGCGTACCGTTGGTACGCTACAGTGGTGGAATCAAGCCTATTTACGACGACGGAAAGGTCAAAACGTTGGCTCTCACGGTGAAAACCTTGTGGTAAAAACATTATACACAAGTGGAGAGCAATGATACCTTTGCAGAAAACCATTATGGTTTTGTCGATTTCCCACGAACACGGAAACCATGATTCCCTTAAAAATGGAAAAAAAAAGCTGACGTAGTGGAAACGGGATGAGGTCTGCGATATGGATTTAAGCATCTTCCTAAAGCTACATATTTTATTGCGGAGGGACCCAATGCGACGTCGCGTTGGGTCCTCCTGGCAAAATGCTGGCGTTCGCGATGCTCCTCTGACTCGACGCACTACTACTCTCCTCACAGCGTGTGTGGTATGCACTTAACAGGAACAGCGGAGAGCATCGACTTCACATGTGCGAAATATTTTGACTTTTTTACATAGGTATACAAACAAACAAACACCCTAAACTCCTGGTTCATAAATAGGGCATGGTAAGGCTTCTTACTCATCATCTTTGCAAAAGCAAAGAAAACGGCTTAGCAGATGGTTGGCACTATGACACTCCCCTGCCAGCACGCCCTTCGTCACTATCTTTTGACTCTTTGCGTAGCAGCCTGGGTGTGTTGACTTATGTCGAATTGTGGCTCGGCCGTGCGCCGCGAGCGGCGCCGCAGATTTCTTCGCGTGTGATTGCGTACATTGCAACACTCCCTTAAGAGTATTACGCCCAAATTAATTATTTCTCAATTAGGATTGTTATCATACAAGGCTTTCGTTTCTTTTACTCATTATGTTACAATTAGGTGTGTGCAGAATAAATGGCCAAAACATAACTGGCCGTAACTCGCTCAGACACAACTTCATTTGTTGAAATAAAAACCATTCGAATCTACTTGCCAACGATCTGGTAACGAAAATATGCCATCATGATTAAATTCTGGAATGCGAGAATTTATAAAGTCAACAATAGCATGTTTAACCTGCATTGTATCAGCGAATTCCTTCTGACGCAGGTTGCGAAAATCTAACTGCATCAGTTTTTGCTAGGTGCGCAAAACAACAAAACCCCACACTTCGCAAGTCATCCGGCAGAAACTGATGCAGTTACGCATCGAGACTCTCCCTCATCCCCCTTATTACCCGGCCTATCCCTGACGGATTACCACTTTTTCCGGGTTCTCGATGCAAGTCTGCGTCAGAAGGAGTTCGCCTATATGATGCAGGTTGAAAATGCCATGGTTGACTTCATTAATTTTCGCAATTCAGAATCTTATCATGATGGCATATTTTCTTTACCAGATCGTTGGCGAGTAGATTCGAATGGTTTTTATTTCAACAAATGAAGTTGTGTCTGAGCGAAGTTCTGGCGTCTTGAAAAAAATGGTACGTTTTGGCCATTTATTAACACACCTAATATTTTCTTTTTAGGACTTAAAAGTTATTGTTTTTAAGTAATGATAAGATAAACAGCTATTTCTTGAAAGACCTCCATGGTATCATACCCTCGCGTCTTGAGAGGAATTCCAACCGACCGGGGCAAGTTGCACTGATGGCGCGCGAGTGCGACGTCGTAAAGCGAAAATTCGACATAGGTCTACACACCCTAGAAGCCTCCATTCATTCATGAACCATGTGGAGGCCCACTTTGTAAGAGCATGGAAGATTTTGCGGACAAAAATATCGGCGTTGGAAGAATTCTTCAATTCGATTTCTCAATTCGATTTATATTACCCCTTAAAAAACCCTCATAACAGTGCACATCAAGCTCCAAGCGGCCATTGCAACGGTTATTTCTAACAGAAAGAAGAGGAAACTGTCACGGAAAGCTACAAAATGAGATTTTTGAAGCGGAAGAAACGCTCAACGATATTTATCAGAAGCTTCTATATTCGGAACGCGTTCAAGTACGTTCATCACTCGACAACTGACATAAACAGCAATACATGAGGGAGAACTCGCTCGTGATTTATCAATGCACGTCATTTTGTCCGATATTTTTAGCTTCGAAGCTAGCTTGTAAACAAGTTCCGTAAATATCTTTGCTATATTCATCATCAGCGAGGATGCAAATAGAAAATAAGTATAGAAATAAGGGTGTGAGGCAAGTGTTCCGTTATTAGTGTGGGATCAGGTCACCCATGGGCGAATTTACATCATGAGACGATTGTTTTGCTACTGATTCCAAGGCACTAGATTCGTAGTTGAACTACTTATGATGAGGATGAAGGCACTAATTCCAACAGTGCCCTTGTTACGGCCCATTTTCTCTGAGGAATTAATTAATTTACACTGCCAAGACTTAGATACTTGTGGAAGCGGTATATTTGGACTCTTGTCACTTACTTGTTGATCTCAACTATTTCATCAGAACTTTCACTGTGAAACCATACCACTCCCTATTTGCTATTTGCTCTTTTATTCGTCTCCTTTTACCTTCCACTGAAATCTAAAGGGGAGAGATGAATCGCAGTGAAACGCTCACTAAACATTGCCTATTACTATGGAAACCACGTTGAAATGGCTTTAGTCTTTAAGATTTATGATGTCACATCAGGGGGTAATTGTACGCAATTACTCGAAGCCATAATTTTGATGGCAACTTAGTGGCTTCGAATAATGAGAAGCTTTTCTATTTCTTTATTTATCCGATTTATCCCTATCTTTATCTTTTTTTCTATATCGGAAAAAAGCTTCTAGAAATATTTTGCATAATAAGCGGGAACGAATGTGGTAAATAACACTAAAGTACAAAGCCAAATTAAATGAAAAAAGATAAATTGTGTATTATAAATTTTATTTTAGCCCCAGCCACGAACTGCTTCCTGCACCCCTTATACTACAGAGATCAATTGAGGATAAAATACTGGAAGATTACGAGAATCAACATAAGCGAATCCGCGTAGTATACGCCATGCATTCGACTTCCGCACCGAATTTCAAAAACACTGGTATGGGCATTCAGCGCGCTAAACTAGGGATCGGTGTTTTGAACGACTGATCAGCCAAGCACGACTTCGCACGGATCATATTACACGTAGTACGTGGCTTGTGACCTCAACCCAAGAAAAAAAACTAGCTCGGTAAATTATCAGTTCGCTGCTTGACTATCAGAGACTTCTGCAAATATTCCTACCATTATTGTAATGTTTTTTATGACTTACTCACTTAGCGAACCAGACCATATATTGCAGCTTCAACAGCAATTAATGGTTAAATTGGTTATTTGCAAGAAAAATGCATTTTTCGAGCTGCCATCCTTATCTCATCTACACATCACGTTCACGCTCTGTACTTATTGCATTACGTTCCACCCACGTTCCGATCGGTTGACATAAAAACATCGCTAATTTGATTACACAGGTTTAAAATAGATTCTGTAGCAAACAACCGTTAAGATTGTACTGATTGTGAGTAATCTCAAAAGTGATCCGGTTCAGAAAGACTGAGTAATCTCAAAAATAATCTGGTTTCAAAAAAGGGATTAAATCATTTGTTATTTGTAATGAAAAGGTCGGGTTTGTCCATGCAAATTTCGAGACTTGGGGATTGTAAAACAAAAGCCAAAAAGGAAAATCAGAAGCAACATGATCGGGAATCTTATCGAATTCTTAATCAAGTTCTAATAAAAACTGGGGATCCGAAAAAAGAAAAATTTCAAAAAATAGAAAGTTAAAAGTCAAAAATCAAAAGTCCCATCGATTTGTTGGCCAAAACGGTTTTCAGCAAGTTGCAGTTTTAGTGCTCCGTCACACTTCTGTGAGGGTTTTGGCCTGTGTTTCCTTCTGGCTTGAAGGTATCTATTGATTTATTTTCTTTTGTTCAATATTATTTGATATAACAAAGCGACATGCCGAATTGACCCTGAATCAGTCCGGATTTCTATATTAGCCACCGTTTTACGAAGTTTTTGCACATGTCGAACCTTCCGGAGCGTTCAAAAGTGTCCACGTTAGAATACGTCATGGTTTCAAATACCTCAGGCAGCCCAAAGCATGGCGCATTCTGAATGGATCGATAATCAAACCATTTAATTTTTCTCAACCTATGTTTTTCTTTTACAAAAAGTGATATTGAAGCAGAACATCGAGGATGCTATGAGATCGAACGATTTTGTAAATATTGCATCATTTTACATCACTTCCTGCGGTAACAAGACTGTTTCCATTTTCGAGAGATTGACGAAAAGTTCAGCTATTTTTCAACAGAGGAAAAAGTACAATTGAACACATATGTGTGAGGAAACAGCAGGCACATTTTGAGATGACCCCAGACGAAAATGAAGATCGCAGGCCCCGTTAATCACGACGGAACGTAAGGTAAGAGGTTGTTAAGTACGCATGATTACCTGCCAGATTCAAGGACAACTGTAAGAACGCAAACGAACGACTACCACTCATTACTATTGATTCACGGGATTTTCAAGAACAACACATCCGTCAGTCAAAACGCACAAACATCCAGGCTTTGATGCATCCACGATATTAACGCATCACCCTTAAAGGAATTATCCACGAATAAGTGAGTTTCTTTGTCACCCCTTATATTTATGTTGTATTTGCCTAATATGGGCAGCATTCAAAATTTCAAAAATGTGAACCTGGGTAAGATGCAGCGCCACAGGTTTCGCCGGGTGGGCGGGGCCTCCGAGCAAGTGCCCAGCTCGTCCTCCGCCGCGCTCGAAGACGCATTGTAGGAACAGTAAGTTATGTACAATTCCACTCTCTGTTCCCAACCACGGCGGACGATAGGACAAGGCTTCTACTCGGAAGCCCTGCCCACTCGGCTGAGAATTTGGAGAGCTGTACCTTCGTCGAATTCTACTTTTTTGCATGAAACTTTGAATGCGACCCTCAATAGGCGAATACAGCATAAATATATGGATAACGCAAAACTCATTTTTCCGTGGACGATTCCTTCAACCTGTGATAACCCTTTTGAGCAAAGTCACGTACACGACTTCTTTTTGGAATCGAGCAGATTGGTCCATTGCGGAGCTTTCAAGGAGTAGCCAAAAACTGTTCAGAATTTTCATCTCCAGTGGAACGCACGCTCCCACGACAATTGTGTTGATCCCAAAAATACACCCGCCAAAAATGTAAGTATGAAGAAAGTGTTGATTGAACATCTGGGTTCCCGCGAAGAGTTCATCATAAAGAATATGGATCAATTTTTTATTGCATATCAATCCCTTCTGTGGGTAGCGCCACCCATTCCATTCTCAATCGTGGAGGTAGATGCACGCGATTTGGCCTCTACAATTATTTGCAGAGGCGAGCCGGTGTACAAGTCACTGCTTATATCCTCTCAGAAAAGTCTGGTACCGATCAACCTACCCCTGGTTGGGACCGGCATTGATGCGTGTTTCAAACCCCGCCCCATGAAAGTGGGATTAGCGCCACCCGTCACTATACCATATCCGTCACACCATAATGATCAGAAAAGATTTTGTGGTGGAATCACTATACCAATATGAAGTACCGCTACAGATCCCACGCTGCTCACCGCACTTTCGCCGCAATATACAAAAGATAAGACTAGAGCCGCCATCTATAAAATGGAGGGACAAAATTGGAAGCACTCAATGATTGCACTAGCTGCGATAGTTTCCCGGTTTCTCTCACCTCACAATGGATACTCTCAACTCGAGCCATCGCAACCATCCATAAAATGAAGTAAAGAGAAGTGAGATGTATGGCGCATTCCAAAAAAGAGATCAATCAACTTTAGTGCTTCCTTATTAAGATGCGCTTTGTATTCGTCTTCCATTCTGATTCACATGGTACTTGCATGCGATTTGACTTAAAATGGCCATTGAAGAAGGCATTTTCATCTTTTCAGAAAAGGCTCCTACCAATTTATAGAGACTAGCGGATGGAGTCACTTGCTATGCTACAGAAGACGATCTTTACCTCAAGATCCACAAGAAGGGCGACGGGCAGCTTGGGCCGCGTTCATTCTTTGCGGTGCCGACGGCAGGGCGCGGCTACATGTTCCTGCGACTCCGCCTCCGCCACCCTATCTCGTTGCCTGCGTCGTCTTTGCACCTCCCCAGTGCCACACTGCCTTGCTGCCTGTGTACTCAGCCACGCCCTGCCGGAGCAAAGTGTGAAAATGGCCTTAGGCAGCCATGAAATCAAAATCAATTCATGTGGAAACGAAGAGGTATGAAGGAATCCATTTTGTGTCTAAAACGTAAAAGCAAGGAAATGTGCCAAGCCTTTTGAAGAACGTTATTCTCAGTGTGTATTCAGCCGGATACTTCTGTTATCAGCGAAAAATCTTCCCTTGGTCTCCTGTTGCAAAGCCGAAAATAAAAATGGAAAATTGACGTGGAAAAGAGCTCGAACTCACGGATGCGAACATAGTCATTTTTAGGATCGAAAAAAACGAGGAGAGCCATCCACTTATGCATAATACTCACATGAACAGCAGTGGGATAGCGCGTGGGATACATAGTAAGACGGATGAAGCAATCCAGCGCTGCTAAATGAACTTCGCCGCGCTAAACCTTACCCTGAGGGAAAGTGGATTGATGATGATGACGAGACGAAAAACATCAAACAGCGAAAGAGAGAAAGGATGATTTAGTAAAACAGCTGCGAACTGAGCTCATGATGAATAATCACATGAGCAGGAAAATTGATCGAGGAAAGGCGCCTCAGGGGTGAGACAACGAGCGGTCGAAAAAATTCAGACGAAAGATGAAAGAAGTGGCCAATTTCACGAACAAAAAATATAACAAATAAAGAAGCGAAGTTCGGAGGCAAAAAGAAAAACTCCGCAAAAAAAGGGACGCCTTAGTCAAAAGTCGTTCCGCGGTAAACCACAGGCTAACGTGTAGTCTACAAATTGGTCACGGTTCCATGAAAAGACTATCTATCTGATCAATTGTCGAATAAGTGCGTGGGAGACCGGCTCAAAATAAAGATGAGCTTTTTCCGAAAAACAAACAATTAGAGGTATTCGAAATCAGCCACGATAATTTGGGGATTGTTTTTGCTTTTTAATTGAACAATCAAATATTGGATTATGTTGTGGATCATTCGCTAATTGCTTTTCACAGACTCACACGCAGAGGGTCACGATCTGTAGCATAAAATCTCAAAGACCGAGATAGGGTTAGGTCGAAATGTTGAATAGCAAGGTTGGGGCATATCCAAAGCATAATCCAATATTTGATTGTTCAATTAGAACGCAACAGCAATCCCGAAATTAGCGTGGGCGACTTTAAACACCTCTAATTGTTTATTTTTCGAAAAAGCCTCATGTTTATTTCAGGCCAATCTCCCACGCTTCTATTCATTTGCAGAAAACATAATTCTTGCTGCTGAAGCAGGGTAGCGAGACAATACCCACAATTTCATACCCACAATTTGATCGCCCTTAAGTTTCCTGTAGCCAAGAACCACTGCCATCGCTGACCGGAGGATCAGGGTAGGGTTGGGTTAGGCAAATGAAAAAGGGGCCGTGCAGATAGCACGCTCACCATCGAGCGTAATACTCAGTATAACATGCAGATGAGCAAAAAGCGCTCAAACTACGGTAGCACGACTTGCCGTGGCTATTTTGGACCTCACTAGGGAGGAACTCTTTGATTAGATCGGATAGACACTGCACTCATCCCGGCCGTCATGGCGAGCCGGCCAAAGCAAAAAAAAGCGGCGAACTGGGACATCCACACATGCCTCCTCGTTCGTCGTCAATTTAATCGCACCCCATCTTCTCCATGTGTGGGCCTTGTACACTCGTTAACTGCACTACACTTTGATGAGTCAAACACGGGAATTTCATTGCGAAACAACAAGACGAGCACGATTTTGTCACGGGGGGCTCACTGAGGGAATTTATGGCCTCGGACGGCAGAGAAAATTGATGACCCTCTAACTTTTGCAGAAAGCATAATTCTTGCTGCAAAACCCGCCCAGCGAAAGAACCTCCCATACCCGTGCATGATTTATACAGGGGATAGTTCACGTCATCCATCCAACGGTGAGATTCTTCCGATTGCGCATGGGGAAATTCTTCCCTACCTCGGGTAAAAATGAAGGGCTGATGTGGAAAATTTATAAAACTCTCGTTAGGTGCTACTAAGTGACGAATGTCATCGCAAAATCTATTATCCACATGTGGTGCGACATTACAAGTGAGCAAAGGGTGCAGGTGCAAGCGGCTGTGGTGCGCAAACCTTAGGCTGCGTTCATACTTGCCGGCGGCAGGGCGGGATACGTGTCTCTGCGCTCAACCTGTGCCACCCCGCCTCGTTGTCTGCGTCGTCTCTGTAACTCCCCTGTGCCACTATGACTCGCTACCTGTGAACACCGCCACGCCGTGCCTGCGCAAGGTGTGAATGCCTTACGAAAGTGGATTTGCCACAGTTCGAAAAGGACCAGTGTCGGTGAACATAGAAAGGACAAAATGAAAGAAATCTTTCAAGAACTGATACATGACCGGAGCGAGCGACGCGACCGCGCGCGACGCACCGCGTTCTGCACTCACAAACTGTTTCTTCCTCTTCAGAAATGAAGAATTGAAGGGCACATGTCTGCATTAGAACATCAGAAACAAGAAAGGGAATGCCCAGAATTGATACGTTCCATTGAAAACTTAAAAACCTGCTATGTCATCCGACTTCGTGCTCTTTTGCGAGGAGAGCGATTACATCAATTTCGTGCCAGGGCTTATAAAGAAAGCCTCACTTCGATAAAAAAAATGGTGATTTCAATAGCGGTAGCCGGTTAGGCTTACACAAGCAATCATGTGTGGGAGTTACTGCTCCGAGATTCGTTGAAGGCTCACAGATGTCTTGGCCGCGTTCATACTTTGCGGTATCTGTGGCAGGACATCGCTACATGTCTCCGCGTTCGCCTGTGCCACTCTGCCTCGTTGTTGCGTCAACCTCGCACCTCCCAGTGTCACTCTTCCTCGCTGCCTGTGAACGCAGCCACGTCCTGCTGGCGCAGAATGTGAACGCAGCCTTATACTCGTTTCGAAATTCGCGTTGAAATCGCTAGGGTTTCTCTACTTCAGTCTGTGCCTTCTTCGCATGACTAACTCATCTCCTCTCTTTACCTGTCTGCGCTCCAGCCGTATGAGTAGAGATGCATGGTAAAGAGTTCAAATATGCCGTGATGGAACTGTGGAAGAAGAAGAGGAAGAGTCAGTCTTCGACGCATTTCAGGTGAATATGAAACAACAGACGTGCGAAGTAATAGGATGCGCCATGTACTCGTTCTGTGGGAGCAATGGTAAATTCCAATACATTTCCTAACACTCAGAGCTCAACAAGTGATCTCAAACCCTCGTAAAAGAATCATCAGACGCGGGGAGGAGACAGGACAGATGGAGGTAGGATTTGAAGCCCTTGAACAGACCGAGTATGTAACCTTAGGTCGAATTACCGCGCGGCGATTGGCGCCGCGGATTTAAGTTTAACGCCCGAATTATTGTTGATTAGGATTGTCGCCATAGAATACTATTGTTTCTTTCATTTTTTTATGCTTCTAATTTGTCTTTTTACTATTTTGCCTTTTTATTTCAAGTTGTGCCGATGGCGCTGTGAGTGCGACGCCGCAAAGCGAAAATTCGACATAAGGCCACACACCCGAACAGAGCAAACAGAAAGCACAAAGGTAGTTCGTTTGATGGGGCTACAAATAAAAGCAAATCTCTTCTCACCTTCACTTTCCAGTCGTATGTTTACAAAGGAGCCTTTTCATGATGATGAATGCAGCCACCAAGCTATGAAACTCTCAAATAGCAGAGGAAGACGTCCCGGAGATAAATGAAGTCATGTGCCGTCCGCCGCACTCAATGGATAGCCGGCCACACTGCAAAGCCCCTCTCTATTGACGTCATAAAAAACCCTTAGGCAGCTGATGAGATGCGTCATCCCAGCAGCCGCAGCAGCAGTAGAGCGATTCAATTCAAAGAAGTAGTCATCGGGTACAATAACGGGGGAAGCCTCGGAAAGATGGCAGCGAAAAAAAAACTCTTCAAAATTCACGTGCCACTTTCGCGCGTTTCCAGTGTAAACAAGAGTGCGAGTTTCTTTATTAAGTAAACACTCGCCGTAGACCAAACGACGTTGTATAGACGTCAGAGAAGGTACAGACAGTGTGTTGCATAATCAGCACAGTCACACTCGTTCCCATGTACTCTCGTAAGACGCAAGGCAATTAGACGACGTCTTTCCGGGTGTTTTTCAACTATTTTTAGAGTCTTGAAGGTTTTCCAATCGCAAAACTCTAAAATTACTTAACAACAATTGAGACCAGGGTACACCGGGAACCTGATCGCAAACGAGGGGGTGGTCGTGCCTGCAGAGCAGCAAAAGAAGACCTGAGCGGACCACCAGGAAGCATACTGGTGAAGATAATACCAGACTAATAACAGCTGAAAAATCGTGCAACATCCAGGAGACAGAATCTTCGAGAAAGTCAATCTGTTCGGCCTGATAATTGATAGTGGGACTGATCCTGAGTTCGCGATGGTGATACAAGCATCTGACAAAATATGAGAATCGCTTACTCGACTGCATGAGTACCAAAGAGCTACAGTAGCGCTCAAAAGACTTCGGCCAAATGGTTTTTCACTTGAGTTTTTCACTTCTGACTTTTTTTGCGACTAGACCGTTCTAAGAGAAATTTTAGTATGTTGTACTTGGAGACACTGCATACTCAATGTACTATTATTTTGGCGCTCAATGGTGTAAGTTACGTAATTAAATGCAATTTTTTTGTTTTTGGAGTGCCCTCGCTAGGCCATCCCGCTGTGCCGCTTTCATCAAAAGTCGTGAGCTTTCTACAAAATATCAATGTTCTCTGAGGCTTGCTAGTTTTGTTTTTGTAAAGAAAGCCGTTTTTCTTGACCAAGCCTTTTTCGATTGCGATGTTTTTTTATGCCACACGAGGTTTTTAAGTGGAACCTTTATTCGTGGCCCAACGTTTCGACCGTTTCGTCTTCTTCAGAGGCCTGAAGATGGCTTGAAGCTCATGATTTGTCAAGTACCCGAACAAGCGCCTCCTCCCCTCTAGCGTTTCCGACATCATTTCGGGAAAGCTCCCGAACAACTCAGTAACATGACAACAAACTCACCGATGGTTCCACCGCTTGTGGGGAGCGTGTGCTCACAGCCACAGTAAGTAATGTTAGTATGGATGAATGAGCCCTACTTGAGTCTCAAGCCACATGACATGATATTGTCATGCATGTCACCCATACTATAGCTCGCATTTAGATACGAAAGGCAAAAGATCATTTGTAATAGACAAACACTCATTGCGGTTATTCATCCGTGGATTTCTGGCGAAAATCCAGAATGACTCCAAGACTTTCCTTGATGAAATTTCCGTCTCGAACGCCAAGATGCTACACTTAACATCAAAGTCGTTCCCACTGTGCTCCTCAATCTTATGCTTGCCAAGGGGGGTGGTAATGATATCACGCCTTTTCCCAGCTAGGTGTTCTTTAACGCGAATAGCCAGTGCCCTTCCTGTTTCTCCAATATAAGTGCTATTACAAGCCCTACATTCAAGCTGATAAATCACTCCAGCTTTCTCACAATCCCCTGGCTTTCCGTATGGGCATGTAATGCAGTTTGGAGTCATGCACTGCTTATCGTATAGTCTGTTGCGAACAAGTTGACGTCTAATGTTGTGATTAGGAATATTCACTAACACAACATCATCTTGTAACTGTGCTCGCACAATACTACGTTGTATTGAAGCAGTGACTCGATCGGAGATGAATGGAAGGCATAAGGGTAGTTTCCTTTGACGTGATATGCGCCGTTGTGGACCAGCATAAGAGGGTGTTCGCCGTATGGGTACCGCATAACCATTCTCGGCAGCTATGCGTGTAGCTAAGCGTCTTGACTCCTGCCGCTCCTCATCGCCAGTGCACATACTGGTTGCTGTAGTTATCATGTTCTTGATGACAGCACGTTTCACTGCAGCAGGGTGAGAAGATGAAGCATGAATCAAAACGTTCTTACAGCTAGGTTTGCGGTACCATTTTACGCTAACAATGCCATCAGACAATTTGACCTGAGTGTTAAGGTATGGTAACCAACCGTGCTTAGGTACTTCCCGTGTGAGCTTGATATAATGTGATTGCTCATTTAATAACCGAAAACACTCATCCATTTCGGACTGTGTTGATGTTACGATGAAGCAGTCATCAATATATCTACAGTACATTAAAGGCAAGCGACTCAGTACTGGTTCTTCAATTCTGCTCATGAAGCAGATTGCAAGTACTGGTGCTAGTCGCTGACCCATAGCCAAACCCCTTATTTGGGAATAGTATTGCCCTGACCATTTAAATATATTGCATCGCAAACATTCCCCAACTAGAGTCATGATGTGTCCTTTATTCAGTCCATAGGTCTTGATATCTCTAGCATGCCTATCCAACATTTCAGATAAAGCCTGAAGAGCTTGTTCAATTTGGACATTGGTATAAAGTGATGTAACATCAAACGACTCCATTACACAATTCGCCCCGAAGTTTGAGTTGCGCAACTGTTGTAGGAACTGGTTCGTGTTGGTCAGGTGGGAAGGGACTTTGGTTAGTAACTGGCTCACGATAGCATTAAGGTACCACGATATCCGATCGGTTGGTCCACCAACGCAGCTTATAATAGGTCGTATTTTGTAGGTGTCTGCTGACATTGATAGCATGTCGTTAGGAGAAAGTTTGTGGGTTTTGATCAGGCTATAAAAAACCGGACAACTAGGGTTGTCTAGTCTAAGTCTGCTCAAAAACTTTCCATCAATTCCCGCAGATGTTCCTATAACAGTCCATACGTGATTGAGACGTCTACATTGCGCTGTAAAATCTTCCATGGTGGCGCGACGATAGATGGTCGAATCTTGCAAATGGAGTTCGGTTATCTCACGATCTAATGATTGTGGTATAACCACGAACTCTCCACCTTTATCGCTGACAGAGATGCGTATGGTGCCGTTCGATCTTAACTCACGCACTTCTTTGAACCCTTGCCACTGATCGTAGGTTAAGTTAGTATTGTGAAGTCGTCTGTACCGATCGAGTGCGGCGAGCACACCCGATGTTAAAGCCCGAAACTTCACATCGGCCTCGAAAAACGGTTCAGGTTCTTTATAAGAAGTGCGTGGGAACGGTACATTAGGTAACGATCTCTGATCAGGAGCGGTGCCTTGCGCGCTATTATCACGCCTCGCCTTGTTTCGCAGTAGATCCCTCAATCTCTGTAATCCTCCCACAACTTTGCGGAACGTAGTCGCATTGATGTTTTGTGATGGCGCAAACGAGGGCCCGAGACTGAGAAAATTTAAGGCGTTAGAGGAAAGCTGAGTGTTGCCTAAAACAGTGACCTTTGTCGGTTGGTCAACATTTGTGCGAGCGTTATCGATGCGGTTACTACTTGAGTTGTTGTCGCTATTACTGGAGTTCTCCTGAAGCGAACGCAAAAGTCTGTCGTATTTCGCACAAAGAGTGGATTTAGCCCTAGATCGAATAGCATCACAAATCTCCCTCGACCCACCCTCAATCCTCCTCCAAATCCGTTCCGGTAGTAGACGTCGGCATGATTCCTCTTTAGAATTACACTTTACAATAGAAGAATACAGTACATATTGTTTTCTCTTGATAACAATGCCTAGGATAGAGCGGTATACTTTCCTTATCAAAGGGTCGCTATCCGGTAAATTACAACATGCACCGACTTTCCTATTCAAAATAAATCGTGGAAACACGCCGGTCGATCTACATCGCTGAAGAAACTTCAATGATTGCCGGGTGGATACGATTTTCTGTCGAAGGGAGAGTGCTTCGCGCACGAGGGAGAACAGTCTCGGCGGTACGTCTTCTAACAGTCTCCAAGTTCTCTCTTCTTGTAACCTCGGCATTAGTTGTCGATTGCGATGTTTTTTTATGCCACACGAGGTTTTTAAGTGGAACCTTTATTCGTGGCCCAACGTTTCGACCGTTTCGTCTTCTTCAGAGGCCTGAAGATGGCTTGAAGCTCATGATTTGTCAAGTACCCGAACAAGCGCCTCCTCCCCTCTAGCGTTTCCGACATCATTTCGGGAAAGCTCCCGAACAACTCAGTAACATGACAACAAACTCACCGATGGTTCCACCGCTTGTGGGGAGCGTGTGCTCACAGCCACAGTAAGTAATGTTAGTATGGATGAATGAGCCCTACTTGAGTCTCAAGCCACATGACATGATATTGTCATGCATGTCACCCATACTATAGCTCGCATTTAGATACGAAAGGCAAAAGATCATTTGTAATAGACAAACACTCATTGCGGTTATTCATCCGTGGATTTCTGGCGAAAATCCAGAATGACTCCAAGACTTTCCTTGATGAAATTTCCGTCTCGAACGCCAAGATGCTACACTTAACATCAAAGTCGTTCCCACTGTGCTCCTCAATCTTATGCTTGCCAAGGGGGGTGGTAATGATATCACGCCTTTTCCCAGCTAAGTGTTCTTTAACGCGAATAGCCAGTGCCCTTCCTGTTTCTCCAATATAAGTGCTATTACAAGCCCTACATTCAAGCTGATAAATCACTCCAGCTTTCTCACAATCCCCTGGCTTTCCGTATGGGCATGTAATGCAGTTTGGAGTCATGCACTGCTTATCGTATAGTCTGTTGCGAACAAGTTGACGTCTAATGTTGTGATTAGGAATATTCACTAACACAACATCATCTTGTAACTGTGCTCGCACAATACTACGTTGTATTGAAGCAGTGACTCGATCGGAGATGAATGGAAGGCATAAGGGTAGTTTCCTTTGACGTGATATGCGCCGTTGTGGACCAGCATAAGAGGGCTCATTCATCCATACTAACATTACTTACTGTGGCTGTGAGCACACGCTCCCCACAAGCGGTGGAACCATCGGTGAGTTTGTTGTCATGTTACTGAGTTGTTCGGGAGCTTTCCCGAAATGATGTCGGAAACGCTAGAGGGGAGGAGGCGCTTGTTCGGGTACTTGACAAATCATGAGCTTCAAGCCATCTTCAGGCCTCTGAAGAAGACGAAACGGTCGAAACGTTGGGCCACGAATAAAGGTTCCACTTAAAAACCTCGTGTGGCATAAAAAAACATCGCAATCGACAACTAATGCCGAGGTTACAAGAAGAGAGAACTTGGAGACAAGCCTTTTTCATTTTTTGGGTGGTCTTGTAGTAAATTCTTGTAAAAAACCATGAAAAGTGTCAAGCGGCACTCAAGTAGAAGGAAACGTTGGCAACAGGCTCAGGCATCACATATTAAAAATTTGTCAAATTTGGTCAAGTAGAAAAAAAGTTATGACAAAAAGTGTTTGGCCGAATACTTTTGAGCGCTACTGTATATGCATTGCGCGGAATCACGACTAGTGCACAGAATTACTTCGCCAAAAACAGATTTGGGTAGATGACTTAGCATTTTACGAACTCACATCTTTGAAATGGCAGGGATTGGTGGCTACAGCTGATAGAGGCATTTGCCTCGAATTAAGAATAATCGGTAAAGAAGTCGCAACGATTTTTGATGTGTCCTGGCACATTCTTACAGCTGTCTGGCTCGCATTTCCATCCAAAAGCTGCTCTATTAAGTAGCAAAAACGGAGAAAACTACCTCATTAGCGAAAATTTGTTGCTGCACGCTCGCGCCCAATCGCTGTATTCAGAGTCCAACGTGGGTCCATGACTACCGGTCAGGGGGTCCGCTGAGAATGGAGGAAGGGGTTCGGGTGAGCTGCTTGTTGAAGAGGTGCACCGAATTTCGATTTTTCACATTACCAATCACAGAGATGGTATTGGGAAGTGGCTATGGGGATGAGTCATTTTGATGTGGATAGCTCACCCAGTACTACTACGTTATAGTGTGCGATCAACCTGACCGACCAAAAAATAATCATATGCCTAAGACGGGAAGGGTAACTCGGCAAACTGGGGGACTATGAAAGTAGAGGTGCTCAGCAACATAAGAGTAGAGAAAGAACGACATAAAACTGCGAAAAAACGAGGATTAAGAACCCGAAAATCCCCGTTCTCTCTCGCATCCCTCTGCGTCACTTGCCGGGTTGGACTGCAGAGAGACCAGAGGCTGAATCAGGCGGCCGCAATCGTTTTCCCGCTCCTCCCAGGTTACCGCCCGGCTGCAGGACCGCAGGACGACATGCCGTGCTGCTGGGTCGTCATAGGACCCGAAGCTGCGTTTTTTCAATGCGATTTCCACCACATGTGACCTCTTCTGTAGGAAGAGGTTCATTTACAATGAACATGTAGTCCCAGATCTTAGTTTTCGCTTACCCCTACTGACCCCCTTGAAGCGTTCCTGCATGACCTCGATCAAAAGTTCGACTGAAGGAAGGAGTCGAAAACAAAAAACAAAAAAACCCAAACTGATCACAAGCCGCTGCGTAAGTCAAGCACACCCATTAAAATGATTTTACGACTGTGAATGGGAGATGACCAAGTGGCGGTATTGTTTAAAAAATTGATCAAGGGCAGCATGCCCATTTTGACCCACGGTGCTGTAGGCCAGAATTTCGGGATTAATCAACCAGTGATGATGGGAAGAATTCGCTGAGCAACGGCCGAGTCACCATCATTAAAATTAACTAGCCACCTAATTAGAACGCGACCAACGTCGCTTCCTTCTGATAAAAAAAATAGTTATTAAACTATGGCGAGAAATTACACACATATGGTCTAGGGATAAGTTTTTTTTGGATCAATCGAATGTTCCACCTCTTCGGAATAACTAATGGCTTATACCTTGGAGCTGATAGCAAAGGCTTCATCCTCTACAAAGGTGAAGGATAAATTAAATGCTCTGAACGATGTATGATTACATGGCGTCACTTTGCCAATTCCCGCGGTATGTCATCATAGCGGTGTACAGCTGAGTGTGTAATCATCAGACAACAAAAAAGTAATGGCAGCTTCGAGAAAGCTTTAATCTAATCCCATGCAAAGGTGTACACTGCATCTAAAATTAAAAGGTTAAATCTGGAGTTGATCAGTCCGTTTTTGGGATGCGCCGGGCATTTCCGTCCCATTCAGAATCGTGGTGGGAGGCGATTGCGATTCGGCCTATACAATGAATTGTGGAGGCCATCCGATGTACAATCCAGTGCTTTTATTTTCCTGGACTAGTCTGGTACCTATTTACCCACTCCGGAAGGATGGAGGGCTCGATTGACCTGGTGGGCACTGATCCCCACATCATGATAATGGCGTGCGCGTCACCTATCACTACATCACCTCCGCTCGAGTCCTGACTAAGCTGATTCTATACCAGCAGGCTAGCGCACACTCCTACTCGCGTAACATCAGGGGCGTCAGTGAGTCGATCGGAATTGTTTTTTTTTCCTATGGATTGAATGTGAGGCATATATGTAGCTGATATACTCTAGATGAACGCAATACAGCATACCAATATACACCTCCTCCCCATTGCATACCTATATATTCCATTTATTGCATAAATCACAAGAAAATAGGGCGGAGGTGGTGTAGTGACAGGTGGCGCGTATCCCAATCTTATGGTGCGGGGATCAAATCCCGCATACGCCCTTCTAGGCCAACCAAGGCCCCCATCTATCCGGGGTCGGCAATAGGTACCAGACTCGTCTGGGAGGATAAAAGCACTGACTTGTACATCGGCTGGCCACCGCAAGGCACTGTATAGACCACATCAAATGCACCAGCCATCACTATTCTGAGTGGAACTGGAATGTGCGGCGCATCCCAGGGAGGGTTTGAATAACGCCAAAAACTTTATCCTTTTTTATACTGCAAGAAAAATTTACAGTAAGACCAGGAAAGTAATAAAAGCAAGTGCGAATAATTCATCATTCTGTGATTTCAATGTATACGGGAACACTGTATAAAATTCCAAAAAAATGCGTGGCCTTAAAATGCGTCGCTTGTATTAGCAGTACCGTTTGTTACAATGCGAACAGCAACCAGATGATGGAATTTACATGAAACAGAAATTCATTCTTCACATACAGGGCTTCATAGCTCGACAAACGCTTCTCCGTATGGATCCCATAATGGCACAGAATGAGCGTCATGCGTTCGTCGAAGACGCATCGAGAGCAACCACAAAAACACGATTAAGGCAATTCAGAAGGAAAATGGTGACAGCAATGTCGAAAACCACACATACAACATCCAACATTGACAATGACGACATGGTGGCCATGAAAAGACGAGGAAAAGGAAGCAAGTGAAAGTACAAAAAGCGGTCGTCCTATTCAATCAGTGCAAGTTTTGCGTGATGTACTAAAGCAAACCAAGTGAAAGCCCGGAACATAAAAGTCGGCGCCGGTTCGATCCTGGGCTGGAAGAACAGGAGAAAGATTAAACAGGTGGGATTCCGTTAGTCCTTCAGAAGTTGGGATTAGTTTGAACCACGCCTACCATAATACCAATTCAGTAGACAGTGCAGCCAGTAGATCACACTAATGCGTGCGGTCGCGCCGCGTCAGTGCAATTATGCGAAGGCCAAGACTGATTGCTACTACAAGTTTATTTATTTATTTATTTATTTAGTACACCAAAACCGGTCAAGTTCAATCATTTCTCTCAAATAAAGAAGATGGAAATTAACGATTTTTATATCCTTCACATCACACATTGTATCATAAGGATGCAATAATGGGCAGCGCTATGCGACCGCTCGCAGCAGCGATCAACCAATTGCAAAACCCAAACAATGAGAACTAAACCTTTGAAGACCACATTTTCTAGAAAAAGCGCTACGAATTCAATCAATACATTTGTGGGAAAAACCATCAATTTTCATTAATTATGCCTTTATAGCACAACAGATTTTTCTTGGAAATGATCGTTTCACCGTGATTGATACGATGATAATAAGATTTTCGAAATCTGAATCAGTGCAAAGACCAGAGGATTCAGCAGTATCTATGACAACAGGATTAATGAGATTAGATTAAGAACATGAAACCGAGAACCACAAAGAGCAAAGATGAAATAGCAAATAATTAAGAGAATGGCCGCTTAGATAAATATGAAGCGGCTCGTCTTGTGAGGTACCGACTAGTCGTCTGATCAATCTCAACGATAGATCACGCGGACGGAGTTTAGAAAAAGATATAACAGTTGCCTCCGTCTGTCACTACTGACCTTCCCACGCAGGCAAGTTCAGCAAGAATTCAAGCATGGGTAGGGTAGCCTAGGGAAAACCGCTAAACAATTTCAGGCCACTACAACTCGATTAAATAAGTTCAGAACCAAATCCTTTCAAATATGACAAAAAATCTAGTAGGCTTGTCATTGACCCTGTTCCTTATTAGGCGCGCTTCCTATCTGTGATCAGAATCCAGCCTAGAGCAGCAGACAGCCAAACTTCCAAGCATGATCATTAATTTCCTATCTAGTAAATGAAGTAGACTTCAGTGATCCCAAGCTGATTTATCAAGTTTTCTAATCAGCAGATTACCGCGTCCTTCCAGAACATTTCAGTAGATACTGAAGCGCCATTCTTCTCCTGTCATTCGAACCCCTACGACTTTTAGGCCCCGAAGCAGCCCCATTTACGGGTAAGTCGAAAGTAACTCTTATGTGCTGCTTTTTTTTTTCGAGAATACGCATATTTTAGCAGCAGTTTGCTGAGCAAATGGCTTCATCGGGTTCGATTTCAGGGCAATTTTCAGGTGAGTGTACAAAACTATCCAGAGTGGGGAAAACGTTTGGCTCACCGGAATTCTGAAATCAAACTGATCGGTTTTGGCCATGTATGAAAAGTACGGAGAAAATATCAAGCGGTGATAAATTCCATGCAGAGTGAGCCACGCGCTGAGTTTTCGACCATTTATTCTCAGGCATACTATACATACAGATACACAAGTTGGCCAATCGATGTTCATGTATATATGCGTATATTGTCCCGAAAAAGTCTGATGCTCTGTAAGCGATCTTTAAAGCTCAGAGAGACTGGGCAACAATTTATCTGTGATCGATTGTTGGATTATGCGAGTGGCAGCCGAGCGACTTGCCACCATCGCATCTCCCGGCCAAAATATAGTCATTCCATAATCCACATGAAACTTCCAGTTTTTATTGAGTAGTATTAAGGTTTAGAAGTAGTGAAAGGGATTCTTTGTTCGACTCTTGAAGATGTATGTAGAGTTGCTAAATCAAGCAACTGCTGAAATTTTGCTCACGGCTCACATCCGCCAAGTGTACAACGCAGATGGTAACGAAAGAGATAAAGTGTTGAAGCAAAATATTCCTAAAATATTCCTCTAGAAGCAGGAACAAGCTGTGGCTCACTACTTTCAGCGTCATAAAAATAAGGAGCCTTCAGTCGGCACAGTCGGGCTATTGAGCACCTACGGCATTAAGGTCTGCCTAAAACTGCAGAGCCAACTTCCGTGTTAGGTCTCTCGTGAGGAGATTCCTGAGGACTCACCCTTCGGTTCACAGAGCTCCAGCTGCTCGAACTACGCTGATGTGAGCCGAAGCGCATCTTTCATGCCTGGACCCGCCTCCGTAGAGGTTTCAATGGTAATGACACGTTCTGGTTCTTGGCAACGAAGAGCGTTATGAACCCGGGAAAAAACGACTGTTTAGGGACACCACCCAATATGAATCCTCTTGGATACCCAAGTACGGACCTTAACAAGGTTGTGAGCGAGGGTGACGAAATCTCGGATTTTACCGAGTTGAGGTGACTCATCAGGTTCACTCAGAAGAATCTCCCGTTTCCGCTCCTGCAGAAAGTTGCCGCGGACGGTAATGGAAATGCCTCATCAGAATCTGCTGAAGTTCGACTAATGTAGTGTTGAAAGTGAAATAGAAAAATTACTCTTTTTTGGCACCCCTTGTACACTGCAGTGACACCTGTCATGCACATTCCCGTCATTCCTAATTGGTGATCAAACATCGTTACTAAGTATGGGTGCCCAGCCACGAAGAGCTGAATGTGAAATTGGCCACAATCTAAAACCAATTATCTGCCTCTATTAGAACACCCTTCTCTCGTCTCAGTGTCTTAGATAAGGACTGAAATGAAATTGCGTCACATGTGCAGCATGCCAGGCGGATCACGCGAGCCCGATAAGGAAACAATCAAAGAACGGCTGCTAGATTTGTTGGGGAACCCACTCAGGAGAACGGAGCATTTACTCCCAGTTTAAAACAATCTATTGCTCGAATAGCTCTTAGGATAAATACCTTTAACAAATTTACAACATATTGCGACTAGGGCAAGCTTACAGCTCGTACAATAATGTGTCACTACGTACTCTCACTTTAGCAAGGCCAGTCTGTTACCTCTCACGGGCGGTGCGTTGCGGAGGAAAAACAGCATGCTCAAGTGAGAGTGCGCACGACGACACATGCAATCCCACGATCGCAACAATCGCAGCTTCGCAAGGTATAAAAGCAGCCTCATCTTTCACAGTACACCCACGCTTAAGCATTGCTAGAGGAATATTTGCAGAGGAAAAGGGTTTGAAAGGGGAGCGATCATTTCTGCCACAATAACGTGAGCTGAAAAGCTGTAGGACGGAATTTGCAGGACCATCTCTTTTCCCGATCCCACCTTTCAACTTGCTCTACTAAGGCCCTTTCGACAACACGGTGCTTAACCCTAATACTAGCACGCCGAGCGACGAACCTTCGGTGCTCAACACTCAACTGTCATCCGTACAAACGTTAAAGGTACCGCAAGAGGTAAGGAGAAAGTGAGAACAGGGAATACATGTTCTCTGAAAACAGACCTACTTCAGGAGAGGTGATGTGTAGTGAAACTTGCATTGAAAAAGCGCGGCTTAGTTCTTATCACGATCCCGCAGGACGGCCTTCGTCCTGCAATCCACGAGCCGGGCGAGTTGCCGGCGAAGGCGGGACAACGTTCGCTGCCGGCTTCTTAAGCCTCTCCGCCCGTGCAGTCTACCCCGGCTAGTGACGTAGAGGGGTGCGAGAGAGAAGGAGAATTTCGGATTCCTATTTCTCAAAATTTCCGCCGTTTCGTCTCGTTTTCCTCTACTGTTACATTCCCGAGCATCCTTACTTTCATATTCTCCACAGCCTGTCGAACTTACTCCTTCCGGTGTATTTAAGGCAGTGGTAGGGGTAGTTTGGGTTGAATATGAAAGGATTTTTAAATATGAAAGTCGGCGTTTCAGAAACCCGAAAAATAAGACTCCTTCCTCACCGTTGATCTCAGAAGAGGCGTTTCACGTTAACGAATGGGGCCGGCCATGTTATAACAGATGATAGCTGTCGGGAAGAACGGCTCTCACAAAGCCCGGAGCGCCTCTTTTCACCGGAAATTTCGCCACGCACAGTATTTGAAGACTAGAACCTGTTATTTGGATGGCTCATTTTGGGCATTTTCATTGTTTACATCGCCCTTACCGCTGTTTTTACTGGATACCTAAACATCTGCGACCGTAAACATGACACTGAAGCTTACCATCCTTCTGAAAGAAGACCCCGCCAAATCGTTCCTTTCTTTTATTTCCCATGCACAAAAAAACACATATACATGTTTCAACGAGCGGCTAATGCCGAATGTTTGTGCTACAGAAGACATGATTTTTGTAGCTATACGCATGGATAATCTAATAACATGGTTGTTCAAGTTCTCATCTCCCAGTATTATTAAAAGATGCTGTGAAAAGGTTACTATTTAAATCAAAAGAAGTTGATGAATCACAGGAACTCAGCCGAGCACGATTAATCAAAAATCGTAGTTAGAAATGCGAAATGTTCTCATGGAAAAAAAGGGGTGAAGTGCCAATCGTTGCTGTCAGCCGACAAAGAAGACATCCCGAAACGACTGTCATGTATTCATGAGAGAGCTGCGTCATATTCCTTCGTTTTTCGAATAATGACGCTATTTTATGATCACATAGAATGTCAAATGCAAAAGCAAATACTTTTTATCGAACATTTCGGATAAGGTCAACATGTGGATGGCATACCTTTCACGAAACGGTCACACTGTAACACATAAAACCCTGAAAAGCGTCCTTAAAGGTACAATACACGACAATCAGATTAGTCATTTACTTTCCTGGGCGAGTAGGTTCTTAGCTGCGCTGCACCTCTGTTGCCGATGTACGGTTCTCTCACACGGTATTGTGCCTGCTTGAACACAACAAGCCACGCCCACCCAGCCAAATCACATCTAATCTGAGAAGAAACCTGCGAGAAGGGAGAAATCAGGGCAGCCCAGTTGAATGGATGAATTATCTTTTTCATGACATGTTTTCTCCTTCAGGTGAGCGTTGGAAACTCGTCCGTCTAAGGCCAGGTGTGATTGGTTGGGCGGCTGTGGCTTGTGTTCAAGCAGGCACAACTAGGGTACACGAACAGTCGAGGATTCGTATTTGGGGTTCGTATTTCGTATTTCGTCCCCGTAGAGGGGGGGGGGTCGACTTGAACCTGCTATTTTTCCCCGACACATGGGAGTGCCTTGGGCACAACTCTATGTGGGTGCCGTGCAGACGCAACAAAGGTGCTGCCTGAGAGTTATCTGAGGACCCACTCTCGCGTGGTGTGCCCTTCAAAACGCCATAAAGGGGTGGGTGAAAAAAAAGGGGTGCGAGAGATAAATGGGTGCGAAAAAAACACCGTATGTGGTTGGGTCTTAACGCGATGACGGGCAACACAATATCATCGCTGAGGGAATCAATGAATACGGTGCCATACGGGGCACTCATACATAGCGTCGCACGGAACGCCATGGCACAAATTTTCTGTACAGACACCCGCCTTGATAAACGCTGGTACAGAACTGAAGACAACGTGCCTAATGAAAAAAAGAATCAACTGATCTGCTGATTCCTACAGTCGTTCCAAAAATTGAAAAATAATCCTGAAAACCGCAAAACAACTCGCCCACTAATCAAATATGTACCTCCTGAGAGTGGTAGACGATACGATACTGGTCTACGCAACCTAAGGCTTCAAGCAGAAATTAGGCCGCCGTCAGTTTTGCGGTGTCGCGGCTCCGCACGCGAAGTTGCGGCACTGCACAAGCTTAAGGACGGAGTATCGCGTGCGAAAGTGTGACGTCGCAAAATAGCAAAGTCTGACGGTAGCCTTACAGCAATAGGGGGGAGAGAGTGACCAGACGGTAGAGATGACGGAGAGATGAGAGGGGAGAGAGTTGCTCACATAGCTTTTTTTGAAGCGGCTGGTAGGCATGGTTACGGGCTGTCAGTCCTGTTGCATGATCCTAATAGAACTCCTTTCAGAGCGCAAACCTCATAAATCGACCACTTAGGTACCCTCACAGCCAACATTACCCATATCTGCCTTATCCATTCAAACTATTTTACTCTCTGCCATCAACCAGTGTGGTCGCTTGATCTTGACCGAGTGACGAAAGGTAGAGAAGCATGAAAAAGGAACATCAGAAGGACATTAAAGCGAGCATTGGCATGATGATTGAATTTTCTCTTGTAATGAGGAAACGGAATGAGGCTTTTTGTTGTCCATTAAAGTGCACTGGTTCACGACGGAAATGAGTGGGAACGATACCTCATTATGGACAAAGAATCATGAAGCTGGCCAGCTCCACGGATTCGTTCACGGGGATTCTATTTCTTCTGTTACCCACATACAGACCATTTCGCAACGCTTGATTGGGCGTTGCCGAGGCGTTTGATACATCACACCCAAGTCCGCAGGCCACGCCCAATCAAGCGCTGGCAATGGACTGTACTAATGTTATGATCACTTAATTAGGGTTGCATTTTATTTATTTATTCAATTATTTTTATTTAAGTTTATTGTTGGAATGTGGTGCCGTGCCAGTGCCAGAATGAGAACTACCTGAATAGGAAACGCTGAGTAGATGGAGGTATAACAGTTACAATATGTATTTATTTATTTATTTATTTAATATAAATATAAATATTTATTATATTTATGATTATTTATCTATTTATTTAATATAAATATAAATATTTATTATATTCATAAATATTTATTATATTTAATATTTATTAATATTTGATATAAATATAATATAAAAGTAAAGATCGACTTGGGCTGTTCAACATGAACAGGGAAGAAAAATAGAAGAACATAGGAATCACGTCACCACTTTAGAGCATCAAGAATAGACATCAATGTTTACCGGTGAGGGTGTGAATCATATTGGTAACAACATCGATGAAAAAATAGATTCCGTGTGCGGAAATAATCGGATTAAGTATGGAAATCCTACGCATACATAATTTGCACATACTTTACTAAAAGAGGGTGCTGGGTATCGAACGAAAATAGCCATCAAAGCAGTATTCGTACATAGATCAGGGTAATGTTTTCAGTCTATGCGAGTAGACTGGCACCAATGAGACTTGCGGATAATTAGAGGATTTAATTGGCTGGCACAGCTACGTACATCTGTAGCTGCAGATGCAATTGGTGCCTTGTGACTAGGCACAGCAAACGAGTACAACACTCGATTGATGGAGTACTATTGGGCTGTCGAGGTGGCTGATTCATAGGTGAAGTACTGACGGCTACATCGACAGAAAAATCGAGGACACCTAGTCTTTAGGCTCAACCCATACCTACTGGGTTGCGCAATAGGTTCCTGCAGTTTTTTATTCCCTGTGTTTCATGACATTCCCTTCAACTCGACAAGTCATTGTTATGGTTGTGGCACTCAATCCCTCGCATTAATCCATTTTTTCAAATAATATAACAAATGGGATGGCGATATGGTGGAAATCCCACCTCTCCGAAACAAGTTTTTTTGAGGCGTAGTCTATAACCTCTCTTCCCAGAAACGCATACATTTTGCGTGGCAACCTACCGCTATGTTACCCTTTTGCGTAAATCTTCCTGAGAAACTGGCAGACCATTCCATGAAGCAGTGGGAGAATTTTTTAATTTAAATGATAGAAGAAACCATTGAACGTCATTGACTCACGGACAACGAATAATGTTCATACATTATAGTATATGGCTAACAATAAGACGTCTCGTCACCAATCATCACCGCATGGTCAATGTTGAATAAATTTTTGTTTGGATATAAACAACTAACAAAAGTATGAATTTTTTTGAAAATCCAGTTGAGGAATAATGAAAAAGAGGAAAAAGTTAGAAAAAGAAAAGGGAAAAATGAAAGAGAGGCATAGCTAGACAAGTTCTGAGCCAAAAGAGGGACAGGGAAAGAAAGAGCCAAAATGAAGAAAAAGCAGAAAATTTTTGAATCAGGCGCCTAGCGGCGAAGCGGGAAACTCGTCAACCTCACTGTAGAAGCGAACGGCCGTAAAAGGACGTCACCCGATTGACGGTGAAGGCAGCGGTGGTGGCAGAATGGCATTGCGCAAAGAAAGCGCGAAGAACCGAATGAGACATAATAATGTCCTTTCTCCGACAGTTGGCAAACTGCCAACAGACCTTGACGAGACGAAATGAGATGATGGGGTTGCGTTAGACATCAACAACCACTTGTGGTTAGACGCTAATGCTCAGTCCTTCCCTTTCAATTACTCAAGGACGGATAAAGTGAGCTTCCGAAAGTCTCTTGGAGCTTCAGATACTGACCAGTCCATTATGAAGTATTATCACGATCGGTAAAGAATCATAGGAGGGTGGGTCGCTATAAGGCTTCGTGTCCCATCATCACACATTGGAATATTTACTATGTTTTCAGCTGCAATGAGATAATGCAGTGGTTAGTGGCAATCTAATCGAGTTTCCGACTACTACTGAAATCTATCCAGATTTCCATGCGTTGAAATTTTTCAGACCATGTATCGGCTTCGAAAGTGATCAGATGATTAGCTGATCACTTGATCGATTTCGATGTCTTCCTATGTCCAATAACCTCAATGTTTGGCATGTTTTAAGATATGTACATGTAAAATAAATAAAGTCGAAAACCATAACCAGTGCTCCTGGTGCTTCGAAGGTATCGTGTAATCGCATACAGACTTTAGCGTCTCTCACCGAAGTCCAATATCAATAAGTCCCACACTTCACTCTGAGAGCATAGAAAATTCACCTAAATTCCGCTGCTCCAAGTTTCAGCACTTCCTACAACGCGTCACCGACAGACAGTAGCGCTCGAAGTCTTGGGCCAAAACTTTTTTGTCATAACTTTTTTCTACTTGACCGAGTCCCGCTTGACACTTTTCATGGTTTTTTACAAGAATTTACTATAAGACCACCGAAAAAAAGTGAAAGGCTTGAAGAAAAACGACCTTCTTCACGAAAACAAAACGAGCAAGCCTTAGAGAACATTAATATTCTGTAGAAAGACCACGACTTTCGATGACAGCGGCACAGCGGCACGGCATATGGCACTCCAAAAGCAAAAAATTTCATATAAACACGTAACCTACACCGTTGAGCGCCAAAATAGTAAATTAAGTATGCAGTGTCTCCAAGTACAACATAATAAAATTTTTCTTAGATCGGTGCAGTTGCAAAAAAGTTACAAGCGATAAACCCAAGTGAAAAAACCATTTGGCCGAAGACTTTTGAGCGCTACTGTATGTAGTTTGCATCACGACGTAGTGCACGCTCCCATTAAGACGGTCCCGTAGCAGAAAACCGGAAATAATGTCGTGATTAATCAGCTAATGTACCCATTTTCTGAGCAGCTTCTCTACAGAAGCTTATGGTCAAGAAGATTACGTTATCCACCTAGATGAAAGATGTACTGCAACGTACGAAGATTGGACGCTAACGCTAATCCAAGGATGAGAACAGCGTGTGGTAAAGACAGGTGTAAGAGAAAAATAAGAACTCCAAGGGACCTACAACAAACGCCAAGACGAACGTTGAAGTCCAAACGCTAAGATCCTCTCGATCGAAGGCCTTCTCATAATAAATTATGAATTTATTATCGCAGTCATTGATGAAAGCAGATGGGTTAGCTTAGCCGTCAGAGAAAAATCCCAAGATTGCCAAAAATCAGATTGCCTCGACCACAAGCCCCGCGCGAAAGCTGTAGCTTAGATATGAGCGACCAAAGGAAAATTTGCTTGATGATATCACGCTTTATTTAACGATATCACCAATTTCTCCCTGCCAACACCGTTTTCACGAGGGGACTACTTTTTTTTGTTTTCATAATTAGATGCTTTCTTAGGGGCCGTGTTCATACTCCACTTAGCTGATGCTGGCAGGGCGGAATGAGCTGATTGGGACCCAATGGACGCAGAATGCAAAACGAGTGGGTGATATTTCTGCGTCTCCATCCGCTCCCTCTTGGGCGGCGTCCATACTTTGCGGTGCCGGCGGCGGGGCGTGGCGAAGTGTCTCTGCGTCTCCACTTGTGCCACCCTGCCTTGTTGCCTGCGTCGTCTCCGCACCACCCCGTGCCACTCTGCCTCGCTGCCTGGGAAGCCACGCGCTGCCGGCGCAAGTATTAACATAGCCTTACTTTACCTCCCAAAAGTCGATCGCATGCTCCATTAACCGTGAAGACGGCATGTTGGCAGACAAGACAGACTAGTCACGCCCAGCCGTGGTAGACACGCATTAGGGCAAAAAATGTCCTCAATGTCCCCAATGTGTGTCTGCTGCTACGACTGGGCAGCGTGACCAGGCCAAATTACAGTACCCACCACTTTTGATTGAGGGGACACTTCGCGATAATCAGATGGGTCGACTTACCTTCTTGGAATAGTAGATCCGTGAATAATTATTCAGGCTGCACCTTTTTCGCGCCACGGTGCGCTATCACGGCACTACACCTGCTCGAACCCACTCCGACGCCACCCATTTTGCTCAGTTGACCAATAAGGGAACTCAGGTGGGTGGCGTCGGAGTGGGTTCGAGCAGGTGTAGCGCCGTGATAGCGCACCTTGGCGACGCGAAAAAGGTGCAGCCTGAATAATTATTCACGGATCGGCTATTCCAAGAAGGTATGTCGACCCATCTGATTATCGCGAAGTGTGCCTTTAAGTGCATGTTGTTCGTTGGCTGCAATAGTACGGAGGCTTGTCTCTGTCACGGACGTGATTAGTCCAATAGCGGAAACTGGAAGGGCCCACTCTGAAGAATCCCGTATCCACGCCGAATTCGAGTCGTTCTTTTCTATTGCGAAGACATTTACAATTTTACGCCCAATAAGCACCCGTACGATAGATGATTTAAATCTTCCGAAAACGATAAGCTATGCGGCGGGCTCCACCAGATTTATGAGAAAGAGAAGAAAACGAAATATTCTAATCATTCACACAGTTGTTCGTGTTCAGCGTCATTAAATCACCCTATTGGATTTGCGAGCTGCCAAGTATAATGACAGTTGTTGCTTTGAATGGCGAGCAGATGACGCTCGGTACGAATTAATTCCATTCTTAATGGAAAACGCGGGAGCGAAACGGAAGTTATAAAAAGTTAGCGAAATCAGATTCCTGGAAGCCTTTTCCTTGACATAGCCTGCCATATTCCTACTTTGGAATGGAAAAGAACCCCTAAACAGAGTATACATCACAATTCTACCATATACCTACATACCTAATGTAGTGGGGAAAGTTTCACTTGAATTTCGCAGGTATGTCTTGATAAAAAAAAATCAAACTCGGCTCGAATTGCATCTTTTCACGAAGGATAAGTCCTACTCGACTCTCTACGTGTTGCGAACTTTCACATCGATAAAAGACTGATGAAGAGGACTGTAAAATGAAAAGTGGGTTCAATTATGACTCTTGGACACTCTTTCCTTAAGGCACAATTCACGATGATCTTCTTTGATCATCGCTTCAGTAACGATTCTGAGGATGTTGTAGAGTCCAAAAGTTAACCTCCAGTACCTTGAAAATGAGGCCTTCCCGACTTTTGCGTGGACGAGATCACAGCACAGAAGTAGGCGCTTGCGAAATTTCTCCATGATGTTATCACAAAAATCCAGTGAAACAACCTTTCTTCCCCGATGAAGCCCCTTTACGACCGCAATTTCGTCCATGCTCTCTCATCACAATCGATAACAAGCCCTTTTTGCCGAGTTGTTACCACCGGCGCTCAGCTGGTCAAACCGATAGTCGGGGTTGGCCATTTTGAAACAATGGGCGCCATCTTATATACGGGCTCTGTAAGCGCCTACTACTTATCCTTACGCGTCGGCAAAAGTACACTGATTCAGTTGCGGAAGAGGCTATCTATACTCACGGATGGAGTCAGAATGTTCAAATTATCGCGAACTGGGGGAGGATATGGTGTGCCGGGTAAGGATAAGGTGTACTTTGGGGAGACATACTCTCGAAAACAAACATTCCAATAAAAAGAGGTGATCTGTTACTAAACTCGCACTAAAAAAAACCGCGGCTGGGGCATTGTCACGATCCCGGACAACGTTCGCGCCCGTTTGTCTTAGTCCTCCTCGTTGCATCAACCCCACCGGCTAGTGATGCAGAGAGGCCTGAAAGGGATGGACTTAGAAGAAGGTTCTCGGGTCCCTATTTCTCGCGTTTTTTGCTGTTTTTCTTCATTCTCTACTGTTACGCTGCTGAGCATCCCTACTTTCATATCCTACAGTTATTCTGTAATCTGCTAAATGATTCCTTTCAGTCAAAGGAGCTATCCAAATGTATAACAATCACTTATTACTAGGTCTGAGGAGTGGGGTAGTTAAGGAAAGAATTCAGTCTGTAACTCGTTCAAATTCTACCGAACCTCAGCAAACCAGCCAACTCAGCAGATTTTTGATACCGGGTTACAAATAAAGTACTCTTTTGGTGTCGTGTGGCTTTCGCCCCAGGTCTTTATGCGGAAAGGGTAGCATTTAAACGCATTCCCGATATGGCTGTTCAGATGTTTAGCTTCCAACCAAGATCGGTAACAACTTTATTTTCGACTGACGTTTCGGCGTCGGCGACACTCTCAAAGATTAGTTACAAATTCTCCAGGCATAGGTTCCCCATTTTATGAGCTCTGTCATCCCTTTCCGTGAATTGAAAGCGTTGTACGAAGGCTTTGCATAAAATGAAATTTCTATTGAATCCATAAAGTTTCCATAAAATCTTCTAGACTGCAGAAGACGACGTTGTCGAAACGTCTGTCGGAAATAAAGTTGTTAGCAATCTTAGTTGGAAGCTAAATATTTGAACATAACTGAAACATCATGCCAAGACGAAAGTCGCACATGGTATTACCGTCACCCAATAAAATCAGATGAGAGGTGCACCTTCTCACAAATATACAAAATTAAATCAGAATCCTAGAAAAACTCGTTTCTCAAAACGAAAACATAACAGGAACAAAGTAATATCATAAGTATTAGAATTGCTTAAAAAAAATTATGTATGTTTTAGCTTGCAAAAACGGACCCACGTAGTCTGCTTGTCTTCTCGATGGAATTGATAAATAAGTTCGAAGAATACGAGTAGCATTAATAGGAATCATATGGCATCGCCGTATAATCGGACTTGGCAACCATTCCCAACAAAACGTTTCCGGTGAAGTCTCCTTCCTGCAAACTCAATTAATTCTCGTTTTCTCAATTCGAATCAATTAGTTTCTCTCGATTTCGATCCATTAATTCTATTGGTCATCAACCGATTCACGAATTGAAATCTGAAAGCGAGAACATGGAAAACAAACAAAAAATGCTGCAGAGAGCTGAATGAGACTGGAGGAGCTAGATAGTACTGGTCAGCAACCTACAGCTGAGATTCTAAATGTTACCCTATGTATATTTGCCACATGTAAGGAAACGATAGCCTTTGATGCTGAGAGGTCGTTTTCTGACAATCATGCACATGACGACAACCACCTGGAATTATAGAAGCCTTAGAGCACATTATCTGTGGATAATCGGCTAAAGCCCTCGAAAAGAAGAGCGAATAGATTAAAAGGCATACAAAAAAGGAGTTTTGAGGTTTATGGAATGCCAAATAGCCCTTCACCCGTGGATTTTCGATGCTGGTCCCCCCAAGCCGAGTAGGACCCTCATAGTCAACTTATTATTAGAAATAGTGCTTCAAATTAAATTTAGCCGAAGCCATTTCCATTGGTCAACTAACTGTCACGTAATCAAACAACAGAACCGCTACCCAGAAAATTACATTGCCAATTTTAGTATCAGCCATCCCACTGAATGAAACACTTTTAGCTTGAAGCATAGTGAAATCAATACCGGCAAGAAAAGTGCAATAGTTTTTCTTCTATAGGGAGACTAAAATTTCATTTTGATAAAATTGCCCTAATGGCAACCATGCACTGCACTTTGCGAAAATGAAAACGTTGCAGGGACTTTCGCTCTTTTTGTGTCCCACGCCTACATTTTCATGTACACCATTCGGTACAGGTTTTCGTGACCGGGCACATTTGATATCCCTCCGCTGAAAGGAGGCGAGCGACACTACCAATCTTTGGACGGTTCAAGATTACGTGACGGTTAGTCGACCAATGGCAATGGCTCCAGCTAAATTTAATCCGAAACACTATTTCTATAGTAAGTTGACTATGAGGGTCCTACACCGCTTGTTGGGACCAACATCGAAAGATATTCACGGGAGGAGGGCTATTCGGCATCTTTTAACCAATTCGTTCTTCTTTTTGTGGGCTTTAGCTGATTATCAATAGACAATGTGGAGATAAGTGCTTCCGAAGGCTTCCGTGATCCCCAGTGGTAGTCGTGTGCATGGTTTGTCAGGAGACGATCGCTCGTTTCCTCATTTGTGACAAATATAGGGTGACATTTAGGATCTCGACCGTAGGTTGCTGACCAGCACTATCCAGCTTCTGCAATCTGATATATTAGGTTGGCAACTAAGTAATTGCGGATTTTTAAATACTGCTTTTTCCCTCAAAACTGTTTTCCACAAAAATTTCTTCTGTACATCTTTATGTAGTACAAGTCCACACGCATCTGTAGGTATTGTTGTCTTCCATCTCCCGGATAACCCTTTTCGGCAAAATAAAAATATCAAAAGTCACCTCATTTTTAATTCCAATTTTTTTCTTTGAATGGCGTTAGACAGGGAAAGGAAAAGGTGATAATCCGATGGAGAAAGATCAGGACTATAAGGCAGCAGTTTTTATCCAAGCTCGAGAATTTTTTGAAAAAAATTTAAAAAATTTTTTTCAAAAAATTCTCGAGCTTGGATAAAAACTGCTGCTCCATCCACCTTATAGCCCTCATCTTGCTCCACCGGACTATCACCTTTTCCTTTCCCTGTCTAACGCCATTCAAAGAAAAATCTTTTTATAATTTTTGTATTGAAAATGAGGTTGACCGTTGATATGTTTATTTTGCCGAAAAGGGCTATCCGGGAGATGGAAGACAATAATACCTATAGATGCGTGTGGAATTATACTACATGTGTATGTACAGAAGAGATTGCTGGAAAGCAGTTTGGAGGGAAAAAGCAGTATTTAAAAATCCGCAATTACTTAGTTGCCAACCTAATAGCTCTCTGCAGCATTTTTCTGGTTTTCCATGTTCTCGCTTTTGAAATGCCGATCGAAGAGATCAACATTTATCTTGGAAATATCTGAAAGAACGCAGGGAATATTGCTTTGGCTCTGTAGGTAACCTAGAGTGTAGGTCAGGAAACTCAAACATGGTCGGTCGCCGGGCTTGCGGTGGACAGGCTTCCTGGCAAGCGATGAACTCACTATGGGAATTGTGAGGCATTTGTCACGAGCGGTGACACATTTTGCTTGGCACGGTGACCTAATTTGAGTGTCTCATCCTACCACCAGAGTTTTAAGATGGTACACGCACATTAATACCATCTTAACAGAAAATGAAATTTGTGGGAAGGATGAGTACCTCAGTGACCCCTGATTTCTTTATTTTTTATTCTTTCTTAATTTTCTTTTTATAGCAGTTTCGGGAGCTCATCTTAGCCGCCTACACTGGAATTAAGCGGCTTCATACGTAGTAGTTCCTCAGTCTGCCAAATACGCATTCAAAAGCCTTTGTGATGTGTCCCCACGACCAAATGGTTATCGAACGTCCCCGCAACGCATTGGTAAACGACCATTCATATGTTATGTTCGCTTATTTATCAGCTTAAAAACCAAATCAAATTTATTCGGACGTGGTAGATCAGCAGTTTAGATAGATACCACCACAATTTGTTTAGTTCCCACTTGGCTGACTGAATTGCTTAATAAAAGTATATTATTAGTTGTGACGTGCATAACGATGACGTGAAGTGCAAATAATCCCATACTCGGAAAAGGGAAAAAAGCAAGCTTGGCAGCTGAGACGTATTCGACACTGACGCTCCCCTCTCTTCTAAAATGATCCCCCCATCAGGGTACAACGAAACTCGCAGATTCCTCGACAGGGAGGGGGGATCCTGTTTGACCCAACAGGAGGGGTCGTACCGGCAAAGGTCAGCGATAAGCACTAGAATCTAAACTTTTGAACTTTTAATAAGTAGGTGAAAGACAAAGGGTATTGCACAGCGTATTCGTGTGAGTAAATGTGGGATAAATATCCTGTTGCTTCGGGTAAGAATATAAAGGAATAAATGACATAACAAATATACAATTAATATACAATTCAAAGCAGTCACTACAAGTACCTTAAACGTCAAAAAAGAGGTCGTATTTGGTCCCCCGTGAAGGACGAGTCGTACTAAAGCGGCTATTTTCCTTGACACCGGAGTGCCGTCCTCGGGAACACACTAAAAACCCTCACAATCACATTTCAGAAAACCTCGGTCTTCAATGGAAACAGGGTAAATGGTGGTGAATTTGAAGAAAATACATTCAAATTAAGCACATGCTGAAAGCAAGAGCATGGCGGTCATGCTTTCGATGGTCAGGTTCCCACATCGCAGTAGGGTTTCACTCAAGCCATAGATTGATTTTTTTAGTTTTGAGCCGTGATATTGGCACAATTTTTGCAGTTTTGGTCGGGCCCAATGGATGAATGTAAGCAGCTGTACACCGAAGCTGACACAGAACCATCCATGACGGCATGAGCAAACTTCGCGCAGAAAAGGGCTTCCCAAGTAATCTTCACGGTCCCTAAAGGCTTAAAACTCCTTCGAAATTTATCCCGATTTCAGGACAGGCCGGCGAGAAAACGTTGAGATTTGCTGCATTCAGGAGTGTGGAACATTTTCAAGTTGAGCGGAAACCCGACCACAGTCGATACCACAATAGCTGACACTTTTGAGATCAGAGCTCAAAAGGTCTCCGAAAAAAATGCAAATAATCAGTGGGTTTTCCAGTGATCAGCGGACACCCACCCACATGGATCTGTGATGTGTGGTGCGCCCAAATATGGAAGAGCCAGATCGTGAGGAGTGTAGCAACATAGCAAGCCCTTGCTGGGAAGTTTGAATGAGTCTCTCATCCGGAATCGTGACATGCCCATGCCATTTCCGAGATCTACGGCTAATCTTACCACACACTAGAACCATTTCACCTTTCTTTGAAGGCACACTTCGCGATAATCAGATAGGACGATCGTGATCCTTGAGTGACTAGTCAGGCTGCACCTTTTTCGCGTCGCCGCGGTGCGCTATCACGGCGCTACACCTGCTCGAATCCACTACGACGCCGCCCAATAAAGGAGCTCAAGTGGGTGCGTCGGGGTGGGTTCGAGCAGAGGTGACGCGAAAAATGTGCAGGCTAACTAGTCACCCAAGGATCTACTGTTCCAAGAAGATAGATCGACCTATTTTATGATCGCGAAATGTGCCTTTAACCGCATTACGCAGATGCGTTTTGTGTGAGCCCATACTCGCATTATAGGGCCATATTTGTGTGGGGAAAGCAGTGCCTAACACGGCGCACTCCCGCCAGATCACACTATCAAAGTAACCAAGCTGAGATCCACACTGTGTTTGTGTCACTAGGATCCAACAGCACACCACCACTAGCATCGTGTGCACCAAATGCCTTGCTAGTCCCCTTGTGAATCGGTTGATCACGTGCGGATCACGTGCGTGCGGCATCGTCGTGTGACCTGACCCAGAAGGATGCTACTGATGCACACCCTCCCTAGCCCAGTAAAAAAAATGTCTTTTCGCCTTCACGAGCTTTTTCTCCTCAAATCACTCTTAAGTCAAAGGCAAGTACAAAGCACCACGTACTTTTTCGCCAATAACTAAGCAATAAATATTAACAACTCCGTTTATTAAATAAAAATTGAGTTAAATAACTCTATAATACTCTCCTTAACAAGTTAATGACAAGAGGTCTAGGAAGACTGCGCATTTTGATAAAGAGATACAGGCAGAAGAAACCAATATGACAAACGACAGAGACGATAATAACTACAGATACGCTCAAAAAACATGGGTATTGATCGAAAAGCGTCACGTAGCATTACAGGCGCTGAAATGCTACTTCAGGAGGAAAAAATGCCTTCAATATCAGATCACATCATAGGGCGTTACTTTTTTTGGCACCTCAACGACAATGAACTGACTATCTCAGAACGCGCTTCTTGGTTTGATAAGCTCATAAAAATACACACAAAAATTAGCTAAAATCTCAGAGGCTACCGTAGCCCATAATTCAATATGTAGAGACGCAGTACTACCGGGAATGCAATCTATACATCATACAGAACTTACAAAAAACGCATGAAAGTCGCCCAAAAACCAAGGATTTAATACAAATCTGGCGCATGCTTACTTAGGCGACCCGTAGATAGGCAGGTATTTAAGAAGGAAGAAGAAAACTGACTTCAACGGAGGATGACTTGTATAATTACAATCCTGTATTGGACCAGAACGAACAAAAATGTACATTAGATGGGAATACTGCCGAAATCCTTGATCATGGGGTCAATTCTCCTCACTGTCTATCGCGATCCACCCCCACCACACGGGTTTTGGCGGCTACAGGAGGGCCAACTCGAGGAGCAGGCGATGGACTGGCGCTGACTTTTCGCCGAGATGGTGTGGGGACTGATGAGGACGACGATACCGAATACGTTTCTTTGAGACCTGAATCAATTTAAAAATGGTAAACTGTGAAAAAAAAGCCAGCAACGCCATGGTAAAGGCATAAACTCACCACTCATCAACTTCTCAAAATCACCATGACCGATCTGCTGACTGTCAATTTTACCGCGCTGTCGCTTCACAACGTTTCCGTTGCCGACACGCTCCGTCAGTTCGCGCATGATTCCGTCCTGTTGCTGGGTTCTTGTCGTGCCACGTGATCGACGCTCCGCCTCATCGCGTTGCCGCTGAAATGGTACACATGAAAACCGCAAACAATAACCTAATCACAATAATCTGTAAATAAAAACAACACAACTTTACTAACCTTTTCAGCTGCATCTCGTGCATCATTCTCTTGCTTGCAACGATTGAAATTAGCGATAAACTTGCTCAATCTCGCGAAGAAATCGTTCGGTGGCATTGTTCGAGCCGACTCCCCGTAAAATTCGATGCATGACTCGTATGTCTTCTGAAATGAGTTTTATCGACTGATGACACCCTTCAAAACAAAAATACATACAACAAAAACCGTAAAAAACCGCATGTCAAATATCCTTATTTAATTCCTGTAATTTTTCTCATCTGACCGCATAAATCAGGGTCACAAAAATGAATGCAAGAGGGCTACGTCGTCTTCTTGCCATTGAGATAGGGGATATTTGCGAGAGGCAGTCCAGTGAAAGGACGGTACACTGCAGAAGAGCGTCGAAAGAGGCCAGATCGAGGATTCAACAGAAGTTTCCGAATAGGAAAACAGGAGAGGAGCAACTGCTGACGCTGATCCGATAATTTTGCAGGTTATCAAAAAGTTAAAGTGGCCCTCATACAGGAACCATAGAACGACAGCGAAAATATAAGAACAAATTAATCTACAAAAAAGAGCAATCATCGATGAAGTGACTCACCACGGCAAGTTTGGCGTGCTCTTGAAGTTGTTTCATACGCTCATCATGTGTGTTCAGGAATTCAGCAAGAGGCGCTGGACAATTGTCACCTTTCAGTGCTCGTTCTTTTCTGGCCGTTTCGAATCCTGCCTCCAGTTCTTTCATATCCGACAGAACGCTATCCCATTGCACTGAAATCATTTAATACTCCCTTTCTGGCACACAACATACTGTTTTTCTTGTGCAAAGTACACAAGATGAGTACATCCGTCGAATGAGGGGTTCACCATCGGCTGCGGAATGCAATGAAAGCCAGAGTCTATGTCACATTCAATGGATGAGTCGATTATCGACTGTTAGCCGAGTAGAGTAAAATCGAGTACGACTTCAGATCAACACACTTGATTCTAGCTTGTATCCACACTAACAAACACTACATACTTCATCCCAGAATCAGGAGGCAAATGGCAAAGCTCATTGCTAATATATCGCTGATAATGGTCCACCGGATAATAAGAGTTGCTTTTCTGACCTAATTTGTCAAACAAGATGGGTATTTAGAATCCCACATCTTCAGATACAGCTTAAAGCATCAGAGGGGGTGAATCTGGCTAATTATGGAATATTAAAGTATGGGTGCTCAGCACTGTAACAGTAGATGATATAGAACGAAATGAAAATGTCAAAAAAAAAACCAACAAACAGGAGCCGGAACACCCTCTTCTCCTTAGCGTCCCTATACGCCACTAGCCGAGGGTAGACTGCAGACGGGCGAAGAGGCTAAATCTGCCGGCCGCGAACGTTGTCCCGTCCTCCCCGGCAACTCGCCCGGCTCATGAATTGTAGAACGACACGCCGCGCTGCGGGATCGTAGTAAAATCTCAAACCGCTCTTTTTTAGTGTGAGTTTCTCCACAAATCACCTCTTTTAAAGTGGGAGGTTTGTTTCCAGAGAACACGTAGTCTCAATTCTCACTTCTCAAATACCCAAATAAAAGCTACGTATCTGGAAAGACTATGTGCAAATTCCATGATGCTAGCACGTCTGAGCTTTGGAGGAGGTGTCTTTTTTCTGCGTCTACCGATATCTCTATCCCAGCCCGCCCCTTTCGAGAATCAAATGGGGCACAGGCTCTTAATTCTCGCGTTTTTGGCCGTTCCATCTCGTGCGCAACTCGGCTTTCACAATCAGCAATCTTCTCATATTCTATTCAAACAGTGCCTATTACTGCCTTTAACGGGATAGATGAAAAAAAAACGAGAGAAGCATGGGAAGCTTCAGAAAACATAAATGTGCAACTAAGTGCTCACCACCAGATGCCTTGTCGACGAACTTCAGTTGATCAGCAAACTTCATCAACTCCGGGAACGACCGTTCTATCGACTCCACCACCATATGCAGAAGTGTCAGTGAACGATCCGATGGTGATTTCATTATGGCTAACTACAAAAACCACATACAAATAGCATACTCATAAATAGTATACTTACACTTGAAATATGCAAATCTTACCGAGTCCAAGCTGCTCAGCCGGAACCCATACACACTTCCTTTACGGCAACTATTCATGTAATTACCGAAAGCCAGAATCACTTCTAGAACACGATGGAACATCGTGGCTTCACGGGCACATTTCGATGCTGCTGTCACGTGAGTGAATTGCTGTAATACGTAACTTCTAGCATCAAAATGAAAAGAAATGGCCAATGTAAACCAAACGTACAAAAAAAAAAAAGAAATATCGCAATAGCACATTAATAACGAAATCATTCATAAAAATATAATCGTTCTCATTTCACTCATTCCAACTCAAAGTGTAAGAACCAACCGGATCAAGCAACGCGACGCTTTCATCGAAGTCGGCCATAACACGCATCACGCTCAACTTGTGCTCAAGACGCTCAATCTCGCACAATGCAGCCATGAATCGGTCCTGAACAGATCTCATTACCGTAATAAAGGCCGTTCGATCATCACATCAAGTCAGTAAAGCGCCATTTCACAATGGCGACTGGTCCGACATTTCGGCCTTTTGGCCACATACCTCATCACTGAGCCCTTCGTCGTCTCCTCTGTCCTCATACAACTTCCTCTCTTCATCATTCGGTAGAATTCTCGACAAAATGTCTACTTTGTCAGCGGACAATGTATTCAGATCCATCTGATGAACAGCGGCCATTATTTCTCGAGGTTCGAGCGCCAACTTACGACGAGTAATTGCTAAATATGATTGAGTCTTACTAGAGGAAGTAAGGGAAGTGTTTTTTCCTCTTGTTTGTTCAAATTCCGTTTTTAGAAAAGGTTATGACATCTACTCTAGACTAATACTTTTGTACGTTCTTCCACATGATCGCAGAATATGCTGAACCATTTTTCTCTGTGCGGATGTAGCCGCTTCGCTACCGCTCTCGCATGCAATCCACGAACTGCATGAACTATTAATCGCTCAAAAAAGTGTTCGCCCGCCGTCAGACTTCGCGATTTTGCGATCATGCGATTCTGCGGCGTCGCACTTTCGCACGCGACCTTGAGATCTTGCATTGCAACAACTTCGCGTGCGCAGCCGCGACACCGTGAAATCGCGAAGTCTTGGCGCTCTCATATGTGGCCATAATTTTTTTCAAAAAAAAAAAAACTAAATAAATAATTACAACAGCAACGAATAAGAAAACTTGTGCAACTAAAGAAATAAGCAACTGATATCTACTGTTGTCTGAACAGATAGAACAACGGGAGATTAGAATAAAACACAAGAGCATTCTTGGTACAGCCAATAAAATAAAATACGAGAAAATTCTAAGTACTAACCAACGTTCTGCAATCGTTTCGTGTCCAGTAACGAGTTCTTCTTTGTCGGTCCGCTACCAGTCGATCCAGGACTGTGCTGACCAATCACCGACGTCGCACTGGGTACATCTAGCCGATTACCATTCTCCAACAAGCTGTTGTTATTCACTGGTGTCAGCTTGAACATCTCTTCCAGATGTGAAAAGTCCAGTTTCTTAAAAAAAAAAAAAAGATGTCTACATAAAAACGACATGAGAAATGTCAGAAGCAATAGAAAAATCAAGAAAAAATTCGACCAATTATCAAAAATCAAATGTACAAAATACCAATTACAACAACAGCAGTGAACAACACTTACCTCGATGATCTTCTCATCGTTGAGGTCTTCGAAAACTGTATTCTTCGCCTGATTCGGTTTCATTGCCGTCCAGTTCAATTGAGGAAGCTTGTTTCTAAAATGGCTCTCTATTACATCAATAACAATCCACCCAGCCACAAAATAATTTGATCTTTTGATAAATTATAGAAACTTATTTTGAAAAAAAATCACAACACGGTCTTCACTAACCTTGTTTGATAAGTCTTCTTTATTGTATTTGCAGTGGGGCCGTTCGTCATGAAACCTGGAGGTGGAGGAGGTGGCGCTCCACCTTTACCAAATCCTGGAGGCGGTGGCGGAGGTGGAGCTGGGGCTCCTTCATTAGCATGTGGGCCATCTAAATTGCGAACATATCATATGTATTCCAAAAACCTATGACACCAAGAATAGTGCGTACTTGACAGGTTGGGTGGGGGACGCGGAGCTGGAGGTCCACCGGTCACCGGAGGAAGAATACCAGCCGGGGGTGGAGCTGGTGGAGGTGGTGCTCCGTTTTCACGATGTGGACCTGGTGCTGGTGGAGGCGGAGTTGGCGGAGATTTTGCTTGCTGTTGTACTTGCAGTCCAGCTGGAAAACAACATGCATGACAAAACTATTCATGTTGAATGAGCAATGAATAAATAACTTCAAAAACCAATGAAATTCTAGGTTTGATACCTTGCATCGTCTTCTGAATAGCCTCGAGCTCTTGTATTTTCTGCTCAAGTCTGGCTTGTTGCTCTCGCGCCTGTCGGTCTTTTTCGCCTGAAACCACGATAAATCTCAGTGAAGTTCAGTGTTTTTGTTTCCTATGACTCCATGACCAATATATTCCTTATACAGATCCGCTTATCACAGTACAAATGGATAAACAATCAAAACAAAAACAAAAACAGAATCTCAAGCCAACTTACTAATTGTCCTCTTCCACGTTCCTTCTTGAGCTTCATGATCCTTCAGCATTCTTTCACGCTCTCGTACAAGATCCAACAACCTCCGATCAAGAGCCGCTTTGTCTGTGATCCACTTTGCTTCCACTTCTTGCACTCGCTCGTTAGCCTTAAAGGATAATAAAGATGACACACGGTCTTTCGGAAGTGAAGCGGGAGTCATGTAGGCCACAATAAGACCCCTGCAGCTACTTGTAAAGCACCACTAGGAATTCAAATCACTACAGCTTTCCTTTTTCTCTTCAGGTTGAAATGAGTTCTCCTTGTCAAGACTATACTGTCCATCGCAATCATTCCGTGCCAAGTTCAAAAGTCCTCAGAGAGCATTTTCGTATTTTTCAAAGCCCTAACCTGAGACAGCCGACTTTTTAACTGCTCGCACTCCTCGGCCAAACGAACTTTCTGCTGGGAGTCTTCAACAAGAGCGGCGACGTCCATTTCTCCATTCACGTAAGCAGACATACGTGCTTGTAGCTCGTCTGACATGCATTCTGCCATTTCCTGAAGGACATGAGAGTGAAATCAGCACATATACACAATGAGCCTTTTTTGTCAGGTAGACTTTGCCCCAGGACTCTTTTAAAACCCTCCTAAAAATATTTTTCCAATTTCTTTTTGGAAAATAAAACACGTATCTTTGAAAAATATTTTGAAAAATCATAAAACCTACATCAATGAAGTCATCAAGTCCAAGTAGGTGCATCTCATATTGCAGATAGACTTTTTGATTCAGATCCTCGACAGAGGAGAAAATATCCAAAAACTGTATGGCCGATGAAAGAAATTCCACGTGAAACTCTGAAAATCGACAAAATTGAATATTTTCAGAAAAAGGATAAAGCTTCAGGACAGTCGTGGAATAATCTCACTAACCAGGTGGATTTCGTATAAAGTACATCAATGTTTGGAAACGATGCCTTTCACGATAATCCTGAAAATATGAATAATAGAGCTCTGGAATCACGTCATAGTGACCAATGATTCATGATGCCATGCCCAGACTAACTAACAAACAGATAACTGATAGGAGCTTACATGACAATTGATAACGATTCCGACAAAAGGCTATTTCTTGCATGAAAAAATTACTGCGATCAAAATGGAGAGCTAAAGCCAAGCTTACCAATCTAAACTGATCGAACGCATCGCTGACGAGTTCCTGGCCACCTTGGACCATGCATATGGACGACAGCATTTGCATCACCAAAGTTTTCGTTCTGAATTTTAAAAAATGTGATATGGTAACCATCTTGAAATCAGAGACACCAGAAATAGCCCAAATCGTACTAACAATAACCGTTGTCATCAAATAAGGTTAAGTTAGACATTTTGAAGCTGGAACAGCTATACTGTAAGGATCTATAGGGCAACACTGATAGTTCCCATCCCCTCCACAGGTCATCACCGTTATTATGGAAGGCATATGCGGCCCATAGCACACATAAAATAATACGTGGTACAGGACTACTCATCCAGTTACCATAACTCATCCCCCACACCACACCCAGAGTGCGCCTCCTACAAAGATCGCTGCTTTCGATTTTCTATATTTATGCCCTCCACGGATAGACGTACCCACGAGCCATTTGCTCTCCTGGCGCCAATGCAGGAAGGTGGCCGAAATGCTACCGAGCTTTAGACTAAGATTCACTATCACTAGAGTAATTAAAAATAGTAGATGGCAACCGGGGAAGTGGTCCTGTACCACCCAAAATCTTGTACAGCTCACATTTCCGTGATAACATTTACTAACATTCCTATGATAACATTCGCCTCGTGACTCTGTTAATGTCAACAGTTGTCAAAACTGATCAAAACTAAGATAAAATTTTCTGTACATAGAAAAATTTGTGCGGAATAAATAAAAACTAACCTGAGGCTTTGATGCAGTATACTTCGTACAATACAATAAATTGCTCTTGAATCGGCAAATACCAGTTCGAAGCCACGCTAAAACCAAAATTCATGAAAATCACTTTTGAATTTTTACACATTAACGATACACATTTGGTGCACAGAAGCACATTTATTAAAAGCATTTACAATAATCACTAGAATTAACTGTTTTCTTACCTTATTATTCATGATAGCCCTAAGGCACATAATGCAAACGTGGACGTCATCTTCTAGTTCGCCAACATTTTTGCTGACTTTCGTCGTTCTTCCACTTATACTATGGTCTGGAAATATTTTGAATTAAATGAATTTATATGATCGAAAATACTTCGTTAACTCCTCAAGGTAAGGGTTCAACAATTGGGAAATAGCATTCGTAAACGAAGCGTCTGGCTCCCATAATTCGAAAAAACGCAAAGGAAATTCTAAATAGATAACAGATATCACAAGACCTAAACTTACTCTTCCTGAAAAACGAGTTCGAAGGCAATGTAGATGAAGAGCTTGACGGAATCACCAGATCACTACAATCCATAGAGGAACCCGGTGGTGTTTCGGTGGTACACCTGAAAAATTGGACACCAATAAACAACCTATAAAAAGATGTTGATCAAAACTTACGTCTGGGAGGATGCCTCCAATAACAACTGATTCATATATTCAACAAGTACTTGAAGACCATTATTCGGAGCATTAAGGAATTGAATGACCCAACTATAAAACAACAGTAAATATTTTCTCAAACGATTTCTCAGTAAACAATGCATGACCGGTGACACTCACTCGACACTATTTGTTCGCAATGAAATCTCAATATGTTTGAGCACAGCTGTTGACGTCTCATCTCCCAGCACTTTTTTGTTCTTTTTAAGCGTTTTCTTGTCCAGAAAATATGATAGCTTTGTCAGGTAGCTTGCAGGATCCACATGCGCATTCATACCTTGCTAAAAAATGGAAATAGTTCCTTATGTGAGCATTTTCAAAATAATATTCAGAGTTTTATTCAGGTTTGGATAGCTAGCGGTCTTCCATTCCCCGCGATCCGTAAAATTTCTACGTGGCGAAATGAAGGGAGAGCAAAATCGTTTTTCTCGGAACCGTAGTCATAATATAGCCAAATAAAAAAAAATTAGTTTCGAGAAAATGGAAACTGCACGGATAAAACATATCGAGAGAGTCCACCACGTAGTAAGGCTGCATTCATACTTCGCGATGAACGTGCGCTTCGCGACGGAACGAAGAAAGGAGGAAACGCGCGTTTTGTCGTGAAGTAGTAGTATGAATGCGACCTAAGAAAGGAGCTGTTATTCGGGATGGACTACAGCGTGGAATTGATCGGCGGTGAACCCTTCTCCCATCGAGGGAAGGTAGTAAAAAGAGAAACGGAAAGATATGGCAGTGTCAACCCCCTTCTCCTAAAATTACGCTCTTTAAATTCAAATGCAATAACCATGTGTAACGATACGCTATCCTTCCAGGAACTTTATGACTTATTTTGAAAAAAAGGTTCAAAGTAACAAACTGATAAATCGAACTAGTAAAACAGCATCAACACTCACACTGTCCACGACCACCTTCCATTTCTTTTCATTATTGTACTCCTTCAATATTCGTACTTTATCCACTGGTAAATCCATTTGTTTCTGAAAAACTAATTTCTGTATGTATTTTTGCAACTATACTTGACCGCAATTTTGATTTATGCAAATTTGTTTATACTCTCCTTTTATAAAATATACTAAGGTATTCTTCGATGTTTCATTTTGAGAAACTCAGAGCTCGAGAAATACTTCATGCTCCTTTCTTTGATGCCGCGCCTCTCTTTGATGCCAACAGAGCATGACTCCAGACAAGGGGCCATTCCATACATCAGTAGTCGCAGGCTGAACCCTTCTACTAATCAGCATTTCGGTCAAGGATCTACTTTCATGGCCCATTTCATATGGACAAAGCCACCCTCTCTCATACTATCTGGCATAGACAGCCGGATATGAAAGGGAATGCCAAAAACATCACGGTCGAGAAATCTACCCTGTGCAGACGAATTTTTATGTATCGAACAATTTCTACAGATGCTACAGTACACACATAACCATTCATGAAGATCATGCATATCGGATCAACAAGGTGCTTCGTGACAAGTATCCTTACCCAAATGAAATTTTCGTAGAGAATGCCTCACCTATTCCTGAAGAGGGCAAACCAGAGATACTAAAACCGTTTATCTAGAGTTCCAAAACAGATTCACAGACTACAATCAATTGATTAGTAAGGAATATCTGCGAAAGTCGTTGCAGGTTCTTACAATCGAGCATTCTCAGAGGAACCCCAGCATAAAAAGCAAAAAAACCAAAAAATGGAGCTTTTTTTGAGCAGCAGTGGCACATTTCCGTGAAGCTGTCTAGTTTTCCTTTCTGCGCCGCGTATTTCACTTCCATGCAGACCGATAGATTACAGGCCCACACTCGAAGGGTAACTTTATCATTAGGACAAATTATGGACAAATGCAGGTGAATGTTTTGAGCGTGTGGCTGACGTTCCCCACTGATTCATGAATATGAGCATTACCCCCTCAGGAGCCTTTGTGCTGAGCCACCCCCAGTGCACCTTTCGCTTCACCTCTGTCACGACCCTCAGTGAGACCTTCACAATCATCCACATACTCCCCCGTAAGCCTTGACTAACCACCTAAAACTCAACAAATGAATAGATGTTACTATCGGTAGCGGGTTGCAAACACATTACTTCTCTTGAAGGAAAATCATGATAGAGTGGCAGGAATATTTGAGAGATTATTCAACTCCCACTACTATTCATTAAATTCTACAACTTTTAGTAGCCCGTCATGCTAGTATATGAGCATCATGCTGGTAAGACGTCCTGATCCGCGACATATTATCTTTCTCTGAATACGAAAAAACTCATGCTCTAGACAGAGGTTCATCTTGCGAATTGTGAGAGCAGAACCGCTGTCAGGACCAAACACGCATCTAACCGCATCACAAGAGGTGATTTAGTCCTGAATCCTTCCCGGGTCAGTTTTTTCTGACTTAAAAGGAATGGACTTTCGCAGTGCCGATTCGCAGTATGTAGTTTTGATCGAACAATTCGCCACACTTTCGCCCATCTTATACGCACCCTATTCAACAGTAAGGTGGTTCATGTACTCGATTCGGAAATCCCAAAATTAAATTAAATTTAAAAATTGTAAAATTAATTCTGTCAGGAGAAGAGCGAACACACAACAAGCCGTTGTCGCCCCACTCCTAATCGCTTTACGACGATTTGTTACCCGTCTTTGAACACGACTATTCAGGATTGCTCAAAAAAGTCTCCGAAACGTTCATTTCTAACTGCGCGAAGTGTCCGCCAAGCGCGTACACTACACAGCGGCTATTGTTGTACGACGAGCCGTAACGACATACATCGCTCGCTTTTCGAAAAACGACGTATTCGCCCATCAAGAGGAGAAGAACAAATAGTTTGCAGGTGCTGTTTCGCCCAACTACTGCGAAGCTTTACTGAGCATCGATTATGCTATTATCTTTCAAATCTAAGCGCACCTAGCCGATCTTCATAACTCATAAACAACTTAAAGAGAGCAGCGAACGCTCAAGCTGAAATTTCGAAAATAACTTACCAGAACTTGATCAAACATTGTGGCCAGTTGATCCTCCGGTGGCATAGGGGGCAACGGCGGTTGGCCGGGACCTAACATGGTTCCTAAAAGAACGCACAGTTTTATGGGAAAATGAAACAGCTATTTACAAACCGCTGCTAACACATTCCGTCACAACTACAAATCCATTACTACGAATTTTCTGAAGTAAGTAACAAAGCCCTGATTTTAGAGGTAAGAAAAGTTCGGAGCGGCTTAGTGCGTTCTAATATGCATCCAAACTTCAGAGCACGTTAACTTTGAGTATAATGTGCCTCTTCCATAGACAAAAATTACTCTTTCTACTATAAATATAGGCTTTCCTCAATATTGCATGATGTCTTTGAATATCTGATTTGATTACTTGGAAAATTTTGAAGTGATGTTTTGAGATGACTTTACTTTACGACTTTCAGAGTTTTCGGACCGCAATAGAGGCAAGAATGTGAGCACTGCAAGAGTAGGAGCTAAAACATTTGGTAGGACATTGTGTTCCTGGTTTCAGAAGAGCAGAAAAGAGAGTGATTTGCTCGATCCAAGTGATCAAAGCGCTTTGAATAAGCCAGTACAACGCAATGAGCGTCCGTATTGGCAGGTGACATCTGAAAGTATTGGCCTTCCCGATTCAGCCAGGTTGACCACCCTAGGTAGCTTTGATTCGCGGAAATCGAAAAAATGGGTACTGCTCGACTCCTCAGAGAAGCCATAGGCGACAGAATTTTTCAAAGATCGTCTTCTAGACATTGAAGGGGTTGTGGGGTGAAGCTCTTATCCGTTATACTTATCAGATCTTGCGCTAAAAACAAACTCCATTTTTCCAGAAATCTGGGCCGTTCCAGCAATAGCAGCGCTCAGGAAACATGATTATTTGGAGTCGATTTTTTACGATTTCGCGCGATGTAAATCATAGATTTTTAACAAAGCGGAATGCGCAAATATGCCTCTTCTTGGCAAAAGAGAGAGGAATTGGATGGTCCACATTTTATGGGAAGATGCAGTGCATGTCATGGTCTCCTAAAGGGAAAGCCGCCAAAACCGGTTAGAACTTTCCCTGCGAGCTAATAAAACAGAGCACTCGCGGATAGTAAAATCCAAGATATGATGTTAAATTTTTGGTTATCCATGGAACTGGATCAAATGGAGTCGTCTTTTAAGTAAAACAGTTTTGAAAAGGATATCGGAGACGAAGGCAGGGAGTACAATGAAAACAGCGAACAAGGGAGGCGTGGTGCGAAGACCATCTGGAAAGACGAGGAATGAAACGCGCACTAACGTCCACCAGCAAAGCAAAAGAAAGAGAGTCCGTGCTTAGAGCCTACGCGGCCTTTCGCGATGCGCTGCTAAACAAATGAATCCTACATCACTCATTAGAAATCAGGTAGAGTTCAATCAGAATGCAAAATATTGGGTGTGTGCAGAATAAATGGCCAAAACGGACCACTTTTCTCAAAAAGCCATAACTTCGCTCAAACACAACCTTATTGGTCGAAAAAACCATTCGAATCTACGCAACCTTCTCAACATCTGGTAAGGAAAATATTGATATTGATGAAATTCTGGATTGCGAAAATTAATAAAGTCAACGATGGCATTTTCAACAAGCATAGTATCGGCGAATCTTTTCTGACGCAGGTTTGCATCGAGAACCCGGAAAAAGTGGTAATCGGTCAGGGACAGGTTTGGCAAATAAGGGGGTGAGGAAGAGTCTCGTTGCCTGACTGCATTAGTTTTTGCCGGGTGACTTGCGAAGTGTGGGGTTTTGCGTTGTTTTGCGCACCAAGCAAATCTAATGCAGCTAGGCATCGAGACTCTCCCTCATCCCCCTTATTCCCCAGACCTATCCCTGACGGATTACCATTTTTCCGGGTACTCGATGCAAACCTGCGTCAGGAAAAATTCACCGATACTATGCACGATCAAAATGCCATTCTTGACTTCATTAATTTTCGCAATCCAGAATTTGATCATGATGGCATATTTTATTTACCAGATCGTTGGCGAAATTCTGTAGATTCCAAAGTTTTTATTTCGACAAATAAAGTTGTGTCTGAGCGAAGTTATGGCCAGTTATGTTTTGGCCACTTATTCTGCAAACACCTAATAATACTGAAGTAAAGAATGGGCTCATAATGGATCTTCAACCTTACAAGCGCCAATCCTTAATCGATCCCCGTTCAAGAAAAAAAGGAATGGATGGAGTTGCAAAATTCACGAAAAAAGCAACAAGAAATATCTACTGCGAGAGTCAAGGATCGGTTTCTAGGAATCAGAACTCGAACGATTCGACGATATCGCTACGATATAGACAGAATACATCCTAATTCCACACTAAAGCTCTTATTCGCAAGTGATCAGTTCACTTCGATTGATTAGGGTTTTTGCTCGATGACACGAGGTGCAATGCAAACCGCGATCCAAAGAACAGGGAAACAGGAGATTTCAATGAATTGATTTTCCCAACAAAAAAAAAACAGTTGATATGTGAATGTGAGAGGGCTTTCGCAATATCATTTTCTCCTCTCTTTGAGGCTTGAACCCGTCGAATCGCAGAATTTAACAATAGGTAAACTAAATTTTCATTGTGAGGCAAAAATAAACAAACAGAGAGGAACAGTTAGATATACCGATTTGAAACAGAAAAAAAAGAAAATGAACAGAAACTTCGTGAGAAATAATTATGCGAAAATTCTTGCAACACACCTTAGAACTCAAAATCAGCTAAACCGAACTGGCGAGTCTTATATTAATTTTTCGAGCTCTTTCGAATGCGCTATAGAACGTTACGATGCGATGAATTTGAGTTTTTAACTAACTGCCATGTAGGGTAACGAAAAAAGAAACTCTGAAGCACGGAGGATATCGCCAAATGAAGGTCATAATTAAAGAAAAACGCCAGACTTCGCCTTACCCATAACATGTATAAAGTCATCACCCCGAGCGTTGCCAATCGATGCTGGATATACAACTATTTCAATTAATATGACCAAGATCTTCAGAGCAAGCACACAATACAGTGGAATGTGAAAAGGAGCGAACGATTAGTGCACTACAAGTAGTGGTGACTTTGATGGAATGAGACGGGTTAAGACCCGACCCCTGAAATGGAGAGGAGAGAGCATAAACTTATATAAATTATACCTAGCTACATACACCCAAAAAATATATGAAATTCAACCCATCTGGACTTTTTAATTCCATTTTACTTAGAAAAAGGAAAAGGAAAAGGTAAATCAAATCGGTGAAGTAGGAAAAAGAACGACAAAAGGAAGAAGTGTGACTAAATTTTCAAAGCACCAATAGATAAAAATGTTATAATAGTTGAACTAAACATTGAGAAAAGAGACCATACCTGGTCCTATAGTAGATCGAAATGGTGTCCCACGACTAAACGACGAATCAGCTGAACGACCACGTCTATTTCGAGCAGAAAGCGAGAAACGAGTTGATGGTGAACGATTGAAAAAACGAGCTGAAACACACTACTCGTAAGGCAATTGCAACACTCAGCTACAAAAAAGAAAAGACTGAAAGAAATCAGCAAACGCTTTGTTTAAACAACAACTTGCAAGAGAAGCACGTCATGGAGCCGTCAAAGCAGCTGATCTCTATCAAACACCTCTTAAAAGCAAAAAATGGCTCGGTTTATGAACAAAGACATATGGCATCAGGCAAGAGTAGAGCTCAACACTAAACAGTTATTGATCGATTGATTCACCAGGATATAATAGTTATGGCGCTAGCGCCACAACAGCCTTGTCATCTCGCACCGAAGAGGTCACACCACTATACGAGAGGATACACCACCTCATCGGAACTATTTCAGATCGTAATCGAGGACGACTTGAAACAAAATTGATAAGATATGACATACCAAACCACCCAGTTCTCAGATTGTAGTCCTCGTTCTTCGCATAAATAATTGCCGCGTTAACTTAGGGCCTGTCGTGTACTAATGCGCTTATCGGCCATCAGCAATGAACTACCACTTTGCACAAGAGAGGAACTCGTCCTCGACGGAGAGGCTAACAGTGAGAGGGAAGGATTACCCAGTCTCAGCCTACCCATACCCTCATGGCGGCATTAGTGTGTACAGCAAAAAATTACAGTCAAAACGATAAAATGATCACCATGCCAAACTGCGTCGCCGAATACATCCAACCAATTAATAAAGGCTACAGCACTTGTTAAAACCATAATAAAATTCCCAGAAAGCAAGGAATTCCCGAAGAATGGTGAAAAAATGAAGACGATGTTGCAGATGTAAAGTACATAGCTGCGAACAATAAAAATCAAATATTGCGGAAGACTTTGCAGGCAATATTGTCATTGATTAAAAACTGAACCGATGAAATGGAAACAGTAAACGGCTAAAAACTCTGATCCACGATATGAGTGACCATTCAAAAAAACTGTTTGTCGTAATCTCAAAGAAAAGCAACGCCCTATCTGTATGCGACCTCGTTCATCCATTCATAGCCAAGAGTTACGCGGTCATGCGGGTTTTTAGTTCAGCAGATGCCAGGGATTACCCGGTTCCACTTGGACTTCTGCAATTAATCGAGCGTACAAATGCTTTTATGATTTTGGATTCGACAGACACGCTTTGAATTTGTGATATACTTTCTTTTACTACTGCTATTTATATCCTATTTAATTTATGACTTATGCTTTGAAGTTTATAAGAAATATGGAGCTGCGGGGATAGGAAGGAGGATGAAAGGTCGGAAGGTCTCCAAGTGCGCAACTAATACTAATTAGATAAGATCATTACTGATAACAACAGTCAACAAAGTCATAGAAACAGAAAGTAAAAGGACAAATCGTAGAAAAAGAATGTAAAGAACCAGCGGATGACAAAATTTAATGCAAATAACATAATCCAGCAGAGAAATTTTCTGGTTACTACAATAGGTCTCCTTTTGCAACAATCGTATTTGCGATGAAAATAAGCCAAGTTGATCATTTACAGAGCAGTTTATGGAACAAACCCCATACTACTCCCAGAACATAACTACATCTGACACCTTCAGCGAAAAACACTTAATCCCGTTCCCGAGTGAGAAGCAGTATGTTTACCTCATTTGGTGTTTGATGCTCAACAACCACCCTCCACGTGGGATTCAAACACCAGCATTCATGCTTGCAGCATCATTTTCTTACTTGCAGCTTCTATCTTTTGGAAGCTCTAAAGTTAAAACTGCTATAGACCACCAAGTGGACAACTGAATCGTGATTTAACCTCTGCAGTACTCTTTCAACAATATCATTTCGCAAAGTAAGTAAATGACTTAATTCGTCGCGAGTAATCGAATAGAGAATCAGTTAAGAAGTAAAAAAGAAGATGCAATGCTAAAATGGGAACAAAGGACTAGGAAGATTTTTTTTAAGCGATGAGTTATGAGAAAAACGCGTTGGCCTTCAGCAGTGCCTTTTAAAAAGGCTCTTGACATTTCGATCGTTGATTGGATGTTTGTTATGGAATATTTAATCATGTTACAGCTCAATCAACATTTAAAATGAAAGTGTCGGAGCGAGAAAACTACTCCCTAAAATTTGATGAAGTGTAGAAAAAGAAAATTCAATAAACTACGTAGGTGACCCACCATAAACAGAGAAATAGGCCGAGATCTTCAAGTTCAGTAGTCAGATTCAACTGAGGACAGATCAACTACGTGATAAAGAATTACAGGAGACACAATATTGGATAGACCCACATAACACTACCACAGACACACAGGATGCTGATCCAACAAAGTGGACATACTTATCCACCTCATCAACACACCCTCATCCGACAAGTGGTCGAGGTCGACCAGGGGCCTTTTCGCAGTTGTTTGGAGGGATGAGGGATGAGAGGGATGATGGAACGAGGATGAGAGAGTGAGTGCGGGAGTTAGGCGGTCAGCCAACACGCTAGACGACCACCATTTATGGCTTGCACTCCCTCTAACAGGCTTATTATGCGGATTCGTCAATTAATTATCAACTACACGCACATCCTATCCTCCACCACTCACAACCGTCGCCCTCGTACATATATAAACGAGATGAGCACAGACATTTACACAGTACACCTGTTACAAGACTCGTAAACAAGCTCAGAATCGTAAATAGCGCCAAGTAAATACAACTCGGACAAGAGGGATCGTAAACCCTACAGTAATTAACTCATGCGTAAAAAATTCCAGCCAATGAAAGCTTCATTCCACATCATAAGCGTTCCCATCGTGAATCAGGTTTTGCCCTTGAATACCAGAAAAACAGAAACTGTTGAAGACGAGGTAAACGAAAGCGCGCAAAAGTGCGAATTCCACCACCATAATGAGAAACATTGGGGCAAGGGGCAGCTAGAGTGTACGGGTGGAAGAGCCGAGTGGGCAACCGAGACGAAAGTTGAACTCCATTTGGATTTGTCGGCCAGCGCACTGTTTTTCCACCCTCGCACATCCGGAAAAACTGCTAATCATCTTTGATGTGCCTTCTTAACCTGGGACGAACCAGACGGCCGTTGGTAAATTGGACAATCATTGTGGGAATTGCGCGCACACTACTGTAATCACATCAAAACGATGAGAACTCCAGTTGCTGCATCCGAATGACATCTGCTCGCCAATAAATACCGTACAAGTGGGCTATAAGCGGATTATATTGCTCCTTTGCCGCCATTTTTTCAAAGGAAAGTTTTTAACAAGAAGATTATTCCACTTATAACAATTTCGAGTATCTACTCATGACAGACTGATATTAACCGAACTAACGACTGATAACAACGAAAACTCCGAAGCTGTGCGGGGATACCTGTACAAAAAGAAATGTGCCAGCGCAGAGGGTAGGGGGCTATGAACGCAATTGAAAAGATCTGTCTTCAAGGCCCAGGTGATTTTTAAGTGTCCTCACATTCGACTTATGTGGATGGACGAAAACGTCTGCTAACGCTCCTCAAGTAGCCTAACACATGACCCACAATGCGCCGACATAAGCCATAACAGACTTCTTAGTCAGGTGTCACCTCGCAGGCGGGTCACATATGTATATCGACCAGAAGCTGGACACTTTGTCCAGTACAGATGGCCTCATCTCAACAGTAACCCTATCCACTTTTCTGAAGACGCGTTAGGGCATCCCACAATTTTGATATTATACGCATTACATATTGTACATCCGACAGGCACGAGACGACACTTATTCAGTCAAATCGATTACTTAAAAGAATCGTCCACGAAAAAATGATCCACGAAATGAAGTGAGGATTTGGCCAAGATACAGCTCCCCAAATCCTCGACCGGGTGGGCGGGTCCTCGCGGTGAAAGTCCAGTCCCGTCGTCCGCCGTGGCTTGGAACGAAGAGTGGAACTGTTTACGTTACTTTCTGTCCCTACAATGCGTCTCCGATCGCGGTGGACGACGGGATGGTCACTTTCTCGGAGGCCCCGCCCAGCCGGCCGAGACATTATGGTGCTGTACCTTAGCCGGATTCACATTTTTTCGCGTGAAACTTTGGATGCGGCTCACATTAGGCAAATTCAACATAAATCTATGGGTGACAGAAAAACTCATTTTTCCGTGGACGATTCCTTTGAAGGGTCAAGACAAATTTTGGTATCATTTCGATCTGCGATTGGTGCCATACACCCTGATTTCAATTACATTCGTGGATACCTTGAGCTCAGTGGCCATTTTGGTGAGTATGGGGCCGAACGATACATAATGAGATTATTATTCTCCTACACGACTCTGGTATATGACCGACTACAGCGGGCTAGAAGACTTGGAAGGTCCAGCCGAGTTCTGGAGTTTGACCTCCGTACGGCAGCGACGACAAAAACATCTCTGTTCTGTCCAATGTTCCTCTATTTACATAAGAAAAAGAAGAAATAAAAAGCACCGCAGATGAAGAAATCGCGAGAAGTAGTACAGTGATCACCCAACTAGTTCGAACAAAGACCAGAGACATGAGTTGAAGATGAATCGAAGAGATACCCTGGTGATGATTGCAAGCGTGAGCGTTCCTCATTCACCAATTATTCAGGGGCATTCCTAGTTCCCCTTCAAATTCCACATGTTCAGATTTACAATGGACCAGTGATGGACGAATTTTGTAGCACAAAAGGATAAAAACCTATAATAAGCAGCACATTATTACAAAACATACTACCGCTAATGTAAATTATGAAAGCAATTTACCGTGAAGATTAAGTTTAAACACAGGAAATGTGCAGTGTTCTGCAAATGTAATAGCCCAGGAGAGAAAAACTGAATGATTCGTCCAGCAAAAGCCGAAAGCGAAAGTCTGCATGAACCAGAAATCTCAACGCCACTCCATTAGTACTGCCATATCAAAGTGAAGTTAACAACGAGAGAAATGTAAACATTAGCGAAACCATAACTAACCACATAAATTACGCAGTCACCCGACGCACTGATAAGTGACAAGCCAAAATCATCAAACCACCCACCTATCCCTATCTACATCCCAAGGAAAGGAAGTTCACTCAGCTAAAAAGACGCATTTCGATGTGCGATAGACATCAGCTGCTTTTAACAACGCCACACTCGTTCATGCCATTTTACGTCACCTCACATCTAGCTCAAATCTAATTTGGCAACTGATACAGCATCAAGCTTGCTAGCCGTGACCACTCAAAAAAAGATGGAAAAACTCATAGATTTCGAGTTACCGTAATTTCACAAATGACCACTTGCTTTTACGCTTCTTCTAAGGCATGGACGAGGTCGAAGTGAGTTTGTTCAAGTCGCAGTCCAAGTAAATAGATTCGCATTGAAAAAAACAAATTACGATACCTGTCCCATTCTAGGCTGTGAGTTTAGTGAATCACTCCATCACCCGCTCAACACATTACCAATGCAGTTGTCCCGCCTGAAGGAAGACAAAGCGGCCATACGCTGGTAAACAAAAACAAACGTTGTATGTATAGCGCATTCCGCTACTGATAAGAACCCATCCCGCGCCTGGGCGATGCAATCAACGAATAAAAGGGCCGCTCTTGACAAATGAGATGCGATCGGAGGAGAATTAGAACACCATACCCTTATGTATCTATGACCGCTAACAATCTCAATTAAAAAGCTGTTATTTTAAAGTATAACTACGCACTCGCAATGAGGAATGAGATAAAAACAAATATTTTCTTGTTGAAAAGAGAGCTTTCAGGATAACTGGAGTTTTTCTGAAACGATCGAGAAAGGAAAGAAAGTAGGAAGTTCGTTCTCGCTTCTCTCCATTGCCCCGTTTTTCAAAGGTCTCCACTAGACTGAAAACCGCTTTGACGAACGAACCAAAGTGGATGACGCGACGGTTATGGATGTGTTCCCGAAGGAGGTGAACGTGTTTTTCGAAGCACACAGTGAGGACTTGTCGAAACTTAATTGCTATGTCGTGATGCAAGGGGTTTCCCTTACAAGAACTCCAGTCGCCACCCATGTGCTCGAAATATGACGGGTCCCCTGCACTTTTGAAAGCGATCCATCAACTGAAAACAAAAGCGCCGAAGGAACTGCAAAACACTTCAATCTTAGATCGATGGTAAGATAAATACAGACAAAAGTCATCATTCTTCACGAGGACAAAAGAAGACGTCGTCACAGAAAAAAGATGTTGGAAGGGAATGCCTTTGCACGTTGTAATGGACCGACAAGAGGAACAGTCACCAGGTCATCACACAAAGAACACTGCAACGATCATTACGGCTAGCGACAGCTGATCCCATAAAAACGCGACAGGACAACTCATTTGTAGACAATAAACGTACGTATATTGCACACTAGCACAGAGAAGAAGAAAAAACAAAGGTGAGCAAAAGAAAGAGACCTATCATTAGAATGAGCGTGTCCCCAAAGAAGAAAAATTCAGAAAAAAATTATTCACCTTCTGCCTCACCGAACAGATATCACGAGTGAGATCGGGAAAAGCCCTTCATGACTGTATACAGCAAACCCATTTTTCGTACTTCTGTGGCTCCTTTTTCCCAAAACTAAGAAAATATACTACTGTGGCTCCATTTTCCCAAAACTAAGAAAATAATCGCCACAAAAGGTCGAGTAAGGCTTTCTTCGAATGGAAACGGTAATGGAATGTGTCCCGAACGAATTCCGTCCGAAAGAAATGGTTAATTACCAACGAAATTGAGCTATCAGGCTCTCGATGAATAGGGCGGTGAAGGCCAGCCTGTTAAATAGTTCCTACAGAAACTAGTAGAACTGGAGGTTGGAGGATTAGTGCACAAAATAATGAATGGGTCGCGATGGATGCTTTGATGAATAAGTTGGCCCTCGTGGACAAGCATGGAAGGTCAAAATCTCAAACTCAAGAGCACGGAAGCAGGGTCGTTGAAAAAATAGGTGGTCGGGGAGGATTCCGAGTACAACGCTACCCTTTTCAAGCATCAGAAGAGGTAGGGAGAAAAAAGGAACGGGAATAAATTTTTCCTCGAAAAGAAGATTCGAGACTGGAAAGAGTGATCGGTAGCGAAACAAGGGTTGCAAAGCGCGACTTTGTGGCCTCTATTCGTGATCTCCCGCGCATCATTGCAAACCGCACACTGTCCTTTCGTTGCGGCTGTCGGAGATAGGGCCGCAGACTAACGTAATTGTCATTTGTTGTCACATGGGGCGTAATTCATCATTCATGATGATGTGAAACAAGTGAAATAGCAAACAGGAACTAATAAGTGAAATAATGAAAGTATGAAGCAAAAGTGTGCGGAATGAAAAAGTTTTTATGATCAAAAAATCCAAATTGAATGAAATTCTTGGAATGGATTGAAAAAACGTTTGGTACGATGTCAAGCGCCGTGTGTGCAGATACGGCAATCTGAGCAGACTGCAATTGTTCACCGTAGGCTGAAACTGCCTCCTTCCGGTGACTTTAATTGTTCCTCGGTCCATACTTGACCTTGCATGGAAGTGCTACTACAGGCCTCTAGATCCGTTACAAATTACTGAGGCAACTACGACTACCCGCAATCAGAGTTCTTTGTCACCGCTGTCCATTCGGCCAAACTCCACCCATCGCAGTGATGGAGGGCGACGGACAGAAAACAAAGGCTCTAGACGACTGGTGATCGCTCATTTCACTGGTTCAGCATAGCCCCACCGCCGTGGTTGTTGCTGTCCCTTGGTCTCGAACAGAACAGAACTCCCTCCTGGAGCATAACAGAACGGAACGAACAACCTCAGCCTTCGCTATCAGCAAGAATGAACAGATGCAAGAAAAGGAAATGCCGCAAAATGAAATCGAATAAAGCGAATCGAAATATCAGCCCTTAAAGGCAGCTTTCGGGAAAATTCGGACGAAAAGTATAAGAAGTAGTGAATATGAAAGCCAAGATGCCTAGTAACAGGAAAGTGGAGAAAAAACGAATGGAAGTGGCCAAAAACCCAAGAAATAGAACCCCTTCCCAGCATTGGTTCTGGGCGCGGACGACCTTTCCGTCAAGACGCGGGTAGTCCGCATAGGTTTTCCACTGGCATTACCAAGACGTAAGCATGAAGGGATGTTCGGAAATGCGACAGCATCTATTTTCATGTGGTCAGTTTCAAGCTAAAAGTGAGAAAGCGCGCTCGATACATTCAATCCTGCCGATCTCCTTGACCAACCGCACCGTGACCAACCCCTAATCACGTCGCCTGGAGGCGGGCTGTCCCTGTCCAAGGCGGCTTGTCCTGACGAGGCCGCCTCCGCCACAGCTCAAGGGGGCGCCTTCCGCGGGGGATTTCGCCATGCATAAGCCTTCCAAACCCGTAGTTTTTCACTCAATGCCTCCTTATGGGATTCCCTGTCACCCACATTATCCCGAACACTGTCTTTAAGACAGAATACGATTACCATTATTTCCCAGCCCAAAATCCCCGATTTCATCAAAGAAAGCCCATCCATATTTCACTCTTAAACTAATTGTGGCTCATTTGTTAGTGGGAAGCGCGCACACATGTGTCGGCTAATTCCTATGCAGTGCGTCAGATTTATCCAGATGTGTTCCTTTTTGTGAGCGACTCGTTTTGTTGGAACACGAACACCACGAAACGTACAACCGTTTTGATTAACGACAGTAGCTATAACGAAAGTGATTTAGTGGTGCTATAGGAAGTATCCTGAACGAGGCAGTCACTTATATTGCTGCGGTCATTTGGGATACGGAAATCAGAAAAGGGCCTTATGGTAGTGGTTATCACCGGCATCACGTGCGGTACAAGGCAGAAACACACGGGCTGACAGGCTGGTGACATCAGAAGGACTACGAGTAATTATCGACCATTTCGATTTTTCCTTATAATTATCTTTAGAAGTTCCGGTTCTGAAAATCGGAAATAAGAAATGGACACCGAAGAATGGCAATTTTAGGTATGGTAGAACAGGATGTTAAGCGTAGCACACAAAAAATACACCACATACATTAAAGTATCGATTTGAGAACTTTTTGACCAGGGGTGAGCCCATCTACACAGCGTCATTGTCCCTTCCTTCCTCAACTGTTATAGCACCGCATTCTGAGCAACAATTACTGAAATCAATACGGACAGCCTTGCACTTTCTGGTAAGAAATCCTGTCTGGCCTTTTTTGAACGGAACCGGGGCATTATCAAGGAAATTAGAAAGGACAAGTATACAGTCCATTTCATGAAGTTCCGGAGGAGGATATCACAAAAGAACCAAGCATAGTGCATTGAAGAATAGCGGGTGAACCCAGACAAAAGAAGTCACAGCTGGGTCTCCCAGCGCGCAAGGTGTCCTTCCATTGACACTCCGCCCACCTCTCTTTTGCCGTCATCCTTTGGCACTTTAACCAGCAGAGCACTTGATTATGATAGCTTTAGATTATGCCGCCTCGTATCCAAAGATCGCCATATGCGCTTCAGATATCGCTGGGAACTCGAGCCATGTGGCCCCGGAAACGATCTTGACAAGAATCCAACCAGTGTCAGCTTGAAGGTTTAGGCTCGTCCTACCACTTCAGAATGCGCATAAAGTGTACACATCAGACTGCTTTGTGCCATGTACTCGAATTGGCTCGCCAGTGAGGGGAATTCGAGCGAAAACTCAGATCACCAGTCACCCAAATTTGAATTTGAACATCTTTTTAACAAACTGCGATGCTGACGCTGAAAAAGCTAATCAATCAGTATGCGGCAGCATTTCTCTACGCTGAGCAGGTAAAGGCCATGAATGGTTCGCATAAGGTTCGAACAAGCGCGTGCCATTGCGACAGGAAATTCGCGTCAAAACAGCGTCCAGCGTAAACATCAGAAAAGGGAGATTCACATGAAACAAAAATCTACCCATACTGCGGATAAACAACGACAATGATGGGCTCAGCCCAGAATTATGAAAGGACAGAGCAAAATTAATGGCATTCAAACCTCTTGTGTGCATGCACTCAAGTAATTCGAGAAATCGAAAAGATTATTGCGGTCGATAGATCTGCCAAGCGTTACTAATCCACGTTCCATTAAATTGAGGTTGATAAATGTCGTCTCGACATAAGATCGTGATTGACAATCTATTACTCATTAGGCTTCACAACCCAGTGGAGCAGGAATATCGACTTTACCCGACCAGAATATGGAAATGCTTTCTCCTACCCTCAACCCATCCTCTTATTCATAATGAGCGCAGCGGATTTTTTTTCCATAATGAGAAATCGGGAGAAAGCAGAAAATTGATTTTCGTCGGACGAGGGCTTGTCCCCAGCAGAATCTTGAATTCATCCAGGAGATCAATTGGAAAGCCTAATGGTTTCAAAAATGAGAAAATGGCACTGGCTCCCAAAAAAGGCGCCAAAATATGAGATGGAGATAAGCAGTTTTGAAAATTTTCGGTTCAGTACTGCATGGGTGTCTTCCAAGTGGAAGTGCTTCGCAGAAACCACAGGAAACTGCGCTGATAAAGAGGGATTTCAACAAGAGTTTTTCGTAACCGACGCCCAAATCCGATTCGCCTGCTCCAAGAACAGATAGTCGAAATCTCAAGTTTTATTCAGGTTCTTCACATATGTACGACGTCGTGTCAACGACAATTTCACGCGCTGACGGACTTCTGAGCACAGAATGCCCTTCCTAATTGCTTGGAAGGATACATTCCGCAAGGGTTGTAATCCTACTCACAACACCAACATGGAGAGCTGCCATGAAAATGAAAAGAAATCCCCGACTCACAGATCCTTTTGACCCTCAGATGGACAATCCATTAAGATTCGATGCAAGGCGAAACGAGCAAAAAGCTTGAAGCCTACAAAAAACGAGTTAATGGCCATGTTTGCCAATCGAATGGCTGCGATGACTGGCCACACATCTGCCGATTGCGGATGGCTTGCCGCAGGCTCTCTAGCTGATGCTTGATTAACAAAGATACGCAGGAAAAGCTACATTCAAAAAAACCGTCAATGAGATAGTTTAAGGAGGAGCGAAATAATCTGGCGGCTCAAGATCATGAAGCCTAACAGTAAACATACGCCTACCCGGTTAATAAGGAAGCTATTAATAGGCGTGACAGTTATTCAAAAGAGCAAACACCACTCAGAAGAAGGTGCTGAAACATTAATAAAACGGTGGCACGCTACCAAGCATTGGCGCAGCTGCTATTTTGACAGGCGCTCCTCGATCGACAAAATGCCGGCCGAAGCTCTTCGACCAAAAATGTGCGAGCTCGACGGTGGGTTGTGAAACGACCCCAGCCGGGTAACGATTGCGTGTCAAACTCGATCTCATCATTCGCATCTACGGCTACTGGCGGCAATGAAACGTCGGCGTCAATTGGTGATGAGTAAGAGACAAGCCGAGAACCAGCTCTACTCTCTAGGGACGACTGGGCCGTTCGTTCACAGATGCCTATCAGGCTTTGCTGATCTGAAATCCATCTCATGCGGTTATTACCAATAAACAGAAATCAAAAAGCAATCATGAGTTGGATACGACAAGAAGGATGGCGCAATGCGCCACGCACCCAACTTTTACGCAGAATCGTCGAGACATATTTGAAGAGGCCACCCATCTGAACCACGAAAGATTAATGCCCGGGTCACAGGCACTTCCTTGCCAGGTGCAATCGTGAAGGAATAATACTAATTCAAACCACCAGCTGCACCGTATAGCTAAATGGCCGTTCGAGAAAAAACAAAGCGGTCGGTCTTTGAACAGACCTCTTTTCCTCAATAACCTAAATTTGAACCCTTTACGCAGGTTAATAAAAATGACAATGAAGGATATAATCAACTGAAATTGAAGTAGGGTCGTATAGAAGACACAAGTGGAACAGCGGAAAAGTCAAATCTGAAAATACGTGCCTGAGCATCCCTGCAATGCGGTGAAAGCGGCGCGGTAGAGGCGATATCAGTGTCGGCCCTGCTTTGGCGCTCGGATGAAGAAAGTGGGAACTTTGTAGAAAACGTGCAACTGGCAATTGTTCTCGGCCACAAAACAGACCTTCCAATTCTATCGCTTCAACGATTCTAATGAAGGACGAACAATATGGCGATTCAGAACAAGATTTGTCAGTTCACGTAGCCACGGGTATGCTTGGACCGCTCACTGTGTAGTACTGGCAATCTTCAAATTAGAGCTTTCGGAACCCAGGTATAACCGCCACTAAATCTCGCAAGATCCAGAAGGATTACCGGAGACGAAGTGCTCCGGCTTATCGAGCCGCTTTGAGGTTCAAGACAAACCTTCGAGACCAAGCAGTAAAGTCAAAGAATCCCGAAATCGTCGAGGACAATGGAACCATGCAAAGAAATCATCTAACCGTATTTTTGGTTAAAATAGCCTGGGCTATTTTATGAAGTGCTACACCAGTATTTAGGACTGTCGAACAACTAATCGGTAGCATGTATTCCCTGTGTGCCTTCCGCGCCAGCGATTTCCCTCTTTCTTGATGAAATTCAGCCAAAAATGATGACCAAAGTTAAGTAGCAAAGACGATTCCTGAAATATAAGTGCAAAAAATAACTTTGAAAGAAAAATCGCAGACTTCTTTGAAAGGAATCAAAGGACATGTTGTTCCGTTTCATGGTACCAGTTCATAGTTAAAACGGAAAAAGGATCTTTGATCACATGAGGCTAGAAAAAAAATCGTCCACTCGGAGTTCAAACAGACAATGGGAAAACTGATCCGTTTGAAACATGATACCTCGTCCTTCGACTTCTTTTCGTTCGGACGAGCTCGCCATAGAGTATTTCTTTTTGAAAGAAACTGAGAACTTCGGACAATGGCACCATGCAGAGAAATCATCCAACCGTATCGTTGGCTATTGATCATATGAAGGTAACATGAGATAAAAGTACGGAAAGTGAAAGGGCAACTAGGAAGAATTTGGCAAAAGGCTTAATCCGCAGCTGCTGAAATCGCACCATTCCGCACGAGAGGAATCTGCATCTCCACACGAATCACGAAACCCCGTAAGGTCATTTATCTTTCCAATGGTTCCTCTCTCTTTGACACCACAGTGCCCCTCTCGTGTTTAGTGATGAATGCTTCTAATCGAAAATTACGAAAATGGTCCCTCAGAAAAATAGTAATCCAAAGGCCACTATTCTACAAATCTTGCAGAGAAATCTGTGACACTACGGGAACCGCGAATGTGGCGCGCTCATCTACAGTCAGCGCTCAGCTGAGGACAACGAAAGGGGTAAATTTGCTGAATGTGGGATATGACAGGAGTAGTGTTCAGCAATATATCAGCAGAGAAAGAACGGGACGAAACGGCGAAAAACTCGAGGAATACTCGAAACCCCTTCGCAAACCGCACTTTTTTAATGGTAGTTTCGCCACACATAACCTCTTCTGAAGAAGGTTTGTTTTCAGAGAACATGTATTCACAGTTCACAGTTTTCCCTTACCCCTCCCGATGCCTAAGACGCTTGACTGCCTTGCTGGCAACGGAATCATACAGAGGAATCGTTCAGTCGAATTACTGACCTTTGTAAGGAAATAGTGTTACCATCAAATGAACAAGACGGGAAAAACCTCTTTCTCAAAAGTGATTATGCACTTTGCCGCAGCGCGATGCGTCAAAAGCGGTAAGAACAACTAGTAAGTGCTCTGATTATTTCGACAACAATCAACACTTTGATGTGTCACCAACGAAATTAGCCAGAAATCACCTGACAATTGTTACAGCGCGCGATCGTTCTCTCTCCCTTTCAAAACAGAAACTGACGGCGAAAATAGAACGGCTGTATCGAAAAGATCACCTGTGATGAATCACAATCGGCGCCAGTTAACGAGGTAGCTATGAGAAGAACGGGGCGGTTGATGAGTCAAACATGAGACGAGCTCATGACAAAAAGCAATACCTGACCCAGTTGAAGAACGACTTGGTGGTAAACATATCTCAAGATGGAAAATAACTAAAGGGAAGGATCGAGAACAGGAACGAAGTTCTCTGAATCATCAAAAGTGCGCAGAAAAGCTGACATTGATAACCCCATCCATGCATGGATGATGTTGCATGGAAAACCATAGGCAAATGATGTTTTCTCTGTAAAATACTTGAGCTGATCGACCACAAACATAAATTTGAATGAGTGGTTTTTGGAGTGAAGATCTGTTGGAGAGGAAATCGACGATGCTTTCGTGTTGACAAGCTAAAATAAAGAAAGGAGGTTTCAAAGGACGGAACTTGACCGATGCCTACTACTGTTTTACTGAATAGATATCGTATCAAAATAGATTGCCCGAAACAAGATTTGTCAGAAAAGATTTGAACGTGAACAATGATGAGCTCAAAGACTGGTCGTAAAGAAATCCAAAGAAAATGCAGCGTCTGCGCTATCAGTTCCCATATAGCTCTTTTCCACAGCTATTACCAATAATTGGTGGTAGTGACAACGAACAGTAGCTGGTTTACTATTGGTGTCAGTGGAACTTGTTGTATTGTCGGCAATCCACTTTCACAACGATTCAGCATTGAATGATTGGGGCGGCGTTGAGCAGGAAGCGGAAAGATTGGTAAGTAATGGATTCTGTTCGTTACCGGGGATTCAACCAGGTAACCGACTGAAGTTGGATTGGTATCTCATAGAGAGAGGCTTTTCTCGGCAACTTGCCTGGTTAGCACACAAAATAACGTCATTGATCCCGTTTACGAAATTGCTCTTTTGTAAATCGAAACACATAATTACGATGTAAACATCGGAAATAAATCCAAATTAATAAACCGACTAGCATACGCAAAAAATAACTAAAACCTCAAGCTGCTTCAAACTTTCAGAACAGGAGCCCTTACCACACTACGGTTGATAGGCTACTGATGACTGATACGAGTGGTGGAAAATGTTCCAAACTACCTATACGGTATGTGATATCACTCCATACACCTAATAAGAAATAATGAGAAATTTGTTGATAGGTTTGTAAACAAGGGAACCATGTGGTTAGAAAAACAAAAAAACAGTTTAGATTCCATTTCGCAAGCGCCCTTACATGGAGTCGTCGAAGGTTTAGAATAATCCATCATAGACTGGCATGGATTCCAACCGGAACACGAAAAACACAATTTTCCGAAAACATCCCTCGTTCCAGAAGTGACTCGCAAAGAAGCTGGCAGCTATGGCACTTTGATGATTCGCATGAAATCCCTTGCTAATGGATTCGAAGAGGCCAGAAAAGCTTTCTATTTCGGCACCACAACAAAAACTGATCAAAGCCCGTTTATCACGTAAAGATGTCCAAAAATCACAGAAAACCCTGAGCATCATCCAGTATCTCTGCTTTTGCTTTGTAAAAAAGTGGAAACATGCAGAATGAACATTAAAAAGCATGGAGATGTGGGAGAGGGGTCGCAATCGTGTCGAAAAAAGGAGCAGGGGCGAAGTGGCAGTAGCGTTATCTGGCTGTTATGTTTGTGCAGAGTCGAAATGGATTTGGAAGGGTTTACATGAGGGTTGTCAGGTAAATAATTTGACAAGTAGAAGCATAGACAAAAGAAAAACTAATGAAAGGAAAAGGCTCATGAGGAGTGTGCGATACCCCTGCATTCCACTCCTCTAATATTACGCTGAATCTGTTGACAAGTTCATTTACTCGCAATCCCAGACCAAAACCCTTAAAAACATTTGCCAAATAAAAACGAGATCGTAAAACTTGTCGGCAAAGCTCAAACCGCCAGCTAAACCCAACCCGCCAGATATCCGGATTAGGGGGAGGGACACAAAGCAACACTGCTAACGCGTCACTAACAGCGGGAGTCGCTCGAATGTAATTATACGTCGTGATGCATCACGCCGGTAACTGAATGAGGAGAGGCGAGAGATTCGTCACCGGCAAACTGGTACATGAAGGGAGGAGCAGAGGCAACGGGGATGGAAATCAACTCAAGTACTCCATTACAAGAACCGCACCCATCTCGATGGGAAATTGTGAAAGAGAACCAGTTTCAAGGAAAATACATGTACATCAACAGTTGCACAGCATGCTATTATGACTTCAGCGGCACACTCACTGCCTCAAAAAACGAACATGGCTATGAGCTTTCTCCTCCGAGACAAAATTGAGAGAAAACCGCTTCAGCAAAACAGCAGCTCTATTCCACTCAAGGACAACATTCCTCGAAAAGACACGAGCGCGACAGGATGCCCTAAGAGGGAGCTGCGCTCTCCTCTTGACCACTTTTGTCTGCCTAACGACTAACGACCAACGATTCTATCTCCGGCAAATCGAGGGATTTTCGAAATAAAGAAGGTGAAGCTGGATTATCCAAGGTATTAGCCATGTACGCTGCAAGTCACACTGGTCAAGAAGGAAAATTACTAACGCAACTTCTGCACAAGAGGAAAACAGACACAGTGGAGTGGTATAAACGACTGGCTAGCGGAATTCCAAATGCAAAATCTGTCGTGAAAAATCCATTTTCGAAACGGGTAAACATCAAACAACTAAATGAGGAAAACTTCAGCTGGATAACTAACGACTAGCGCGCGACATGCCGCCACCACTACGAGGCTCCCGATCGATCGCGCGTCCATTTTACTGGGTTCGTTTTCGTATACATAGATACTCTTTCAGGTCGCCGCACTAGCCACGTATCGAGTAGCCGTATCGTCTGGCGGGTTCATAGCCGCATTCCAGGTGGTTATTCGAGTAATTGAGCCACTTGATTCGAGCCGTTTGCATCAGAAAGGTAGACTTCTTACGTAAAAAGTCCATTGAGGTATTCAGAAAAGTCTTGGTCGAAATTTTCAGACAAACATTCAGTGGTTCAACCTACCATTCGCAGGATCTTTTTTCTGATATCTAGCGACTTGAGCCTTGTAATAACAGGTACTTGAAGCGAAGGAAAAAAAAACAAAAAAAAAACTAAAAAGACGGAGATGTAAAAAGAAATACGCCAAAAATTCATGCATACATAGCTCAGATAACCACAACGACTCCAACGCAGAGAAACAGGATCGTAGGGGTAACAGGGCGCAGAATGACCCAGAGAGCCACGAAATATTTGTTTGTTCACACCAAGATTTTGCTAAGGCTCCTCTTTCAGGCTCGATTATCAGCATTCACTTTCAATCCAGCCCGTCTGGAACAAACCTTTAAAGCTGCTTATTCATTGATGCCTTAGGGACTTTCTTATCCTCTCTATGCATTGAAACGGAGAATGCACATAACCCAAAACAACCGGCTCTTTCATCCCTTAGTACGCGCATTGGGAATGACTTCATCACTCACACATCACAGCCGAAATCGTTCACATCAATGCGGTGAGAATTACGCAAACACAGCGACTGAGCCCATTTCAGGCCTGTTCTACAACTATTCAGCACAGTTTAATTGCAGGACAAGAGAAACAAATGGATCAAATGAAGAGGAAAAGTAGATACCGATAAAATGAATTTAGAGAATAGGACATCAACGAAAACCAATTGAGAAGTTGCCTCGCTCTTATTAACCTCTTTCCATTAAATCACACATGAAAGAAGGAATAATCTTAGAAGTAATTATAGCTGATTAAGGACCTCCGATCAGGATATACAGCAAAAAGAACTGAATTTGTAAGTATTGCTCAAGAAAAATGAATCGTGATATGCCGTTGGATTTCGATGACTGGATGGCGTCATCGAAAGCCATCATAAGATTACATAGCAAAGGTAGTAGTAAACGTCATTATAAGATTACATAGCAATCGCTTCCATTTCCTTTGTTGATATGCAATGGAAACAACTAGCAGCAGGGTTAAAAAGTAGTTGAATGCTAGTAGTTGCGGCTTGCGATACTTGTTAATGTGGAGCGGACTACTAGCTCGAAATCAAGTAACCGCAAGGCCTTAGCTGGAGCAATCAAACAATTTCCGAGCGCACTCTCTGGAAAGCATTCCATCCAAGAGGAGATTTTCTGCAAAACTGCGAAAGATCATGAGGAAGAATTAAATGTTACATTTGGATAGGATATGATCGCATTCCGAAACTTTTTTTTGTTTTTAAAAAAAGTGTCACTTCAGAGAGCCCAGGAAGGTTTTTTGATTCCTCAAATTGTGAACAGCATAGCACGAGCACATCATTTTGACCGTTTTCTTCTTATTACTAGAGGCATTGATTTTTTACGATACATCGAACCAACGGGCTCGGGTTCCCAGGGAGCTAAACCATGCATTATTGAGCTTTACTGTTGAGGTCGATGGAAGGAGTGTAATTGCGCAGCAAGGCAGAGCTTTTTGGGAACGATATGGTCTCCCGGAATCTGCACCCGAGTTATCCGAGCTGGAAAATTACGAAGAGCTTCAGGCTGGCACAAACACTGAGGCCTCTGGGAGCTCATCCACAATGGTAAAGACCTCATATTCCGAGTACTTTGGAGGCAATGAACCACATTCATTATGCTTACAGAGAGGTCTCAGGAACAGCGGGAGTACTTGATCTGCGCAAAGTGAACATTAGCGGCGCACCTATGAACAAAGTGTCTTTTGGCCTTCGTAGTCATACTTTTGTTATTGGGAGACACCCAGATGATTCAGGTGCACCACAAGATCGAGAACTAGGAAAATCGTAGGCGTTTCTTCAGTTACGCCAAAAGCAAATTCGAGAATGTAACTCACGAAAAAACGAAATCAAAAATGAATCACTCACTTTCGTCGTTGAGCCATGAATCAAACTTTCGGTCATCACTAAACTATGCGAAAACAACCACACTTGGTGTATCAATTCATTTCTTGATCTATACATTACACATATTTACTGTAGGGAGGAAGATTTAATTTTCACTATCTCTCCTTATGCACCGAATTCTAACCTTCTGTTGATGGTATGTCTCTGTGTTTGACCGGAAACTCATAACTCACGTACCAGCAGTTGCAGGAACCCGATTTTTTAAAGTGTTTCGTGTTTGGTGGGGGGAACATCAACGGTGGATGATTAGAACTGATAACGACTGGTGAACAACGATTCACTGAACTCTCTTCGTAACAGAAGGGAAATTTTGACATAAAGTCTGGGATGAAGATATTTTTAAAGAATATTCTTGTGTTCTCACTAGAAACCAACTGTTCTCACTATGTTTAGTTAGAGTAATCCTTTGAGGAGTTAGCAAAATTCTGTTTGACTTCGATTACGTGCGCTATTCGTAACTATTTTTGATCTCACTGTTTCCGGGTTTCGGGTTTCTCCACGAAATTCCTCACCATTATATCAGCTACGCTTGGGTATCATAGGGGGAGGGGAGGCGACGACAAAAGGGCTCATATGAAATTCCGTGGTTTCTTCTCAAATCAAAACTCCTTTCCGATATACCAGCTTTAATAGCGTATCACACGGAGGGAGGAGGGGGTTAAGAGGGGGACAAAATGGGCTCATTTAGAATCACTATCAGAGATTGAAATCAAGTGTATTTTGCATTGGTATACCATTACGTAATATGATGATGCGCGCAGTATTGTGCGCCAGAACTTCCTGAGCGGACTTCCTCATATGAAAAGTTACCTATACCAAGAAGAAACCCACATTTTTTAAGAACGAGCCAGCAACACTGGGGTGACGGGAAGCTGAGTAAGACCACTTGTACTGTCAAGAAGAGTGAGTCAAGGCAATATACTGACAAAAGGTTACTTAAGTATGAGCAAAACCGGAAACTCAAACAAAGCTCATGCACATCCTACCGTTGTCGCGATTGCACACTTAAAGCGATGACTCAAAGTTCAAATTGTTTAGTATCAAATAATTTTGCTATCAGCTAACCAACAAAAATCCACTAGAACCACTTCAGTACGAACAAGTATGGTATCGCAGAGCGAATGAAAACTGAGCGAAAACGGAGCAAATATTAACACAAATGGGCAAAAAACTGAATGGCAGCACCACGCCGCCATTGTCCATTTACGACCTTGCTCTCACACTATGGCGTAATGAAGGCTAACCAAGCAGAAGGAAGATTCTGGCCGCCGAGGAGCAGATGGCGCAGTAGATAGCACTGAGAGTCTTGGATGACAACCTCGTGAAAGTGATCAAGGTAGCCATCACTGTCACTTGCTGTCACCCCCTCAATTGGATAGTCACGTACTATTCCATTGACCTACATTAGTACCGCTATTGCACGTCGGATGCTGACCTTTGATGCGAAATTCACAATTTTCGAACCTCGGGAGGCAAGCATGGAGATGCTTTCTCATGGAGGCCTCGTCACTTTTTTGTGGACGCCCTTTCTGCGTTGAAAAATTTTCATCATACACAGACTACATTTATTTTTCCGGCACCGGGCACAAACTCTACATTTATGTAACCAGGAAATTTTTCTTAAGAAACCGGATAAATTTAGTCATAGAATAAGAAAATCTCAAGGGTTATGTTAAGTTCAATAAATAAGCTCGCGAAACCGCAGCAGTGCCTAAGTACAGCTGAATAGTTCTCAAAATTTATGCATGAGAGATCGTTATCAAACTAGTTGGCCGAAGATTACTTCAACAATATGGTTGAACTTGGGTTTAACTAACGCACTATGGCGCTGAAGCCACTGGGAACGAAGCCGGGATGGTGGTACATGGATCGGCTTCAAATAAACCTACGATTAAAGGCCCAATTCCGTGACCTGATTGAATCGACTTCACACTAATGTACGACATTATAGCAAAACATCCTGATGAGACCATTCCAATACCCTAGTTTCCGTCAGACCACCTGATAAAGTTGACCACTCGATGAAATTGATTTCGTAAAATGATTTATAGTAACATTCCATCGGACTGTTCAGTGACCCGATTCCGCAATGTGCAAGTGGCATAATGGCAAATGGTGCCGCTACCGCAAAAATGGTTAAAATTTGGATCTAGTCCACCCTAAGCACACCAAGCCTTTTACGCTTTTGACTTGTGTCTCATTCTGCAGATTGATGGCATTGTGAGGAACAAACACGCATTCAACTACAACTAAAATTTTGAATAAAGGTCGAATGCGTGGCGCTTCCTAAAATGGGTTGATCAGCGCCTAGCACTGTAACCTTTCGGTATCAATGGCCACCGTAACTCTGAAGGTCAGGTAAGTGCAAGAAGTACGTATAAAGTAGGAATCGATAAAAAATCGCTTAAGATGGCCAGACGCTCCCATGATGTCTGTCCTATTACCTTTTCATTTCCACTACTGCCACTGATTGCAACCAATTAAATCAAAGAACAGGTTTCAGAAGAACTGAATCGTACTGGAAACAATGAAGGCATAAAATTGCAGCGACAGCGAAATGAGCGATACGATTTTAGGAGATGGCCAGCTGTCGCCAAAAAACGAAAACATTGATGAATGGTAGAATCGGAGCGTCACTGTTTCTTAGCATTTTCCATTCAAAAACATACCAGATAATTTAACGAGACAAAAGAAGTTTGTCGGGTTACGTCATACCACATGGAAATCACTTTTAAAATGGGAGCGAACGGATGAACGAGAGTGGCACCTACTGAAAGCTTTAGGGCAACTCTTAGTCTACTACATATACAGGGGGTGCCAAAAAAAGTAATTTTGCCCACGGCTCACATCTCCCAATTATACAAAACATAGGGAAACGAAAGAAATGAAAGTATTGGGGTCAAAATATTCCCGAAATGTTCCTCTAAAAGCTGGAACAAGCTGAGACTCACTACTTTCATTTTCATAAAAATATAGAACCTTTAAGCGGCGCAGTCGGGCTTCGGAGCACCCACGGTATCAAGGTCCCCTTAAAACAGTGGAGCCGGGTTCCATGGTAGGTCTTTTGTGGGAAGCTTCCTAAGGATTGGCCCTTCGGTTCATGGAAGTCACAGAGCCCCTGTTGCTTGGACAAGGCTGCTATGATCCGAAGTATCATTTTCATGCCCAAATCCGCCTCCGGAGGGGTTTCGGTGGTAAGTGCACGTTTTGGCTCTTGGAAACGAAGGGCGCTGGGAACCCGGAAAAAACGTGATTGTAAAGAACACCACCCAGTATGAATCCCCTTAGGCACCCGGAGTGAACGGACCTCAGCAAGGTTGTGAACGAGGGCGACGAAATTTCGGATTTTGCCCAGTTGAGGTGACACATATTGTTCACTATTCCCTCGCTCCCGTTCCTGCTCGTGCAGAAGGCTGCCAAGGAGTATAGTGATAGAGTGAGGTCTGCTCTTGAATCTGGGGATGTGAATACCTCAACAGAATTTGCTGTAGTTCTACTAAAGTGGGGCGAAAGTGGACGAGACAAAATTACTTTTTTTGGCACCCCCTGTAGAGGCAGATCCATCCTGATCCAACTAGACTTTCATTCCTCCACGGCTGTACATCACGCACATAGAGGGAAATTCAAGGACGATCTTCGAAGTGAATTGGCCTTTATAGGTCGCTGCACATGACGCAAGTGCTCGAATACCACCAACTCGGAGATCAATGGAATGAGTTCCCAGCACTTTGCAGGATAAGTGCAGGTAATGCAGACTAAGAGTTTTCTATGCGCCCTTAAACGTAAACAATTTGTGGGGAGTGTAAACGATATACATAAAAATGCAATTGCAGCTTTTTACACTCCCTATCGTGTTTAGCTGTCGCAAATTATAAACCAATCGCTATCAAGGCGATTTCAGTTTTTTAAGGACCGATCGATGTATGCTAATCAAAATGACAGCAGCTTTCTCACTATCCACGACTACTGCGGAACAACCAACCATATTTTATAAGGTTGGTGCATAAATTCTGCAAAACAATTTTCTCGAAATGTCATCACTTCAAAGCTCTAGTATGTATAATTCGTAATGTGCATGATATATGTAGCTTGGGAAGCAACATAAGAAAAAGCTGACGACCATGTCGTCAATTTAAAGGGCTTGAAGTAATAACACCTTGTGAAAGAGTTGCATGCGTTGCAAAACATCAACCCACTACTTTCCCTGCCTACACACTAGAGAGCGTACAACAAAGGCTTCCAAATGTTGCTAACGAGCGTTCACGACTTTCGAAGAGCTACATATCTCTTCGAAAGTCGTGAACGTTAGAGGTTACTTCCTATCACACAGTTCGATTCAGAACCATAGGAGCATTTGAAGTGTGTGCGTGGCTAATGCGCGAACCCGTCGAAGAGATGGTTGCTGATCTTGCCGCGGGAAAGCCTTGCACAATTCAAAACATCACGGGTGCATGGTCTGTGTGGGAGAAGAGCTAAGAGAACGACTGGCTCCTCTAGCCATTGCCCGAGATCGCCTTTACAAGTATTCTCAACGGCACCGGAAGGGGGAGTCAAGGAAGGGAAGAGTATCTGAAGACACTATTCTCTGTAAACAAACATTCGAGCGCAAAAATGATAATGTATCACAAACCCCCGTTGAAAAACGAGCCTTTGCGTCACTATTGCGATCCTACCGCGCTCCACCTCAAAACGTTCACTACGACTTTATTTCAGTCAGTGACCTCATATGAGTTATGGCCACAAAACCTCTAAGACTATTAAACGAGCTTTTTTTTCATGGATATCGTGAATATAACACTCAGAAAACATTGAAAATGGCGTCTAGCACGAATAGCACGTGCTGGCACAATGACTTCATGAAAAACTAAGCAAACACGTCATATTCCGGCACTTCAAGATCTATTCCTTCACTTTTCAATTTACCAAAAACTATGCTAAATGTTGGCATTTCTATAATAAAAGCTTCAACTTTGTTTACGAAGTTTTGACAGTGATGCTGTGACTATTGATGCTGTTAATGCATCACAGACAACAAATATTGGCTGCGAAAACAGATAATATCATAATCGTTCGAATGATAAAACGTTTGAGCCGTAAACTCGACATTTAAAACTACGTTTAGGGTCATGGGATTTACGTTTGTACAAGGCAAGCCCGAAAACAACTAAAGCGATTTACCTCGTGTATGCGTGACCGTGAAACAACAGAAACGTCCACTTGGCGCGACAACAAGGGGAAAGGGCGAGTGGAAAATCAAACTCGAAAAATGTTACGGGTTACCATTAAATGGCTAGGATTTTGGTATCTCCTCAAGAAATGTTTGGTGCCAATGTTTAAGTAAAACCCTTAATTCCACTAAAAATTAGACACCATGAAATTTTGATAAACTACTCATCTATGAAAATGACTCGAAAGTGCCGTTAGAAGTGCAGCTTAGGCTAATTCACAAACATGGCTAGTCTGTACATGCTAGCACATCAAGCATGTATTTGTAAGGACCCCGTCCATACACTGGTCCCATAGCACTATACCACGTGTAGTAATACGTTTGGAATACTGAATTATATTAGGTTGATTCATAATAAATCGGACAAATGGTAGTGATGATTTCTAGAGATCATAACTCAGTAACGAATTAACGAAAATGGACGCGAGAGGTACCGTTGGAATGAGTATGAAAAGCTCTTCAAAGTACCGCAAAATAATCAATCCAAAGTGAATTCATTCCGCCACAATGCCGCACGATTTCAAGCGGTCCAGAGACCACATCCGCAACGTCATACTATTTATATCGCTATCTGGCCAGGAACCCGCGGATATCGGCAGACGTCTGATAGAAGTTCACAAGGAGCATGCCCCCGGCAGAAGTACACTGTAGTTGTAGCATTCGAAGTTTGCGTCAGGCGACTATTCCATCGAAGACGAAAACCGCGGTTGGTGGAGCGTACACGGCGTAGAGTACTGGGAGCTGCTCGATGAAGGTACCACAGTATCCGCCGACGTCTACGTTCGTCAATTACGAGAATTGAAGGCCAATGTCCAAAGTTCGCTACGGCGGCGGTCACATGTCTACTTCCAGCACGACAACGTGTCTACTTCCACAGACCGCACTTCGCAAGATCGACCAAGGCCGAGCTGCTGTCGTACAGTTGGACCGTACTTCTATACCCACCGTACTCCCCAGACCTGGCCCCTTCAGATTTCCACCTTTTCTCCCACAGCCAACGCCACCTGGACGGCCAAGACTTCAAAACTCGCGACGAGGTCAAGGCGGCACTCGGCAACTTATTCGAGCTCCAGCTTCCGGCCTTCTGGAGCAAGGGCATCCATGATCTGCCTATACCGTGGCAGAAGGTCATCGATAAAGATGTTGTCGAAAAAAAGTTGTACGACAATGAATAAAATTGGTCAATTTGTCCGATTTATTATGAATCAACCTAATAGATGTTAGCAATTGATTCTTGGATCTGTCCACTTACTGCTCCCATCTCGACAGACCCCTAGTAGGAGCCTTGTAATCACACCCTGAACAAAAACGAAGTGTTCAAACTATTACCAGCACCAATAGAGGTCCTTTGGCCAAACAGTATGCTTACTCTCACGGCAATGAAATTGACCCCAAGGAATGAAAGCTCAGCTGATCCGATGGAGCATGTCAGCAAATGACCCTGCAACCAATGTGCTTTCTTCGCCACGAGTTGAAGCAGTGGTAGGAGTAGATCGGGCCGAATATGAAGGCTCAGTAGTACGAAAGTGAAGAGAAACAGAATGAAATAGCCAAAAACCGGAGAAGTGAACTCTTTGAAAACCGTTGATTCCAAAAGGGGGCGGACCATGCTCATTAAAGGGGCGAGCCATATTAGAACAGGTGGCAACTGTTGAAAAGACGGCTACACAGCCAAGCTGCTCCCTTCACTGGAAAGTTTGCCACATGTGATCCTCTCTGAAGTGGCTTCCATTTGTTTGATCACTTCAAGAGTTCTCTTTACTCGTATTACTTCTAGTCTTTAAAGAGAACTCGACAGTAGCACAAAAATGCGAGCTTAGCTCCATGAAGAACGCACTACAGTAGACATTACAGTAGAAACAATAGGACGTCATCCTGGTGCTAGTCGAGCAAAAAGCGGTAGCAAAAAATGAACAAAGGAGTGCTAAGCTTTGACGTAGGAAAAGTTGCTTTTGAATCCATCATCGAACAACGGATGTTAAGCTGTGGCTTACACAACCTCAGCCTACCACGTAGCGACCTTGCTACCTACAGAGCCATAGAACAAATAGAACACCATCGAGGTGAACAGACATTGCTCTTCGATAGTATCGCATATCACGACCATTCTACCATTAGAATGAGGGATACTGTAAGGATAAAAAGACCACTTAACTGTTGCACCGACGTTCTTACTTTTTCAAAACCTAATCAAATATAATAAGCGCCCAGTTCCCCAACATTGCAAACACAGACAATTATATCAAACCAGTTCAATTAATGCAATAATAGTGCTCAGCCGTCGTGAAGGTTCACGAACGAAGAATATCGACGAAAAATTTGGCTTTATGGTCTCACTAGGACGGACTACCCGTGCAATATCAGATTTTCGCCACAATATTTAATGAGTTTCGATTACAAAAGACTGAACTGCTTCACTTACACTTATACACTTCATTATTCATCACCACATAGTACCTTGGTAAGTAGGGGTGCGGGAGCACCTGAGCAGCGCCGATATGGCTGCTGGAACACGTGAAATTTGATGGAACATGCTACATGATACCGCTAGCCAAGGGATGTGAAAACATATCGCCTGTTCGAACGCGGCAAGCGGCAAATTTGCGCGACTAAAGCTGAATATGTACGTATACATATTGCGCGCTTTTCCGGTTACCGGATGGATACCCTACTTAACGGTATGAATGTCAGAAGAAATCAGAGCAGATAAAGTACATGCGAAACGATCACAGTGGATCCTAACCACACCATTTCCATATGAGACCGCAAAACAGAGGAAGTCCACTAAAGCACTTACGTCTGAGAGACAGACCGTAATGCGATCAGCAGTGCAACGACAATTGTTTACATGAGGGAATATGTACGGATGAAAAAGCAATAAACTTAGCAAAGATAAAAAATCTCTGATGACTCATTCAGAAGTCAGCTACTCACATGACTACATCAATTAGTCACATAAAACATGCCTGGAATCGTCAGGAAATGATCAAGAGAGAATATTCGTAGCGATAAAACTTTATAGACTGGATAGTAACAGAAATGGGCTAAAAAGATCACTGAAACCCACTGAGCGCAGAATGGAGACAATAAATTTGTTTTACTTATCCACATTGAAAAAAAGTAGCTTCACGTAGTTATTTAACCAGAGATTTCGATTAAGTCTAGCAACAAAATCGGTATCACTGGTACGTATTCGAATGTCTACCTGTGCTTTCCGAGCCGTGCGTGACAAGCTAAGGCCACACTACCTTATCATCGCTTGGCGGATGCGCCATGTTTTCAACTTTCGCCAAGAATCACAGCGGCATTTGAGCATACAGTGACTTTCTACGATTGTCGTTCAGATCAACTCTATCTTCAAAAACAGGCTAACACTAAAAAGGAAAAGCAAAAGGCTATACCGGTTTTGCTTGATTCCACAAAAGGTGAGGCAACATTTTGGGAGCGCAATGCCTTCGCCCTCTCATGCCATATGACTCAAGCATTTCAAAAAAAAAAGCCACGACCGCTTCAGCAACCTTGACGCGCAAGTGAAACCCGCGTTAAGAAGTTTATCTGATGCACTAATACTCTTCTCGCGAATCAGGATCCTTCGGGGAATGAAAAAATGGGGCCAAAATAGCGGCTGAATATAGTGGTAAGGATCTCAATGGGCCAGTCCCCCCCCCCCCCCCCCAAAAGTAGAGCTAACCAGCCAAATGGACGAACGATTTTTCGAACTCAAAAAATAACGGAGAATCAACGACATTCGACGCACAGTCGAATTTTCCCTTGAGTTTTCCCATGTAAGCGCCACCATTTCGGCCCATATGCAATAAGTGGGATGTTTTGCACGAAACCAGCACTTTTGTGATTGGACCACATCCTTTTATAGAAACTTGAGCTCCGCTTTCCTATCGCTAAAATTCACGCAAAAAGGTTGGATAATTGCTTGTCGCAAAAAGGTGAACTTCGGCAGTCCTTCCCATCCGACTAGTCCTTACCCGAGGTATCTCGACCCGTAGAACACGAATATGGCACTAACTTGGCCTAAAACCGCCTGACGCCCGCGCCAAAACGGAGTGGATCTCGAAAGTCGCTCAAAACTTGTCCGTGATAGTAATTCGCCGTCTTTAGTAAAAATACAACTTTACTGACACGAAATCGCCCGGCACCTGCGCCACGAAAATAAAGATTCATCCCATATCGCGCTGGCACCGGTGGCGCGGGCGCCAAACGGTTTCATGTCCAGTGAGTATACATTCGTCTTTTATGGGATACATAACCTACACCCGTATACAAGTTTTTGGCTGAATCGAAGTGTTTATCTAAGTTACCTCATCCATCCCATCAAGATTTGAGCTGGTGGGTTTGCTTTGGGAAGAATAGAGCCACAAACTTTAAAACACCCACGTACATGATAACAACAATTCAGAAACAAGAAAATTGCATAACCTTTCGCATGTTCCGAACAGAGAAGGGAGCATCAGCATAGCTGGGTCTCTACTCCGGATCACAGGATATGAGAAGTGCGGCACTGTCATAAGCATTCTTTGACGGCACTCAATGCTGTGAGCCACTAACACAACCCAGACGAGTAATTGAAGAGGCGGAAGTTAGCTGAAGTGTCCTCACCAGATGAGAATGGCAAACAAATACCGGACGTGAAGCCAGCCTGTCGTAAATCATTAGCTGCTTTGCAACCCATACAACTTCCACGGACGCAGCTGCACTCAGCGTTTTACATCAAAAGGGAATGCCCCCACCAAAAACGTTAGCAGAAAATACCTAGATTTCAATGGCACCGAGGAATGTCGAAGAACGAAGAAGACATGAATATTGCAGCAATGAGCGAGACAACCAGTGGTGAGGGATCAGTATCCCACCATTTCACCATTAGGCTAATGACAGCGTCTGTGATCCTTCATATCGCGAAATCGAAAGTGATATCGCAGAATTGCAAAATGCAAACCACAGAGAGGTAAAGTCTGAAACAATCTCTTTCCATGACCATACAATCACGGTCACCACACACTTTCTCCCGACATCGTGGCGAAAGTAAAGCAGCGCGGAAGGTTGAATTATGTTCCAAGAATGAGGCTGTTGAAGATAGGATGTCCCACTGAGAAGGGGAAGCAAAAAGTTGCACATCTGTACTTGATCATGGTTATTTGACGGCTTCGGCTTCAGCTTCAAAAGTCCTGGATATGAGAAAATCAGGAGAAGCTTTCTCCGTGGGACGAAAATGGACCTGTTACGTCGCCGATGTTCAAAGTAACGTAAGAATAATGATATGGAATATGTGAAATAAAGGGAAGGGTGAAACGCTGAATAGCGGCCTTGGCAATAAGGACATACTATGCCGAGGAAAAAAGTGTTCAACAATGCTTTAGAAGACCACTGAGGTCATCGAAAAATGAAATCGTTTTTTCAAGTAACGGTTCAACTACCCACTGAGGTCATCGAAAAATGAAACCGTTTTTTCAAGTAACGGTTCAACTACAAAAAGAAAACCGCAAGGTTTTGAGATGACAGAGCCCATGGGAATTGCAGTGTTTCCTTATAAAGTGCAATATGACATCTTCAACAAGGAAATGTCAAGGAACATGGGCCAAATTGGGCAGAGAAAGCAAAGCATCACAGTACATACATCCAGCCTCCGTTTATAAACATTGTGCAAAGCACACGTGACAGGATTTCCAGAACGCAATGCGGCGAGTCAAAATGGCATAAAATAAACACATTTTCCCGTCTCGAACGGATCTAAACACTTTGAATTCAAACAATCTGCTTGACGTTCAAAAGATGGATTTGCCTTGCTTCAACAATTTGTGAATAGCACACCATATGAGGCACATTCCACATCATAAACGGCTGCTACCCTCATGATGGCAGTAGAGCATTCCTCGAGGGCATCGAAAACGCTCGCTTGACGTGTGGAATCAATTTCAGTTCGGCTTTTCAGGATTTCAGATTCCGACTAGAGCCATCCCCCACACCACGCAAATCGGAAGACAGATCAGAATTTTGTTACCTGTGACAGGACAGTGCGCTCTTCAGAAAAAGCGAAGATCACTAAGCACACCAGTCCACATTACAAAAGCATATATGTACAGGGTGTCCCAGAATTATGGGCGCCTGTACCCCTCTATACAAATTGTATCGATACTTTTTCCTTCATTCGCTGCTCGTGGGTACACATGATCTTATTGTGCCGAGGTGCGCGCCTGTCGGGGCGAAGTTCGTGATATTTTTGTGATCTCGAAAACTTTTCAAATGAATTCGCGGTCACGTACTTCAACGATGACACGCACCTCACCGTATTATAGTTTAAACGAAAAAAAATTTTCACGGCCTGAACCGTAGAATTCAACCTAATGTGGCCAACAACGCCTGCCAAGGTATACACCATGCCGATATGATGTTTAGATACCAGTAAGCGGGTCCCAGTAACGATTTGAAGTTCAATGATGACACGCTGTTGGTGACAGTCGATTTCGGCGTAAAGCTTGCGGGAATGTGAACATGAAGAACACGCTGTAAGACATAATGAAGCATGGGTCACACTAGCACTTCGGAACAATACCTGGCGAGTTTAGCTGCATGGCGCTCTGGTTTATCAAAGTGATTCAGAAGTGCTGCCGACCCGATCTGTCCAATTCATCACTTTCCGAAGCCTCCGTCAAACCTCCAAAAATTGATTCCATTGATCTTCTGCTGGGGTTCTTAACTTTAAGCAAGGTCTGATGAGTCAGTTATCCGAGAATGGAGTCACATAAAGTAGACTTGGGGAAGATTTGTGAAGGAATATATGAAAAAATTTGGGTGTCAAGTGCTGTTAAGTGATGAAGAGACATTGAGCTCGTATTCTTGTCGGGACAGGACAACTTTAAATGACTGGAGTGTCTTCTTATACAAGATGAGAGTAAAGTTGAGGATAGGTTGACTTCTCATTCACTCCATTGACGCCAACAAAATATTGCAATACATTGGCGCCCGTACTTTTGAGGCACCCTGTATATGCGGTACACCGTCGCTACATCGCACCTACAGTCATTGAAAAATAAGTTGTAGTGTTACTGCAGTTACATAATGCTATACCATATGACAGCCTCTGTTCCTTCCCTTACCTATACCGTGGCAGCGTACGATTCTCCACTCTCAAGCATCCCTGTGGAAAAGTGCTCCTTGCTAAGGAGTAGTAAGGCAGCCATCAGACATCGCGATTTTGCGATTGTACGATTTTGCGGTGTCGCGGCTCCACACGCGAAGTTATGGCATTGCACATTCTCAAGGTGGTAGTACCGCGTGCGAAAGTGCGACGCCGCAAAACGGCAAAAGCGCAAAATCGCGCAGTCTGGCGGCGACCTAAAAGGGTTTAAGAAGGCTGCTTGCGCGTATGGTGCTCGTGAGCCCAGAGGGAAAGTAGATACTTCGTGCTGTCCTTGAAGTTGAGTCGCAACGCAACACGGCAATTTCCTTGGCAATCGCATGACGCATATTGAGCGGTCGGCTCTTGCGTGGGCCTACATATGTCGTGGTGGGCACAGGCAAACCCAATCCAAGACACGGGTAACTAAATGTATAGTGTAGCGGTGGTGACCGCGCCTGAACTTATGTTCATACTTCGTCAGCAAACGTAAGAAAAACCACTATACAATCACTGCAACTTAAAAAAATGAAGGAACATGGGAAATGCAGTCAACAACGCTCTCACAAAGTTTCGGTCCATTTTGAAAGAATCCTGCATTACAAAGAATCAAATCGGCGAGGAACGAGTGGTGTGCAATCATGCACTGCTTGTATTTATGGGTGTTTCTGCACTATCATAAGTGCAACCAGATAAAATCATGCCCTAACAGAATTGCCAGCAATCTCCGTTTCTTTCAATAAATTATCTGCGACATACGCTGAAGAGATCCTATCAACGCTACTCGCTTCTACCCTACATCACGAGCCTTTCAGGAACTGGGACCTTGCAAAAAAATTTTATTTTGCAAAACAAGATTGCACCCTTTTGGAGCGCGAGACCGTCATTAGGGCGCGCAGAGCCTACCAAGCCAGGTAACTCCCACACTTGGCGTTGGACAACCCTATATGGAATGTGAATGACCTGTGTGTCCCCACTTTCCGGTCTCTTCTGGCTGATCTCCATCAAAGACCTCTGTACACTTACACAAAAACGAAGAGGCAGCAAAAGGAGCACTTTTGAGAGCTTCTCTCAGTTTCTCTTCAGCTAACTTATTCAGCGGCTCTATCTTCTCAATAGGCTGAGCCCCATACAATTATCACAAACCTATGGGCCGCCTACAAAGCAAGTGAATGGGATTCTTGACGGATCAACGCCAAGTAAAAGATACGTATCGATCGAGAAGATACGCTCATCGGCGAACCCGCTATTTTGGCTGTTTGCCATAATGCGGATAAACTGACGTTGTGGTACGTGGCTCCCCAATCGTGGATGCGCCGATGCACCAAAAATCCCATTCGCTTGGTTTGGTTATGAACGGAGCCTTAATGAAAAAGGTAACTTGAAAGAAAAACGTACAGGAACGACCGATCGAGAACATGGAGAAGTGCAAAATTATCTGCGCGTGAAACCTATACACACACAAGGAAGGTCTTCCAACTCATGACGCGCTTTTTAAAGCTGTTTTTTGCATGTATGGGGGTACGCACAAGGATCACATAACTGATGTCCATTTTTGCTGCGCGGCCTTACAAATGCCAAAAACGGGGTTGATGGTTCGATCCCCACTGAGGACAAATTTTTGCAAAATTTAGATTTTCATTTTTTGGGCTCGTAAACATCCGGATATGAAGATCAATTGCAGTAATCACATTTAGAACTTCGAACTGCCCCCTATTGCCAGTTTTCAGCAAGTTTGAGAGTCCAATTTTCTAGCCTTTCGTCGCTCATAGCGCACGAACGAGGCGGTTTGGCGCGAAACGGAATTGATATTTGTGTTCAGGAGGTCGAACTACCCCCAGAGATAAGTTTCTAGCCCAATCGAAGTTTTGACCCAAATTCGAAAATGAGCTGGGCATTGCTATACCATCGACTGCGCATTCGATGAAGGAGACGACGATCTCACTTGTTAGGAAATTCTCTCTATTTCTCTTGCTTGGTGCATGATAGCTGAAATTATAGCGATAGGCATCCATGCTGTGCATATCCATTGATTTCATCGATTTTGTGAGTTACTCACTTCTACAAGTAGAAAGCGCATCATGTACCCATGACCAAACATCTTTCTCGAAGTTAGGGTCAAAATTGGTAATTGCCTAGAAATGTGTCCCTAAGGGTAGTTTGACCCCCTGAACACGAATATGGCACTCATTTTGTGCGAATTGCGAATTTCGAGCGCTGCGGGCCCTTTCGTGTCCAAAAAGGTAACATCACCAAATTCATTGACAATCCGTAAACAGGGTCATTTTGGCATGCTGTCAACGAAAATCGTAGTCATTTGGCATAAACAGACATATTTGAAGATGAAAAAGTGAAGGCAAAAAAAAAATTCAAAACTTCGGCAATGCCAAGATTCGAACCACCAACCCACCACTTCCCCGCTTGAGAGTCCGTCGTCGTAATCAGTAGACCATCCGGTCGCCGCAGCAATCGTACATCAGGGAACCGTAATGAAACTGCTACGCACTTTTAGTACATGGTGGAAACAAGATTTTATTTTTTTCCGTATTTGACTTTGTTTAGGATGTGAGGTAGAAAGACACCTTCAGATCTGCACATGATCAAAGTTACAAGGAGGATGCGTTACTATTAGTGGATTGAAATCGCCTTTTTGAAAAAATTTTTCTTTACTCCTTTTTTGGCATTTGTAGGGCCGCGCAGCAAAAATGGAAGTCAGTTATATGTTTCATGTAGATACCCCTATATAATGGAAAAACCATTTTCCGAAAGCGCGTCATGACCAGAAAGACCTCCCTTGTCAGCAAACTTACGCGAAAAAAACCAACACGTTCCACCTGGTGCGAAAGTACAGGAGTACCCAGATAAGACCTTTTCAGAGGTAAAATAACCTTACATGGTCTGACCTTGTCCAGCAAAACAAAACCCGTCATTACATCGATTTGGCTTTGCCGATCAAAAGATTTTACTATTTTGTATATAACTAGACTATGTAATGGTTAACGCTGATATTCTCATGATTCTAAGTTCCACCAGCTTGAATACATCTTTTTTTGTCAGAGATAGCACTATTTCACGTCAATGATAACTAGATGATTTTCAAAGTAGCAGAAAAGCGCATAAAATCATTTTCAACAGGAGGAATTTCCTCCCTCCTGTTGAAAATGATTTCATGATTAATCGGGGTGGAGGCATCTCAGAACCATCTGCCGAAGGAAAGCAGAACAAAATCCGATAGGCGGAGCTCTCCTAGATGCCCATAATTGCGCGTAGTCAAAATCCCCAATTTTTCCCGGTGGGGAGGCTTTCCATCGCCAAGGTACTATAATTTTGCGCGTCTCTGAACACTTCTAGACACCCTTGAACACATCGTGAACAGTAGGGCGTGACGTTCACTGAAGTTTAAAGGGGAGGGGCCCTGATAAGTCGAATTCGGCACATACGCGGTGGGTGTGGACAATTTTCATTGCTTCTGAGATTGAATCCACTCTCATGCAGCAAAAATTTGGGCCTTTTACCAAATCCCAAATCCATTTGGGCCTTTTCCCAAATCCCATGCACTTTCTTTCGTACATATTCCGTCTCTGTCGAAAACAATGAATTTTCAAATCAGTTGTGGAAGACGTCTATTGCAAATATGCCAACTGAAAGCAGCCCACAGAAATTTTCTGAAAATGACATGACACAGAATAACATAATAAAATTTGTTGTGAGGGGCAGAAGCTAGGCGGTATTGGCCCGCTCTCGCAAGTCATTCCTAATGTCAGGTTGCTTTCAAAGTTCGCGCCTGACGCGTGTTTTTCGCGGGTTGTCGCACCACAAGACGCATGATCAATACATTTAGGCTCGTCGAAATGTATAAGGTGCTGGCGCGGTGCTTGCATTAAAGCACTGCGTTTCGCAGAAACCCGCGTCTTCGCAAAGTCTAAAAGCGATTACAGCGCGAGAGGATGTAGATGTGCTGCTTTCAAACCGAGTAATTTTCTAGCGCCAATACTTCCTCAAATGGCGGAACCACACTCTTTCTTGAAATATGGCAGGTGGGAGAAATGGTCTATTCTTTTCCTGACCTTACTTACTGTGGCAATGGCACTTTATTCAAGTTGGAGCGAATATTTCCATTTTCCTAATTCCTTCCCTGGCTCTCAATCTCTCGCTCCTGATTCTCCAGATACCTTCAAGTCGACACGATTGGGCTCTCGCAGCGGTTAACGATCACTTTAATTATTAGAATCCACCCATGAGGAAAAGGATGCAGATCACAGTACTGTTCCCAAGCTAGCGATACATCCAGGTTCTTCCAGGCCCAGAGATACTGTTTACAGGAAGCTGTTAGTAAATGACCTCACCAAGGTAATTACGACATCGATTATGGTCATTACATTCGAGACAAACCGTTGGTTTGTCTCGAATGTAATGAAATCATCTTTTGATGACAGGTAGGTGACGAGGGCTTTCTCTTGCTTATCAGAGAACATTTACTACGGAATATTTTGTCACGAGGCAACCATTTTGTTCTGCGCAAAGTAATTTTTGTGACAAAGCTACAAGCAAAGTAACTTTCTGCACTTCCCTGTAGCGAAAACACATGAAGCCCACAGGTAGTTAACCGTCCACCACAAGACCTGGCTAGAAAAAGAAACGCATCAAAGTGCGGTTCGAAGATAGCAAACAAATAATCCTAATTCATATTCTCACAGTTGATTCTAATGATGAATTGGAGCGACCATCTGTGAGACGTTCTGTGAACAATGAAATTCAAAAAATGCTCGCTACCGAGACTACTAGTGCAGTACAAACCGCAAAGAAATGATAAGAAAAATCACCATGCGTGACGAACACTTCTCACCTTCCCAACTTTTTCTAGCCCGTCGAACCGAAAAGTGTTCAGTAACAATGTAAAGCAGACCATTTATCATCCTTTTGCCGAAAAAAGGCACCAATCAAGAAGAACATAAGAAATAAGAAAATCAAGAAAAGGGTCCCCCTAAGAGGCTGGAAACTGATAAATATCTCCGAACAATTAGAGGCACAAATACTTCACAGTGATTATCACTTTAGTAAATTGTTTTGAAAACAATTCAGAAGTCAATTAGATTTGCTGTATAACACCTGCTAAGACCTTAGAAAGAGGGACGCAACGATCTAGAAATCACATGACAACAAGTGGAACACCTTCCTACAGAACACTGCAGCAGCCAGCTGGTTATAATGGTACTCATGATAATAACTACTCCAGAAAACCAAAGTCACAAAAATCCGTTCGATGCAGTTTTTTAGTCAAAACAAAAATGAAGAAGATGACTTCTACAGTCGGTTGGAGTAAGAACATAAGCAAATTAGTGCTCAAAACTCGTTGGCCTTCATGACGTTGCAGTTGCTAACTGTAAGTATCTGAGAAATTGAAAATAATCATCTTCCCCGTCCTCTCACACGACCCTTTCCCAGACTCCTCTGCGTGATGGACGTAATAAATCGCAAATCTTGCCTCGAAGGTGGCGCAAAAGCTGCTGTGCTCGGTTTACGAACACGTCATGTTATCTCCGCCACACACACCATTTCACTGCGACTTTTTTTGTGCATGAGCTTGTTCAAGCCTACTTAGCCAGCGCTCATAATGGTGGAAGTGGTGTTTTGTGGAGAAGCGAATTAGATTCTATCGATTCCCAGGCTCCTTTAAGTCGACAGAATTAGAGAAATGGTGGTTCCTCGAACTACCATTTCTCTAATTCTGTCAGCTTAAAGGAGCCTGGGAACCGATTTCCTAGTAGACTTTACATTCTCAGAGAAACGCTTATGTCAGGCTGCATAAACATATAGGGTACGATGTGCAAATGGAAAAAATACAGACGGAAAAAATATGAAAAACTGAGTTTTTAGTAGAGAAAACGAACTGGAACAGTGAGGAGAGAAAACCAAAGTTAAGCTAAAATAACCAATCACTCACATTTCCCTTCAGAGAATCGTTCGATGATCGTATGCGGCACACCAGATGGAGGTGGAGTTCGAAATTCAGCAGAAAATATCGAGCCATTGGATGTCATAGTGGCTAGCCTGACGACTGATAAAACCGGTAGTTTGAATAAAACGAATAACTCGAGTAAGGAAAGAGCGGGAGTTAGCAACAGTTAATGGCCTGAAATTGAAAAGTTAATCGCTCATGTGGATGCACTTCAACGACGACGGAGGACGCCGATAGAATAAATGTAACAAACGACGAATAAAGCGGTACAGTGTCGTATTGTGGAGCAACCTCCCCCGAACACAAAAAATAAGGACCACTTAAAGTTCAAGTATCTCTGAGTGGCAGCGATTTGGGGCCTAGGAAAAAATAAGGTTTACGGAAAAGTTCGAGTAGCGACAACGCCTTGAATGGGGGGACCACCTTCCAGACGAATATAAGTAGCAAAATCGTGGATAGAACCATAAAAAACGAATTGAAAAACAACAATGTGCCATTTCGCTAACTGAAATGTATAGGTAAAAGTCCAATTCAATTACAGTGGCACCATCACAATGGCAAAGAACACATAAACATGTGAACTTATAGTCCCTGCATGGTTTCCCCAGTGACGAGCCATGCGAAGAAAACCCTTTCTCCCGCTGAAAAAGATTATTTACAACTACTTTCAATACAAAAACGCTCAGACAGCCGAATCTGTCAGGCGCTAATCCAATGCTGGAACACCCGAAGAGTAACTTCTTATACTGGCTAGTAAGCATGTCAGGAACAAAATAAAAACAATGTGTATAAAAAGAGAGAAACACACCGGAAACAAAATCGAGAAGAAGCACACCGGAAAAAAAATCGAAAAAATGATAAAGTTGAAAGGAAGGCGGACAGAAAGACTGATGACAGATTTAGTGATTTTGCAATGTCATAGCTTCGCAGCGAAACAACGGCATCGCAAAATCGCGAGTCTGACGTGAGAACACTGAAAATAGCTGTTGAATCAACGCATAAAAAACGGAAATTAACCTTAAACTTGCTGTGTGGATTCAGTGGAGATTAGAAAGGGCGACTACATATGGCGACAGTTGTCTGAAAGTGGAAGAAATAGCCGAGATGGCAAAAAGTCCATCAAACCTGTCCTATGAACATAGCAGACAACTATCGAGATAAATAACAAAAACCACTGGAAAAAGAAAGAGCTAAATTTACAAAGGTCTTGAACAGAGAGTGCATCGATAAAAGAAGGAAGGGTCATACGGGAAAACTGTGCAGATCGAATGACCACAATTGATCGGATAACAGTTCTCATAAACCAAACAAACTCATGGGTGCATGGGCATGCGTATCGATTTTGAACATATGGGTACTCAGAAACGTGAATATTCGAAGAAATGAAAACCACGGAAAGATTGCCTTCTAATGCTATTCGCTTTCATGCGCATACGCACTAGTGATTTACATCATGGGAAAGCCGAACGACAAGGATAACAATCACTCGGTTAAACACGGCTGGTCCATCACTACGCTCGATGTGATTGATTGCAGCTTGATCATCCAACATACAAAAATAATGACGGACATTTTCAGCAAACAGTTCGCTTCTAAGAATTGGCGAGAACATGTGGCGCAAAACGATTCGTACGACAGGGCGGAGTATAATATAACACCGATGGCAAGCTGCACGGGGTACAGCCCTCCACAAGACCATTGCTAGCAACATTCGAGAAAGCAAGGAATCTCATAGTCAAGTCCAGTGATGCGAACTCATAGCAGAGTCCAAGTGGGGGAGGTTCAGAAAAAAGAGTGCAGGTGATGCACCGAAGCTGGCAGAATGACCCTTGGTGTGTATCGTCAAGAGAGGGTTTAGCACAATGGGCTGAAGGCGTCGTACGTGATTGGGTACTGAATCGATTAGGCCGCTTTCATACTTTGCGCACCAACGCCGTCATCTGCGTTGATTTGACGCCGTCACGCGCGTGACGGCGTCGATCGACGCCGTCATCTGCGTTGATTTGACGCCGTCACGCGCGTGACGGCGTCGATCGACGCCGTCATCTCCGTTGCTTTGACGCCGTCACGCGCGTGACGGCGTCGGTGCGCAAAGTATGAAAGCGGCCTTACCTTGCCCTGACCCGCGCCACATTTTAGGCGGAATAGTATGTAGTGATGAGAACACGGAATCGCCCACGACCTAACTACAGACCATTTCAGAAAGATGATTGGGCGTGTCCTACGGACTTGTATGGACATGTATCAAACTCTCGTTCTCTCACCCCGCCCTGGAGTAGCCCAATAAAATCGAGTTCAGTTTTCGGTCCTCATACCAACAAACAGCGCTTTCAACTTTATATCCTACCCTCGAAAATGAGGCGAACTCAATAATTTATGTACACAGAAAATAAAGATGAACGACTACTCGAAGTTTATGGTACAAGGCGCATGGAATGCGGTGCATTTTGAGAAGAAATACATCGTCAGATTTACTTGAAACGCGACAGCAGCGTCGAGCAAATTACGCCTCCAACTGAGCGCGTTATGTGTTGCGTGTGATCGCTATGCAACACAGATCGCATGACGCCAATGTGGCAAGTGGAAAAGTTCGCGACGGAACACAAGGTCGGAATGAGGATTCACTTTCTTGGGTTTCCGGCCATTCCAAAACACAAATTCTCTCTACACAAACAACTAATTTAGTAAAAATGCCAGCAAACGAAAAATCGAAGTGATTAGCATGAGCCATGGGACCTGGATTTTTGCCCAGGTACAGTTCAAAAGAAAATCGAGGTTGGTAATTTTTTTTGCACAAGAAAACGCCTTCACTCTTCCTAATTAATTTTGTGCAAAAAAAAAAGCATTCTCTCCACAGGAAAAAGCATCTATGGTTATTAAATGCTGTAAGAATGAAGCCGTTTCGGTGACTTCTACGTAGTATTGGCTGCATTTTGTGCATATAATGAAATACATTACAGTACACGACATCCCCTCTCCTCACATTGAATCACGATTGATTATGGATTGCGTCCGGAATACAGGAGGATGTTGAAATTACGGTAGGATTGTTCTGTTCTGTTTGCTCATCTGATTGTTCATCGCATATGGCAAACATATGTCGGCCGCACTACCACTGCATCGTTACCGACAAAGGCACTTTTTCTTGAGCGAAAAAACATCGATTTTGGACGACAAAACTTTTGTGTGGAAAATTCAAACTACTGACGCAAGTTCCCCATAGGAATACAAGATTAGCGTAGCCAACCAAACAGAACGAACAAATAGAAATGTCAACAGAGAAATAAACTAAACCAAAGAATACGAAATTTTACACGTTCCGCAGCAAAGTCACGACATTTCTGTTCATTGGTGGAGAAAGGGAGAAGTTACCGCCGAATAGAACATTTCCCATGCGAAACGAAAAGACAAATCCCACTATCCGTCCTAATCTTCATAGGTCTTTGTGTGGAAGAATTTCACATAAACTGCAATATGTATGCAAATTACCTTACGAGAATTCATTTGGGCTAAGAACACGCATCGAAATCTATGGATACAAGTAGAAAGAAAGACGATAGTAAGACGCCATTCAACCACGGAAGGATAGAAATGGGAACGAAATTAACCATGTCCTACATGGCCACGAACCAGCTGGGCAAACCTGGTTATTCGGAACTGAATTTGATCACCTGAATAAAAACACAGGCCGCGATTCGGAAATGAAACGCGATAGCATCGATGAATTGATGAAATAGCAAAAGTTACGGCATATAATTACATGGACCATTTCACTGCACTAACACTTTCATCGTGGGACCCAATACCGGTTTGGACGACCGCCAAGCACACTACAAATTGTGTATTAGGTCTATGCAGAATAAATGGCCAAAACGAACTACTTTTTTCAAAACGCCATAACTTCGCTCAGTCACAACTTTATTTGTCGAAATAAAAACCATTCGAATCTACACAACCTTGCCAACGATCTGGTAAAGAAAATATGCCATCATGATCAAATTCAGGATTGCGAAAATTAATGAAGTCAGCGATGGCATTTTCAACATGCATCATTTCGGCGAACTCCTTCTGACCCAGGTTTGCATCGAGAACCGGGAAAAAGTGGTAATTCGTCAGAGATAGGTCTGAGGAATAAGGGGGGTGAGAGAGAGTCTCGATCAGTTTCTGCCGGATGACTTGCGAACTGTGGGGTTTTGCGTTGTTTTGCGCACACAGTAAAAAAATGATGCAGTTAGGCATCGAGCCTCTCCCTCACCCCCCTTATTCCCCAGACCAATCCCTGACGGATTACCACTTTTCCCGGGTTCCCGATGCAAACCTGCGGCAGAAAAATTATGCACGGTAAAAATGCCATTCTTGACTTTATTGATTCTCGCAATCCAGAATTTGATCGTGATGGTAATTTTCCTTACCAGATCGTTGGCAAAATTCTGTAGATTCGAATGGTTTTTATTTCGACAAATAAAGTCGTGTCTGAGCGAAGTTATGGCCAATTACGTTTCGGCCATTTATTCTGCATAGACCTAATAATATACATCAAACTGTTTGCTTGTGGGTTTGCAGATGAGTCTTGATCAAATTACTTGAATTGGTTAAATAAGAAATTTCTTGCCATAGCTAACAACAATCGCTGGATCGAAGCGGTGACGCTGAACGGTCTTTCCAGCTTATCGATAATGGAAGGTGAAGCACTGATAAACGTAGGGAACAACGAACAAAAAAGTGCTGATCAAGAAGTATGATTGAGCACCTGGCAGTTTGATACCCCAGTTTGATTCCTGGATCTTTAGACCATGAACGAGTTTTCTCTGCAAGAAAGACTGCACACATTTTGCAAAAGACCGGCTGGTAAAGTGTACTTTCATCAGAAAGCTTCGTACCATGGATTTTTTTAATTCAATGAGATGAAATGGCTGGAACTGATTGAGGCTGCCGTCAAGGGTGGAGGTCGACGGGTGTGTAGCGTTAGGATCGCGCGGCGAATTTCGGGCGACTTCAACGCTGCGTGGTATGGTACTCCCAACGCAGCTTTGCAATGGGGCGCGAAGTTGCGCCTCTGCCTCATACGTTCGTTGCCCTTTGTTTAAACGTGGGGTGAGTGAAAACTTTAAATAGATGAGACCTAACCATAAACCTCAATTGGCGAAACCGACTAGAGGAGAAAAAGAACTGTTAGAAGGAGCGACAGTAGAGGCGAAATAATAGCGCTTTAGTGCGAAACCCAGCTTGTATAAACAAAAAAAGGGGGGCGACAGCTTGCTGAATGTTGAACAGTACCGTAAGTTTCACATGATCATACAGGTATATGTATGCTACCTACATGATTATACAGGTATATGTATGTTATCTAGTTGTGCTACTTGATTAAGGTCGTCCGAAATTTGCCACGCGCGGCGATCCACGATCCTAAAGCTCGTCTCCCGGGGTCGACTGGACGAATTTTCGCGCAACCGCCCGCGGCGAGTGCGAGTCGTTTGGAATTCCGCTCAAGACGCAGTGGGCTGCTACCGTAAGGGACCTTTGAAGATTGCACCTATTTTCAGCGCTGGTGACTACTTGCTTTTGTTCTTATGCTTTCTAAGAGAACTGAAGTATTAAGAAATTTGAATAATATTGTTCTCTCCCATTCTGCAGTGAGTGACCCATAGAAGTTTTTTGCAGGAAATTAACAGCTGACGAAACCTATCAAGATAACACAACAATCAACAACAACCTCGATATCGAAAAAAAGGATTAATCGCTTGATTCGTTGACCGACCACGTTCGGGTGCGGCGTGTTAAACGCTGCACGCACTAAATCTTCACGGTGACCGCGGTGAAAAGGGAGACGGGAATCGCATATCCAAAGCCTCGAAAATTCGAATTCGTGATGGTTTTTTTTGGTCGAACTGCGGTCAAACTGGTTGAATTTGTAGTAAATGGCATTCTGACACACGTCTACTGGATGTGATCCCTACTTTTACAACTAAATAAATCACATTCGGCAGGTCTTATAGAAATTAGGTCCTATATTACTCATTCATAATCCTTCTTCGAGGACACTAAATACCACCCAGCGGAAGACTAAGAAAGGATCGTCAGGAAATTGGATGCGCCAATGTTTATTCAATTCCCGGCGAGGTTAATCGAATAACGCCAGGTTCGAATTTATGAGAAGATTTTAATCCCTCAAACTTGCACCAAAATTATGGCCTTTTTTGAAAAAAATGCTCTTTATTTATGTTCGTATAAGTGAATGTGTATCACCATCGTCTTTAAAAAATCCAAAATAAAACAAATTTTTGAACCGAAAATAAATCAAAATAAAATTTAAATTAGGCTTATCGTGATGCTGACTGCCATTGCACTTTGTTTGTACTAGAGCTCAGGCAGCACTTTCATGAAGGAGCTATCGGAGATTCCCTCAAAAGATGGTTTTTTATCGAAGGACTACGGATTCGAACAAATCAAGTGAACTGCTCAATTCTTGAGAGCCCCCTTTGTGTACCCCACCCATAGAAGTTTACATTCTAGAAATTTTCAGAGAAAAAAATGTTGCAGAAGTTTTCCTACAATCTCACTATTCACCCTTTTTCAAAAATCTCACCCGAACAAGTCATCTCACCATTCGTAATCGCACAACTCTTTACTTTGCCAAATTACGGTAATTGTGCCACCCCTTTGGTTCTCACTATGTGACGGCAAAACACATTATGGTGCAGTGAAAACGGCCTCTGCTGCTGAGGTAGAAGTGAAGATCTATGACTGAAAGGTTTATTGAAAAACGTATCTACGATTTCAGAGCCAAACTATCGTGAAGCCGAATGTGTTAAAAGGAGTTCCATTCAGATTGAAGTGTTTGTTTGCACCAAAGAAAATAAACATAAATAAATACAAACTACGGCAATGGTAGTCCAAGTGGTGCGCTCAATCACAACTTTTTCGACCACTTAGGCCGCATTCATACTTTGTGGTGGTGATGGCGACGACAGGGCGTGGCTGCCTTCACTGGTAGCGAGGCAGAGTGGCACGAGAGAGGGTATGTACCCTTATGTCAGGTTTTCGCACCGCGCCGTGTCGCCAGCGACGCGATGGGGACGAGCTAAAGGCGCCGTGTTGTTGGGTCCCAAAGCGATTACAAGTCAACTGTGTATGGCACCCTTGGTAGCACCGTGTAATCACTCTAAAACCCAACTATATTGGCGCGCATAGCTCGCACACACTGCGTTGCATGCCGCTCGAAGTGGTGGGAAATTCTGACATAAGGTTACCCACTCCACGCGAGAAGACACAGAGACGACGCAGCCACGCCATGCCGTCGACACCGCAGAGTATAAAGGCAGCCTTACATTAACAATGAACATCGACACGAGGGCAGTCTGTGACACCGTATAAAGGATAAAGGATAAAGTTTTTTGGCGTTAATCAATCCCTTTTGTGGGATGCGCCGCACATTCTAGTTCCATTCAGAATCGTGATGGCTGGTGAATGTGATGTGGCCTATACAATGACTTGCGGTGGCCAGCCGATGTACAAGTCAGTGCTTTTATCCTCCCAGACGAGTCTGGTACCAATTTACCGACCCCGGAGGGATGGAAGGCTTGGTTGGCCTGGGCGGGCGTTTATGCGGGATTTGATCCCCGCACCATGAGAGTGGGGTGCGCGCCACCTGTCACTACACCACCTCCGATATCACTCCTAAATGCAGTGGGAGAGTAATGCCACAGCGCGCGACAGATGTCTTGTGGTTCTTACCGGGCTTTCAGTCATTGGATGTGCCTCAGAACACTATAATCGAGTCAAGTCATGCAGGAAGGCGGCGGCAGCCGCCCTATTACAGTACAATTCGCAAAATAACCACAAGACATCTGTCGCGCGCTGTGGCGCGATTTGCGTCGCGCAGTGGACCAATTCAGGTATCCTGAGGCCCATAGCCAGTCACTGAGAAAAGCAGTAGTGCACTTAATGCGTAGTCCTTTGAGAGGGCACCTTAAATCCATTCCGAAACTTTTCACACACTCAGCCTTACTTTTTAGAGAAGAAGATTCTGGTAAGATGTAAAAAAGAGCTGAGGTCATGAGCAAAGGGAAAGTAATATGAGCAGTAGAAGTAATTCGGTCAGACACAGCTCATTGTCATTTCATTGTTTTATGAAAGAGCTGTGCAAGCACGGTTCATTCCTATACAGTTAATGTTATAGTAGCAGCAATAATGGCAAACAAGTGTGGATGCTGTCGTGACGAGGCGGGGGCAAGGTGAAGCAATATTTTGAAATGTCAAACATGGTTGTGCACCTAAGCATCCTAAAGTATCAATTTGCACATTTAAAGGAATCGTTCACAGAAATTTTCTGTTACCCATATAGTTATGTTGTATTTGCCTAATGTGGACCGCTTGCAAAGTTCCGCGCGTTAAAATGTGAATTCGGCTAGGATACTGCACCACAAAGTACCGGCCGGGTGGGCGGGGCCTCCGAGTAAGTGTCCACCTCGTCGTCCGCCGCGGTCGGAGACGCATTGTAGGAACAGAAAGTTACCTGAACAACCCCACTCTCCGTTCCCAACCGTGGAAGACGACAAGACGGAGGCCTTACTCGGAGGCCACGCCCACCCGGCCGAAGAATTAAAGGAGCTGTATCTTAGCCGAGCTCTCGCTTTTTCACGTGAAACTTTGCGCGCAGCCCTCATTAGGCATATACAACATGAATATATGGGTAACAAAGGAGCTCACTTTTCCGTTGACGATTCCTTTAAGCGTATACTTTTACCTTAGCCTTAGTGGATGAAAGAGGATCCATTCTCCTCCAGAGACTAGCAAAAATAGCATCCACGGTTGTGCTCACACACATTGCGATAGCACCCATGTGTTTTGTAGACGAATTGAAAGTGAAGTTTGAATTCCGAGTGAATGTGAAAAACTGTGACACAACGAGACAACGCATTTCTTGCATGTGGACCAATGAATGACGAAAACCTGTTCTTAGTGCAGCGCGAAGAGTGTTATGTGTGAATAGCAGGTTAAAAAAAGCAAAAGTTCACTACTCAGTTGCTTTGAATACTGTAAAATTCCAGCCTTTGGATCGTGTTCCACCCAAGTGTCTGAGACAATTGTTGTTTTCCACAGTACCACGCTGCCACAGCACTGGAATAGAGAACGGACAAGACGATGGTTCGGTCGCTGCGCTGGAGGGAGCAGCCACGACGTCGCACCTTGCATGTGATAGATATCACCTGCGCTATTTGAGAACGGAAGCAATACGCTACGATATCGTGGGTGAGAGAATCTACCGTTCCAACTAAAATTCATGTACTGCAGACTACCGTATAAAACTTAAGCCGGGAGCATGCCTACCGCACGATTCTCTTGATAGCCAGTAGGGTAGGGTGTGAGTCAAATACAGCGGTAAGGGTAAGGCAAACAATGATAACTCCTAGAGTAAGTCATCAAAATGAAAGCTACGGGTCCAGCAACATCATGTGTGGGATAAATTTCCAACGAAAAAGCGTCTCCGGCTATATAGAAGCCCCTTTTCAACAGCTGTCACTTTTTATTTACGGAACCCGCCACTTTTTGGGAGTCAACGGCAGTGAAAGGGTCTTACTTCTTGGGTTATTAGGTAATCCAATTTTTTCTTCACTTCCGTAACAGTAAGGGCAACAATTTTCGTATACAATAATCTTTTAATATTCGGCGCTGACTATCCAGTACCCTGCCTTTAAGAACAGAAATTCTAGTCGCGGATTGCGGCTGCGACTCAAAGGGTGAAACCCAACTATTAAAGCGAGGTATTAGTTGGGTTGCAAAACGATGACGTGTTCTTTCTTATTTTGAGCGTAATCGCTCTAGGATTCAACCAATATTCCCCCCTTTTTCATCCATCGCGTGGCGCTCCTCTCCTACCTCCAAAGTAAGGCACAGGACATAGTAATTAATTGCTGTAGGACCCAACTACATACAACCAAACGAGCTCTTCTGCATGACATATGTAATAATCGCTGTAGGACCCAACTACATACAACCAAATTAGCTCTTGTGCATTTTTGACATTTTATCTGCCATTTCAATCAATAACCTAAAGAATAGTGGAGTGAACTTTTATAAAACACACGCATGCACAGAAGGCAGTAATCTTTTGAGCTCCATTTCAGTGGGCGGTGTGATGTGCATATTGAGTAAACGATAACCTTGACATTTTCAAGAGGAGAGCAAGGGGTAATTGGAAGACAAACGACGGACGTGAATAAACGCATGAAAAAGTATGGCTTGACGACTAGTTACCAATGGGTTATGCGACCGGGGGAGTCTCTGGGGAGGGGCGGGACAACGATCGCGACCGGCTGGCTCAGACCCTGATCTGTCTTCAGTCTTCCACTCCGGCTAGTGACGCAGAGGACGAGAGAGAATGGGGATTCCCGGGTTCCTTCTCCTCGGTTTTTTCGCGGTTTTATGTCGTTCTTTCTCTACTACTACATTGCTGAGCGCATCTACCATCATATTCCACAGTCTGCCGAATTTACCCCTTCTGGTGTTTTTGAGGATTTCTACTGCGGCTTCATTCGGATGTGTTTTGGTCCTACGGCCGATGGCCGAGTAGCCGTGGGGGGCGAAATAACTTCCACGTCCAGCTTGGTTATGTGCTCTTTTCGCCTACATATCTCCTTTCTGAGCCAGAGTTGTTGAAAATACGTCCTAGATCGCAAAGGGGTCGTATTTCAATCTTTTTCCAATTTATTCCGTCCTTTCACTACTGCACTACTTTCTATGATACCTTTATATTCCACTATTAGCCAAAGCTACCCTTAGCGTTGCTTTTGAACAATCATAGAGAAAAATGTATGCGGTAAGTGTGTGGGGGTGGCAGATAAGAAGGAGCAGCGTAAGAGTAGGTGTTCAGTGCACGAAAAGGTCATCAAACATGACCGCTAGTGAAAGTTGATAGTGACGTAGTAAAGTGTGTGTGTAACCGACAATGGGCTGCGTAAAAAAGTAGCAGGAAAAAGTGCAGATGACGGCAATACGTAAAGGATGCGGATAGCCCAGTTGTACCTTGGTTCACGAAAAAAAAAAGACATGAGAAGCCGCACTCTTGTGCCTGTCGGAGAAACAGGGCGCGGCTTAAATTGGTTTGAGAAACAGGCGTTCGACCCCTCTGGCATCAAAGCTGAAAAGCGAGGCATAGTTATAGACATAGGAAGTCAAAATCAATCCGTATGAACGTTACATAGAGTTTTCAAGTAACAGTTCACGATAATCATCGTGTGTCATCACACTCAGTATGTATAGCGGAACTCGCATTGAAAAAGCACGGCTTGGGGTCTTATTACGGGGCCTCTGAAGACGACAAAAAGGTCGAAACTTCAGACCGTTAATAAACTGATCCACCTAAAAACCTCGTACGGCAAAGCATTACACGAATAATGTGACCATCAGCCGAGGTTTCAAGAGGAGAGAACCTGGGGAGTTCTGCAGTTCATCAGCCGGGCGAGTTGCCGGCGAGGACGGGACAGCGTTTGAGGCAGGCTGGTTTAGCTTCTCCACACGTCTGCAGTCTACTACCGGCTAGTGACGCAGAGGGGCGCGGGAGAGAAAGTTTTTCAGCTTCATATTTCTTGTTTTTTTCGCCGTTTTATTTCATTCCTTCTCTACCGTAACACTGCTGAATCACCCCACACTCGTACCCATTCTGCAAATTTACCTCTTCTGATGTCTTCAAAGGTATCGGAAGGTGGGCAAGGAAGAAAGCGTATCTTTCCACACTATTCTCTGTAAACTAATACCCGTTCAAAAGAAATAGTATGCAGTAGAACTAGTGTGTAAAATACATCTTTGAGGCACTATTGCGATCTAGACACGCTTCACCTTGAGCTGCACGTTTCAACGGCCGAGTTGCACGCTGTGGGCGGGCACAGAAGACCAATGCCACTGTCATTTGATGTCGCGTAGGGCGAATTTGATTTCATTCATGATGATGTTGAACAAATGAAACAACAAATAGTAGCAAACAAGTAAGACATTGAAAGGGAGAATAATTGAAAGAGTACGGAAATGTCTTCATGATGAGAAATCAAATGAATTTACACTCGACATCTTGATAAAGCGTCGTGTGTGCATTGCGACAAGCAGAGAACTCCAAGTGTGTGCCGTAACCAAAAATCCCGCTCCCGGCGAATTCAAGAGGCGTAGAGGAACATTCCAGGAAAGAAAAAGGGAAACATTCAAGAAGCGATTATATAAGTGAAGAAAAAAGCGTTTGAGAACCCCTAAAAGATGGCCTTTTTCAGTTTGAGGTGGACGGGATCACAATCCAGAAGTGGGCATTAAGACCAGTTTCCATTCAATGTTACTCCGCACAATTTAACGATTCTCCCATTTTCCGTGGTGACTTTGCTTTTACCGTCAAGATTCCATCCATCACTTCTTGTCACGATCGACAGGACGTCTCTTTCCCCATTTAGTTGTCATTGGTGCTCAGTTAGTGGAATTGATGATGGGTGTTGGCTGTCATGAGGCTGTGGATGCCATTTTACAGTGCCCCCTTTCTAGTGGGGCTGAAACTGAAAGGGGCTATCTGCTAACGGATGAAAGTGTACGCGACCTTCAAAGGAACCAGTAGGGGTCGGAAGAGTAAGGAGATGGAAAGAAATGGTCATTTTTGAAATTTTTCGAAATTCGAGGGTAAAGGCGGTAATCGGTAGAGAAACCCAGGCTCAAAAGCGACGTTGTGGTCTGTGTTCGCATCTACTGCGCGTCCTTTCGAACTGCAACATCACCTTTTCGAGTTGTCACTGTAGAAGATGTCATCTGTTGTCTCGTAGGGTGTATTCATCATTCATGATGACGTGAAATGAGTGAAACAGCAAACAGCAGCAATCAAGTGAAACAATGAATGGGAGCATAAGCGAAAGGTTAAGAAAAAAGTGCTAGCGGTACGAAAAACCCATTGAATCCACACTCGACGTCGTAACAAAGTGTCGCTTGTGCAATGTCTGCAGTGAAACGAACTGCAAGCGTTACCATAGGTCATACCGTAGGTGAAAATCGCCCACCTCTCAGTGTCTTTAATAGCCACAGAAGGAATAAAGAGTGTTTAAGTGTTTATGCCTCCGATAGGCGTTTGTGCAGAGTTGAAAAGGCACAGAATGAGAATGAGGCAGTCGCGACATAAGCAATGGACATCGAGTCGTCACGACGCAAATTCTTGCGCAAACACTTGAATTCAGTATAGAGAACTTTTCAAGGATCGAAACTGAAGTATGGTGTGAAAGAAAAACGTTGAACAAACATGGTTTTATGGGTACTCCAAGGCTCAGCGAGTCCTTTACTCAACAGCACTTAGATTTTTGGAGAGTTACATTCCTCCGTTTACACACCGAATAGTTGGCTCAGTCTGAGGAGTTTCAGGTTTAGCCTGTTTTGCTCATTTTCAGATTCTCAAATCACGAATTGGACAAGCCTCAGAAGCTTCGCTTTCACAGGATCAATCCATTCTCCACCACATATATGGATAATTTGCTAGTCCATCCTTTTGCAAATAATAATAAGTTTTTCGGCATCCATGCTTTTTCTGGAATCGCCGCGCTCATAGTTCCATGCAAACGACTTACATGCGAAGACCAGCTCATCAACATGCCAGTGTTTTTATAATCCCAGACAACTATGGTATCAATCAACTTATCATGGAGGCATAGAGGGCTTGGCTGGCCTGGGTGGGCACTGATGCGAGATTTCGGGATTTGATCTCCGCACCATGCAAGTGAGAGCACGCCACCTGTCACTATACCACATCCTCCCGTCTGTCACGAAATTTGGCATTATATTAAAGACAAATTAGAGAGATCCGATCAACTTTGAGGTGGGTGGCAAATAAGGTAAAAAATTAAGAAACACACGTGATATTTGAGCTCCGCCCATAGTGGACGGAGCTGTGCTGAGTGGTCGCTACTCAGGTCACAACAATTTAATTCAGTTTCTAAACTAGCCAGACGTTGGGAAAATGAATAACCTCATTCATAGCTTTCGGAAAGATATATTAGGTTGATTCATAATAAATCGGACAAATGGTAGCGATGATTTCTAGAGATCATAACTCAGTAACGAATTAACGAAAGTGGACGCGCGGGGTACCGTTGGAATGAGTATGAAAAGCTCTTCAAAGTACTGCAAAATAATCACTCCAAAGAAAATTTATTCCGCCACAATGCCGCACGATTTCAAGCGGTCCAGAGACCACATCCGCAACGTCATACTATTTATATCGCTATCTGGCCAGGAACCAGCGGATATCGGCAGACGTCTGATAGAAGTTCAGAAGGAGCATGCCCCCGGCAGAAGTACACTGTAGTTGTAGCATTCGAAGTTTGCGTCAGGCGACTATTCCATCGAAGACGAAAACCGCGGTTGGTGGAGCGTACACGGCGTAGAGTACTGGGAGCTGCTCGATGAAGGTACCACAGTATCCGCCGACGTCTACGTTCGTCAATTACGAGTATTGAAGGCCAATGTCCAAAGTTCGCTACGGCGGCGGTCACATGTCTACTTCCAGCACGACAACGTGTCTGCTTCCACAGACCGCACTTCGCAAGATCGACCAAGGCCGAGCTGCTGTCGTACAGTTGGACCGTACTTCTATACCCACCGTACTCCCCAGACCTGGCCCCTTCAGATTTCCACCTTTTCTCCCACAGCCAACGCCACCTGGACGGCCAAGACTTCAAAACTCGCGACGAGGTCAAGGCGGCACTCGGCAACTTCTTCGAGCTCCAGCTTCCGGCCTTCTGGAGCAAGGGCATCCATGATCTGCCTATACCGTGGCAGAGGGTCATCGATAAAGATGGAGTATATTTCAAGTGAATCCCTGTTGTCGTAAAAAAGTTGTACGACAATGATTAAAATTGGTCAATTTGTCCGATTTATTATGAATCAACCTAATAAATAGGTAGCCCGCAGTGGGCGTAGCGCATTCGGATATACGGTCAAGCCAAAAAAATCATGGTTTGATCCATCATTGCCTAGAAACCAGCGAAAAAATTGGTGGAGATCAGCGATGTCCAAGCCGTATTGAATATACCTGAAGTAAGCGGAGGCCCACGTAAAGAAGGCAGAGCGTATAACAAATCAGATAGTGCTCGATCCAAAGAAAAAAGTTATTCCGAACTGTCTAGAGACTGGAAAAAGGAGGTACCATTGCCTGATGAAAGTTGGAAAGGATGAAATCACTAAATCTACGTTATCCGTGGAAACTTCACAAATTTGCGTGTCGACTAACCGCAAGCTATGCTTTCATTGCACGTAAACGTAATCTCTCGCGAATCTGGGAGGAGGCACAGGATGTGAGTGGCTGAGTGGCGGAGAAAAGAGCACTTTTCAACCTTTTTACAAAGTAACCACAAATTATTACATTATTTTTCTTTACTCTTTTTTAATCCTGCCTTAATGGCTCAGAATCACTGAGGCCGCCGCCCTTTGCGATTTTGCAGCGTCGCACTTTCGCACACGATACTGACTTTGAGATTGTGTAGAGCCGCAACTTCGCGTGCGAAAGTGCGACGCAGCAAAATCGCGGAATCGCAAACTCGCCAAGTCTGACGGCGGCATAACCGATGGCTCAAGCTTCACTATTCCGCACTGCCTACTTCTACGGAATTTGCGACAAAAAAAAAAGAATGCGATCGGACCCAGATGATGACTACTGTCAATGGAAGAGCGGTTTATCACATAGAAAATATTCTTTTTCGCTCTCTCATTTTTGAAGAATGCAACCCCTTTGCCATGGTAGCTATTTTAGTGAAAAGCATTGTTCCACATCGAGAAGAGGAGAGCAAAGTACTTGAGGCGCATACAAAAAGTACTGAGCACGAACAATACCCGCATGGCACCCACGTCCGCTCTATTTGAATATATGCTCCCACTGAGAATATTTGAAATATGTGTATTCCGGGCTTTGCTAAAAAAAACAAAATGTTTACATCTACCGATTCCAATTCGAAGATAAGCAAGCACAAAATAGTGGCTAAAAATGAAAAGAAAGCAATAAAAACAGTCGACCAGCATGTCGACCAAACATGGTGACCGTCGGCCGAGGAACCCTTTCCTGTGAATCACCACGATGCCCTCTCACTATTGCGACAACACAAAATTGATTCGATAGTAGGTGCATGGGTATCGATTGTTAATCACAGGACAGATGGGTGAATCACGAATTCGGAAATTCCTTAAAGAAGCAAGCCTTCTACCCTCTGAAATTGGTGAACATTTTTCATGAAATATAAGTACTTTCTGGTCTAGGTCACTGCCTTCGTCATACCTATTGTTTATGATTAATCTTGGGACCCGCTGTACAATGGATAAAGTGCTGAAAGCGTTGTCGGCTGACAAACCGTATCAGGAATGCGCCACGCTTTCGACGTTCACTCGGAATCGCAGTGGTATCTGTGTCGGTATCAAGTCTATACAGTGACTGTGAATCCACGGGATGGGTATCACTTGGCGTTTCTATCATTCGGAATGAAGCTACTACTAGTGCTACCAATGACCAGTCCTGACATGGTTATGACCTGGTTGCCTTGTAAAGAATCCGAGGCTGGCCACATTTTAGTGTGATGGGCAGGGCGCAACCAGATGTCGAGGAAAATGGCTGCCTCAGTAAGACTCCCCCCCCCCCCCACCTTGAACGGGATCCAAGACAACCCTCCCCCTTTTTTCAACATCTCCATAACCTCTACTTTGCAATTACGACGCTCTCCCCGCCACCCCGCCTGTCAAATGAAACCCCCTGTCGAGGAATCCACGACTCCCAGTGTACTCTCGTGACAGGGATGGGGGTCGATTGGTCCAATTTCCGCTTCGCCACGTCGCACTCGCGGGGCCGTCAGTACGAGTCGTTTGGAATTCCGCTCAAGACGCGATGGGCTGGTACCGTAAAGGACCTTTAAAGACTGCACCTATTTCTAGCGATATATTGTGAATTAGAATTCCCTAGGACTACAAGATGAGCTCTCCATCGTCCTTCGAAGCTAGTAAAGGCATAGCTATCACTGCTGCTATTGTACTTGAGGTTGTTGTTGATTGTTGTGTTGTCTTGATAGGTTTCGTCAACTGTTAACGCTCCAGGAGAAACTTCTTTGGATCACTTACTGCAGAATGAGAGAGAACAATAACATTTAATTTACCTTTGATATTTTAGTCATCTCAGAAAGCATAAGAACAAAAGCAAGTAGCCGCCAGCGCTGAAAATAGGTGCAATCTTTGAAGGTCCCTTACGGTACCAGCCCATTGCGTATTGAGCGGAATACCAAACGACTCGCACTCGCCGCGCCGTTCGCCGCGGGCGATCGCGCGAAAATTCGACCAATCGGCCCCTCCCTGGTGACAGCAGCGCCATTTGCTTCTTCCACATCATTACCCCAATCTAACCATCGGGCATATAAAGAATATCAGTCCCTGCGCTTCGAACTAAAAAAAAAAGTAAAAAATTAAATCATCTGAATTTCTACCTGTCACTGTCATATGTATCATCACCACTGCAGGTAATCTTATAATTTTTATCAGTCTGACAATAGAGGGTTGTGATAATCCCACTTAAAAATCTGCGGCTGTCAGCTCCGCTCAAAGTCTCGATATACTTCCTGCAACGCTTTACCTGGCACTCGCCACTAACGCTTCGTTAACAGAGCCCTTTAAAGGCATACCACGCGGTAATCGAAATAGGCACTCACCTTTTTGGGGCAAGTAAACCCTTGGGTAGTTGTCCAGGTCGCACACTTCTGCGGAACAACGACGCACTCTCGCAACGATCGACCCCTCGGCCTCAACCGAGTCGCACCCACAGAACCGAATTGTGCCCGGCGTTGGATGAACCAAATTCCGTGGCGTTCACGTGGCGAAGAAAGCTTGCGAACCATCATGAGAAGTTGAGATAAGAGAGACATTCTCATGAAGAAGACAACGTTAGCAGCTAGCAGCACGATACAGGTGATATCGTTGAAATTCGAGTGATACCAACAAGCAGAGTCTCGATTTTAGGCTGTTGTACTCGTACGGGGTTCCTCGAGTCTATCTTTCGTTTTTTTTTTGCTGCTGTGTAAATGCAGACTTCTACTTTCAGTAATAGGTGTGACAACGCTTACAATTTATCGCCAAGTGTGCCTTTAAAGGCATATTCCGCGCTCGCTATGGGTGGAGTAACCAATTGACTCTCCATTGGTTGTCAGCGGTTGGGAGGCGGTCTCTCCACGCCCCACTGCAGGCAATAAGGCGAGGAGAGACCGCCTTCGAACCGCCGACAACCAATGGAGAGTCAATTGGTTACTCCACCCATAGCGAGCGCGGACGTCTCTCCACGCCCCACTGCAGGCAATAAGGCGAGGAGAGACCGCCTTCGAACCGCCGACAACCAATGGAGAGTCAATTGGTTACTCCACCCATAGCGAGCGCGGAATATGCCTTTAAGCGTCTATATTTACTAGAATATGCGTAAAGTGAAATTTTGAGACGTTATCCCCCTTAGAATTTCATCATCTAGTGGTAGCTTTACATACGGATTCCAGGAAACACGTACAGCCTATTCATGGTAGAAATCAAATAACCAAATTTCCATGGATAATGCTTTCATACCATTCAGGCTTCAGGCTGCGCCTGCAACAGAGCTGCAATAGTCAAGGCATACATATGTAGATAAGGTAAGGACCCTCACCCAACTCGCCGAATCCTAATCCTCCACAGTGCGTTGCCAGTACATAATAGATTTCGAAAGGCAGAAAAGTAGTTCTAGCGCTGGCTAATTCATCTTGCCTTTGTAAAAAAAGCCAAAATCAATGCCATCACGAAGAAATCGAAGCATGGCCATTCTAAAGATGAAACCCAAGTATTGAGTCCTACTATGGATTGTTGTGCTTATTGAAACAAAGCTGTTGAGATCGTACAGAAAGCGAGGGAACTGTCGAAAGTTCCATACAGCTGCGGATCTGCTCCTGTTCGCGAATATGAATATGGGAAAACTTGTTGAATATCGATAACAACTATTGGTAGCTCAAACCATTCAGGCGAATAATCGTGCATAATGGGGTTGGGAACACTGTTGAACGTTCTCCGGCAAACAACAACGGTACAGGGATTCAATTAAAAATGGAAGGATCGTGACAATACCACTTCGCCGCTCATCCCCACTTTGTGCATTGCAGTACCGGAATAAAAAAGACTGGCATTGAGCTTGCAGTTAACCATATGACCGTTAAAATGTTTGAATAGGGAAACGTTATTTCAATCATATTTTGGTTTAGAAACAGTCAATTTTGAAGATAGGGTAGAAAAATTGCGAGCTGATTATTCTCAGTTTTCTAGAAAAAATCGTTAAGAGTATCCAGAACATTGGGGAATATGAAAGCAAAGATGCTAAGTAACGCAAGAACAGGATGCAACGTTGAAAATAACGAAAAAATAATAGAAGAAAAATTAATTTCTCGGCCTACATGAACCTTGGACGATGTACCGAGGACGTGCTTACGCGCCCTTTGCATCCCTAAGGCCACGGTCATACTTTGCGCCGGCATGGAGTGGCTACGTTCACAGTCAACAAGGCAGAGTGCCGCGGAGAGGTGCGCAAAATTAAGCAGGCAATGAGACAAGGTGGTACAGGTAGAGACGCAGAAACACGCAGCCACGCCCTGCCGCCGGCACCGTAAAGTATGAACGGGCCCAACTGTGAGGCTGATGCAAATAGCGAGTACAGCAGTGGCCATTGCTCCCCTTCAGCGCTACTCTGTCAGCTGCGATAGAGACCTTATAACTAGACCTTGTCTACTAACGTAAGTTTCATAACGGATGATCTCTATGAAAGCCGCCCCCGCAAACAACAAGATCATGTGGCATACCTATCCTTACCCCTAGCGCCGTCTTTCGGTGTTTTTGTCACTATTTCAAATTTTCACGCAATCAATTCTTTTTGAAGGTTTTGATAAGTGACTCGTTCATGAGTTTTTTCAGGTATTCTGAACCATTGCCCTCTGAATTATTAATGGCAGTGGGGGACTAGAAAGAAACTGCGCACACATACCTCATGGTATATGTAGGCACAACAAAGAGTTTTTGAAGTACTGATATATTTCAAAGGCACCGGAAGAGCGGCAAGGAAGAAAAGCAAACTCGGAAACACCATTCCCTGTAAAAGAACATACGATTTAAGTAGAGATAATGTGAAGCGAAATTAGCGCTGAAAAACGTGGATTCGGGGAGCTACTGTGATCCTGGTGCGCTTCACCTCGAGCTGCACGCTTGAATGGCCAAGTTACCTGCTGGCAGCGGGAAGAGGAGGCTGACGCCGCTGTCATTTGGTGTGACGTAGGACGAATTTGATTTCCAACAAACAGCAACAAAAGTGAAATAGTGAAAGGGAGAATAAACGAAAGAGTAATAAAAAAAAGTAATCAATATAAAAAAACCCATTGAATTCTCACCGGGGGTATTGGCAAAACGTGTGTGCAACTGCGGCGAACTGAACGAGCTGCTAGCCTTCACAAGAAGACAAAACGCTCCCTTTCCGTGCCTTTAGACGCCGAAGACAATGCTTGCGACAAGGACCTATGAGAATTTTTTAGAATCTGACATGCTTCTGTCGATCCGTATTTTGTGAATTTATTGCAAATTATGTATGAACGAGGTCCCATTTCCGCAAATGCGTTGGTCGATAGCGAGCAAGAAAAAAAATCGCATGCACTCTCACGACAAGACTATCGTTGCCATAATTAGAAAGGTTTATCGCTCCGTTTCGGTGTTGAATCGAAAGGATGGAGTTCGTGGGATGGGCGTGGTTCGTGAATTGGAGCGAATTTTAACTATAGGTGCTTGCATATACATACCAAAATTTATTTTCATTAACAAGTAAATATATAAATGTGTTTACATCTATAATATTGTTTTTCTCCCTTTCCTTACTGATGAGCACAGAGGGAGAAGATTCTTCGCTGTTTGGATCCGTCTAGGGGCCCGTGCGAAACGGAAACCAAACTAATTCTTTGTTAACAAGGAAATAACTGTTGAATATCTATAACAAATAATTACCTGTCTAACTAATCACTCAATTTGAAACAAACGTAATTGAAAGAAAATGTTCAAATATAAACCTTCTTTGTTTGAAGAACTCTCACATATTTCATCTTGCAATAAGATATTATGACTTGATTCCACCAGACTAACAGTAATAACTGCTCCGAAGATGATACTGAGTCATATGAGAAAAGTTAGTTTTATTTCCTGATCAACACATTTGTCAGAAGAGAAGCAGGGTCAAATAAAGTCGGGAGAGACGCAATTTTGCGTCGACGTCGAAGCTCCTTTCCTTCCCTAGGCTTAAACTAAAATTGATATCCTCTTCTCAAACACGGAAAAGCATCTGTCAAAGCATAGGTCTCATCTGCTTTAGCCTAAGCCTGGGGAAGGAAAGAGGCTTGACGTCGGTGAAAATTCTGCGCCTCCCCCACCCTCCGACTTTATTTGACCAGAGAAGCAACAACTTTTTCAGTTATCAGTAGAGGCAACCACAAATTAAATAGATTCAGCTTGAAAGCTCTACCATCAGAATACGAAATATGGATATATTCAAAGCGCGTAGGTGGCTGTTCGAACAAAAGACTGGCCTAAAATGGAGTGTTCATGTGCATAGTAGTGCAGTGCGAAGAACATGGGAGTGCACTTCAAACGCAGCGGCCGATAAAGAAAGTCAAAGCTGTCTGTTTATTTAACAAATGGTTCAGCACATAAACAAGCGAACATGACATGTGGAGTCGATGTTTTCAATCGGAACAAAGGAGGATCATTGATGGATCCTAAGATATGAAAGTTGAGGGAAAATGCTGAAAGACTGATTCACTGTGAAAGAAGGAAAATAAAATCGGAAGTAAGAGGCAGAAAAACAGTAAAAGGGGTATCTAGTCGATATGGCAGAACAGAAAATATAGCAGGCAAGGCAGTGCATTTGTTTGCAGGAATCATCCACGGAATCTGCTTGACTACAATTCCTCTTAATCACGCAAATTGATACAGTACATGAACAGAAACACCAAAAATGGAGAAACTTCTTCAATCGCAAGCAGAAATCGAGAAACTGAAACAAGAGCAACTCATTTGAATTTCCGCTGAGCAACATTCGAAAAGGCTATGGTGGGTACAGCGCAGCTCGAATTTCACACTCAGTGGTGATATCCTTCACTCTCTGCGTTCCTGACCGCGCGACAATCACCTCTATGATCCTAGAGACCTCGCGACTCCGCCTCCCCAGACGCTCCACCTCGTCGGAAGTCACTTTGAGGAATTGTTTGGTAATCTTGTCATCGGACACTGTTGTTTTTTTCGAAAGTAAATACAATATCTATAAGTACATATATAGATAACAGAAGGACCCAATTCGCCAAGGGCGATTCTTTAAGGCCACATTCTCGAAAATTCGACGATTTTTGACCCATACGTGAGCTAGAGAGCCAGTAAGTAAAGTGGTTCCGTTACTGGGAAACGAGTGGGAGTTGTTGGGGTGCTGGCCTTTCCCTTTCCGGCTTCTTTCTCGTCACTTTTTTTGAGCTCTCGTCGGCTTAAATTCGTCCAATAACCAGTATTGAGATACGGAGGAGAGCCCGATTCGAATGTTTTAAGGATATCCTCCTTTTAATTTCTCCACTTACTAGTTCCTCGATGACTCACCGACATTTCAGTGGGGATCGCCTTTGAATATTGGTCCAGCCCGAGGTGGAGGGTAAAGTGCTCGCATAAAAATACTGGCGCTCTCTAAGTAGGCTTTTATGGTGCCAGTGAGGTACTTTAGTAATACTTGGCGGTGTACATAACGGGTAATTGATCCAGGCTTCGGCCTTTGAAGCAGACAATTTGGTCGATATTTCATACCACTTGTCAAGCTGGAACTACAAAAACGGAAATCCTAATTTTAGAACCATCGAATTTCACAAAAGGAGACGTTGGGGACTGCTGGCGTTTTCATCGTTTAAAGTGTTAGGCCGCATGCATACTTTTCGGTGCCGTCGGCAGGGCGTAGCTGTGTCTCTGCGTCTTCACCTATTTTACCCTGTCTCGTCGCCCGCGTTGTCTGTGCACCTTCCTCGTGCCACTCCACCTCGCTGCCTGAACGCGGCTAGGCCCCGCCGGCGCAAAGTATGCTCGGGCTACGCCCTCCCGACGCAAAGTATGAACGCGGCCTAAGCCTCTCAAAGCGGTTAATGTCGCTTAGGCTGCGTTCATACCAAATTGAATGAGAGTTTTGGCGCATTCGCGTCATGCATGAGACACGTATCGATCAGAAAATGAGAGTACTGGCGCATCCGCGATTTGAGAGTATTGGCGCATCGGCGCATTGGCGGATCGGCGCATCGGCGCATCCGCGATTTGAGAGAATTGGCGTATTCGCGTGATTGATAAGATACATATCGATTGAAAAAGTGAGAGTATTGGCGCATCGGTGCATTGTCGGATCGGCGCCTCGGCGCATCCGCGATTTGAGAGAATTGGCGCATAAGCGTGATGGATAAGATACATATCGATTGAGAAATGAGAGTATTGGCGCATCCACGATTTTGGATATTTGCCATAACAGAAGATCAAGAAATGGAAGGAGGAGAAAAAGAAATCAACCGCACGTCGGCACGCGCCGCGTTCAAAAGGGTGACGTGGCACGCCAATTCTCTCAAATCGCGGATGCGCCGATGCGCCAAAACTCTCATTCGATTTGGTATGAACGCAACCTTAAATGTCTTATGGTGTGTCATGCCTGATTTCCCGAGTACTGAGTCCATACTACTTCTTGTGCAAACTGATACTGTCTTTCATATCTGGAGTAAACAGAAGTAATACAACACCTCCAGCCACTGACGTTCCTGTGCACCTTCGTAATCTGCCAATTGCATGAGAGAACTCGTTCACGGGGGTACCTGCCTAGGAAAGCCGTCCAGTGTGAAAATAAGATTAGTTAGATATTTTAAAAGTTTTAAAAACTACTCACAACCCATCGAGGGCGGATTATGAACAAATTTTGTTGAGAGCCACAAATGCGGACAAAACTAAGTGACGTCATACCGTATTTATAATAGAAATGTGAATTGTCCATACTTGAGTGAACCGTATAGCATTTTCAGACCGCATCAACAGAGCAGTTTGATCGAAAAACAATTTACGACCTACTTCACTCGAACGATGGGATAAACAGGAAATAGCACTTTCCGGTTAGCCACGAGAAGTGCTTTATTGGGGGGCGTGACCAGTATCCAAGAAACTGGCTATGCCCACCCTGGCGCAGTTACTACCGCTATGTGTAAAAATCAAAGCCGCCTCGATATGTGATTACGGATAGCAGGGAGGCACGACAGGTCGGCTTTAATTTGTGGTTCCGGTTTGCGCCACGCACTCGACTTCCATTCTCAATCGTAGTGATCTTGAATGAGAGTCAACAGGTTAATCTGTTTTGCATCATTTTTGTGAAACTTTTTTGAGTCTTATGGAATAAATTTTGTAGCCTCACACTATTTTTTCCGCGCTTGTTTAGGGCAGAATATAGGCAGTCATTGTCGAACGTCAAGCATGATTTTCACCTCAACAGCTGCTGTAAGAGAGCATTAAATTTGCACCTCCTTTCGACTCTGTCCCTGGACAAGGTACTATAGAGAACCCTGGATGGGATCTATTGAGAAGACAATGCATTTCGAGGTAAATATTGTCATAGCAATAAAAGGAAAACTAGACTCGCGAATTGCTACAAAATAATGCAAACATTTCGAAATGCTCCGTCCTTAAAAAGGCCTTCAAGATAAATACTGGCAAAAGGCAAAGCAAATCACCTGAGCCAGAACGTCTTGTCAGGACAAATTAACAACGGCTCCACTTTGCAAAGGATAAAAAGCAAGAACTAGAATTTACACAGTGGTAAGACAAATTGCCAGAAAAGACCCTTGATGAATCACCGAAGCAACAGGTTTTGGAACTAATGGCAAGTAGGAAAAACAGGATAGTAGGTAGTACACCGAGGATGAACTCGAGGATTATCTAAATAAAAAACCAATATAATATAAGCAGAGAATAAAAGACATCAAGCGCCTCCATCATGAGAAATCTGAATAGCACAGTTCTATAAAAAACATTAAATAAAGTAGAAGGCATAAGGCAAAAGAAGCAAGATCGACGGTTTCCGACAGCAATGGAGTGTCACGCGACCGATCGGTTATTGGAATACCGACCCGCATTTGATCTGCAGTGGCTTGACCATCCTTTTCACTCCAGCTTTCCTAACTTTGTATAAAACCGCTTCCGTACTTGTGTATAGCAACAAAAGCGTTACGGAACAACTCCGTAGAAGCCTTAAAAATTCGTCACTTATATCTTCATTGCAATAAATATTATTTTGCGGAGCGGACTTCAGGTTCACTTTATCATTATATGTACTGGAGAATCAAACAGACGAACAGACATTTTGAAACTGAACGCTTATCCAACTTGTCAATGAATCATCTCCCCTACGTCGAACTGATAAACTAGTAGAAACTTCCAAGTTTTCAGACCTTTCTGGCAGTCTTGCCATTCTCCCATCCACTCATTTCCAAAGTAGCTTTTGATGCTTCCACTTCGGGTGCATTCGCAGGACGTTGGTGCACCGTCTTGTAACCTCCGCTGCAATTTGAGAAAAGCGGACGTAAGGCTGCGGTCATTCACCGCCGGCAGGGCGTGGCTGCGTTCACAGGCAGCGAGGAAGAGTAGCTTGGGTTAGGTGCAGAGATAACGCAGGCAACGAGGCAGGATGGTATAGGCAGAGACGCAGAGATACGCAGCCACGCCCTGCCGCCGGCAGCGAAAAGTATGACCGCGGCCTAATTAACTCCAGCAGTTCTCCAGGCGACCATCTCTCAAACTTGTGTAATTAAACCACTTAATTTCATCCACCAGTCTCCACAAATGTTCACAGTGCATAAAATAAATCAAAATAGAAACAGTTTTGAGCATCTATTTCAGTTCAGTGAATTTCATTTCAGTTCAGTGAATGACTTCACAAGCAAATGAAATGTTTTCAGTGCCCGCACATCTTCGTATCCATTTTCAGTGGAAGTACAGCACGATAAAAGGGCTCTGGATGGTTCTTGTCTTATTCAGAAGTAAAATACATAGAGGATAATGGGTAGAGCGATCGGCGTCCTCCAGTGAATATTCCTGAATGCGCCACGCATTCCAGTTCCATTTAAAATCGTAGTGACAGTTGAATGTGATTTTGCCCATTCATATGACCATTTGCGGGAGTAGCCAAAACGTTTACTGAAAACGTTTTCCATTCCGACTACACCGGCATTAAACCATTACCAGGCTTCCATGTCGTGACATACACCGGTTCGGGCAAGGGTAGCGTTGTGGGCGCACCGTGGCGACAAAAAGGTGCTTTCTGGATAGTAACAAAGATCAACTGCCCCAGTGGGATTGGTCGACTAACCTGACTTTCGCGAGATAGCCTCTACACTCAAGATAGGACAACAGAGTTGGTTAGCAATGGAAAACGAGAAGAGCGCAAGGTATACTTGCTGGCATTGGCCAAATACAGCGTAGCGCCGATGGAATCACCATGAAAAACCCGCCCAGAGGTACCGCCCGCAGTGAGGAGAAAGCGAGAATTGAGAAGGCATACTCCCGGCGAATCATATGATCTGTAGCGAAATCATCGCCTCGCTTGTGACACGCCCTGGTGAAAATCCTGACATGAAGGTACACACCCCAGCCGGCTGAGTTAGCCTCTCGCCCGTCTGTATTCTACCCTCTTAGACTAGAGATGCAGAGGAGGTGAAGAGAAGGAAGTGAGAACGCGCCTCGGGATCCCAGCTCTCGTGTTTTTGATCGCTTTATTCCGTTCTTTCTCTACACTACCGACAACTCACAACTACTTCAAAATTTGCCGAAACACCCCTTTCGGAGTGTTTAGGCCACAGTAACCGCACCTCACTCCTCAAGATTAATCACTGAATTATGATGCGTTTGTTGGTCTTGATACCGCACTTCGGGTAGGAAAATAAGGGTATTTCCCGCTCGAAAAGTATGATACAAACTGGGAAGCGGGACCTGACAAGGCGGAGCATCCCACTAAAACAATTCTCAATAATTTATTATTTCAACAATCAAATAAATTTATCACTCTGCAGCCGAGCACTTAACTATGTACCTGGATGTAATATAATATTATTATTAGCCAATTGCACTTGATATCTGTTGAAAACATGGAACATTTACCGACATAAACGTCGAAAGACGAAACTAAACATGAAAGCACCATAGGTGAACACTAATATACTCTTTCAATCATTCAGTGATTACGTAAACCATCGCTTTTATATCGCGTGCGCGCATGCCCGCAAAATCTTCAGAACCAATCAATAAATGCTCGTCATGAGATGCGAAACAGCTTTAGGGGAGAACAAAACGCCTTCAGGGCGACATTAAGACTAAGTAAAAACGGCAAAAATCGAAATGCGCATATAAGGCACACCGTATACATGTATAGTTACTAATAATAAACACTTATGAGTTGAGCAACAATAAAATACATGGAATCGATTGCTTAGGCACTAAGTGAATTTGACTTTCTCATTGCAGTCTACCGGCGGTAACCATTTGCTGGATAGAATGCATAGGGCTGTGGGTGAACAAACGGTCGCCAACGCTGCTGATGAACATTTATCGTCGGATCTTGGAAATATGGTCCATGGTGCGACTGTCCGTGATGCTTCGACGATTGTTGAGAGCGCTGCGGCGGAGGTGACACACCAGTGGCTACTCGCTGAAATGCCTTGCAGTACACAAATAAAACAACAGACATGAAAATGAGCAGCTGGTTTTATTGTTCTGAGGTCAACACTAGCAGCACAAGTCAAGGGCGACGATCAATGAGAAGCGATCAGCAAAGGACCTAGGCATGCCGTGCGATGCCTAGAAATTATTTGAGATACCCCATATAGTCTTGCTATGTGACACTTTTTGGTACCGGGGCCCGCTGGTGCCACAACTTTGAAAAATTTCACATAGAGAGCATTCGGCATCCTGGTCTCGAATATAATCTTGGCAAATTTTGCATCTTTCGGGGCGTGGTTTCCTGGAAGCCTGTTAGTCATTTCTGGCCGACCTGCCGCAGAATAGCGTACTAGCCCGAAAATATACCGGATTGCCCCCATGAACAAGTTTTTACCGAATGTGATAAAAATATGGGGTCAATTCGTTGCCCATGCCAAATATGGGCAGCTCCAGATTTCGTACTCAATAGTTAAACAGAGAAACCATCCAGTAAATGAAATATTCCATGGGCAGAACCCTACAAGAGTCGCTAGATGCTTGGGAGCCCCTGTTGAATCGATTTTTAGGGATCGGAGACTATGCGGTTCCTGTTCCAAAAATGGAAGGAGGGTAACTAAAATACGCAAGGAAGATAAATTTGAATTATGAAGTAAAACAAAAATAGGAAACTGAACTCCAAACTATCTTACCGGGCTCGGTGGAGCCTCGTAGATCGAATCGTCACGAGACCCTTTACGTGAATTCCTATGCTGCCGTGGGGTTTCAGATGGAGTGGCTGAGGACTGAATTATACTGATAGCTTCAAACTTGTGTTGCTATATGAAGAGCAGCACAAAAAATTGCCTAATGAGTAAACCAAACTCCCGTTACCTCACTGGTTCGACGGTGCCTACTCGGCCGTGAGCTTCGCCCCACATGCGTTCGAACATAATCACCAGCATACGACGGTGCCGGTGGAGGCCCTGCTAAAGCGAGTACATTGGTGAAATCATAGACTTTCTCTGCGAATTAACTTTAACACTGACCAATAGCGAGATAGTTTGGTGGACCACCGGTCACTATGGATTGCGGTACCGAGTAAGTATATGACGTGTGTTGATAGACACTGAAAAACACGACACCTCAAACGAAAACTGAAAAAAAAACTTCAAAGCCATGATGAAAGTACTATAATAAGAGCAAAAGAGTGAACAAAACAGATAAACCTGAATCAAAGGAAAAACGAGCAATGATTTAGCAGAACTCCGTGGTAACAAGTGAAAATGAATGATACACATAAAGATAAATTAATGCAAATTGAAAGCAAGTGCGTGACCAAGTGAATTTTGAAAACAAACCCTTCAGGATGAACTGCACGAGCGGTCGTAGGGATGTAATATATGGAGCTTTCATCATCAAAATCACAACAGCATTCAGCACAACTTATAGATGAACATGTCGGCAGATGAGTGGAGAATAGTAGGCACAGACTGAAATGAAAACGTAATAAAAAGGTAAAGAAACCCAGATCAGTCGATCAATGACGCCGGAGCCAAATAAAACACGAAAACCTTTCTGTCGCTTGTAGAAAAGAATCACTGTGAAGCTCAGTCCAGAAGAAATCGCAACGCAACCTCATTATTCTGAGGGAGCTAGCCTCATTATTCTACAATAGCATCAACAAAGCCTAATCAACTGCGCAGGCACCTGAAGTGTCTCTAGCGTTAACCTTCCTGGCGGGTACAGGTGTAGAGACCGATGGCAACCGCTGAAGAAAAGATGCTCACCCGTAAGAAGCGTCCGCCGAGAGGGCCTACCAGTTAGGTCCACCGTCACTCCACCCAAATCTTCATTGCCTTTAATTAGGCTTTGACACTATTTTCGTGATAAAGTAATACCATAAAACTACGTGCAAGCAGGGTGCATTCATGTAGAGTGTGGAAGAAGTCATGTAAATAAATGACAAAATCGACGTGTGTTAAATTTCCAGAAATAAGTTGCGGACTTATAGTCATACACACAAGCACACCAGCGGTCGCTTCCTACAGCCTTACCAACGCCCCTCTGCACGATCAAGAAAGCGTCGGCCTCCCAGCTCAAGAGTTTGACTTTAATTATTCAGCAACGTAGCCAGCGACATTTTGGTCAAAAATATCTGGGGCGTATCATCATAAAATTTTTTATGATTAATGAAAAGCCCTTTGCACACAATTTCTGCCGTGCTACTTGTAACTATATTATAATAAAGGTTGAGAACGTACTTTGGCAAGAAGAAGAGGTAATGCAGCAGCGTAGCAACTGAATTCAACAAAAGGATCTTGAAAATGTGACTGATGATAGGTGCATCGACGGCAAACAATGGTAAATAAGTAATGACCGGAACAAGACATGCGAACACCACCGGGAGGAATGTGGCCTGTAAAAGAATATTTTTGCACATCTCCGAAAACCGAAATATAGAGCTAGGAATTGGGTACCTGGAACGAGTACTGAATCCGGACTCCGGCTCTCATTTGCTGCTTTCCAGACACGGAATAACTATAGCAGAATGCCATCACGACTACAGAAGTTAGCATGTTGGCTGAAAATGACTTCCCCTCTAAATGTAGCTCAGCCTGGACTTCAAGTGTCAAAAGTGTCAAAATACAAAAAAAAGGCAGCTTCGCGACCGCTCGCAATGTCATATATTAGGTTGATCGGAAAGTTTTGATAGGGTTGAGATTTTTTTCTATTACTCAGCAAGTAATGCAGGCTACTCAAGAATATAATAATCATCGTTAGTTATAACATTGTCCCACCTAAAGAGCAGGTCAGCGATTTTCTTGTCCCAGAATTAGGAGGATTAGGAGTCAAAGAAGTCACCGACCACATGTTCAAGGTGACGAATTTTCATTTGCTAGGAAAGCCTTAGGGGGCCGGAACAAGTGGTAATCTGAAGGGGCAATATCAGGGGAATAGGACGGATGTGGAACCTTGTCCCAACCTAGCTCTTCCAATTTTGCACGGGTTCCTCACATAGGTAAAGAGACCCGTGCAAAATTGGAGGAGCTACCTTGGGACACGGTTCCACATCCGTCCTATTCCCCTGATATTGCCCCTTCAGATTACCACTTGTTCCGGCCCCCTAAGGCTTTCCTAGCAAATGAAAATTCGTCACCTTGAACTGTGGTCGGTGACTTCTTTGACTCCTAATCCTCCTAATTCTGGGACAAGAAAATCGCTGACCTGCCCGTTGGGTGGGACAATGTTCTAACTAACGATGTTTACTATATTGTTGATTAGCCTGCATTACTTGCTGAGTTGTAAAATAAAACAGAAAAAATCTCAACCCTATCAAAACTTTCCGAACAACCTAATAGATAATGATGATGGTTCAATGATTTACTACTTACTGTTTATTTCAATTATTTGTCACTGTGCGCAAAAACAGGCGTAGAGCATTTTCTTAGAGCCTGTACTTATTCCTACTTCTAAGCAAACACCGCAAATTCAAGTTCAGACATTTTCCGTGAGATAAGCACAAGTACTTACCGGATATAGCCATGGTGACCGTCAACACGTTCATTGGCACACCCCAGTGTGTAGCATAGCCAACTGTCTCAACAAAAACTGAAATAAGCAACTTTTTATACCTGCAATTATTCTCAAAAAGGGAGAAAATGGGAACAAATCAGCTCACCTGCAACTGAAGTAAACACAAGGACACAGGTGAGAGCCGGCTGGCCAAGAAGTACAACTGACAGCACAAACAGGCACACTAGTGATATGCCGAAGACGAACAAACCAGATGAAATTACCTAAAGCGATTATTACGACTACGAATAGTTGCTCAAAACGCTTTAAACAGTAAATCATGAGAGGCAAATAATTGTGGGGAACACATAGGTCACTAGAAGTAAATATTGCTCGTTAAAGAAATTCAAAATCAACGTCCCGATAAATAGTATGTGAGCTCGTAGCTTGAGCATTCTAAAGCCAACACCGAACACACAAACTTAGTGTGGTCAAAGTAATTCATATAGTTAAGATCAATTCAGGAAAGGAACTCATGAAAACTGCCCAGAATGGGAGACTAAGAACTACATCTCGTCAAGATATCGAAAATACTGATGAGAAACGAAGATATTCAGATGAAATTTATAAAACAAAAACGAATTATAAAACAAAAACGAAATCCAAAAAAATAAAAATGAGAACATCATAACCCGAGAGGTTAAGAGAAAAAAAACACCAAATTTCACTTTTCCATGTTTATCGGCTGATCCTTGGGTGAAAGTTGGGGGTTCACCCAAAAATTCGATATTTCAAAACTCCAAAATTATTTCGATTTTCCGTAATTAAGGAAATTTCATTCCAAAATAACATACCGATATATCGTGCTTGAGGGACATTGTGAACGGTGCCCGTACGGAGACAGGTAAATGGTAGTTACGGGATTTAGCAAGTATCGATTGCACTAGTGACACCCTGAAAACCGTTTTAAGCGGTAATATGTATATATACTCCATTCCGGAGCGCTTGATAAGGCGTGGCCTACGGACATGGGTGAATGGCGAGAGTAAAAGTGCGTGGCAAGAGTGAGAATGGGTGGCGGGGTGAGAGAGTTTGATACACTCTCACCCAAGTCCTTAGGCCACGCCCTATCAGCGCTTCGAAATGGACTGTACGTATCAAAGTTACAATGAGCATAAAAATACCGTTCATCAACGCCCTTCTGCGTGAGTTCAAGATACATTCGTGATCGCGTGATTTGTGTTTGGTGACGATCGAACGTGATGTCTGATGTGAACCGCTTGTATGGGTCCGTCTCGAGGAACACGAGATTTACCACTGGCACGAATGTGTCCTGAAAGAACCTCGTGTACATACAGATTTCTGTGAACTAGACACAACAACTCGAAAATGTGAAAAGTTATAAAAGGTATTAAAAACATAGTACAACATCAGAAAAAGATACATAACAGAGGAATGTTCCTACTCACAGCATTTATGTCATAAATCGTATTCTTCTCAAACTTGGCAAACTCCGCTAACCAACTAATTGCTCGCGAAGCATAACCGGCGCTCTGAAAATAGGCAATTCACACCTAGTCTGGTTTCAAGTCCTTTAAGTCCTTTGACAATGTAGGTATTAATGAATGGTGTGCATTTCTGATATAAATATTTTCAAAATTTCTTCGATGTTTTATGAGCAAAATCTTTTGATGCCACTTTATATCTCAAATACAACAAAGCAGCCAATATCCAATTACCAGTCATTCAATTGAAAAAAGAATGGCTCTGAAATCTCAAAATTGCATGAAGCAACAAAAATCTATTGAAAATAGAAATAAATAAAAATCCTCGAGATGAAAAACAACCAACCACTGCACTATCCATGATTTCCAGAATTGAATCTCGAACCTCTTCATTATCGTACTCCACCGCGTCATCGATTGCAATCTGAAAGTCCAAAATTTACCGTGAAAACGATTATATCCCTACGCCATCAGCGTTGATCGCCGCTCGCTGCACATAAGCACCGCCACAGTTAGATACCAAATATTAAACGCGTGGTCGCAAAACGAAGGAGCCTTATGTACTACTGTTCAGAACTCGCAGAGTCATAGATGAATATTCCAATGAAATCCGGATGGATAAGCGAACTCGCAGAGCTTTAAATGAACCATTCTGAGGTGAAATCTGGATGGATAGGTGCACATGTCATAACAAGGACGCTGAGTATTAGTTAGCCATGTCTTCCAGATAGCTGCTGCAACCATCTGCACATATCCGCAACCATACGCAGCTGGGGGAGGGAGACGTCTAACCACTGTACGTAGTTGGGGATTCCTCGACCAACGTTCATCAAATACGAATTGCTCCCCTACCAATCAGAGAATGACTCCTTCCAGAATTCCGCAGCCAACGCTTGACTCAGACTGAAATGCTGCTTTAGTACTCAATTACATATGGTACCCACAACTATTCACACGCTGCGTACGGCCGCTTTCATACTTTGCAGCAGCGGCGTAGACGGCGGTAAACGAGTACCCGCCGCCGGCACTACTGCGACGCGCTCTATTTATAAAGCTCGATCTAACCATACTGCAGTATGATGATCGCGGCGACAGCCTGTGCGAATCTGGCGGGGATTTTTGGCATAGTCGAAAACTGTGGCAAAATTCGCACGGGCTATCACCACGACCATCATACTATGGTTTGGTCTGTGTTATAAATAGAGCGCGTTGCAGTAGTGGGGCGTTGCCGTGCCTGCGTCGGTTGCCGTCATTGAATCCGGTGCCACAGCTGCAAACTATGAAAGCGATCTACGAAATCCTGACGCAAGAGTGCACACCCGGAATGTTCTAGTGGTGGCCGCCAGCATGAAGACCTCAAAGTGATTCCAGGCAATTTTCGCATGGTTTTATTTTTTTTTTACAATATTCATTAGTACAAAACCGTGCCCTTCAGAATTTACACTACGGTCATATACCTCTATGAACTGTGTGGTTTTGCCGAACATCTCTCTATACTCTTCCAAGAAACGACGTGCAGGAGCAGCCGATGGTAAGAAGTGCTCCTCACGCATGTCAATCCTAAAAGTCGTAGCAGTTACCTTCAGAACGCCATTGCTCACCGTAAACAATTATGGAAATCATGCACGATAGAAATTCAACGTATTTTGAAAACCTCACTTTATGTTGATACATCCCCAAATGGCGAATATCAGCACGATGGTGCATCCAATTACGATCAAATAGCGCGAATTACGTGCAATCAATCGATCGCCAAGGGCACGTGCTACACTGGGACGCGTATCGATCAAACGATCGTGAAGTGTAAACAGGGCCGACGAGTCGAAATCGCTCAGATTTGGCGCTGAAAAATGCAATAGATGAAATATCTGTTCCTCATGGTGCCGGTGGAATACTTTAGCATAGGAATCCACCTCACAACGGGTAGTTATATACATGAACAAAAAACAATTCAAAAGAAAATTCCAAGTTGATTGTACCTGTGAAATGGGTGTCGCCTGTAGTGAAACACTGATACCATTTCACTCCCTTTGCCTCGCGTCGACCACCAATGTATACGAAAACCGAGACGAACCTTCAAATATATTGAATGGGTACTGAGTAATTGTACACACAAATGTAACTAGATACAGCATTTTTCTAAAAGACTACCTCACGCTAGGGCGGCCTCTCGATGTGAATTGAGAAAAATTGGTTTACATCAATGCTTGGTAATAGTAATATCTCTCACACACATAAATTTTGCTCGTCACAAGTGTCAGAGGAGAACAAAAGGCTCTATTTTTTGGGTTTTCACTCGGTTCGTTGAGTTTTTCTCCACTACTGCACTACTTAGCACTTCTACTAGATTCATTTTCTGCAGTTGACCAAGTTATCACAGCCATTGCCTTAAAGACACCGCCTGGGGTAAGGTGAAAGTGAGAACTGGGAAGATATGTTCTCTGAAACAAAAATTTCACTTTAGAAAAGGTGACTTGTGACTAGTCTCGCACTGAAAAAGGCGTGGCTGGGGTCTTACGACGGTCCCACATCACGGCGAGTCAAGTTGTCACGCAGCCGCCGGGGAGTTGCCCGGAGGGTCGGGGGACCAACGTTCGCGGCCGGCCGCTCTCCCTCGTCTGCGGTTGTGTATCCTTATGTCGGGATTTCGCACGACGACGAGCGGCGTGCGACACAGTGTGTGCGAGCTACGCGCGTCGAGGTAGTTGGGTCTAGCACGATCACACGGTAATGCTAGGAGCGCGATATGCAGTTGACTTGTAATCGCTTCGGGACCCAACAATACGGTGCCTTTAGCTCGTCCGCACTGCTTCGCTTACTACATGCCCCGGAGCGAATTCCTGACAAAAGGGTACAAATCCCCTCGTCCGCATCTGCACCAGCTAGTGACGCAGAGGGGCGCAGAAGTGGAGGAGTTTTTCGGGTCCCTCATTCTCGGGGTTTTTGCCGTCTAAGCACTCCTGCTTTCACATTCTACAATGATTCCATCATCTGCAAAATTCACTCCTTCCGCCGTCTTCAGAACAAATTCCTCTCCACTTCTATGTGAGACTCGAATATTTAACTGAAGCCTTCTAACATTTTCGGGAATTTTCGGGATCAGAATTGAAAAATGATGTAGTACAACGCTTCAAAACTCGAGGAGTTTTCCAGCGAAGCCGCTTTGTTAAAGACACTGATAGGGGTAATGTGAGTGATAAGGAATCGCCAAAAGCAGTCATTCACATAAAAATAGGGGTCTAGAAGAAGCCTATTTGCGGGCTCCAACCGCCGTTCTTGGCTCGGTCCGCCTCCTAGCGACTGATTGGCTGGAGAGGAAATGGAAGGTATCGCGGCCCACTTTCTCAAATTTAGCTTGGAGCTCACTCCAGAAAAAGGATGCTTTCTCATTTCCGAACACCCCTTCGTGTTCACGACATGGCAACACGTCAACGGAAAACTCGTCTGGGCTACCCGCCTCTCCCCGGGAAGGCTCCACGTCGAGAATCAACGGTAGGAGGGGTCCTATTTCTCAGGTCTTTGGCCATTTCCATCCGTTTTTTCTTCATTGTACTATTACTAGACATTTCAACTTTCATTTTCACTGCTTTTTTCACTCTTCGTCCGAATTTCCCCTACTTTCACTCTTCGTCCGAATTTCCCCTACCACTGCCTTTAACGACCGCCCCTGAACATAGGTGGTGCCATCATGTAACTAAAGGATTAACAAAACTTGATCTTTAAAAAACAGTAATAAAGGATAGACTTTCAAAAGCACGTAACTGACTCACATAACTAAAAATACGAACAAAATTGCGATCGCAGCCGACATCGCTATCATCGTGGACTCCATATGACGTTGAGGTGCTATAGCAGCTCCGAGCACTAAACAAGGTTGACTTATTCATATTACTTCTATGAGGCTGAGGGAAAGCTTTTATGCAAAAATAAGGAGAATCCCGAGATCACCAGAGTAAAGTAGATGATAGCTATACAAGCGAAAGTTAAGGAAAATAAATAAACGATTTTGAGGTCAGCATTCGTCTCTCTACAAGCATAATCTTTTTCTTCAAACCGAAATAAATCGACTATAAATAATATAAGTAGAGCAAGAGTAAAAAAGTTGGCTCCAACAGCGTTTTGAAAGCGAAACAGGATTATATCTGATTTTAAATGATTATACTTGTAAGGAATGCCACCTACTTGAGGTTCCGTAGGGAATCACTCTCCACAGTATTCTAGCAGCAACCCATGGCCCATATAATAACTGGACTTCCAGGCTCAGTTAAAAACAAATTGGAAAATTTCCAATGGACGACAATAGTTGCATTCAGGCTGTCAGGTAGGGAACGTGATACCAAGAAGGAGCCACGAATGTACAGCATTATTCCTACATTTCTTGGTTTAACATGATCTCAGCCTGGTGGCTCATCGTCAGAGGAATGAAAGGAATGAAAGGAATCGTCCACGAAAATGAAGTTCGTCCCAGACCCATATATCTACATATGTTGTATTTGCTTACTGAGGGCGACAAGCAAACGAAAAAATAAGGATCCGGCTGATTGTGCGATAACGTGATCTCAAAGTGACGTCCGACGGGGAGCGACCACGAGGGCTTCAAGAGCAAAGAAGCGACGATCGTGTGGTCAAGGATGCAGAGTAAGAACGAGTCAACATTGAGCGCGAAAAATTTGAAATCGCTCTGCCCACCGACGGCTGTTCAAATGTTGCTCGGCGGAAATTCAAAAGAGTTGTTTTTCGTCAAGTTTTTGAATTTCTGCTTCAAATTGAGGGGAATTTCTGGGTCCTTTCCGTATTTCTTTTCATATGCTGTATCTAGTAGAGTGCTTCTAAGAAGATTACAATCATGCAATGTCCGTGGCTATGTCCTTCCAAAACATTGACACCGATAGAGGTAAAAAGTTGGTGAGAAAAGGGTCAGAGCGACGTATAGACAACACTCATGCGCCTTGAATGTAGCGTCACAGAATCTATCCGGAAAACTCATACAAAAGATGTGGACACCTACGGAGTGACCTGATCGAATGAGGCGAACGTCCCGTCTGAGAAAAATGCAACATAAATAGTAGAACATTTGGAATACTAATAAAAAATTAATGGCGCATGCCTTGGCGTTAAATAAGACGTTACAAGAACATCGACCAAGGTCGTCAACAGTGGCCCTAATTTCAGAGTGAGAAACACCGCCTTCATATGCCATGAACACACACAAAAAGGACCTTACGACACCCAGTCGCCTTCCACGGATGGATGTCTTGCTCGACTCGAATCGACATGATCCCAAAGAGTACGAAGCCAAAAAGATCAGCCCCTTCCACTCCACATTACTTGACCGAATTTATTAACTCGATAGGGCCTTAAAGAGCCCGCAGCTTGCAAAACAGAACGGAAACTTTTTTCTAGCTGGCTATAGGTTTTCTCCCAGCTCCCATCATAAGCTCGAATTTTAACCACGAGAATGATGTCGTACCCATAATCCAAATTGCGAGGCAAAAATGCCGCGCAGAAAGCAGCGTTGAACTTGTGAAAAGACAAAATGGATACAAAATTGTCTTGTCTAAGAAAATGACAATATCCCGATTAATATTCGAAAGCAAAACCAGGGAAGTGACTATTTGACAGAGGCTTGAAGATTGATTATTTTTCTAATTTTTTATTTGAGTCGCACGGATGTAGATAAAATGAGGCAAAGTAAGACAGGACTCCCTCATACATATTTGGGTGAACACAAGATTATCACCGTTTCTGTCCTATTTTCTATCTTTGAAAAACCTGGAAATTTTTGAGAAAAGCTGTCTCTGAAGCACTCAAATCTGTGACACGTTTTACGGGTTTCACAATGAAAACTAGTGATGACGACGAAAGTAACACATTTACATTCTCTTCAGCAGCTAGGATGACATTGATGATTAGTAAAAAAACCTAAATTAAAAAAAACATTGGAAAAGTAATAGAGAAAAGATTTGATGGAAAGTCGCATGGAACTGGATAGGACGATCCTTTCCAAGGAGTTCCGCAGCTGTGACGTATGTATGCACCTATGGCTTCTTCCCTCAAAATAGATCTTCAGCGTCAGCCAATAAATTAAGGCTTCTCATACGGAAGTGAGAAAATAAATCACGCCTCTAACGAACTCTTAGGAAAAATTAAGTGGAAACTAAGGCTCAAGAAGATTTTGGTACGCCCCACCGTAACATAACCCTTACATCAACTAAACTGAGCGAAAATGTAGAAAAGACCGATAAAATCTTTGTGATACACATGTTCCCCATAAATTCTGACGTGCTGTGACATGCAGGCTCCATGAAAACAGTAAAAGAGGAAAAGCTTGGAGAAGAAACTTTTTGGAGTGTTACAAAGTCCCAATAGGGACAATAGGGCTCAAATCGTACGAAGAGCGGGCAGAGAGCAAAATTCCATTGACAAATACTGGCACGTTGCCTTCTTATTCCATCACATCCCATAGTAAGCGAGTTCCGACCGAGGAAGGTCAAGACAATCGCTCAGTTGCCGCGCGGTAGGCGTAGCCACGACGTCGCGCTTGTACAGAAAAGTCTTGGACGTTGAATATCAAATTACAGGAAGAATGAATGAATAGGAAGACATGACAATAGGCAATAAAAGACATGACAAGGTAAGTTAAAAATATCAGTTTGAAAGAAAACTATCGAGAATTGCAGCACAATTCGCCGCACGTTACGCCGCGCGCGGCAAGAGGGTCTAATTTCAATCGGACATTTTCGACAAGCTGAAGTGTTCAGTTCACCCGTATCTTATATACAGAATGATATTCCATCAGATCCGCCTAGTATTCTGAATAGGATCCGCGCACCCAATAATTTGATAGAAAAGAAGTCGGTATGTGCTTGAAAGACGTAAGGTCTTTTCAATCGCTCCACCAGCCATTAACAAGCAACCGGTTCAAAATGATGGTGGTGGTGAGCAGACCAATCAAGAAACGCAACGCTGCGGTGATCCATCTCAATGACAACTTTTAAAAAAAGGACACTAATTATGGTCCTTCCTGCTCAAAGCGAGATTTGCGCTTTTTTCTATAAATCAGTAACAAACGGATCCAACTATCGAGAACAATTGAATCTATAAGGAACTTTGTGGACAAGATTGAATGAAAATATGAAAATCTCACTTGTGGTAGCCACAACGATGATAGCAGAAACGGTGATTCCGGGACCATCATGGGCCAGTATAAAAGCAAGTTTTTCTGTCGGATGGACGGCAGCAGAAGAGTAACGGCTCCACGACTGATGCAAGCAGAACAACCACAAGAGACCGATTCCTAAATTTCATTCATAAACAGCAGTATTCATCTCCATACACTGGACCTCCGTTTTGTGTCAAATTTCCACTTATTCACATTATTAGTCTTTTACTTTCTATGCCCACATTCTATAATTGTTTCTGTTTATTCCACGACATGGAAAGAGTGCGCTGAATTGAATAAGAAAACTGACGGCTATTTTCATCAAATCTGAGATTTGTGGTCCAGATGCAAATAAGATAGCGCATATGTTGCAATTCTACTTGATGAGATAGAAATGATATAAAGGCTTATTAGAGAACGAGCTCTTTGAATGCTGAGGGTTCGAAATACAGCAGAAAAGACTCTTTTTGGATCACTCCACTTTACGAGTTCTTGTTAAGTCAATCGCAACGGAATTAGCTACAAATATGAGCACGGCAGGAGGAGCAGGTATAGCACTGGATGGAACAGCTTGTGGTTTCAGAAGTGCAGAAATGAGAAAGTGTTACTTGTGTTACTCTCTACTGATCAATTCGTTTTAATTGAGACAGCAAAAAGCCATGAGCGTCCGTATTTTCAGCGACATATGAAGTATGGTCCTCCCAATACAGTTTTGACGACCACCACAGGTGACTCTGACTGGGCCAAGACTCAGAAATTGGGTGGTGGTGGCTCTCACAGCACCCATGCCCGACTGCATCTTTCACAGGTCGTCTTCCATAAATTGAAGGCGTTGCAGGGAGCTCTTACTCGTCTCTCATACTCATCAGATTTAGCACTAACTAATCCCTTCTCTTCTGAACATCTAGATGGCCCCCTTAAGAGCAGAGTGTCCAAAAGTATGACAATTCGGAGTCGACTTCTCACGATTTCACGCCATAACCATCAAACCTTTATCAGATTGGGATCAGGAACTAATCATAATGTTGCCAAAAGGATGACGAATCAAATGGCGCTTACTCTACTGCAGAAGACACAGTACGACCCAAGTTATGATCTCCCAGAGGTAAAGTTATAAAAAACGGCCAAAACTTTCCTTCTAAATATTTTCAAGCCACAATCGAAAAAAAGCGGCAAACATCTTTGCTTCGGAAAAGGATCAATGTTTATGACTATACGATTCTAAAATTCCCTGCGGCATATTCAATAGATGCTCATGAAAAATTCTATGAGCATTCGAAAACGCTTAGAAAAGCCCTATTGTCAGAGGAATGGGCGGTTGGTATTCACACCAAAATAAACTCGTCATCAGTGACTAAAAGTCCAGAAATTAATGCAGGAATCCACCAATATTCCCATTCCACTCAATGTTTTTTAATGGTTCAAAAATGATGGATAATCTTCAGAAAAGAAGGTTATTGATCCAAGGCTCTCTCTCTTAAAGGCACTTTCCGCAATTACCTTGAATGGGTTTAAGAGCTGAATTATGAAATTAAAGATGCCAAAGAACACACCGAGAAAGAAAAATCGGAAAGAAGCCTCCGAAAATGACAAAAATGGTATCGCAGAATCGCAGGCCCACGAAACGCCACGTTGGGAAAAGTCGTCCAATGCCGGGTGGGGTCGCCAATTGGCGGGCGGGGTCCCAGTTGCCTCCCGCGGGCTTTGCGCTGCCAGGAGGGCTCGTGGCGCCGTTCTAAGGGTACAGCCGCTACAGTTACCCGGAGGTCTATCGGCTGCGGCAGGGTAAATAGCTGGTGAGATTATCGCGGAGAGTGCCTCTAAAATTCCAGAATCCATATTTTCTTAGAGCCAATTAATCTTAGAAATAAACCTTGCAGATCCAATAGTCTATACATAACAGTATTCTTAAACTCCTCCTCCCGCCTAGGAATCCCGAAAGTCTCTAAAACTAGAAAATACAAATTCTTGAACCTCTTCCCCCCGCCTGCGAATCTCAGAAGTCCCTAAAACTAAAAACTATAAATAAAACCCCGTTGTCAAAGCCATTTCACTCCCATGGCTTGGTTTTCTGTTTCCATCTTCTAGATAGAACCAGCAGGCTTCTGCAAATGATTCACAGCCACATAATCAACTATAATATAACTCATTACTCATCACGGCAAGAAATTGGACAAAAACATGATACAAGTGCCCCTGTAAGCCATAAAGGGGCTGTTGTTGCATTTCGAAACCATGTATGCCCACAAATATTCCCAAGTACGGCAGACAAACCTATACATATTCTACACGCAAAGTGATTGATTTGCTTGTTGCGGCTCGTTTCCTGCTGTTTCATAGATCAAGCACTAATGTGGACGTCGCCACTACTTCAGAAGATAGCGTTTTTAACCATAGCATCTAATAGCGACACATCTTTGAAACATACCTACGATATTGAAGAATACTGGCCAGATCAATGGATCGAAATGAGCTGAACCAGCCACTTGAACGAAGAGACCACCAGCACACGATATCACCAACGTGAACGCGATCTGCACACCAACCAGTGGTTTTGACTGAAAACAAAGGATCAATACGTATGATTGCCACAGCCTTATATGAAACTTTTTGAAGAAGCAATCGAAAAAATTGGCAGTTTTTCATAAAATATTATAGTAACAATTTCCAAAGGCAAACCGTATCTGAACAAGTGTAAAACTATTAACTGATTACTGTAAATGTCTGCAACAGCTGAATGATTTTCGCATTCTGTGACCTATACAGACGTCCAAAGGGACTTAAAATCGATCGCGTTCCGATTTCCCATTGATAGAAAGACCGACCAGTGCGGGTGCTTATTGAAATCTTTTCAATCATGGCTACGCTTTAATCGCAATCCCACGATGATAGCACCGTACATTCCATGTTTCGCCAAAGCGAGAGTCAAGTCATCGACAGATCAAATAAACGGGTAAATGAATAAAAATGTGTTAATGAGTATGTAAATATTATTCATGGTATTACTTTTGTATCTCGAGCGGCAGTGAGCAGTGAATCAGAGCGATCTATAGCAATCTCAGCTCATCTTGTTCTGTACTTGTGTACTGGCGGTCACTTCGCCCATGCATTTCATCCGCCTTTTCAAGATGCGCTAAATACATTACAGGATCCTTTCTTACCTGAAGGTGACCCTTCTACTCGTACGAAAAAACATGGTGTATTGTAAAATTGCCGCAATCGCATTCACTTGCCACCATGATTCTCAATGGAATTTGAATGCACGACGAAACAAATGATTGACGACAAAAAATTGCAGAGCTTCAGACCTTATGTAAGGCAGGAAAAACGTACTATATGTCAGAGGAACAAAATTTGAAGAATATGGATAAAGATAAGGATTTGAAAACATGAATTTTCGCAATGCCCTGTGTAAGATGGAGACCTGCAGAACAACTTAGCAGCGGATTGGCTTGCCGAAATCCTAATCCTACTAAGATTCTCAAGTATTTGTCCCAACATCTACGAAAACAAAAACTCCTCAAACACTCTGAATAACAACAGAATATGTGGCCCATTTCTCTCTACACAGATGAAGCCCAGCTACGATAGCAAACACTTCAGCCAATCACCCAGTTAGGACTAGAGCAGAAGGCAGGAGTCCTGACAGAAAGTAGGACAGGAAAGGGCTGTCATAGGTGTTTTATCTAGCACGCCTGATAACATTTTTCAGTCATGGCCGCCAAAGAACATCAAGACACTTGAAGGGGTTTTGAGGGGTTTTGGCCGACTGAGGGATAAGTGTGGAATTAGGAGCTCGAATGCTCACTAGTGCAACCGAAGTGAATGAGACGGTCAAAAACTCGAGAAATTGGCCTCTTGTTCTCACTCGTTCCCTTTCGTCCCTCTGCATCATTGGTGTTGAGGGGCGATACAGAGAGCAAGGCACTCAGCCAACCAGCCACGAGCGCTGCCCCTCCCTCGCAACAATCGACCCGACGCACCGAGAAATTCCGAACTTAGCGCAGAAAGATCAGGATGAAGATCCCAGGAACGCTTCTCAACGCAAGTTTCTCACGATCATTTCTTCTAGACTCGAATTTTAATTGCAGAGTACGAGTCTTTCTGTTTTTTCCTTTTTCATTTTCTTTTTTTATTTTCTTTTCCCATGCCTAATGGTGTCTTCAAGGAATATGCATGCGTAGTTTATATCATGACCGTCGGAATACTAGTTATTTTGATCAGGGCCAACTATGATACGCGGCGAAGCACTGATCCACTGAGGAAAAAAATCGACGCATGTATTTCTCGAGGTTCTGAATCTCTACCCGCTCAGCACTATGTTGTTCAATGTTCCTCTAGAGCCAGAGAATAAGCAACTTGGTTTTCAAACCATCTCCTGATTTCCTCATATTTTACATGTGTCATATTTTAACACTCAAAAATTCACCTGAATATTTGGATAAAATGTTGAAAAAGTCTGCACACACCTGATAAGCGTTTGCGCCAAATGAGGCCAGGAAGCAGAATAGCGAGAGTAGGCCAACGGAAACGAATAGCCATTTGTATCCTTTTGATAATGAACGGATCACCCATGACGAGAACGATGACGGAGACCAGTATGAGAGCGAAACGTTCGGAGCTGCTGTGGTGTGCACCTGAATGAGAGAAATCAACGAGAAGTGAAATCCTTCAGTTGTAGAGTCAAAAATAAAGTACAAAAAGTATAATTCTACCTGCTCTGCAAAATTTTCCGCCCATGCTGCATTTTGTTCAGCCGTCACACTGTCCTTCAACTTGAATGTCAGCATCAACGATTGAGCTCGGGAAATGGCTCCGTCCGAATCTGTCTCGACACCTAAATGTACCTCGTCACAGCCACCGCTTATAAACACCACCAAAAATAAAAAGGGTAAAGTTTTTGGCGTTGAACAAGTTGAACAATCCCTTTTGAGAGGCGCACCACGCATACCATCCCATCAGAATTGTGGTGTGAATGCGGTTAGCCCATACAATGACTTGCAGGAGCCGGCCATTATAAAAGCATGTGCTTCCATCCTCGCAGACAGGTATAGTGCCAATTGAAATACCTCGGGTAGATCGGGAAAGGGTCAGGCATAAGTCGAGAAATTCTCAGGGGTGCCGTATTTTTGAAAACTCTGAGAAATCTTGGACGCTCACCCTTTTTTGTGATTTTTTGGACCGATGAGGAGACCTATGTAAAGCTCGTTAAACGATAACCATTTCAGTGCTATGGTGCAAAAACATCAACCGAGGGCTGTTTTTAGGGAGATACCTTGGGTTCACCGGAGGTAGAGTCAGAAGCGTCGATGAGGGTGTCGTGTTCCTCAAAAATTCAATTCGAAGCTATGATTGGCCCTTGATGGCAGGCTTGATTGGTTTGAAAAGCGTTGATCACTGATTTCAAGATTTGATCCCCACACCATTAGAGCGGGAGGGCGCAACACCTTCGTCCACAAAACACAACAAAACAGCATTATCATGGCGAGCATACCATTTTATACTGAATATAATGGGTAATCTCAGATTAACGTTAGCCGCAAACTACATAACAGTACGAGCAGACACCACAGCACCACAAAACCTTGCAGATATTTATCTGATGTGCATATTATCCAGTAAAACGAAGAAAACTAATATATTACTACAACAATTCCTTCTCTATGGCTTTTTAAGGAATAAATGAAGGAATCAATAAGCAACTCGACGGTCAGGGGCACCTATCGAGCATTACCGGCATATACGTGTCTTTCGCAAAAGTCTCTGGGCGGCACTGACAAACTGTCAAAAAATGTTTTACCTCCGATAGCTGATCCAAGGTAGACTCTACTGAGATTCGTTGAGTCCTTACTCATGCTGACAAAGGTTTCCGGAAAAGTGAGTGCGACCTGAAGATATTAGATGGAGATAATACAAAGTCATTTCATAAGTGGCATACACTTGAGGAAACGGAGTTAATTTTTTTTCGCAGCAAGATATAGAAAGAAAGGTTCAAAGAAAATTGCACTTTTTCAGTGATTTGAAAAATCCTGTTCAGCCCAGTCGGGCCTTCTATCCCAAGAACCCAGTGATCACTGGACTAGCGCAAAACTATAAAAGGCTGAATTCTTTATATGGTATTCCTCACAGCAGGCAAAATACGCGGTTAATGTTTCTGGAGCTCCGTGAAGATGTGGAATGAGTGGCGCCAGCGTACACGGGGAGTCGAATATTCCTCGACCGCGGACCGGGGGATCGTATAGGACCTGACAAGAGGGGAGGGGGTAGCTGCAAAGGTCAGCAATAAACACTAGACTCTAAACTCTGACTGAGCAGATGATGCAAACCCGTATAGGGAGTGTATATTAATATTTTTTGCTCCAAGTAAATATACATAGCAATAAAAATTGCAATTATACAATCCGGCAACAGTTATTCTTATCGAAGAGGTGAAAAAAAAGGGGTCGTGTTTAGTTCACGTTAAGGAGGGAGTCGTTCTGAGGAACAAACACCAGAATCTAAACTCTGAATCAATTATTTTCCTCGACACCTGGGATTACCCTGGGTGGCGCGTCCCAGGTACGGATCAAAATACCGACAGCCCTTCATCCTTTCTTCAACTCATGTACAAGTCTATCAATAAGTGTTGAATAAATAAATCAAAAATCACAATGAAAAACATTTTTGGCATGAACGAGGCCTTCACCGTGTACTAACATACTTTACCTGAGGGCTTTTCTTAATTATCTTGTCGACCATTTCCCTCTCCAATTCACATTCTGCTGGACAGGACTCCAGAAACTGAACAGGTCTCTATTAATAAGAAACATCAAAACACGAACGTGAAGCCTATTCGAAAAAATCAATATCAAGCACCTCTCGATTTCCGATAGGAAAATTATCGAGCCGTTTTTTCAATGCTGAATAGGCTAGCACAGCGTCTTTACGGAGGATGGTATCTCTCGCGACCCTGGAAAATAAGCCTAAGCTTAACATATTCAAAAATTTAAACAAAATGAAAATCATTCGCAGCTTAAAAAGATGTTCAAGGAAAATATCTTACATTGTCCTCAACAGCACTGCATACGTGGATGTGTCAAGAAAATTCAATGCCGTAAATGCTGGATTACTGTAGTTGAACTCCCGTTGCGTTCGTTGTATACTGTATCCGTTGGAAATGACGTCATTACCAGAACCGCCCAACACAGCAAATGGCAACGTTACGGTCATTTTATTACGGTGTAGCACAGGACCAACTAACGAGGCTGATACGAAAATCAGCGGCAACAGCTGAAATTGGGGTGAATGGAATTTGTTGTTATTAAAAAAAAGGAACTTCACACGATACCCACATAAAAATTGATTAATGGGAGATTTGGGTGATTTTTTGTGCTATTTCAAAAACCAGACGATCTCTTAGACATCACCACGATAACCATTGTAGAGGTCTCACCACGAAAAGAAGCTTATGGTTCGCAATTGCTTTGCCGAGATACCACAGAGCACGACGTAGTCCAGCTTCGACGAAACGTAAAGAACGAATCCGATAGACACCAGTTGAAAATGCTGAAAATTCTCATGCAGCGTAAGTCTGCTTTTGCCACAAAATAATAACCAGTTAGCGTCCCCGCTTCAGCCTTAGCTTCATTCGAATCTACTATTATATCCACAGATTCTTACGGATAGTTTTTTCATTGCAGTAGGAAGGAAAAATACGCAGAGGCAGCAGGAGAGATAATTTACTAGACAAAATGAGAAATATTAATACTGATAAGTTAGCTGGGAAAAATCGAAATGAAAAGATCACATACAGAAAAAATCTCAACTCTCCCATTCACTTTCACGCAAAAAGTTTTGCGCCGCAATGCGAGTCGATAAGCCACGTGAATCCGTCATGTGTCGCGGTCATATGCAACACCTGACGAGCTAACTTGCAAGCAACTAGTTACTGAGGGAGCTGCTATCAGCTAGGGCTTTGGTGAAGAGCTAGAAGGCCATGCACCCTCTGCCATGTTTTCTCAGACCATAGGCAATCGGTTACAATGACCATGTTTACCCAGACCGAAGACCTCAATGACTGTTCCTGCTACTTTTGAAGGACTCATTGCATTCCTAACTCCTCTCTGCGCCTATTCGCCCTTCGAATAGCTTTTGGCAAGTATTGGGAAAATTGCGAATGACTAACCACCGCGGTGCCGTTTTCCATGTGATCGAGCCATTTCCATTTGACGGACATAGTGCGCGATTTGCATGTCGTTGGTGATTCGCCGCACCAATGCCTGCTCTTTCTCCATTTTACGTTCCTTCCGCTCTAACGTCGTCGCGTTCGAATGCGGTTCCTGAAAACAAAAGTCATATGCATATTGAGAGAAGTCCAAGCCAGACTTTTCTTTCACGAAGTCCTCGGGTGTGTGTCATTAGGCGACAATCGCTTGCAGCGTTCGGCATGCAACGCGATGGTGCGAGCTAGTCGCGCCCTCTTAGATGGGTCCTCAAGCGATAATGGTGCTCTACGCCTTATTCCAGGCGTAATCGCTTCAAGACTCGAATAGTACGCAGCCCCTATATATGACATCACTCGTCGCGCGTCGCACGCGACACCGCGAACTTTCTGTCCTATTGTCGCACACCCGAAGTCCTACCCTTAACAAACTCAAACAGGTGTGTAGACTTATATAGAATTTTCGCGCGGCCGCGAGCGGTGAGCGGCTCGCGGATTTCTTCGCTTGTGATTGCGTACATAGCAACACTCCCTTGAGACTTACGCCCCGATCAATTATTTTTTAAATAGTATTGTTATCACGTAATTTGTCGTTTCTTTTACTTTTTATGTTACTATTTTGTCTTTTTAGGGCACAAAAGTTATTGTTTTTAGGTAATGATGAGATAAACAGCTATTTCTTAAGGGACCTCCATGGTACCAGACCCTTGCGTCCTGAGCGGAATTCCAACCAATCGCGGCAAGTTCTGCTTATGGCGCCGCGAGTGAGAAGTCGCAAAGCGAAAACTCTACATAAGTCTGCACACCTGACTCAAACCGCTTACGATCCCTTTCACTTACTTCAACGTAACTGGTCCTCTCCTTCAAAGGAGGATGTGTTGGTGATTTTTGTTGCTTGCCAGCGTTTTCCGATGCAGCTGTGGTTGTCTTGCTATTCTGTTCTTCCTTTTTCTCTAGATCGCCAAGAATGGTCAATTCACGTTGTTGCCGCTCGCGTTCCCTCGCTCGTTCACGCTTCAGTGTGCTTAGTGTACCCGTTGTACGAGTTAGTGTGTTTGACTGTGAAGCCGGCTGGTCTTCAGGAACCGATGGCGGCGGTCCTAGCTGAAAAATGTTACCGTATGGAAACAGGGCAAAGGACACGGTATTCACAAAATGTACCATTGGAAAAGAACAATGCAATAATTTATTACGTCAGCTCATGGATTATTTCCTACTTATAACACTTTTGAGAACTCGCTATTCCTTTATTCACCAATTGATGTTCAACAATACAAAAAGGATGAAGCTTCGAAAGTCTCTTGTATTGACCCGGAGCCATACTCAAAAATTCCAAAAGCAAGTTTGATATGATTTTTAAAAAAAAAATGTTGTGAGAATTAATCATCCATTAGAATGTATATGTAATGAGGATGAGTGACTCCGTCTCGATTTACAAGTGAGTACTGTTTGTAAAAGCGGGAGATAATACAACATCGCAATTGTGCGATGCCGGACCCGAACCTGAGTGACGCTCGGCAAGTATGACAATACCATTCGTTGCAAGATTTTTGATTATGTCTAGCGTAATATTTGATATACATAGATACTAATTTCAGCTCAAACCGGTCGTAGTGTTCTTTGGATCCTCAGTTTTTCTAGCCTAGTATGACAAAAGAAAAACATGTAAATGCAACCTCTAACTGTCATGTAGACTGACTTTATAAGAATCGTTCACGAAAATTTATATTATATTTCTCATCCCTACACAATAATGTCAAAGTTGTTCACTACGTGCCAAGCGCAGAATTTCATGCGAAAAAATCAATATGAGGAAGAGACACATTCCCTCAAAGTTCCGTTCATGCGGGTAACATGGACTGGGCAGCGAGGATTGTAGGGCGAAACGGTTGCAGTAACGTGCTCGGAACGCAATGTACGGAGAAAACCAGGATCAGTGAACTTGAAGAGACTGAAAACTGCCACAGCTGTGCTTCATAGTCCTCGCAGTCCCACCCCACTTACCCCGTTTAGACGAATTTTTTAGAGCATGTATCTTTCCCGTATTTTGATTCCTTATTAATTAAACTTTGCCTGTGTCCAGTGGTAAATAAATACTCTATTATTGTATGGGAAGAAGGAAAACTAAAATTTTCATGAACGATTTCTTTAATAAGCAAAGTGAAAATGAAAAAAAAATATTTGGAAACAAAAGGACGCGCCACACATTACATCACCAACGGAACAGTACGGTCCGGGTGATACTTTTAGTGAATACTCTTCCGATTCCTGCTACTGAGCCACAAAGCACCATGCATTCAACTACTGTTCGGAGCTTTAATGAATAGAAATAATGCATCTTTATTTTTCGAAGTGAAGAAAGCCTCCATCCATGAACCATCTGCATTTTACCATCCCATGGACCATCTGAATTTGACGTCAAGTTCGTGATGACATCCTTCCTCCACTACGGTCAGATTAGGTCAGAGAGAAAAGGAGACATAGAAAAAATACTTAGCAGCTGTCCTCACGATGGTGAGCCGACTTAGTTAATTTGACCTCTCCGAGCTTCCTGAAACCCTAAAACATCATGTTTTCATAGTCCCCAATATGCTAGCTATCAGGATACGCTCACGTCGCTTCCCATCGAATCGTACTTGTAGCTCTCAAAGAAACGCCGTTAACCCAGTAACGCTACGTTATTATTCAGAACACGATTAACCTTAATTAATGATACCGGAAACCAAGAAATCCGTGGGAAATCGATGGGTTTCGCGGCATTCGAAAGAGTGCATGGGAAGTTAGCTATTGCGATTTTATATCCTCCTTGAGGAGGCGCCATCACTCTTTACGGTTCAGAATGAGTCACACATACAGCTTCATATGCGAATAAATGGCTCACTTTCCTGGGACGAGTAGGTCTTTGGATAATTGCACAGACTACATCTTTGTTGCGATTGTACCCTCACAGTGTAGTGCCTGCTTGAATATAACCAAGCCGCGCCCACCAACTAAATCACACCTGGTGCGAGGCGAGCAAATTTCCAACGTAACGCTCACGTGGAGAAGGAAACCTGCGATAAGAGAAGCTATGGAAATGCCTTCATCATTGGAACAGCCATTTCAAGTATGAGCTTCCACGTTGGAAATTCGTTCTTTTAAGGCCAGCTGTGATTTGGCTGGGTAGGCGTGGCTTGTTTGCGTTCAAGAGGCACAACACCGTGAGAATGCATCGTGCAGTAGCAACAAAGGTGCAGCCTGAGTTGTTATCCAAGTATCTACTTGCCTCAAAATGTAAGCCACTAACCCTGATTATCGTGTAGTGTGGCTTAAAATTCAGCCCAGTAAAGATCAAAGGCCATCAGTCTTAGTCCTAAAAAAATGTGAGAGAGTTGGTAAGTAGCAGTGAGTCCGCTACAGGATTGTTCAGGCAATAGGAACGCCTCCTGCCGATCTAGCACCTTCGCCGTTGCCCATACTTTGATTGAAATTAGAAAAATGCAATTCCGCTGAATTTGTGAACCTTTTGCTTTCCTGTAAATTTCAAAACACACCAAAGGGAACCGAACGTGATCGAAATTTTGCGCGGTCCCTCTTCGTCTATTATCACCCCCCTTAAAATTCCCATCTCCTTATTCATCTCCCCTATGATCGATCCACAACAATCGTCACCCTTCTTGATGTATCGCATACACTCTCCGAATGTAATCCACGTAATAGTTGCAATGCAATGGGAACTTCTCACGCCCGACTAAAAATCCCTACACGGTTGAAACTACGAGGAAGGGCAGGAGCGCATCGGACGGCGAGACAATGGACCTCGTCGTACCGACGCGCTGATTGAGTGATCTTGACCTAATTCGCCATCACCTTATCACACACCGTCAACAACTCTTAACAATACGCGATTACATGGAAACTTGCACAGTGATACATACGTGATAGCGGGGCGCTAATTGCTTTACGGCTTTATCCAATGCGATCCTACTGGAACGATACTTCTTGTATTGACCCTTTAGCCCGGCGCTGACAGTTGCCACCACGAAATGCAGAGGTCCCGTAGCATATTTCTACTACTCACTGCTCGAGTTTGCTTCAGTCGTCCTTTTCCTTCCGGATTCGGCTTGCCACGTCATTTTATCCGTTTTGGTAACAGCAGAATTTTTTCCACGAAAACTAAGTGAAATAATAGAATCAAGAAAAAATAGCGGCTGATAAAATTAGCACTGGAATTTATATGAATGTCGTCAGTTATTGAAAGGGTTATGACCGTACATAATATTAGTTTTGATATCTCTGATAAAACCAAAATGATGAAGCAATTCTCATCACTCTCCACGGGATATTACCGGAATTCCGTCAATAACCTAAAGGGTTGTGATCGCTCACGACATGATTTCTGACGTGTCTGAGGAATCGAAAAAGGCAAAAAAATTTTCATCACTTTCCAGGGAAGAGTTCCAAAATAAGGTAAAGATGCCTCAGTAAAGTGGCTTTCAGATGGGCACAGTGTATCCACACGGAACAACAATGAGGACCCAATAACGCATAGTAGAAAGACCCTTCTTTGTGCAGCGATTACGCGATTCGTGCTTCATTTTCAAGTGAAACAAACATTCCAAAATGCTATTGACAAAATACAAGAATCACCGGTTGGAGCTCAAAGGACACCATATTCCACAGCATCATAAAACATGAAAGTAGTGACAGAAAATGGAAAAGATCAAATTGTTCCCAAAAACGACGGCCTTCAATGATACGCTATAATGCATTTGTGTTTTCTGAGCTACATTGGTCCATTATGGGCCTTCAAACACACCAAGCCGTTCATGACATTCACTTCAATTTCAGTAACATCAGCACAGATTTGAATCCCCACTCAGGCACCGATAAGGTGCACATATCACCTCATGTGAAATCAGCCAGTATTGTTAAGCAAAGCTTCCAGGTTCAGAGATTAGGAAAGCCTACATACCACAATATTTTCATGCTTGCTCAAAAAAGGCAGGATCTGGTAGAAACCATCTCTCACACAAAGATAATAATGTGGTAGATATTCGAGGCCAATCAATTCTCATGGAATGCTCCACGCATTCTACCTATATTCGGAATCGTGGGCTTAAGGGGCCAGTGTGGTAGCATATTTATGACACAGAAAAGATGAAAGACACAGTTTTGTCACGCAAGTACCAAACCCCATTTTCTTTACGACGTCTCGATGAGAAGAATATCATGGCTTATATCAATTGTTTGGCCCTGTTAGCATGAACCAAGCGCTGTGTATATCCCTCATAAAAGAAGTTATCAAAGAGATCGGATCTGTGCTCGATCGAAATGTATCAAAGTCATATGTACAACGCAGAGCTGGGTCCCATTACTCCATTTCCTTATCAAATATAACAAAATTTGATCAATCGTGAAGAAGTCAAAAGTCCAACTGAGTCAGACTAGAGACTCGAACCAATGGCTATGCTCATACAAGCCGGGTTCCGAGCCGCTGAGCCGTGCGCGCTTTTGGTTTCTGATCGTTAAAATCGGCACAATAAAAAGTACTAGCGAACCAGCGAAAGCGAAATCATAAAAACGACAAGAAATAAGCGTGACAGAGAGTTCTGACTTATCGTAAAATAAAAACAGGTCGAATAGCTCCATATCAATAAAAACCTGCCTTTTTAAATCTCTTGGGAAGGGGAACGTTTCTTCGAGGAGGTCGTGGTACAATAGGACTATTTGAGGCTATCATCAGCATCCTACTATATATAATTCGCTTAGTATGTCTGTGTGTGTGTGTGTGTGTGTGTGTGTCCGTCTGTCTGTCACGAAATTCATATCTCGCGTCGCAGCAAAGCTGGGACGCTGATTTTTACAAGTGATATAGGGGGTGCCAAGGGAACCCCAGCGGTGGTGGACCGAAAGTGATAGCAGCTGATACACGCTGATAAGGAGCCTTGAAAGGCGAATGTCACCAAAGTCGTTTCGCCTTTCGGGTTGATCCCAGAGCGCTGACACTCATGGGTGTTTTGCGGGATGGGGCGGGAACATTAATGGTGAGTGACGCGCATTGATAACGGTTGATACGATTCGATAAGGATCGTGAAATGGCTATAGTCGTCGAATCCGTTTCGCTTTTCGTATCGGTCCTAGAGCGCTGACACTCATGGGTGTTTTACAGGTTTGGCCAAGGACATTAATGGTGGGTGATCCAAATTGATAACGGTTGCTAAGATTTGATACAGAACGTAAAAAGGGTAGAGTCGTCGAATCCGTTTCGCTTTCCTCATTGGTCCCGGAGCGTTCATACTCACAAGTGTATTACGGGGTAAGACGGGGTCAATGGCGGTGGATGATCCACCTTGATAACGATTGATAAGATCTGATAAGGAGCATGAGAAGGCGAATGTCGTCAAATTCGTTTCGCTTTTCTTATTGGTCCCGGAGCGTTCATAATCACAAACGTTTTGCAGGGTAAGACGGGGTCAATAACGGTGGATGGTCCAGCTTGATAACGGTTGATAAGATTTGATAAGGATCAGATAAGGCGAATGTCGCCAAATTCGTTTCGCCTTTCGGGTTGATCCCAGAGCGCTGACACTCGTGGGTGTTTTGCGGGATGGGGCGGGAACATTAATGGTGGGTGACCCGCATTGATAACGGTTGCTAAGATTTGATACAGAACGTAAAAAGGGTAGAGTCGTCGAATCCGTTTCGCTTTCCTCATTGGTCCCGGAGCGTTCATACTCACAAGTGTATTGCGGGGTTTGACGGGGTCAATGTCAATGGATGATCCACCTTGATAACGATTGATAAGGTCTGATAAGGAGCATGAGAAGGCCAATGTCGTCAAATTCGTTTCGCTTTTCTTATTGGTCCCGGAGCGTTCATAATCACAAGTGTTTTGCGGGGTAAGACGGGGTCAATAACGGTGGATGGTCCAGCTTGATAACGGTTGATAAGATTTGATAAAGATCAGAGAAGGCGAATGTCGCCAAATTCGTTTCGCCTTTCGCGTTGATCCAAGAGCGCTGACACTCATGGGTGTTTAGCAGAGTGGGATGGGGACATTCATAAGTGGGTGACCCAAGCTGATAATGGTTGATAAGATTCGATTAGGAGCGTGAGAAGGAAAATGTCACCAGGGCCGGTACGCTTTTGCGGCTAAAAGTGGACATCCGCAGGTATTGCAGGGTAGGGGGACCTCAATGGTATTGTTCATGGGTGTTTAGCAGGGGGCCTCAGTGAAATTGATAACGACTTACAGAGGCTGATAAAAACCGTTAGGAATTGGATGAGATTAAACCCTTAAATAGCTTGAAACTACTATGCGACCGCTTTAGCAAAAGCGTCTGATGCTCAGTGTTATTGGGTGAAGATATTTTGTTTATGTTCTGATATCACTGGCCGATGTATCGACCGCTGAATTGCCTAGCGTTCCAGAAAATGGTGCATTTCTCTTGGTACTGCGATATACATTGATAACCATGATGTATCCTATATTTGTGATAACAAAGCAAACCTTCCGCTCTGAATCATTTCTTATGCGATACTGGCAGCAACACTGAGTATCGACCGCTAAACTGCGCAAAATACCAAATAGTGAAGCATGTTTACGAAAACGATATACGTCGATAATTGGGATTCGGATCTACTATCGATGTGTAAGAATTAGATGCTCAGCAAATGAACAAATTGTTACCAATCGATGCAACCGAATATAAAACTATCGATGTCTAAACTATTCAGACTCCCATTGATGACCTAAACCAGCTGGCTCGCGCACACTACTGCGCGTGATTCGTGTCCCTGACGTGTGAAACGAGTTCGATGCAAAGCGACTGAAGTATGATTACACCGAAGTGCTTTTTTATCCATCTTCTCTGCTTTTATCCCATCTCTGCTTTTATTCAAATAGATAAATCAGCTGAAAGCTGAGGAAAGAAGTTTCCACTCAACGCCATACACAATTTGGTCGTGCCGATCAAACCCATTTTGCACAGCATCGCCAAGAATCGCGCGCAGTAGTGTGCGCCAGCCAGCTGGTACCAAAATAAACCAATACTGTCAAGCAAGCGTGTCGAAATACACAAATGACGGGATTTCATTCGAAATCTCTCCGTGGGAGTATTGCACACACAGGAAATCTTGGCAAAAACATTGATTTATTACGTCGAAATACGTGAAAATCTCATCGAACATTATGACCGCATTTGGCATCTCGTGGACACATCGTCGTGAAACAATCGTTGGCGCTAACGGTTACTGATTTGCGACGAATTAACAGAAATCGTAACTTGGCCGAGATGACACGACGACAGCTGTCACGGTGAGCATGAACTGTGGGTCACTCGATCAACGACTGGTAGCCTGCGCCCAGCATGGGTGGAGGAATCCCCGAGTGAGGAAGATTGTCGTATTTTGGGTTGGATAGTGGGGAGCGGGTCGCATTTTGGAAAGTTCATCGACTATCCGTCGACGACCACCCTTTTTGAGACCATTCGTCAGTGAGCCGATCTCTTTGAAGTATACAGTAGCGCTCAAAAGTCTTCGGCCAAATGGTCTTTCATTTGGGTTTTTCACTTGTAACTTTTTTGCGACTGGACCGATCTAAGAGAAATTTTAGTATGTTGTACTCGGAGACACTGCATACTAAATATACTATTTTGGCGCTCAACGGTGTAGGTTACGTGGTTATATGAATTTTTTTCGAGTGCTATCGCTATGCCGGCCCGCTGTGCCGCTGTAAGCAAAAGTCGTTGTCTTTCTACAAAATAATGATGTTCTCTGAGGCTTGCCCGTTGTTTTTGTAAAGAAAGCGTTTCTCTTAACCAAGCCTTTCTTTTTTGGGTGTCTTGCGTAAATTCTTGAAAAAACCATGAAAAGAGTCAAGTGGGACTCAAGTAGAAGGAAATGTTGACAATAGGTTCAAGCACCATACATTGAAATCTTGTCTAATTTGGTCAAGTAGAAAAAAGTTTTGACAAAAAAGTGTTCGGCCGAATATTTTTGAGCGCTACTGTATGTAGGCATACGGAGCCTCGGAAGTGGCGACGTATTGTTGGAGGGGGAACGTACTTATTTTCCAAAAAATTTCCTCGGCACCAGGCTCGACCCTGACCTGCCAGTGGCAGCTCGTGCTGCTCCTTCCACGGTGCGTGCGTGAGTTAAAGGAGAGTTCACGAAAAAATAATTCAAGAAAACAGAGCAGAAATGTTCCGTCCATGAAAAGTGTGACAAACTACAGCACTTTATCTTACGGTACGCAGTAAGAAACTAATTAATTAACTGAATTGGAGCCGATCGTAGCAAAAAAACCTTGATGTTGTTGCAACTGTTGTGATAATGATCGCAATCAAAATCACACTGACAAGTGCACCTCGTTGAAAACAGTTGGCGATGAAGGTTACAGGCTACCGTTGGTATCAGGTTGGTAGAAACTATGTGGCACATTGTTTCTATCTTTGCATGAAAACGGCGTTTTTGTTGGATCGCAACATTCGAAGGCTTTCTCACCGTCCCACAGTGCTGTGTACAATGTTTTTTTAAATGATCATTGTTGATTTTGAATTTTTGATTTTTGGTAAGCTATGGTAAATACACCATTCAGAAGCTGAGGTAAGGTGAAAGGAGACTCGGTAGTGTAATGGATTAGCACATATGCTCGGAAGGCATGAAGTGCGTGTTCGAACTCGTCCGAGATCGAAACTTTTGTCCATAACTGAGCATACTTGGACCAAATTATTGTTGCATAATGCACAAGTGAGGCTAAGATGGTGCAGTAACAAGCGACTCAGCTTCCATTCGCATAGTCCAAATCAAATCCCGAATCCAGTGGGCTCAGACTAACCACTCAACACTGTGTAAATCAAATTGCATTCAACCCCCACTATGATTCTCTGTAGAACCAGAATACTTGGTTCATTCCATACCCTCGACCTATCCTTTATGGGACCCAGGAAACAGGGGAAATTAGGAAATTGAAGATATATGAGCAGAAAATTTGCATCAACGGAATAAATTTCTGACATTCTTTTCTGAATACGACCAAAAATTCGACGTGGCATTCCACGCTGTCTACAGATGGTGTAACAAGCGATTTAACCACTCAAAAGGGTATGAACAGGGCCAACAGACTAACGTCAGTCTAGGCGACATGCTCCATATCAGACGATAACCAAGTGACATGATCTGCAGTAGGTAGTACTGGACGACTCTTCTGAGGTAATAAGTAAGGAAGTTTAGAGTTTCCATGGGAAGGTTCTCTGAAGTGGAGGTTCTCTGAAGTGGAAAAAGCTCAAGAAAATTGAGATGATCGAGAGATCCTCTACGTAGCTCAGCCGAATTGATTGAATCAAGCTTTCCAGTTGAAAAGAAGCCATCGATATCCTGTTGCACAACAACACCGCGGCCACACACAGCAAACATTGTCAAAGTAGCCATACTAGATTTCTTCGCATTCGCCGGACTTTCTTGCAAGGCTACCGTCTGTTGCATTCATTTTGAAAAATATTTGGAGCCTGCAGCTGGAGGACAATGGGAACCTTCAGAACTAATAATCTATCAGCTGATAGATAGAGTACATGAACAGAAACACGAGAAAAACCAAGAAATTTCCTTTGTTCCAATGATAGAAAAATGAAGGAGCAGCAGTTTGTAGAAATTCGCACCGAGCAACATTTGAGCAGCGGTCGCACAAATGAAATATTCGCGCTCAGTGCTGATTCGTTCCTTATCCTGCGTCTCTGACCATGCGACCGTCGCCTGTTTGCCCTTGGCTTTCGTGGCCACGCCTCTTCGGCTCCAGCCAGTCGAACGTCACTTTGAGGAACTCTATCCAGTCAGACTTGTTTTTCGTCGTGAAACCTGGCGACGACCCTCAGCACGTGAATATAAATATATAGGTAACAGAAGATGTTAAACCTCCGTGGACGATACCTCAAAACCTAATCGCGATCGTTCTTGGCAGAATAGCATCATCCACATACGTGACAGAAAGTTGCAAATGATGGAGGATGCATAACTGACTGATTTTCTTGTTTTTATTTGCTGTTTTTACTCCAAGACGTGGTTCAATTCGAACGGTGCGATAGTGTTCACTAACGAAATTGTTAAAATACCGCAGAGCTCATGGCGCATTATGTTAGCGCACCTGGAAAGCGAAAAAGGACATGATTCAAAGCCATAACCAAGTGAACATCACTTGGGCTTACTCGAGAGCCTCAAATCGGAATCTACAATGGGATTCGCTTCCTCGAGCGGGAAAATCATTGAGTTTTTCATCTGTCCACCTACTTGAACCTACTTATTGTTAGAGGAACAAGACTGGTATCCCACCTGTCCAAGTACTTGAAACTACTTATTGTTAGAGGATCAAGACTGGAACTGAGCATCGTGAAGGGAGAGAAACAAAAAGGATTTTCGGAATCGCAAATGAACGACTTTCATGAAGGTCAGCAGCAATTTGTAAATTTTGAAAGGTCAGCAGCAATTAATAAATCTTGGAAGGTCAGCAGCCAGCAATAATTTTTGGGTGCTATCGTAATGAGAGGAGGGGGGGGGGGGGACATTTCAAGAACGCTCAATGACAACGCAACATATTCATGTCAAACATGATAAATACTGCAAACGGACATGCCTTTACAAGACTTTCGTGTTAGTGGCGTACCCTGCATTTCCTAAACAGGTAAGATCCTATAAAGTCACAAGCAAAAGCGTCACTCCTACGTCGCATACATACTTGCAGCTTTCCCGTCTTTTGGGAGGGGATGTACTGGTTGTTTTCGCGAAATAATGTGAACGACGATGTTTCTGATTTCTTTGGAATTCACTCGAACGTGGGGGGTACGAGCTCCGTAGGAATCACTTCTGCAATGCCCCTGTCAAACATCGGAATTAAATTCATTCTTGTGCATGATCCAACGTACATGTTCGTAACACGTTAATCATCAAAGCATGCCAGTGACAGCCCTATACAAGTTAGACACGTAAGCGATGCGTCATCATTTTAGACTCTAAAAATGCCCCCCCCGTAGCGAGATAGCAGCAAATTTTGCATCAAGAAGGAGGAGGAGGAGGAGGAGGAGGGGGGGGGGGGTTGAAATCAAATTTCGCTACAACATACGAACTACACATATCCTTAATTTGTAGCGGCACTATAATTGGGACTTGGACATGCACTTGTAAAAAATCCTCAAAATCAACGAAGTCGAAGGAAACAACTATGTGGTTTGTAGGTTAGAATACAATAAAAATATTAACAGACTAATTGATTTGAGGGCATTCATCATTTTGTAGCGGACAGTGCAAAATTGCGGGCCAGGATAGTGCAGCGGCTCAAGACGCTGGTCATTTTTTGTATACTTGTGGGAAAACTTGGGTAAAATTTTTACCAAAATTATCACAGAGCATTATTGATATCACGCCGAGTATCAGTGAAACTGATGAGCCTGATGTGCGGAAAAAAAGGATTCTGTCATAACATACAGAAAACGGTGGATATTTAAGGGATTACAGATAGCCTCCATGAAATCACGATGTCCAAAGCTCATAATTGCGAAAAATCATGAGCAAATTTAACCATAGCAACTCGCTGGCCAAAATTAACACTAAATACAACTTATGGATGGTTCCGGCATCCAAGTGGAAATAAAAATTGGCCAGCCAGTTGCCTAGACAGTCAAGTAAGAAGTATAGGAATATCGTAAACAGTAATGAATATACATAAGTAAATATCCTCACTGATGCAAAATACAGTCTTAATGCTTGATTAAGAACCAAACGAAGCGAGGCTTGAAACCAGTCTAAATCCAATGGACCTAACACTTAGAGAGCAGAGAAGATGTCTAGCCATTGAATGTTTATGTTTTCAAAAATATGGTGCAGAGCGTTTTTCCGATCTTCTTTCACCATCGGTCAGAACTAGTCATTTCAATGGGTAGAGAGGAAGAATTCAGAAGGAGACTTTAAAAGGGTGTTTTTTTCGTCGACCTTATGGAATGATCACACATGTTGTGCATCTACAGATTGGGGTGTCAGAACCCATCGCACAGCTGCATTTCTACGAGTACTCTCCATGAAAAGCATGGAAGTGAGCATAAAAATAGAAAACCTCCAAAAAACCGATGGCACTGGGACCTCATACTCGTTTCTCCCTGGGGAAACGTGAAATCTGAAACTTCAAACGTGAAACAAGGTCAAAAGAATTTAAGTCCATGGAATTAGAGATATCGCCTATTCCGGGTGGAGTGCAAGTGTTCCGACTGATGAGGTCAGGTCAGGTTGCGCGGCGGATTGCAAACAGGTAAAGACAGGTGAAAACACGATGCCAAAGCTCCTCCCTAAAAAGGCTTACGCAAATCTGAGAGAGCCCAGACAGCAGGACGCGCCACCATTCGGACAACTCGCGAAGCGTCGCCGCGCGCGGTGACCCAGTTCGGTGCCGACCTCTAGAAATCGGAACACTTGCAACACACCCCGCCTATTCCAATCTACTCTCTCTATGCATCTCGAGATGCTCACATATAAGAATTTTTAACTGGGATCATAAGAATTTTTAACTGGGATCACAAAGATATGTACTGGTTAGCAGGGTAACCTGAGATTTTGCAGATTCCTTCTATTTAGAGGCATGGCCCATAGGAATTCCATGATTTGAGTTCATCTTAGAAAACGCTCTACCAGATGTAGTACATGGAAACACAAAAAGAACCGAGAGATTCTTCCTGTTAAAAAGCAGAACTCGAAAAACTGGAAGAAGGGCATACCGCCGAACAATATTCGCAGCGCCGTCGGTGAGCAAATCGCAGTTCAAAATTTCGCGCCTGATGTTGATTTGCTTCTCACTCTGCGTTCTTGACCACGTGGCCAACAATTTTCTACTCCGAGAGCTCTCGTAGCTGCGCCCTCTCGGACGCCCTACCCCATTGGACATCACTTTGAGGAGCTCTATCTCAGCCAGATTCTTGCTTTTTCGCGTGAAACTTTCATGCTGTCCTTAGTAAGCAGTATCATGGACATACGGGTGATTTAAAGACACCAGGAGGGGGTAATTTTGGCTTACGGTAGAACAGACGTAGTGTGGACGAGCTTGAGTGGCCGCCATTGCACAAACTCGCCAATTTGACGCCTTGGCATGGTGCCAAAAGAAGATGTTTCTAATATAGATTTGTTTTTTCCTTTTAGTTTTCACTTTGTTCTTTCTCATATTGTTTCTAGATGTACTTACGGGTCAAATAAAGTCGGGAGGGGGGAGGGGGAGAGGCAAAATTATCACCCACGTCAAAGCTTCTTTCCCTTCCTGGGGTTAGGCTAAACAGATGAGACCTATGCTTTGACAGATGCTTTTTAATGTGGGAGGAGGGGATATCAATTTTAGCCTAAGCCTAGTAGGGAAAGGAGCTTCGACGTCGACGCAAAGTTGCGTCTCCCCCCGACTTTGTTTGACCCTTCTGAGATTTTCAGGTATAGAAATGCACAATTAAGAAGATCTATAAGTAAACAAGTAAAATATGTCACTAGAAAACAGTAAAGAGGAAATAATTCAAAAATAAGGTTACATCAGGCCGAAGACAAGCTTTAAAATGAACAAAGCGTGGCTCGGCCACGGAAGCTTGCAGTTCGGATGGAAGCGCGCCCTGGGGGCAAATAGCGCCCTGTGGCGCGTTTTTCAACGCCGGCTTCGTTACACATTGTATCTACCGAACCCATATGTTTGTTTTCAGACGCCATAGTTTTCGTAAACGTTATTCCGCCCTTGCCCCCCTCCCGGTGCCTTTAAGAACTAAAACTTCCGTGGACGATTCCTTCAAGTATCCTAAAATGTTCACATCTGTGAATTTGCAGCAAAAATTGCACTCTTCATGAAATCAGGCTTCCAAAGTCATTTACTACGGAACCACGGCATCCGGCAGCCGTGGGAAGCCTCAGCACTTAGGAATACGGGCCCTACTTTGACTCGGGCCGATCAGGTGATAGCCATTATGTTGTACTTGATTTCTCTCCATCCTCATCATTAAGGTTCAAAAGAAATCTGATCTGTGTGGTAAATTCTAGATTGCAGCCGAGAGAATTACATGCAGTAGAGATTCCTTCGAGAATGGCCACGGGGACCTGAGAGTCATTCCTGTGTCGCTCATCGGTTGTATTTATACTCTGCGGCGCAATGCAAGATTGCCGTACGACTCACGCAACGCACGAGTAGCGTTCTCGCTAGCTGCAGCAGTGTTGTCTACAATGTCCGTCGAACTTACCACAGCGCTTGCGTGGCGTGTATCGTGCGATCGCGTTGCTGTGAGTGACTCACCTTACGCTCTTTCAGACTTCGATGGCACTCTACAACCCAGGAATCGCTCAAATTGACCATCATCAGTTCAGTCAGCCAAGATCTTATATGGACAAATGCATTCAAAACTTCTACAGTGCGTTTCATAATTATAAGGTCACCCCTGAATTTCAGGTTTTCTCAACAACGCCCCATAAAGGAATCTTTTCAGTCTCATAGACGGATTCCTCACCTGAAATAACCCCCCGCATCGAATTTCTGGTTGCAGTCTCGCTCCTTATGTTTTTATAAGTATTTTTCGTTTTTTGCACCGTTTCTTAATTATAAGGTCACCCTGAAAAAAAAAGGTCGAGGCTCCAGCAACTCTGTGAAGGTGGATATGTCTTCCGAATACACCTTCGAAATACATGCTTAATCGTCTTGTGGCTAGCTGTTATGTTCCGAGAGAAAAGCCCAGGTTTGGGATTCTTGTGGTGCCAGGCTCGGTTTGAGAGCCATTCCAAAAAAATCGGAAGATTCCTGTGCTCAGTTGGATAATATTCGAGTTACTCGGTTTCGTCATATGTTTTTCAGGCTCTGAATCCCCACGTGAGATCATTGTGATTAAGGAGAAAGGGATTCTAAGGGGCACTTCCTACAGCACCTCCTCCATGCACCAGATTCCTTTGGAGTTGAACCATCCTTTGTCTGGGACCACAGCGTTTACAGTAATGGGAAAGAACAAAAACATCGCCAAAGAAATAATGAAGTAGTTCCCGAGGCCTACAGCACACCATAAGGCGGCACGACTTTAATTCATAAAGTTGTTCTTGAGCACAGATTGAACGAAATTGAGTTTGCATGGCAGCTACGCTCTGCATGCGAGCATTTCCATCTTCATTGCGAGTAGAGGTAGTACTGACTTGGTCTGAGAAGTGCGCCGATCTATCGGAGTCTTGGTATTTTTTGTGACAGGAGTGATGGCCTAAGTTGTTTTCGGCAATGAGGTTGCACTGAACTTTTCCTTGGAAACCTGCAGAATGGATTCCAGAGACTGCTAGAAGATCCTATAAAGAAATCAGTTGCCTTTTAGAGCCGACCGGCTCTTCATAATTGCGTCTCAAAGTATGGCAATGCTGCTATTCACGTAGGTCATTCAACGGAATCGCAGTTGAAGTTCCGCAATACGGACGTCCAGCCATAGATAAGATGTAGTCTGGGTCTCAGCTCTACTAGGGACATCTAGAAGACATCGCCTCAATATTTACACCAATAATAGTCAATTCTGAGAAGCGAAACTGGATGAAACAGGCAATCATTGAAGACTGGAACAATATCTGGGGTTGGGCTCTTCAAATTTTCGTTTCTACTTCACCGAATCCGCTGGTTAATGTCGTTCTTAAACAGGAGGGAACCATAGATTATAAGCTCCTTCGCATGCGCTGTTAACCCTAGCAAATTTTCTGCTTCTTCGGGGTGACCTTATAATTATGAAACGGCACAATAATCAGAAAATATTCATAAAAATGTCGGGCTGAAAGGTAATGTCATCAAAACTAGTATAGGAGGGTTTTCTGTGGTGAGGAATCTATGAAAAATACTTCAAAAATTTTCGGTTGGCTATCTCTTCTGAGAAGCGAAAATTTGAGGGTTACCATATAATTATGAAACGCACTGTATGTCAATATGACATATAGCGTAGTGGCCAAACTGTGCATGTAAAGCCGGAGACTAATAGTGTCTAGCCGCACCAGCACCGCAGCCTGATGGATGATGCAAGGCTTTCGGAGTTAGAAAACGTATTCCAAAATTTTTTAATTGGGTAGCAACCAAAACTCCACTGAAGCACACTGATCTAAATAAAAAAGGACCACATGACACATACTAAGCTAACAGTAGCAGATCACGCAATTTTTTTCCAGCTTCTGAAGGCCCATTCACAGAAGATCCCCGATCAAACGATAAAATCTTGGCGTAGTCAACGAATTAAAGAATTAGATTATGGATTGGTGTAAATTCAAAAGTTCACTTTCAAACTACCCAAACCACTCAAAGAGAGAAAAGATCTAGGCAAAATAAATGCTGGCCTAGTGAGATTAGTATCATTGACCTATGAGAAACCCTCTTAATACGAGAATCGAGTTCGATTCCCTCTGCGAATATGCCCATTAACCTGAAAGGTCACCAGCGACGATGAATGATCAATTACTGAAGCGCAGAAATGGCGAGTATTGAGTGTGCACGTTCTTTCGATGAACCAACAGAAGCTATTTAGCTGACTTTCTGATCTCTAGACGACCTAGAAAGGTGTCGCCATCATCGCCGACCCGCCATCATCAGATACCGGGAATTTACTTTTTGAATCGTGCACGGACGTAGAAACACGATCGAAGCTTTGAGCAGACACCTTTGTTTTTCGTTATTCAAAGTACCCTGGTGAGGAGAAATAGACAAATAAATACTACGAGAGCTTCTTATGAGAAAGAACAAGGAAAAAATTGGTCTACGTCTAAGGATATGCTGTAACAGAATCGTGACTTCGCAGGAGAAAGTCCACTCGAACCGCCTGGGACAAGCACTTAGCGCAAACGTTCACCTACAAGCACCAGACTTTCAATTTCGTCTTCATCTTCGACAAACCAATCCACAGCTTTCCTTTCTCTAGGCATCAAGTAAGTAGTACAAATAAATTTCAACAAATAAGGAAGCACTGAAGGAAGTGCCCCTTCTACCAAATAACAACGGCCCGATTACGGATCACTCTGCTTCAAGTAGAATGAAATCTTAACAGAAATTCGTAGTATAGTAGCATTTCGGAGCACGTAAAACTAAGACTATGTGTTTATTGTATGTCAATAAATCTCAGATTTTTGCATAAAAATTAAAAAGAATTCCGAAAAAAAGTTTCCAATACATCAATACTTACCGTAGTTTACACCCGGTCCAGCCTCAGTTTTTCTAGCGATGTCCTTACATTATTTTCAAAAATCAAGTCCTAACACATATCACTTAAAAAGATTTTGTGATAGTACATACATTATCCAGCGTATAAAGGCAAAAGGGAAGATTACACATGCCAAAAACCTCTTTCGTGTAAATTTTTACCTTTCCTCTAATACCCATACTTCACTGATGGGACCTTACGCAACTTGCAGCTTACAGGTTCAAGCTATTCTACCTGGGTTACACTATATTTAGGTATAGTACAAAATATATTATTATGGGTTTTTTTTTGTGGAGATTTGCCACAAAACAAAACAGACGTGGCTGCGAGAATGATTTTCAAAATAGCAGTAGAATGTGAAAGAAATGCTAGAAAGAATTCTCGAGAATTATCGACCTCCATATCGCTCACCGAAATCTGATCCCCCTTCACAAAACTGTTTTTCTGTACATTATTGTGACATCTCACGCATTCAATATTTATTTTTGCACAGAAAGGCAACATCAAAACTTATTCGCCGGGCCGTCGACTGCAACAAAGGGCGTGCCCAAAATTCACATGACAAAGAACGTGTTTTTACCCAAGAGGAAATAGTATGGGAAGGAAGCGACCTGGTATTTTGATTTTCCGTTTATCGAAGTAACACCAGTTTGCTACAAGCTGTTCAGGCTTACAGCAGAGCAGTTTTGTGGCTCAAAAGCGCTCAAGAGCCACTTCTAAGAAAAAAGACGAAAGATTCGATTGAATTTCCGAATCCCTGTAAAAATGCTTTCGAAAATTGTCTTTTTCAGCTGAAACAAAGCTATACTGAATAAAATCCCGTTGAGCTCATTAGTCAGTAGGAACTGTATGACCGATCCGCACTAGCAGGTGGAATCAAATCGAAGTTTTGAGAACTACCTACGTTAACGCCGTAACACCTCATCAAGGGTGACACTCATTCACTTCTTGCAGTGGATGAAATTCTCAAGTATGTTCCTCTCAATGTCAGAGATTCGACCACTTAGTCACTAAAGTCCGGTTTGATAGCTCTCGAATTCGTCATCCTACGGGCTTAGTCACAAGCTTGAAAGCTCGCAGTGTAATATGCCAAGAAATTGGCCTTTTCTCATCTATCTGACCACAGCTCCACGACTGCGATGAAATGTCATTCAGACTAACGTAAGAAGTAAATCGCTAAAGTGATTAACACCAGAAATCGCTCAACAACGCACCTTTTCCCAAGCCAAAAAAAAAGATCACAAACCGGTTGTTCCATAGTATTTGCACGTCGCTGAATTCTAATGCCGGCCGGACTGGCGGAACCCGATTCCGGTGGTCCGCCATGCGGACTTGATGACATGCTGAAATCGAAATAAGTATTAAAATAGGAGGAAACAGAAATAATGGGAAAAACACAGAATCAGCAAAGTGAATGGGGACGAAAAACACTGATCTCACTACACCATAATACAATGAAATTGCAAAAGCCGAAGTGATCAGAATACAACAACTTGGTTGCGCCATGCATACATCTCCACTGAGGATTATAAAGAAACTGGAAAGCAAATCAGACTAGCATCAATGAGATCCTCTCGTGTTAGCATAGAGAAAAATCTGGCTTCAATTCGTAGACCACGGAGGTATCCCAGTATTTGCTGATTTCAGCGATCTTCGGAGCCGTCACAGTTTCGCACAGCCGCTGCACCATTCTTCTGGGATGCGCCACGCACCCGATTCAGAAGAGCATTCCACTCACATACTGAGTACCGATTTCTCTAGCTGATAAAAATAGCAACTGGTACCACTAGCTTAAAGGCACATTTTGCGATAACCAGATAGGGTGACTTACCTTCTTAGGGGAGTAGATCCTTGGGCCACTATCCAAGTTACAGCTTTTTCGCCCCACCACGGTGCGCTATCACAAGGCTTCACCTGCTCGAATGCACTCCGTTGCCACCCACTCGAGCTCCCTTATTGGTCTACTGAGCAAAATGGGCGGCGTCGGAGTGGGTCCGAGCAGGTGTAACGCCGTGATAGCGCACCCTGGCGGCGCTAAAAAGATGCAGTTCGGATAGTTACCCAAGGATTTACTCCCCAAAGGATGTAAGTCGACTTGTCTGGTTATCGCGGAATGTGCCTTTAACCGGAAGCATAGAAGGCCTGATTACAGACGGACAGACGGCTATCACTGTTTCGCGGGGTCTGATACCTGAACCATGTGACTGGGAGCAGCCTCACTTGCCACTATCCCATCTTCGCCCACTGAAAACAATGCTGCAGAAAGTTGCTAAAGTCGTTTGCTATGTACTTTTCCGTTATCTTAACTTTCTCTCATTCATTTTTCGAGACACTTTAGAATCGTCACCTCCCATGTCTCCTTTTCAAATTAATTGCAGCATAAAATTCGAAGAGAACACGCAACTCCTTCATAATAGCCTTTTCTACATTGAAGTGGAACAATAACCTTCGTCGAATGATCGTTAAATCCAGTAAGACATTGTGCAATAACTGAGATTGTCTAACATCTGATGTGACAGATAGAAGAGTTCCGACTTTCATTAACAACCGACGACTTCGCAATTTTGACAGTTCCAGCAGTTTCGAATTGCCTGCTCAATCGCTTTTATTCGAATAAAAATCGAATAATTTTAGTGCAACTGATAATGTGATGATGTCCCATTCTGCAAGATTAATTCGAATAAATCATGTCGTCGACTCATTGGTTACACCGTCCCCGGTGACCAGAAAAAGGTAACACCTATCAGCCAAAAATTGCCGTTAAAAATTAAAGCAAAAATGGCATACATATAAAAGGAATAATCTAGTAGTAGAGTAAGTCCTAAATCTGCCATGGACGGACATGAAGGTGAAATTCTGGTGACCATGAATTAGGTGGGTTCGGTTCAGCTAGTTGTTGAGGGAACAAGCCATGAGTCAGTGGGTCATCCGCAGTTCAGCAAGCGAGATACCCGCGATTCGACATATTAAAAAATGATAGCGATTCGAATTATGCACGCTAGCCGTCATCCATGAACTAGATTTGATGTGAGTAACCAGCTAGACACTTTGAGGACTGACCAACAACGACTATAGACGTCATACAATCGGATCGGAAGGCAATGGCCTAATTTGGTGAGGATTCGATGGGAAAGGAAAGACCACGATAAAGGCATTCAAGAACAAAGAGCCATCCTTCTTTTGAAGTCTTGAAGCTGAAAAGGTCAGCAAATAGCAAAGAAAAATTTCAAAGGAGTTACGCAAACGGTTGCATTCAGATGAGTTTCTTAGGTCTACCCCGCTTCTCAAAACCCCAGCTGCTTTGATCTACTCTGGGTCAGTTCGAATAAAGAAATTTTTCCACGAGAAACTGATGAAGGACGACGTATACTTCTTACTGTCTTTTACCGCGAAATGATCTCAGCGGCATCTATTTGATCCCGCAGGCTAAGGTAACGGTAACTGATGAGTACGAGGTACATGCGTCACGTTCACCACCGTGGAATCGAACGAAGCTTCTAATCACTTGAGACTGTTAAATTTATATGTTATCAAGTTAATGATCTCTTCACCCAGAAAGTATGCCACCCAAAAATGGCAGGTTGAATAGCATGGGTGGGATCCTATCTCCGCCGTGTAGTTGAGCCTAAACACGAAAATATCTCAGAGAAAGCCTTTTGAAAAATGGCACGTTAATGAAGCCGTTGAGACTAGGAAGTTATCCAAAAAGGCTTCCGGACCACAACCGATGTGCTTGAACCGTTGAGTTATTCCGCAATGTCTTTTGGAAAGCAAGGAGGAGCAAGGCCAGCGAATCCTAGAAGGGATCAGGACCTCGTGGTGATAAGGAAGAGGCTTTTTAGATGACTTTCGAAAATGGTTGATTTTCTCCGAATCAGATGTCGATAAAAGGAATTTAAAATAACATCAAATAAAATTCTGCCGAATCACCACAAAAATCGACTGATTAAAGGCAATCGATGTGCCCTAACATCTACGTGAACTGCTAACACACTTTCTAAGGAGAGCGATGGTCAGTTCCAGTTCAAATCATGGAGATAAAGAAACTTATCAAATTCAAATAAAATAACTTCGAAGGTGTCAGAAGTTCTCGTGAATTTTGAAAAAAATGTTGACAAGTGTTGGAACACAAAACTGAAGCGCGCGATCACTTAATATACCCACTACATGACAAAAACCGAGTAAACAAGTTCGCATGTGAAAAACCCACCAAGAACTCAAAATGGGAAAGCCTGTGGAAGATAAACAATTTCAAATGAGAATTCCCAAATAATTACGGTTAGTAATTAGTCGACTATAGTGTGGTGATAAGATATGAGGAGTCGGCGTATGGGGACGTCGTTCGGGTGAAGGTCATCGTCGGTACGTTCGTCGGCTGGGCGGCGCCGCCTTTACCCTCCCTCTCTCTCTCCAGACGGCTGTCGTCGTATATCCAAATATGGATGTGATGGCGCTGCCGAAATAGATACATCCATCTTCCATCATCAGATACCGGGCCACGATACCGAGGACCAACCGCACGGATGTGGTAATATGGAGGAAGTGGGAAAATGTGACAGTGATTGGATAGAATCGTGACAGCAGCGTAGGATGAGGGAAGTGAAAAAAACTCGATTATTCAATGGCCATAAGAGATCCTACTATTGACAAATCCAGTCAAAAAGCAAAGGCGAGAAACGAAGCGAAGGTTGTTTACAATGGAAAAATGGCCATGGTCGAAAATGGAGCTGCCTAGAAAGCGATAATCAAGGGGTCGAAAAAAGAACTTTCGGGAAATCCTGCTTCGAAGAATAATGTTTTGCATAAAAACACATGTAAAGTGGGATTTGCACACCACTGAGCTGAAGAATACTAAGGCTCACAGATGTATTAAAGGCAGTGGTAGGGGTTGCTCGAGCGGAACAAGAAAAGATTATTGAGTACGACTCGAGGAGGATAGTAGCACGAAAAAGAAGAAAAAAAAACGAATGAAACGGCCTAAAACCGGGAAATGAGAACCATCTAACTGTCGATTCCACAACGGGTCCGACATATTACAAAAAGGGGCGGGCCACATTAGAACAGGTGGCATCTTTCAAAAAAGACACGTCCCACAGAGCGCAATCGCGGTACTTTCACTAGAAATTTCGCCACGTACATGTACTTCTCAGACCCGTAGTCTCATTAAGGTGGCTCAGTTTAGGAATTCTCAGTCTCTTATCACGGTCTTTAAGGAAACCGTAAGGGATAAATTCGACAGATTGTGGAATGAATGTAAGAAATGAAAGCTGGGCGCTCAACAATGTGACAGTAAAGAAAGTACGAAATAAAACAGTGAATAAAACTGAGAAGTAGGAGCCGGAAACCCCTTTTCACTCCTTCTCTTTCCAGCCCCTCTGCATCTAGCTGGTGGGTAGATGCAGACGAGCGAAGGGCAAAGTCAGCCTGCAGCAAACGCTGTCCCATCCTCGCGGCAACTCCTTCAGCGGGTGCGGGGCAGCGCGACTCGAAGAAGTGCTGCAGGATAGTTACAGGATCAAAAGCAGCACATTTTCAATGCGACTCCCGCATCCTCTATTCTGAAGTGGAATGTTTGTTTCCGAAAAAAAGGCGTTTTCCTGATTCTCATTTCATCCTTATCACTAGAGGTGCTTTTTAGGATATGTTTCGGGTCACATTTTGTAAAAAATAGCCTTATGGGCAGGATAGGTGGAAGCATACACACAATTTTTGCAGAAAAGTGCGATACAAAAAATTCCTTGATCTTTCAGAAGTTCTTAGACTGAATTAACATGAACAATTCAAAACATAAAAGTAAACACAATACGGAGATGATGATGTTGATGTTATCTGAGCTTCAGTGAAGCAATTGGAATAGGTTAAAGGGATGATAGCTTGAACTATAAAAAGAAATCTAAGAAAGAGGAGCACGATTAGAGAAACCATAAGTATACAAGCAAAAAGGCAATTTATAATTATGCTAAATCATGGAGAAATGCCCGTTACACCTCCCAAGCTAGGCACTAGCAGACCAGCGGAAACCCCAGAGCAATTCTCTAGCAGAAAATGAGCAGGTGATATGTATAAGCGCCACGCACGACAGATCCACATACATCCGATCAATAAGTTAGTAATTTGCCGCGTCAAAATACATGTTCAAATAGTAGAGGCGAAGGAAAAGTAGCGGACTTATTAATGGGGCTGCTGCATTACACAGCTCTTCTACTTTCATATTTTATTAAGAATCATTGCGATGTCCAAATGCTATCTAACCTAATAACGAATAACCTAGTAAGGTTCACTCTTCTTCCGATTCATCCTTTAAAGGCACTTTTCGCAATAATCAGATGGATTTGACTACCTTCTTGGAACAGTAGAACCTATGGTAACTGGCCAGGCTGCACGTTTTTCGCGTCTCAACGGTGCGTTATCACGGCGCTACACCTGCTAGAACCCACTCCGAGGCACCCATTTTGCTCAGTTGACCAATAAGGAAGCTCAAGACGGTGGTGTCGGAGTTCGAGCAGTTGTAACGCCGTGATAGCGCGACGCGAAAAGACGCAGCCTGACTGTTAGACCAAGAAGGTAAGTCGACCCGTCTGATTATCGCAGTGTGCCTACAATACGCTCATTTAGAATTATAACAGCATTGCTGCCACCTAAGAGGTGCAAAGCTTCTGAAATCCTGATGAGTTACGGGTCACGGACTTTGCATGTGATAGCGGCACCTCAGAATTTTAAGTTAACCGATTTGGGAATCAAAAACTGGTCTACTAAAGGCTTTCAATTTAAGCCCTCAGCTTTCAGCTCAGGACCTTAATGACCGTTGTGTGGGCTTAGTTCCTCACTTTCCAATGTGAGAATCGTTTCTGGTTCCGATCAGGGAAAACCACGCGAATATAAAAGCAACGCTTCCTCTGTCAAATCACCACCTCTTAATTTAAAGGCAGTTATAGAGGAAATTCGGACGAAAAGTGAAAGAGGCAGTGAATATGAAAGTCGTGATGCTTAGTAATAGGACAGTGAAGAAAAAAATGGATGGAAATGGTCAAGACCCGAGTAATAGGACCCTTTCTACCGTTGATTATCGACGTGGACCGCCTTTCCGTAACTAGTTGGGTAGTCCGGTCGAGATTTCATTGGCGAGTTGCCATGCCGTAAACATGAAGGGATGATCGGAAATGAGAAAGCATCTTTTATGGAGTGAGCCTGAAGCTAGAACAGAGTAATCGCACCGGACACTGAGCCAAGAAAGGAGGCTGGAGCTAAAAAGGCCACCTCTGCCACAGCACAGAAGTGCGCCTTTCGCGGGGATTGATCCGCAGATAGGCTTCCTAGACCCCCGGTTTCAAGGGAATGACTCCTTTTAACGATTCCTTACCGCTCACACTACGCCTATCACTGTCTCCAAAAAGCAACACAGTCTTGAATTTCAGGAAAACAGAACGACGTAACGCATCTCCCACACCCGCATCGCCGCACTTGAAGAATTCCACTAGGCTGCCAAAACAAGTAACCCTTTCATTCTTGCAGATGTAATGAAAGATACCACACTAAAAAGGAAGATGAATACGTTGACGTCCTTCCGCATCGTCTCGAAACCCTGATGCGATTTCAAACGCTTGCAGGTCCATGAGTATAAGTCAAATGAGTGGACCATACCTGAGTAGTGATAGCGTCACCACTTCATCACGAAATGATCCATACCAAAATTGCTTAAAGGCCACCCCTCGTTTTTTAAGGGAACAGATGTTCTTCGCTGCTAAATTCGAGCTTTTGTGGACCGAGCAATATGGAACGAAGGGAAAGCTGTCATTAGCAATGGAAATGAAATAGCCGTTCTTCTTAATCAGCTGTATCCTGTTCTTATTACACAGCAAAGACCTTGAATGTACCGATAGCACCGCACACCTAAGCAAACCTTCATGAAGGTAACTTTACACTTCAAAAGAGTGAAGAGAGAGAATTCTTGTCCACTCATTTTGATGAATAAATCCTTCAAAATACTTAGAAACAGTTCTTCAACCGATTCCCAAACAGCGCTATCCGTTGACTATCCACAGTAAATGAAATTTACTGAAGCAGATATATATGATGTATATATAGATATATCTAATTACACTTATTGAAATGTTACTTATTCGAGCTAAAAGTACAGGTTTTACCAGCGATCTCAGTAACACCGTAATCCGTTACTGATAAGATCTACCGCACGGCATTCGATGAGGACAACAGTGAAAGTAAAATAGGTTAACTGCGACGTTCAAACGTTCAATGAGCTTCGGATCAATCTCGCAAAATGTGTGCGACTCATTAATAGACGCATTCAAAATCCACTAATTCGGAAGAAACCTTTCGCTACATTCTTGTTTCTTTCCATTTCCACGTCTGATTTTGGCAAAGAAAAACCTATCTGATAGAGATCATTTTGCTAATCCTACTATTTATAATCGGCTGTCTGTTGGTATGTGTGCGTGTCTTGTGTGTTTAACCGAAATTCATATCTCGCGTCGCAATAAAGCTGAGACCCTGATTTTTAGAGTGATTTGGGTGATTTGGGGGGGGGGGGGGGTAGTAAGGGAACATCAATGGTGAGGGAACGGAAGTGATAACAACTGATAAGGAGCTTCCAAATGCGAATGGCGGGAAATTGATATCTCGCGTCGCAGTGAAGCTGGGACTCTGATTCTTTAGGTGATATGGGGGGTGGTAAAGGGCATCAGCGGTGAGGAAAAGGAAGTGATAGTAATTAATAAGAGTTGATGAGGAGCTCTGGAAGGCGAATGGCGGGAAAACGATATCTCGCATCGCAGCAAAGATGGTATCCTGAATTTTACATACCAGTTGGGCTGGCCTACACTACTGGCGCTTCACACATGGGAGCATGCATAATGAGCTTGATCGATATCGACTGATGCGGAAGGACGAGATTCACGGGAGAGATTTTGCCTTCTTTTCCCGTTTTTGCCAATTCCCTGTTTCTACGAACCGTTGGAGTGATGATACTGATCGATTGGTGCGATCAAGCCCAATTTGCATGCTTTCATTTGTGACGCGCGCAGTAGTGTGCGCCCGCCCAACTGATTATAGTTGATTACATTTGTTATTTAAGATATGCTTTTCGTTTGAAATTTTAAATTTGAGAATTCAAGAAAAGTGACTTGAGTCGAAGGAAATCAAAACAGTATACATATAAACTCAAGATCAATTTAACGTGACATTGACTGTCTTGGTCCTAGCGGCGTTCATGAAAGCAAAGCAACCCAGGCTCCTCTCAAAAAATCGTGCTTTTTCGTCGTAGTCGTAGAGACTGAAACAACCCTAGCGAACTCTTCGATGATGTTAGGTGCCCTCCTTATCCCTACTATATATAAAACGCTTCGTCTGTCTGTCCCTCCGTCCGTCCGTCCCTTTGTACGTCTGTCACGAATTTCATATCTCGCGTCACAGTAGAGCTGGGACTCTGAATTTTGAAAGTAATATAAGGGGTGGTAAGGGGACATGAGTGGTGAGGGAACGGAGGTGATAGCAACTGATAAGGGCTGATATGGAGCCTCGAAAGGCGAATGGCGAGAAATTGATATCTCGCGTCGCAGCAAAGCTGGGACCCTGAATTCCCAAAGTGGTATAAGGACGAGATTGGCGGGAGGAATTTTGTTTCCCTTTTCCGTTTTTGCGAGTCCCCCGTTTCTGAAACCGTTCAAGTGATGACACTGATCGATCGATATCGATCAAGCCCAATTAGCATGCTTCCACGTGTGACGCGCGCAGTTGTGTGCGTCAGCCCAACTGGTAAATAAACTTCACCCACATAAGCTCCTGGCAACTTCCACAAAATTTCGCGGGTGTTCGCAAAATCATCCTACAACCCATTACCTTTGTATGTGGTATCTGATCACCATACCAGAAGAGTGCAAAAAGATTCCTCAACTCTTGTCTCTAGAAAACTAGTATCTTTGTCAACTTTCAAATTTTTCAGTGAAATGGGTTGAAAATATGGACGGTGTCAAAAGAAGCATGGAAAGAGTATCAGAAAACATCTGCTACTTTCCAGCCTTCAAATTTCGCGATGGAACTGGCCCAGCTAATGCTATGCACTAAAAGGTTTACTCTAAACAATTTCGCCCTTCGCATTTCATGGGAACACCCATCCACTGTTTTTTTTTTTGAGTCAACGTGAGAAAGGGGGACTGCGCGTATTATCATGCAACATCGTGTCTTGCGTATCATTGCACTTGCACTAGACGCAACTAACAATAAGGGACGAGGGACGCTGCCACAGCTTAATTTCCAGAGCATGAACGACAGGGAAACTTTTTTCTCATGGGCGGGAAGGGGGGGGGTGGTCGAGAATACGAGGATTGCAGCCTAGGCTCGGAGAGGTGAAGAGAGCATCGGAGTGGATGAAAGAACTCCCATGCACAAGAAGAGATCGACGTAAAAGTGGCTAACCCATTCTGGAGGTCCTTCTCTTCCCTAGTCTTAGCTGACGCCCTGACGATGTTACGTCATAACACGCGTACTCCCACTTTCCCACATTGACCTTTCTCTGGCTTGCAGCGGCGTTTCCACATCCTAAAAACGATGAAAAGGTATTTCGCATGAGATACGTGACAACGATTCTGCGTAAATGTGATGTTTGAAAGAAAAATGTCTGTCGTGTTTTCTGAAATATCTGGTGCGATGACACAGAATGCACGATCTTGCGTCATATTACGCGCACTCCCCTTCCCCTAATTATCCCCTTCATTGATTAGATAAATGCCATTTAGCCTGAAAAAAAGGAAGTCTCAAGCAAAAACGAAAAACCCACTCAATCCATTCCATAATGTGAAGGAGGATTTTACAATAAGAAATGAAAAGCTTGAAAAATATTACTTATTTTTTTCTCAATTCTGCTACTATGAGTATTAAATGCAGTAAATAGCTGTAAAAAGAGTAAGAGAAACTTGATTCCTCAAGTCAGCAATCTAGCGTTATGCGGAACAAGGATCAGAAAGGAAAATGACTTTCACAAGGTGAATCCCTATTGATTGAGATATCTCGAATATCGGACATTCCAATCAACAGAATTTCATTGATACACTCCCAGCGGTAATCGTAATTCGTATCATCGTATATTTGGGTCAGATCAGGTTTGAGAAGATTTATTAGATGATCGAAATATTCCACGAACACTCGGAGACGCAACCACTCTGCTATCATCATAAATTAAAACATCTAGTGCACTTAGACCTTACCTTCGTGTCCACGAGAAAAAATGGCCATGCTTAAATTCCACGTGAGAATCTCTCTATATCATGCCATCCGCTATGCTCTATCTCACCATTGTTCTAAGAAGATCAACTTCTCCATGGGCCTTGACAGTGAATCTGAAAACCGAGTAGATGAGGAACAGTCAGTTATCTTTAACTTGATGAAATTATGGGGAATGAAAGGGTTCAAAAAGGAGCAAAACTATACGTTAAATTGCGGACCGAATCCAGACCACGATATCCCTGCAAATGCGCAAAATCGTTGCTAATGAAAAAATCCCAGTGAAACCCCAGTGGGCTTTTTTCATGAATTCGTTTATTCGACGCCACATACAACCTTTCGAGATGAGTTTTGTGATAGTGGGAACTTTGGAATGCCCTGTTCGGGTCAAGATACAGGTGGCGCTTTGAATCATTATTCTGGTTGTAAGGACAGAAATGCGCAGAACTCTTAGACGAACATCTCTGTCCTTCATCTCAACCGATTCCTACGACAAACAGCGGTGTAGAACAATAATGGTAGTACCTTATAGTGGTTAGCCTCGTGCACTGGCGACCAGGGCACAACGGACATTGTGCCACAACGAGCATACGCTTTACCAGTACACTTTTCATGAAGGAAGCACCCCAGAGGTTTTCTGAAATTCCTATGAGCGCTTAACACTAGCCACTGATCAACGATAAATGACGACAAAGTGACGTTAAAAATAAGAATTCCATAGATTTAAAGCTGCATAAAAGTGAACATGGCGCGATCGCGACAAAACATGACATTGAAAACTGCAGTAAATCACGTTGAGCAACTGCTTCCCAACAATTATACGATCGAAAATCACCGGCCCTTCCCACACACTATTTAAGATTCAACGCATTCGCAAAATAATTCTTCATTTATCAATTATAAAAAGGCTATCAAAGTGAAGCATGCATAACAAGGTATGAGAAAAATATGTTTACAAAAACAACATTAATGGTGAGTTTCAGAGACGATTCGGACCCAAACAACCATTTGAAAAAGAAAGGGCACGGTGCCTAGAACCCTCAAAAATCAATAAGCAGTGCCGTCACAGCGGTCGTACATAGTTCAAAGTATGTCCGCAGTACTTTGAATTAAAGTGCAAAGCCGCCCGCGACCAGCGTGGAGAGCATTCTATCATGGATGAGGGCACAACACCTGGCCCCATTGAATATAGCACGAAATATGGTCGTTAACGCCAAAATCGTTTCTGAAGCGATTACACTTCAAATTTCAACCAATACAGCAAATATTATGTACATAACAACTTCAAAAATTGAAACATTGAATGTTCAGTCTATTACAAACCCATAAATTGCTTAAACGACTATATTCACAGAATTCGATTACGAGACACATAATCGTAGCTATTCTACTATACATATAACACACCTGGAGCACCCAGCTGTAAATAGACATCTTCACTGAGGTTCAAAATGGTGGTTAATAAATAGAAGATGTGGGATCGTACCTCATCCCCACTCTCGAGTTACTCTTACTACTGCTACTTATTACTCCCTCTCTCATATGTGAACACATAGATACACTCATGCTCCGCCTAAATAACGAACCAGCTGGCTGAACCCAAGTGGTTATGCGGAACAAATGGTGAAATCAATCACTGTGTTTTGAAAGGAAAGGAAAAACAACTCATACTAACCATGTAAGCACAAAACCGAGTATCACAAAACGACAACCGCTCTTGGACTCGTAGAACTGCGGCTGTGCCTTCCCTCGAAAATGCTGTAGGCTATTCATAGTGTACTTAGCTCTGGGTGAGAGAAAGCCTCACGAATGATGCGATGGCTCACGCTCGTTTTCTATGCTCCTATGAACGAGAAAATTCTCAGATAAGACCTCTCACCCATAAAAACGGTGACTGCGCGTGCCAGACATTAGACTCCTTTTATACTCGGCGCAACTATCACAGCGATCTCGATTGAGACAGCATACCAGCTATTTAGCCTACAATCAGTGCGGATGGGCTCGAGTGTGCCAACGCCAGCGAAGACAACAAATCGTTCGCGAGGCTTGCGCTGCCAGTGGGTTGCGCCAAACGCGATTCGCTGCAATAGCGTTGCCGAGTATGAATGCAGACATACCAATATCATAGCCAGCAGTGAGGAAAAGAATAAAATAAAAACGGATAAACTGTGAAGAATAATTTCTCGGGATCATCAGAATCAACTTCCTGATTAGCAGACGACTTGATTATTACCAATCGATTTGATATGTCCAATAGCGGATGTCGTTCCACAAGTAAGGGTTAATGTAACGGAGATGATTGTTGCTACTAGCGAATGTAAAATAGTGGTAACCGTAAACAGCAATAGGAAATAAAAACTTCAAAACTCTAACAACATTCGAAACTTCTTTCATACGACAAACATTATCTCTCTAAATATTACCGGTTACTTCAACACCGTAAGAAAAACCCTTTTCAGCAGCTACACGTCCATAGTGTCACACATGAGCAAACCAGGATTTAGTGTCAGAAAGTGAGAGGAATTCTTTTGCAATTCGCTTCTCTTCCTCTGTTTCAGGATCTTCCTGAAAAATTTCTCATCTAAGTAAACCTTGCCGTCCAAAATAATTTCAATGAAAATCGTAAAGTAATTTAACGGGTGAAGAATACTTACAATCAACAGCCGCCCAGCATTAGCCATAGCCATTGTCACAAATAAGTCCATGTCTTCCTTACGAGACGACACCTTTTTGGAGCAACATCGTGCGGCTTTGTACAGTTCAAAAACTCTGTAATCAATCTGGGTCACATTGAACTGTCTACGATTTATTTCGATGAAGACACATCAAAAAATAAACAAATACATAGCTATAAGTAAACATAAGTGCTCCTCCACCTGTTAAGAGCATATTCATCATCTGAATCCTCTCGCTCAGAAGATGAAACAGAAGAAGTCATCGGGGCGCTGAACCTTTTAAATTCCGTTCGAGAGGCGATATTTGCGCTTTCTCCGACAAGACCTAAATCATTAGTTACATGGAACAGTCTTAGGTGACTTTACCACTAGAACAATCACAGCTGAGGGTTAACACAAAGTGAACACTTTAAGCAATTGGACAGTAGCAAATGAAGAAAAACCAACATGTAGCTGATTTTCCTGTTGGAGGCTGGTCAGGAATCGACTGAAAACATGACTGCATCATACATATCCGTAAATTGAGCCAGGTGAATATAAATAAACAAATTACCAACCGATTTGAATTTTATCTATGATAAAGAAATATGTGATGTCATGGTGTATGGAAGTTGGCTAAGAAACTTGCCGTTGTTCTAGCTGCCTGCTTTTCCCATGCACGAAGTTGTCCATTTTCCTGCTCATTCTCATGAGCCTTGTCCAACTTGATTCCATCATACCCAGTCACCGATTTCGATCCTTTATTTTGAAATACCTGCCGCATCTGTGCAGCTCGTGCGGGACATTTAGTGAATTCTGTTTCAGCTGTGGCCTTATTCTCAGCAACATTTGCAAGAGTTCCTGAATTGATTCGCTGCAAATGGTGCAATTTCTATACAGTTCGCGATTGAAGAAGCATGTAGTGGTGTTAAACTCAAAACGCTCTTCAAATTTAACGGATATCCCTTGTAATATAGAGTGCCGCCTGAAGCCAAGCCTAATTACGATGACTGGGACCGCTCAAAATGTACGAAACATATATGACCAGAGCAGTCACAGCCTCAGTGGGTGGAACGTGCATAGAAATTGACAGTGTCGTGGACAAGAATCGCCTATTTGATTCTGGAGCTGTGTTTAACAAGGGTAAAAATGAGCAGCGGGTTTCTTTGAAAGGAATTTAAAATTGAAAAACATCTAAAGGCTCACAAAAAATGCTGTTTATGTCCCATACGCTATTTGTGGGTGCATCAAAATGAGCGGCGCCGGAAACAGAAAGTGATCAGATTTCAGGACAAAGTAGCACAGCGGTCTTCAGGAAGGGACGACCGAGATACAGTAGCGCTCAAAAGTCTTCGTCTAAATGGTCTTTCACTTGGGGTTTTTCACTTGTAACTTTTTTGCAACTGCACCGATCTAAGAGAAATTTTAGTATGTTATACTTGGATACACTGCATACTTAATATACTATTGTGGCGCTCAACGGTATAGGTTACGCGATTATATGAAATTTTTTGTTTTTGGAGTGCCATCGCTATGCCGTCCCGCTGTGCCGCTGCCATCGAAAGTCGTGGTCTTTTTACAATATATTAATGTTCTCTGAGGCTTGCTCGTTTTGTTTTTGTAAAGAAAGCCGTTCCCCTTGAACAAGCCTTTTACTTTTTTTTGGGTGGTCTTGTAGTAAATTCTTGTAAAAAACCATGAAAAGTGTCAAGCAGCACTCAAGTAGAAGGAAATGTTGGCAATAGGTTCAGGCATCACATATTAAAATTTTGTCAAATTTGGTCAAGTAGAGAAAAAGTTATGACAAAAGAGTTTTGGCCGAAGACTTTTGAGCGCTACTGCACGTTCACAATGAGCTAAGCTCGACTAGCTGGTCTTCATCGCAACCCTTCACTACCATGTTCTATGACCAAAGGAAAGCTAATGCTAACGGCATGCGAATCGTAAAATACCGAGTTCACTACTGTTGGAATCGACCACGCACAATTCAAACCAGTCTAGAGAGCTAGAAAGTTGATATAGAGAGGAGCCTTGCCACAAGGGACACACTCCGAAGTGAACGGAAAAGAACTACCAATAAGCGATACTTCTCCGAAGCGGGAGACAGGAAAATGATCGGATAGGATAGCCAGTAGCTTTTCGTTTATAGTGGATAAAGCGTGGGCCAAAGAGGTTAGGTCAAATTAAAAACATGGCTCTCATTAGTACAACGAAGCCGAAAAAGGAAGGAGTGAAAGGTAACCAGCCGTGGCCACTGCGGGTTCACTATACGATTGCTATGCGGAGCGCAAGATGCACCGAGGCTGCATTGCCGAAATGAATGACTGTAACCAGCTCCTTACAGCTCCACAGTAAACGTGCGCGGTAGCCCTCCCGTGCCAAGCCGAATGAAAAGATAATGATTAATATTGCATACCTGTTTCAGATGTCGCAGCAGTCCACTGAAAAAAGTTCAGTGAAACCAGCGAAATCGGCGAAATCACTAGAATTCAAAATGAAGGAGAAACCCACCGTTTCCTCATCCGTTTCTACACTGATACTTTCGGTAATATCCTGCTTTCCCTCATGTTCCCCAGATTGTGAAACTCTACCAGAATCGCAGACGATTTCCGATGTCAATCGTTGTGCACGTGAGGATGTTGACAGTACAGCTCTTTCAGAGCTTTCAAATCCGTTCAGTGCAGATGATTCCTCACTCTCAGCGCTGGCACTCCTGACGGTTCCTGAAATTACCGGAGACACTGTTTTCATGTAGAGTATTACGCAACCACTTAGGAAAGCAATGGCCAATAGACTGATGCAAGAAAGGCATTAAAAAATCAAATTATATATATGCCAACGAGTCAGTTAGGTGGAACTTTTCTTGACGGCCTGACGTTTCGACTAGATCGTATACCTCAAAAGCCCAGCCCACCACCGCGAGTGCGGAACGCCGGCACTCCGTGTCAGTTATTTTACAAGGTTGTTAGTTGGAACTTTTATTGACGGTCTAACGCTAATAAAAGTTCCACGTGACAATCTTGTTGGCATCGTACAATAACTGACACGGAGTAGCGGCGTTCCGCTCTTGCGGGGTGAACTTCGCCTCTGAAAAAGACGATCTGATCGAAACGTCAGAACGTCAAGGAATGTTCCACCTAACAACCGCGCTAGAATAGCAGAGAAGATTGTAATTAACATCAATGCCGAGGTTTTGCGAAGAGAGAAGTTGGAATCCAATTAAGAAAATAGTTTACAGTATTTTGAAAGACTGAGTTTAGTAAAGCTACAGGTATTCAAAAATGGTTAAATTTAATACTAGGAAGATTCCGCGCTTCATCGTGATCGCCGCGTCGCTACCGCAAGCGACGCGGCGATCGCAGCGGAATGCATTACATGGCTCTTATTTAGTTTCTTTTCTATCCCTTTTCGATCCTTTACCCATAACTTGCATGACTTTCAAGTCTTCCAATTTGGCATCAGGGGACGGGCACATTACCCTAGTCGGCGACGCTTTCGTTTGGGAATATAAGTACTGAGTTCTGTTAGGTTCTTACTTCCCTCATTTTGTCAGGAGTTTGGGCTCAGTGATTTTTTTTTACCGTAGGCTCTTAACTTCTTTGATGAATCGCATTGGCTGGGCAGAAACCACAGAAAGAGAGGGCGGGTGGGGGGGGGGGGGGGGGAGGGAAGGAGAGAGGTTGTATGGGCCCTCTCATGGGGGTGGATCGTATTTTTTTAAATTTCCTGGACACCACGCTTGACCCTCGTTGAGGAGCCAGTGCAGACCACGGGACTGGTCCATGTCTGCCACTCACCGCAACACTCAATGTCATAGCTTCCAACCGGGAATTTCACAACAGATGGCAAGTTCCATCCAATTTTCTCGACCTGTTAGGGCGTTCGTACGACCGATTCGCAAATTGTGGGAAGCTGCCATACAAGGTTGCTGCTTGCACCTCAGTTCTTGTTTCTCACTCGATCGAGCTCCATTTCATTTTATCGAGCATTTTAAGCCAAGAGATAAAATAACGAATGGCTGCCAAAGCGCTCGGAGAGTTATTAGCACCCATGCAAAATAGCATGAAAGTCAAAAAGAGGATAAATAAAAAATAGAAAGAGGAAGGAACGCCAGAACGGATCACTTGCTGCGACGGCATCGGGTTGGAAGCCAAAGCTCAGAACCGCAGCCATAGTAGATTCAGTCGAGCGACTGTGACGCAATGTATGAAGGCAACCTTGATGGGACGTGAGAGAAGCAAGGTAAGATATCAAACGTGACAACTAGTCCATTTTTCGTTGAAGAAAAACCCATACAAATTAAAGAACAAAAATAAAAGTCTATACAACTCTGGAGTTATGCAATAATTCGGATGACAACTATTCAAAAAGATATTGGGCTGGAAAAATGAGGACCACTTGAAATGACATTAAACCAAAAAAACTGACCGCTTGCTGATTGCGCCGATGTAGAGTGGCCCGGGATCGACTGAAAAAGCAACTTTAAGATAATGCATGAGGAACCATCGTTCATTGAAAACTCACCAATTTTCTGGTTGTTCTTGCTTCAATCGGCGGATTCATTTCGAATTCACGGTTATTTTCTTTTGAGAGGTAATCGATTTTTGGCGGGGTTTTCTTGCTTTTCATGCAAACAGAAATACTTCCACGTGCACTGCCCTTTATCTCGCATTTGCCACTATTGGCAGACTCTGATTCACTGTGCGAATCCCACACAATTCGCGCAATCGGACGTTGAGAGACAGGTGGTCGTTCAGCTCCGCTGGAGCTAGATCTTCTGGATTCGATGGGAACTGCGATTTCCTTGCCCGTAGCCGCGGATCGCTCACCACTTTCTGGAACAGTTTTGAGAATGAAACCCATGTCATGAGATCTTGAGGGTCTCAAGTCGAATTATAGTGCTACAAACAGCTAATTAACCGCTAATAAAATGATGATTGGTTGATAAAGCAACGAATGCTGGGTTAGTCTATAGAATGTCCCTTTTTTTGAGCAAAAATTTTTCGTAATATTGCGAGCTTGTGCAACAAGCTGTAGCACGTCATTCGGAAGAGATTTTTATGGTCTACAGAATGGCATGCCTAGCTTCTCTCTCCGTTACAATGGGGCCGATTTTAAGCATGACGAAGTGGGTGGTCTAGTCTATAACAAAAATTGACTGCACTAACAATTAAATAAAACATTATCTTTCCCTCCAGAAAAACCAATCAATCATGTGTTTCGTACTTAGCGCTCTTTTTCCAAATTTCGTTTCCCCACCACAACTCGGTGATTTTTGACATTTTCGTCGAATCAAGGCAAGAAAATCCTCTCAATCAGGCCGCTGAAAGAGTGGTGAAGTGTTAAAGGAACCGGAAGGGGGTCCGAAACAAGAGAAACATACAAAGAAATGAGCATTTTGTAATGAACGCAGAAGGTTAGAAGCGATAATCGGTGAAAAAACCCGAACTCAAAAGTGCATCGCTGCGGTGTGTATTCGCGCCTCATTCGCATCATCGCACTGGCGTTCCGAGTTGTCCGCTGTAGGAGACGGCCGCGGGCCAACTTTAGTTGTAGCACCTGACTCCCAGCGTAGTGGAGCGGCCATTCCCAACTACATTAACATTCATGTAAGTACATCTAGAAACAATATAAGAAAGAACAAAGGAGAAGGTAAAAGGAATTAACAACTTTATAATGGAAACAACTTCTCTTGGCACCATGCCAAGGCGTCAAATTGGCGAGTTTGTGCAATGGCGGCCACTTGAACTCGTCCACACTACGTCTGTTCTACCGTAAGCCAAAATTACTCCCTTACGGTGTCTTTAAGAGGTAGCGAACAGGAAGGGGAACATCACTGACCGAATTCGTTGATTTTCTGTTGAAAGAAAGTTGTGGAGTAATGTCAACTGAACCCCTACTACATGGGTTTAAAATTCAATATGGATTGCAGCAAAGACAAAACCGAGACAAATTTTCGATAGTGCGCAAAAAAATTCTCACGATGGTCCATAAAACAATGCTGAGCAGGGAATTCAAGAGGAAAAATTTTATTATGAATAAACGTGAGTGCTCTTGGAAAAAAGAGTTTAAAAAAGACCGACGTCAAAGAACGACGCCATTTTTCGATCAAACAAGTATTGGAGTTTGAAGAAGAGCTCGGGGCCAAGTACGGGAAACATGATAGTTAGTTTTTCTAACTGTTTTAATTCTATTTGTGTTTTAAAAAAGTGTTCTAATTAAAGGAACCGGAAGGGGTCCGAAACAAGAGAAAGGTGCAAAGAAACGAGCATTTTGTAACGAACACAGAAGGTTAGAAGCGATAATCGGTGAAAAAACCCGAATTTGAGAGCGCATCGCTGCGGTGTGTATTCGTATCCAATTCGCATCATTTCACAGACCTTCCGAGTTGTCCGCTGTAGGAGACGGGCCGCGGGCCAACGCTAGTTGTAGCACCTGACTCTCAGCGCAGTGGAGTGGCCATTCCCACTACATTAGCATTCATGTAAGTACAACTAGAAACAATATAAGAAAGAACAAAGTAAAAAGTAAAAAAAAAACAAATTTCTAATAGAAACATCTCATTTTGGATTCATGCGAAGGCGTCTAATTGGCGAGTTTGTGCAATGGCGGCCACTTAAACTCATCCACACTACGTCTGTTCTACCGTGAGCCAAAATTATCCCCTTCTGGTGTCTTTAACTGCCGCTGGTCAATTTTGCCACCCGGACCTACTCATTCGCAAGCCTGAATATCGGCCCCATTTCAACTCACTCCAAAACTGAACATCGCTTTTTTGTAGAGTAGAAAAATCTCTTCCAAAATATATGAAATGCTATACAAAGTAATTTTATAGCGAAATTTTTGTTTGAAAAAAGACATCATCTGACCCAATAGGACAGTGAATAGCACTAGTATAAAATGACATTAACTAACCTGATTCGGCATTTGGTGCCTTTGCAGAAGTGGACTGAAACATCATTATATCGGCACTAATCGATCTACGCTATAGCAACCGTAACAAGCTCACCAATCCTTCATCGTCTTCTAATTTCCACGGTCTAATTCTCGATATCGGCTCATTTTCAGGTGAACAGTGATCGATCTTTTTCGATAACTTCTTGATTTCGCCGGTTGAGCAGGCATCAGATTTCTCGTCATCGCCTTCACATCCATCACCGCCGACAGAACTTGCGAAGTTTCCAGACTTTGGTGCTGTTTCTGAAGCCAGTGGCAGATTGGGTGAGGAAAGTGACGGCCTGGTCATTTGTGATTCGTTGCTTTCTTGAGAAGAGCGTGTAGCCCTATCCGGCTGGGGAGTCCATAGCCAGTTCCTTTCCTGTGCATCACTCAAATCATTCCCCTGTTGCTCATTTTTGGCGTGCATCTTTCTAGCCACTGACATTAGCTGTTCGGTAACACTGCCAGCACGGTGATAGTCGACATCACTGGTCGACTTCTGAATGCAAGAGTAATAATTTTCCTAGATACGGATTGCAACTATGGAATCGTTTTACCTCCGAGTGGTCCCCATCCGATGACTTCGATGGCGATACTGCCTCTGGCAGATTTGAATAGGGATCTCCTCTTCTGCGTCTCAATTCCTTTCCAGCCGTCGTTTCGCACCCACATCTCACACAGGTCCCGCTCTTCTTCGGATTCCTTACTCGGTATTCGGACCGTTCCAAATCAGGTGAATCGGAAGCGATCATACGAGCAACTTCTCTGCGTATGCGATCCTAGAAAGAAGTGGTGATGGAAGTGTAGAAAAAGCATACGTATTGACTGTAGGGGAAGTTTTTTCACTTTTTAAAAACCTGCTTTTTTCCCTCCAAACGACTTTCCAGCAATTTGTTCTGTACATATACATATGGTACAAGTTCACACGCATCTATAGGTATTATTGTCTTTCATCTCCCGGATAACCTTTTCCGGCAAAATGAACATATCAAAGGTCAATGTCACCTTTATTATCGGAAGTTTTTCTTTGAATGGCGGTAGATAAGGAAAGGAAAAGATGTTAGTCCGATGGAGCAAGATCAGGTCTATAAGGTGGATGGAGCAGCACTTCCCATTCAAACTCGAGAATTTTTTGGCGAGTCTTTCACATATTGAAAAAGTGACTCGCCAAAAAATTTTCGAGTTCAAATGGGAAGTGCTGCCCCATCCACCTTATAGCCCTGGTGTTGCTCCATCGGACTAACATCTTTTCCTTTCTCTATCTAACGCCATTCAAAGAAAAATTTCCGATAATGAAGATGACATTGACCTTTGATTCCGGGAGATTAAAGACAATAACACCTATAGATGCGTGTGAACCTGTAATACATGTACAGAAAAAATTGCTGGAAAGCAGTTCGGAGGGAAAAAAGCACGTTTTTTTTAAACGAAAGAACTTTTCCTACAACCTAATAGATCACCAAAAAAGAGCCATCGATCAAAATAATCTAGATTTCCGACATTACTCGAAGTTCATCTCAAGCGACAAGCGACACAACCACTAAAACTTCAAAATCTGCTCGTGATAGCAAGGCAACAAACACACCATAAACCAAGATTTCCCTCATTCTTTTGATGCACAATCAACAAAATAGACTGAGTGGAACTTCTTCAAGGGTCTGAATAATCCATGAGCATAAAAACCGCATCTAGACCGGGTGTGAGATTGATAATATGGGCTTATTTAGCCGATAGGTGCCTACCAAAATAATAGGTCCCTGCTTTGATTGCGAGTGATCACTAAGCCAGCAGTAAAATTACTGCTAGAGACACAAGAAACTTTTTCGTGTCAGCGGTTCGCTCTACACTTTTCTTTCCATTTCAGGCAACACTCCTACCACTGCCGGCTCTGTTCCATTTTTGACGCTTAACTTCTACCAAGATGTTGTGGAATGTGTTTTGAAAACCGCCGTAAAAGTTAGCAATTGCTTCAATTGCAGCAAGAAAAGTATGAAAAGTACCATTATCATGAACACTCCAACTTATACCCGTCAGGCTAATTACTAACGGCAACCACCAGAGATTCCTTTGTGAAATACCGCAATATGGATGAATAGCAGTGTGACAGGACCCACCTTTAACATTTCCTCAGCTTCATATGGAGTGATCTTCACACATGGATCAGGCTGGAACGGCGCCGCAATGTTCAAGTCGATTAATCGTTCACTAACCCAGCCATCCTCCACTGACATGCAAACGTCCACGATGGTGAGGAGATCCTAGAGAAGTGGAAAGCTTCAAATATTGAATGATTTTAGAGAACCTACTGAAACACATTGACGTACTCTGAAGGCCTAATTATCAGGGCCTAATAACAAATGATTCTGCATATCGAGAGGTTCAATTCTACGGGGTTTGCAGGAAAGCTAGAAGTGAACTGTGACTATCACGCTTCAGATATTGGTAGAAATAAACACTGTCTCAACTCATTGTCAACCGGACGTTTCGACTGCAAACAAGGAAAAATTCGACCAAAAAGAACTCACGGGAGCTCTACCATAGATGGCACAAGTCAAGAACGGAACTACTCCTCCACTGTTAGCTGATTTGCACACCTCATTATTTGCTGCTTCGTACATGTCCTGCAAAGCAAAATATCATGTATTGGTATCTCTCCTTACTGATAATTTTGGAACACGAAATAAGACCCGTTAGTGGCTCAGTCGATTTGATGAGCTACCTAATAGTGCATCTATTGTAATTTTGGTAATTGCGAGATGGCTATTTTATGCCAGCATAACCTGCTGCGAGGTGTTCCCAACATGCTCCATACTGAGATACCCCGTCACAACCCCACAATGACGGTTTACATTTGCTCCATTCCAGAACTTTTAGAAATATGATGCGATGAGCACAGCAGCACGACTCCTCTTCTTTGTCTGCTCTACAATATTGGTGCCCCTGGTCTCACTCGCTCGAATGCTCGGAAATACTGCCCTAGGCTCCAAAAATCTTTTAAAATCCATGCCTTTTATCCCGAACTGGTCAATTAGAACCAGTATTACTTTAGGCTAGGGTTCTACCTCGCAAGATCGCAAAATCGCATAATCGCAAATCGTGTTGTCATGGCACTCTCACTTGAATATGCTATTTTGCCGCGTTCTTTACCACTCTGGGGCCGTCAGGAGTAAGAGTCCAGCGTGGTGGAGGGAAATTGTTCAAGTGAGAGTGCGCAGACGGCATTTGCGATTCTGCGGTTGTGCAACTATACGATTTTGCGAGGTATAACCTCATTCTTAGAAACAGTAAATACGGTAACTTGGACATGTAGGGTATGTGCAGTGCAGCTAGAAGCGAACATGACCGAAAAAAGCGATCCTGCTGTATACGGTGGTTTTGGCAGACGTGTATCCCGGACCGACGTGCCACTGACAGTGATCAATGAATGGGTTTAACGAACCGATCTTAAGCGTGTGCTCGAAAGTACAGTCCCACAACTAAGGGCCAGCTATTGGTTTTGTTATACGTACGTGTTTCGCTTGATAGCGTCTCCCATGCCATGCGCCAAGTGCGCCTGCTTGGATCATTAGCGCATATTTATCGTGGTCCCCTATCTGAAAAGGGAACTATCGCAGCGCTGCCTTCAAAACTCGTGCATTTTTCACTACCATGTTAATCAAACAAAGAAAAAGGTGTGACACTTACAGAATACACATAATGTGTGCCACGGATACGGGCTAAGAATACATTTGTGGGCACTTCGTCTACAGAAAACTCATCGCACAAGGGAAAGAGTTCACCACTTCCGAAACTATAAATCGCATTGTAGTCGAGGCATATGCAGCGAATCCTCTCTTGTTGTACCTATGAAAGAAAACGCTGCATTTGATTCAGATACAAAGCAAAAACAGTGAAACAATGTCATCATAAGTAACGAAAAATAAAATTGTGCACAATGTAGCCAACCTTCAAAAAAAAAGGACAAAGAAGTCACTACCACCTATTAGAGAAAAAGGCCTCTACCGCCGTCACGGATTCGTAAGCTGCACCAAAGTATGATAGAAAGTGTTCTTCATGGTGTTTAGAAATGCAAAGAACAACAACGCATTATGTAGAAGATAACTTACGTCACCCTGTAGCACGGCAACGCGCATATACACACCCGTTCGTACTCCAACCAAAAACTCGCCTGGTGTTATAGAGGAATCTCTCACTGGAGGGATATTTCTTAGGGAATCCCTGAAACATTTCTTTCGAAAGCGCAATTTGCATGATGACCACGGCCACACGGCTGTAAACAACCGCCACACGTATATTCACTTTGCTAAACACATTTAAAATCCATATAAAACAGCAGGTAGCAGGTAAACATGTCATCCGCTCGCAGGTCTCTCGCAGAGAACGAAAAAAGCAAGTTCCTCATGCTCGAAATAATAATGATTACTGAAGTAAAGTAAAGGAAGTCTATAGAAGGCCTCCGGATAAGAAGTATATATTGGCCACAGCAGCGCGAGAGCAGAACTGAGGAAGGTTCTTCCACCGGATGTGTTTCTACAGGTCAGGTAGGTCGTCCATGATTGAGCTCGCCTCGCGAAACATCTGATTCACTACTCATAATCTTGAGCGCGTAACTGGTCATTGGTATGTGACTCAAATTTCAATGAACGTTTCCTTTGACTATTCTAAACCCATAATAGGTTATGAAAGATCCCTTCGCTTACTTGTTCACTTTCTTGCACTCATCGGTGCAACAGGGACAAAAAAATAAAAACCAAATAAGTAGGTATCAGGGTTTGGAAGTTTCGGGAGCTAGTGGAAGCTTGATCAGGTAGGGTGATACATCTCATGGCGCAGTGGGTGGAGGCAAGAAGCAAGCCACTTAATGTGCAGAAGCTTTGCGAATAGAGATTTATCAACAAACTATTATTCGCATGACTTTCACGAAATCTAATCAGTGGGAGCCAAAACTGCAAACTTACTCCAAACTTTCGCTGATAGATTTGAGCCTTTCTTCATCCTGTGTACCCTTTTCATCACATAAAATAAAGCACCGCGGTGGCACGAACGCCATGACAGCACACTGTAAACCCAAGCGCATCCTTTCCGTAACCAGAAAGCAACAAACAATAAAAACAAGTCAATAAGTTAATAAGTTAATAAACAACAATAAAAACAATAAATCAGTAACAAACCAGAAACAACAATAAAAATAAAAAACCCCATTATCACATGTTTCCCCACGCTTCTCTTAAAAAACCGAACGAAACGGCTATACCTTCCGAACAGCCTCTCTTGTGCGAGAAAAGAAAAGTTTGGAAGTTGTTAGGTCTGCAAACTCCTCATCGAAAGCATGCCGTAGATTGCCAGACTTTCCCGTTAAATCCAGCTGTTCAGGATCCACTTCTTGCACCATCCTCACTTTTGCGACGGGGCACCCTGTAAGCCATGACTTATGGCGGAAAGTCGATGCTCCTCATGCCAATGAACTGCCTTCACACGAGATCGCTCTGTCGAAAAATTAACTACAAATAATTAAAAAGGGTGAGAACTTACTAGGCATATCCATATCTATGTACACGTTGAAGACAGATGGGTTGTGATTGACCAACCGCACTTCGAGAACAGTAAGATTTCTGAGAAGTAAAAATCCTTCCTTCTTCAGTCGTTCAATGAGAATCTTTGGAGTTTTTTCCTGATACAGTCACATTGTTACTTATCAGAAACCTTATTTTCAAAAATACTTAGACACGGAGCACTGCAACTGTAAAATCAGTCGTTTTGCTACACGAAAACTGACCAATAACGAATTTCTACATTTTCGCCGAATTTCGTCTGCCTTAGAAGCGAAAGTAACCTCCGTGGAGCTGCACTGACCAGTGCTCCATTCAATCTCAACCAATGGTGAAGGAAGAGAGCAGGAAGAGGGAGACAGAACTAAATGAGATGAAATAACAAGTTTCAAGAAAAGTGAAAGAAGTTGAACAACAGTTTGTTACGCTTAGCCAATCGTGCAAAGATCCATCCAGATCCATAAAAAGTGGGAAATTTCGCATCATTAACCCTTTTTTAAAGAGGCGCTACGTATTCTACCTCCAGTAGGAAACAGTTGCGCAATGCAGCGATTGAAGGCAAGGTAGTGTCTTTATCTTACAGACCAATGTGAGACCAGTGAGGTGACCACGGAGGTGTGGTGGGACCAATGCACCGATGCGACGGCATGGAAAGACTGGTTGTCTCTGACGAGAAGGATCTAAGCTTGGGATCTACTCCCCTCTTAAAACCGAGACCTAGCATCAGGTTAACTAACCATCCGTCTCTTCACTTCCACCTCTATGCTGAGTGTCGACAGGCGTTCCACAGACATTTTCATCAACTACATTCTAAACGAAAAAGTACAAATACACACATATTTGAAAAAAATGGTAATACATATATGGAAAAAACACTTGCCTCTATGAATGGAGTCTGATAACGATTCTTCCCTCTCATCTCTGTAAGAAATTTATATAGCTACAGTTAGCACGACAGAAATTAAATGGGAGCGATAAGAACGACTGATTGTGTGGGCAGTTTTCTCCAGAGATATCTCGAGACAAGTAGACCACTGAACGAATACTGACGTTTGACACCAACAAATTGGGTCTTTTCTCGCGTATGGTTGGCTTCATTTCAATTTCTCTCAAGAATTCAGCTTTTTCAGGTATAAGGCAACGGTAGAATCACCAAGACATGAATACAGCGAAATAGACTTGTGCGGAGGATAGGGTTTACATGAACAACACGTCTGATAGGCTATGTCACAGGGTTGAAAGGCCACAGGCCGTCACAAAGTCGCAGGCTGAGGCCAAAATCCGTGTGTCCCAACCTAAACGTCCATTCGTCAGCCCAAAAATCGTGTCTATTCTGATGATTCCGGAGATTAAACATACCCTCTTGTAGAGCAGATGAATTTTTTCGATTGACTGTTGCAAAGACTTGTAATTCCAAAAAAAATTATTTCATTATGGAATGACGCAATTATATCCCAAAACTTCTATGACCTCATGGGTTCAATCTGAGGAATCGTTGGAACAGAGGTGAATTTCAGGCCGGCAAATGACAGGCTCAGTCAACGTAGGTAAAGCAAACTGGCAATAAGTCAGAACAGTCTATTTCACTTCGGCAAATATTACCATCATGTGCTCCTTACTTAGCTCCACTTCTTATGTTCTCTTTTTAGGTTCCAGCAACTCGCTGATTGAGAAGTCGCGTAGCATCTCAGAGTTATTTTGTTTTTCGCCGCAATCGGTAATTTTTGACAACTTAGTTGAATCAAGAAAATTTTCGGATAGAATCCTTTGAAATAAGAGTGAAAGGTAGGGACTAGGGACGGGGACACATTATAGACCGAACATTACACGAACAGATTCGTGCTATTATATTCTTCAGAATACTTCAACCTTCCGCTGAAAAATAAGTAGTCAAGTAATGCCAGCGTAAAGCAATAATGCCAACTGGATGCACACTCCTAATATTCAGTCTGAATCGCAGTCAAAATAGGAACGAAAAATACGCACTTGGCAGTACAGAAAAATGCTCTCAAATGATCCATGAAGCAATGTTGAAGGAACAATTTGAAAAGAAACTTCTCATTTGATTAAGCCCCACTGCTCTCAAAAGCTATTTGAAAAATGAGCGGCGTGATTTATCAGGCAACCAGCTGGTGGAACTCACAGGTGAGGTCGGGACTAAGTAGGAGACTCATGCTTGGTAGATTTTCCTCCGTGGAATATAGCGCTTTCGTTGACTGCTGGCTCGGTCAATTTTCCACGACTAAACCTGTCACTCCCTAGCCTTGAATTCGGCTCAGCGCGATTTTATAAGAAACATTTTTTTTATGAAAGGAAGGGTATTTATGAAATAATCCAGTATTTCTGGCTAGAAAAGCGAGAAAACCCGAAACCCCGCGTGTAAGGTGTGATAAGTCCGGTTAGGAACACAATTTCTATTTATTCCACTCCGACCTTCCCAAATCCTTCCGAAGTTTGTATTTGGGACTTCGAAAGCATTTGGCAAGGTCAGAAAGCGTCCATTATAGTATGTCAACCTTTCAGTTTTAATTCAATTTTTTTTATTCACACGCACTGTTGAGTACCCCGATGACGGCGAAAACAATCATAATTTTCATTCTTGGCGCGATCGGCGTTATCCTCCAGGACACACAGTTTCCCAATGGCAAAAATTGGTGCCGCCATTACCCAATGGCGTGAGCGCCCCATCTGGATGGTTATTGGTGGTTAGAAGAGGGGTATAGTCTACACTTGCAACTATGAAGCATGCTGGAAGAGGCAGGTCGAAAAGACGTGTCCGCATGAGCGGTGACCATAATAAGTATATATTTGCAAAAAAAAACTAGCACGGACTTATGAACAAATATGAAATATGAAAGAAAAGATAGAATAGTGAGCAGTGTACAATTCTTATCACAGCGTTAATTTTGCAAAGTCACCGGTCGATCGATCAAAGGCGTTGCACACATTCCATCGCTTTGCTAACATAAACGAATGGCGAAAGATTTCATGACAGTGAAACGAGCCAAAAAATGAGCACAGTCACACCAACTAAACGACATTGCGCGGGTTACTTGGCAGGATCTGCACCCAGTGTGCTAGTCATCAGCATACGCATCCATCTAAATATTGACTACGAGAGTTAAGACGGAACCTGACTATACTCAATTCTTTGGGAAGTCTCCTATCAAATAAGCATGAAAATCTTTGCTGGATGAGATGTGATGGATAGGCAAATGTGCAGCTACGGCCAACCCGGCTGCACAGAGTCGCACGCCAATAAGTAACGCTAAACCTATAACCATCGTGAACCGTACGTTCAACATCTATGCATATAAACTAAAACAAGTGAGCTTAGGATTTCAGTAGACGACCTGAACTGGGAAAAGAGTTTTCCGTCCTATTCTGATCTCTTCAAAAACAGGGAATATTCCTCAGTGACTCAAGGGATTCATGACTTCTGAGACCTTTTGTGGACTAGTTTCCTGTGAAGATTGAACGTACATTGCTCTCATTTTCTAGCAGAACTAACAAAAGGAACGTCCAAGTGAAGACCACGAATCCACTTTCGGAACGTCAATCGATATAAGAGGTAAAAGTAAGAAAGGCTGACACATCATCATGTCTCCATAGGTATTGTGTTTAAAAATGGGCATACAAGATTTTCTTCGGGTATTACCTGCACTCATTGCTCGCAAACATATACTGGGAAATCGACTGGACCGCCGCCAGAGTTCGCGATTTTGCAATCCCGCGATTTTTGCGGGGACGCCGCTCCGCATGCGAGTTTGCGGCATTGTATTAGATTGTCCCAGGTCTTGTAAGATCTTTCCAAAAAAAAATCAATAGCTTTTGTTTACTTCGCGGCAGGTCTAGACGGTTTAGGAATATGGTAGAAGGTTCTCTAAGCTTTCTAGGAAAATATATATTGACCCACCAGATCCCGTGGAGAGAGCTACAGTGCCCGTTGTCGATACCCACCCAACTCGCGGTGTCATCTAAAATGAGCGGTCTTGCGGCACCAAAACGACGGAAGCTTGCCATTCCATCAGCGCTGCATTGGGCAAGGGATGTGTGAGCTACGTGACCGTGCGCCGCTGGTTCATCAGCTTCAGCAACGGCGAAATTGACATGGAAGACAATCCACGCTTGGGACTTGCTGGTTCTGGGACGAGGAAGGAATGCTTTTCCGCGAAGTGCTGGTACAAGGCGAGACAGTCACCGCTGCCGTATGCACCCACCAGCTCCAGCAGCTCGCCGTCGACGTTCGAGAAAAGCGCCGGAAAAGGTCCGCGGTCACCCTCCTTCATGACGATGCCCGCCCCATTTCGAGAAAAGTACCCAGGTCAAGTTATAGGAACTCGGCTGGGATGTGCTGGAACCCGCCATACTCTCCAGACATTACCCCTTCTGACTATCACCTTACCCATCCTCTTGAATCCTTCCTGGCCAAGAGAAAATTCGTTGATTATGACTTGCTTGCAAAGGCGATTGCTGACTTCTTAGACTCTCGAGGGAATCAGTGATCTACTTATGAAGTGGCAGAGTTTTGTCGATAACAATGGTCAATATGTTGCTGCCTAATTGTTGTTTGTTGGATGAAAAAATAATAAAAGTGATGATCGAAAAAAATCCTACAAGACTTTTGAAGGTGCCAGAATCGCGTAAAAAAAGAGGCACCACAAAATCGCCATCTGTGGAATCGCAAGATCGCAAAGTTTGATGGCGGCGTCAGCGTTAAACATCGTATTATTTAGTACAAAGAACGCGTTTCTTATTCGTAGTTGCTACAGAAAGCCCGAATATCGACAAACTCATGCAATTCCATTTCCAAAAAAGCTAAGAATAATAACAATTTATTCATAGCTTAACACAAAATTTTTCATGTCGATCTTTTCACCAGGACCAACTGGATTTTCTTCTACTGAACATTCTGTCCTAACCATGTTCGTTATTGTGAAATGACTTTATTCAGTGATGTTCCGAATGTTCGACGTTTGCAAAAAATTGAAAGTTCGAAGCCCCCATCTTGTATGTGAAATGGTTAGCAAACAATCACTCTAAAGTGGTCGCAACGAAGAAAGAATTTCAAAACGAAACTTTTGGAACATGGGCAAAATGAAGCCGTTCATCATCGCTTTGATGATGAGCCTGTAAACATATAAGAAACAGTAATTATGCACCACCTAAGCTCAATAAAACAAATTTCGCTGCTGTGTTATGAAGTGTTCAAGCTTTCAGCAACACATATTCATCAGTGGAAGCAGCCAGACTGCCGCCTAAATCTACAACACAAAAAAATGCAGTGCGAGTTTTCCCGGGGCGACTCGTCCTTTATGTGACCGTGTCAGTCTAGCGTTGCGTATTTAATGTTGCCATCGATTGCAATGTTGTGTGATTTGCTGTTGTTGTATCGGATGTTGCACGTTGTTCTCATGCTTCAGGGAACATATAGATGATGGAGACATAGATATGAAACGTAATGTCGCTACCACACAAATGATCCTTCCTTCGTGGTCATGGATAAGCTATTTAGAATCTGATGATGAGTGACTGACATACTCACCAAGCAATGAATTCGTTTCACTGATCAGTTGGTATTTGAACATTCCCATCTAATAGAGGGAGGAAGCACTAATTGAGAAGTAAGGCGACAAACATATATACAATGTTCATAGCCATATTCAGAGTTTGGAATAACACGGTCTCAATCTCCATGAAAATCGAAACTTTAGTTTGAAACTCTGACCCGTGAAAAATCAAGCACCAATAAATTTTTCTGACTCCTTCTTACGGTAGACTTCCCTAATATAGGTATTAAGTTTAAAAGGATTAGTGCCAAATTAGTATGAAGAATTGTCCTTGGACGCAAACTCCCAACCTGCTTTTGTGACGTGGTTCAGTGGGTTGTCTTCTTCCTACTCGTTTACCCGCTTCTGGGTTGTCAGCCGAAGTTTTCTTTTCTGGTTCAGACCAGCTCCGAATACAGTGTGGAAGAATAACTTCTTTGCTCTGTCGCTGAGCTTTATTGACTCCAGCTGCCCAGATCGTTCGTTCGATTATCTTCTTTGGAGCCGACGGGGCGTCCTTTCACTAGAAGTTAGGAACTGAAGATAATGTTAGACGAGGCAAGTATGACAGGTAATAGAGGACTGAACCGTCCAAGGAGGCACACTTTTAAACTTCAGAATAAATGGTTTATCTGAATACAGTGAATATTGACAAGTGAGGCGAAAACCGGTTCAGTTTACATATCGAAATACGAGAGACAATTTTGGCTCGTGGTCACCAATATATATGTTAGTCCCTGAAACCTATCTGAGATGTGAGGCTTCCCTCAATAATCTCTAACTCAAGAGATCCTCATGGAGATCAGAGACAATACCGTACTTGTTTACTGGACTGTCGAGGTTGCCTACCGATTTCGTAACCTATGTCCTCGACAGCCCTCATCGCCTTATGGCACTAAACAATGTCTATATGCATTGGCCTTCCGCCGGCCTTATAAATGGTGCGGAAGCCTTTCCGCACACTCCCGCCAGCGATCTGCTTCATGGCGGTTGTAGTTATTCCACAAGGTTTCCATCGACGAACGATGATTCCGCTCCCGTATCCAGCAAAATTTTGACTACTCTCGAGCCATTTTTCCCAAATCGCGGTTCTTGTTAAGAGTAGAGTTTCCCCTGTGCTGACTCTGCCAGTGGTATTGTCCTCTATATTCGTCTTCGAAATCCACGATTACGTTGGTCTCTTTTTGGACGACCACGTTTTGGTGATTGACTGGTGTGCCTTTTGTCGCTTTTTTCGAGTAAGCACTCCCACTATTCCCTGCTGGAAACCGCGTTTGTTGCTGAAACGCGGGCTGAGCTGGTTTCGTTTTGGACTGTCGACCTTCTTGTGGAATTTGCTTCCCATGCTGGGTGTCTATGATACCACAGAGTGATAGGTTGTGCTTCTTGCCACAATTCCTGCACGGAGGGCTTCGACACATTTCTGCTGTGTGGTATGGCTTGCCGCAATTCAGGCATAGCCTCTTCTTCTTCAGGAAAGATATTCTTTCTGGCTGTGTAATTATACGACAGTCAGTTGACTGGTGACCGAGTCGCCTACAATACATGCAAGCGATTTTGAAGTCACGAACTGGTTGGCTGGGTCTACTTATGGAGCTTTCTGCTGGCGCGTTGATCTTCTTCCGTGTCTCTTCAACGTATTCCCTCCTCTGGAGTATGCCACTGAGCTCCCTTTGCATCGTTGCCCATGTCCAGTCCCTTGGATTTTGCAGATCGGCTCTTCTCTCGAGAGCGCGTGTCTGTATATCCGCATCAAACTTGCTGAAAATCGTATTCAAAAGCAAGCGATGGTTGACGTCTTGGCCTTTTATGGCAAGTTGGCTCATCGTTGCTGATATTCTTTCCAGCAGTTCGGTTTGAGATTTTGTGGTTCTCGTATCTGCTTTGCTCTTCTGAAGTTCGGCGAACAACTCTTCCACTCTTGTGTCATTGTCTCCATATTTCTTGCATAGACAGGAAATGGCTTCTGGGTAGTTTTCTTCCGAGACTTGGTATCTTGAGACCAGTGCTCGTGCATCTCCTTCCAAATATTGCCACAAATAGTTGAATTTTAGCATGGGGCTAATATTCTGTTCGTGAATATTTACAGAGAAAATGGCCCAGAAGTTGTCCCATTCCGCTCGATTGCCAGAGAATCTAGGGATTTCCAGTCGCGGTAGATACATTGGCATTGCGGGAGCAAATGCTGGTGTAGTCGGCGTAGAATGATACGAATCTTCTATCGCTCTGTCCCTTTCTTCGACTCTTCCTGGTTGGAGAGACTGTAGATTGGCCATGAGTTGTTCGAACTCTTTCTTCCTTCCACTGAGCTTTATGCAGAATTGGTTTGCCTCACCGATGCTTTCGATTCCCGTTTCGAGGTATTCCTCAAAGATGAGAGTTCCGTCTCTTGCGTCGTTTCGCCCAGCATTTCGAACACGACGTGGAGTTTGTCAATTGATTCGTTGACGTAGTCTTTCGCCGTTCGAACCTTGGCTAATGTCGATTCGATCCTCGTTCTTGACGTCTTCAGAGATTCCATTTTGTCAGCTTCGTCGCCTTCCGGAATCACAATTGGCGCAATAGCATCTTGTGAGTCTTGAATAACTTCATGCAAGGCATTGCGGGCCTTTGTGATACGTGATTTGGAGACTTTTAGCATGATTATGGGCGAAGAAATCAATTTGATACGAGTGTTTTACTGTACGCAGAAGATTGAGATGAAATTGAGGGTCAAATTATTCACTGATTTTCTGGTATCGACTTTCCCGGCCGATGCACCATAAGTTTAAAAGGATTAGTGCCAAATTAGTATGAAGAATTGTCCTTGGACGCAAACTCCCAACCTGCTTTTGTGACGTGGTTCAGTGGGTTGTCTTCTTCCTACTCGTTTACCCGCTTCTGGGTTGTCAGCCGAAGTTTTCTTTTCTGGTTCAGACCAGCTCCGAATACAGTGTGGAAGAATAACTTCTTTGCTCTGTCGCTGAGCTTTATTGACTCCAGCTGCCCAGATCGTTCGTTCGATTATCTTCTTTGGAGCCGACGGGGCGTCCTTTCACTAGAAGTTAGGAACTGAAGATAATGTTAGACGAGGCAAGTATGACAGGTAATAGAGGACTGAACCGTCCAAGGAGGCACACTTTTAAACTTCAGAATAAATGGTTTATCTGAATACAGTGAATATTGACAAGTGAGGCGAAAACCGGTTCAGTTTACATATCGAAATACGAGAGACAATTTTGGCTCGTGGTCACCAATATATATGTTAGTCCCTGAAACCTATCTGAGATGTGAGGCTTCCCTCAATAATCTCTAACTCAAGAGATCCTCATGGAGATCAGAGACAATACCGTACTTGTTTACTGGACTGTCGAGGTTGCCTACCGATTTCGTAACCTATGTCCTCGACAGCCCTCATCGCCTTATGGCACTAAACAATGTCTATATGCATTGGCCTTCCGCCGGCCTTATAAATGGTGCGGAAGCCTTTCCGCACAGGTATAAACTAATTTTCGCGCTTTCTTCTTCACCGTTCACCATCCTACAATTATGACTTTGTGTTTGAAAGCGCATATTTTTACCTAAGCCTTTCAAAAAAGAGGTGAGAGTACCCCCTAATTTAAGGTTGAGTTGCTCCTCTCTTGTATGTTTCTGACAGCTGAAAAAATAAAAATTCCACAGCTGCAGCAATACAATGCTATCACCATACAAAAGGTACACATTAAGAACACATTCATAATGGAAGAGAAGTCTGCAGGAGCCATTATAAACTTGCTCACCCCTTTATCAACTTGAAAAGTAATGTTCCTGTTGCAATAAAAAAGGAATTAACACATCTGCTCCCTTAATCGTTGTCGTTTTTTGATAGCGTTTTTGATAGCGTGTCAATCATTCACTTTGCACGTTCTGTGCTCGGAAGGGAAGGGGGGGGGAGGGAGGACAAGTGAAATCATCAATCTTAGAAAGCATCTCTCAACTTTCCTCTTTCTACAAATGGAAATTGTTCAGCTCAAAAATCGAATGGACACTACATTTCATTTCTAATTTTCACCCCGAAGTTTTGTTGTCTCCTTGTTTTGATTAAAGAATGGTCATAACCGACGTTTCAAAATTATAGCGCTTTGAAAGAATCTACTGATCGTTTGCGCACATAAAATATGACGATAGGAATGAACTGATCTCTGCTCATCACCCGTTCTTTGAACCATAAACTAGTCATGTTACGCTGAAAGTGCTCGTTTTCTATTACGACAGACCCTTGGTGGTTTGGTACTATCCCTGTCTTTCATCGCCATTGTCTAAGTTATCTGCAGTGAAAAGTTGCATTCCCCGACTGAATTATCATCGAACCGACAACATTCGGCACTGCGATCGATAGCAAGATTGAACTGTTAGAGGGAAGCGGGGCTTGGTCCCGCACGTTAGATTGGTAGACGGTCATGGTAAGGGCGAGTCACCCCGTTGAAACTCGTACTGCTTTTTTTCGTGTTGTAGATTTAGGCGGCAGTAGCAACCAGTATTAGATCGAAACCGTCGGTGCTCTGCTAGCATAAATAATTGTTGGTAATGTGAAGATCATACGAATCAAAATTATTATCTCAATGTGATTAAAATGCTATGCGAGATACACTACTAACCAGCCTACTGGTTTTACAAATGAAGACATTTTTGGAGCGTTTTCACAGCCCCATTCAGCCATTAAGGTCTTTCTTTGTGAAAATATTCATGCTCATCAGTAATACACAATATGTACAAAAGTTGTAATAAGCAAAACATATCAATGAGGGCTACAGAAGCTACTAGTGTTATCAAGGAAAGTTGCACGATCAAACCTGATACAAATGACACCATACAATAAAACAAGCAAAACATTTGTCAAAGTAGGAAAGCCCCGTTCATAAGTCAGGATTTACCTTACAGTTATGGAACCTGAATCCGAGAAAAACATGTCGAAAGCATTAAACCACACCCAAAATCTGGCACGTACGTCAACGAAGCTGTCAACGACATTTAAAGGACGCAGTCGATTCGCTCTAGAGCACATTCCCATTTGCAAAGAGATAGGAAATTGAAATCAATTTCTGTATTGCATCAATATAGCCGTTGTATAGATTAGGAGCCAAGTTACAGATTAATACTGATAGCTCAGCTGACAATGTAAGTCCTGAATCAACCACAAAAGGCTTTCCTACTCTATCTGACTGAGATTCGAAAGAAATGCATGATTGTTGCCTGATTCGATAAGCTTTTTAGGAACAAAAACATCTGGACATATAGGATAGAAGATGCAAGTTTATAACTATGGAACCTTGTTTCACTGTTATAAACTTATAACGTGTTTACAAAGCCTCGGTCTCCATGACTAATGTAGGGAGAAGAAATAATAATGGGTTGAAGATCGGTAGAGAGAATCTATTGGACTACGCAATAATAAACAATCGTAGAACTTTCGAGACAAGTCCAAAGAAAGTGTTTTTGTATGGGCCAAAGGAGAAAAGGGTGAGTAAATTTCATCGATGGTTAGAAACGTGTCAGTAAGGTTACAGACATGTTAAATGGTCCTATACAGAAACCCTGCTAGAGCGTGAAAACTCGTACAGCTAGGGGAAAAGTGCAATAAGCTAACATACATGACAATGCGGATATCTCTTGCTCAACAAACCTGGAGGAAGTCATGCTCTTAACTATTCTTCGTGAAAGTCATGAGTCTCATGAGATAAGATATTCAAAATCGAATGTGCACACCAATATATGGGATCGGTAAAGAGGTGTGTTATTCCGTACAAAAGCTGACTGCAAAACCGCGTCAAGAACCACACATTTTCGGACGCATTTCCGGCCAACTCTTCAACTCCTTCATCGATCTGAAACTAACACTTTAATGTTGGAATGAAATCTCAAACTTGTCTAGTTTTAGTTTTTCTTTTCCTTGGTCACCTGTATCGCACTGCTACGATGCTTTCCCCTGCAGCCACCGTATACGAGCGCACCCCTCAGTGCCGCTTAGTGAATGTGTGACACAGAAGGAGCCAATGCGGCGTCGCGCAACATGCCGGGTGTGTCGCGCTCGGTACCTCATCACATTGTTGGGAGTACGAGGTCATGTTCTACTCTAAGTTGGTGAATTTATTTTTTCAACTAACCTCGATGCCGGGTACGAAATCTCACGCCTTACTCGTGTAGTAAGAAAAGAGTATCCCTGTTACCTGGTCAGAGACTAGGAGTGGGACCGTTAACGTAATTTTCCGCTCCAATGATGCGTCTCCGGCCGCGGCGGACGGTGGGGCGGGCACTCACTCCGGGGCCCCGCCCCTCGTCTGCCACTTGGAGGAGTTGCATCTTGGCCTGATTCTCACTTTTTCTTGTGAAACTTTGCATGATAACACGAATATATGGGTAACAAAGAGTCAATTTTTCCTTGTACGATTCCTTTCAGCGCAGTAGCTTCAGGAGCCAGCCAACAAGGCTCCCAGCCAACACGCATTTCACCGCACGCCACACGCCGCGACGCGGTTTCTTAATACCTTAAAACCCATCTAACTATCGTAGTGCAGTTCGCAATTGGCTTCTCCGTTCGTTGATTCTCTTCAATGCAGATCTACCGCGACGCCCGCGAAATTGACGGATGAAGGGCGGGGCCTTGGAGTAAGTGTCAACCCCATCATCCGCCGCGGTTGGAGACGCATTATGGATGCAGAAAGTTACGTAAACGGTCCCACTCCCCGTCTCCCACCAGGTAACAGAGACCACTCCCGCCTTCTTGGTCCAACACTCACACCAATCTCTGAATGATCATCCCTTCCACCGCTCCAAACCGCTGTCGCGTTTCAGATCCCACCTTTGCTAAGCAAAACACTTTGATTCAGATCAGTCCTCTTGACCTTTTGCTAAACATTTTCTGATATTCTATTATCACTATCACTGGTACAATTATCACTATCACTATACGTTGAGGCAATGTGCCACACATCGCCGATGACATACGCTGTCCGTATTGTATGGAATAACGAATTTAATAAAGATAGTTACAAATTTACTTGAAAACTCTGATTTTTTTGGGTCGCCGAGATCACTGGAAAAATTGTAGATGAGTCAAACCTACATTTCCTTTGAATCCGTCGAGCATTGTCGAAAATATCACACCGATAGCATGGAAACCGTCCAGTATCGAATAGAAGAAGTTCGAGATAGCTGAAAATCGATTTTTTTGCTGCAATTTCTGATCAAGATCTCCTTTATCATGTAGTTCTGATCATTCCGATTTTTAGTCAAAAAACCGTCTAGTATCCTTGCAATCGCTCAGCTGTTCTCGGTTTATGGGCTCATCAGGTCATAGATGCGGGTAGGCTATGGTGAGAGCTAGTTTACCATCAGAGGCACCGTTAATGGTGATTTCGGCAGCTCAGCAGTGTAAATGTAGAGTAAGAACGGAACAGGACGGCGAAAACAGAGAGAAATAGGACCCCAAACCTCCTTCTCACCCTTTCTCTTTCGCGCCCCTGAGCAACACTAGCATGTGTGGTATGTAAATGGACTAGGGGGAAGTTAGCCGACCGCGGACGCTGCCCCGCCCTCGCAGCAGCACGCTTGGCTGATGTGAAGCAGCGCTGCAGGATTGCGATAAAGACCTCAAGGTTCAATGAGAATCTCACCACAGATCATCTCTTCTGAACTATAATGGTAGAACGTTTTTTTACAGAGAATATGTCATCGCAGTTCTCATTCACTCCTTACCCGAGCGATGCCTTCGAGGCAGAGATAAAGGCAGGGGGTCCTGTGAGTACGATGGCTAAGGCTGCGGTCATACTTTGCGGTGACGGCGGCAGGGCGTAGCTGCATGTGTCTGTGTCTCCGCCCATGCCACCCTGCCTCGTTGCCTGCGTCATCTCTGCACCTCTCCCGAGCCACTCTCCCTCGCTGCCCGTGAACGCAGCCACGCCCCGTGCCGGCGGTGAGTACGACAGCAGCCTAAGCACCTGCTTAGAGCGCATATGCGCGGGTTCCAGTCTGTGCGAAGATAAATGGGTTAAAACCCGTACCTACTTATTAACTTCACGTTCCCCCCCCCCCTCCCTCCCTCCCTCACAAGCTGCGGCACTGCAGCCGGCACTGATTTTGTAACACCGGCCACCGGCAGAGACACGATGAAGGGAATCTCAGCCAGCGGCACTGCCGCAAAGTATGAAGACAACCATACCTGCCAACTACTCGCCGCGTACGGAATTTCGGATTCCGAGGAGCATGCTGCGAGTGTGTGTGCCTACTCCGGATCTTGCGGACCAAGTGGAACAGCCTTATATTGGGTAACCCTGACATGTTCACTGGGGCAATGTGAAACTGACGCCTTGGAGAGGTAAGCTCTCCCAGTGTATGACATAAGAGCCGAATCTGTTGTATTGGGATAGGGGCATAGACAAACACTGCCAGTAATATGTAGTACTTCTACCTGCACCACCATTGCGTCTAATGTGTGCCCCTATAGAGCCCCACAACCAACAACTACAGCATATCCCAGGATAAGCCTTGATCCCAGCTTCCTTTTACGTGAGATGTAAAGGTTATTCATAGATAAAAAAGAAGAAGACGAGAAAATACGTCATGAAATCACTTACAGTCTCGTATTTCGCCGTATAAAATCGACGACTCATGGCTCATTTCGTGGAAGAAGCCTCCTTGTGGCTGCCTTTCACAAAGAGCATCAAATAGTGGCGAGAACAGCCATGAAAACGTGCTGAAGTCAGAAAATGTAAAATTGGTACTACCTTGATATTATATTTTGCAGTACTAAGGGCAGTGCGCTAAATACTATTTGTCTAAGTAATGAGATAATAAATTTTAATTGTTCCCAAACACAGCGCGTTTTTTGTACAGTGTCAATTCAAATATTTCTCGTCCTTGTACAATTTGTAGATTACTGATGCACGCGGTCGCATCTTTGCAGGGTGGTAAAGTGAAAACACTGCGATAAAAGGAAGCGACTTCTCGAAAACATTTACAACCAAATTCTTAAAATTCTTGAACTCACCCGCAGAAAAACCCATCTTCCGGCTCGGGAAAAAATAGATGCCAAATGTGTCGATAGAGAACAACCGAGAAAAACAGTCCTGCCAATGAGACACATACCAAAGATGAAGTGCACGCAGCTTCTCTAGAACTTTGATCATAAAATGTTTGATAAAAAGTATCAGAACATTGAAAGAAGTGAAGAGAGAAAAGAGAGGATAAAAGAGAAGAAGATAAGAAGACAGAAGAGCGAATATAAAAGAAGGAAATCAAGAACGTTCGTTAGCCGCTGATTTCTGAGTAGCCAAGAGGAGCGAATGTCAGTTGCGAAGGAGACACGCGCAGCATTCTTGTGAAGAGTACGGTGAAAATCAGGATTGAGAGTCGCGTGACTGCTCCTACACCACACCCTCTGAATACGGAATAGTACTGCAAGATGGCAAGACAGGAACGCACATGGTTAAAATAGAATAAGAAAAAAAAATACAGTGTGAAGCAAATTCGAAGGGGGCTGGGTTTCAACCCATCTGAGAGACTCACTTCACTTCAGGTGGCACATCTTGGATAACTTCATTGACAACGTCACTGACAATTTCCTTAATGGCACACACATTCGCGGGACATGCACAAGGGTCTATCACCTGGAAAAAATTCCATTTATAGTGAAGTTGCTCAATCTTTTGAATATAATTCCAAGTTTTTGGGATTTCTGTGACAAAAAAAAGAAACCACTAGTTTTTCTGTTTTACAACAGCAACTCAAAGAGAGGTAATGCGTTAGTGATGACGTCTTGAGATACGCTTGTGGTTTTGGAAAAGACTTGGAAAAAATGACATTTGCGCATGCTCAAGGGAATCGTCCACGAAAATTCTATGATTAATATTTTTTTCGAAAACGCTCTATTAGCCCCAGTACATGAACAAACATTTTGAAAAAAACCGGAAAATGTGCTTCATTCCAATGTAGAAATCGAAAACGCCGAACAACCTTAGAGCTGATGTCGGCGACAAGTGCAGAAATCAAATTTTTGGTTCGATGTCGATTTGCTCCTCACTCTGCGTCCCTTTCCTCACTATCATCGCCTCTTTGCTCCCCCACGCCGCCTCTCTGGACGACACACCCCATCGGACGTGATTTTGAGGAACTGTATCACGGCTGGGTTATAGTTTTTTCGTCTGAAATTTTGTAAGTGGCCCGTAGATGCAAATGCAACGCGAATCTATGGGTAACAAGAGACCTAAAACCTCCGTGGACGATTCCTTCGGTCTGAGAGAGAATAGCAGACTGAAACACCAATACTCAAGCTCTGCAAAGTGACGTGGGTTTCTTGGATTTTTCTGGCACCCCATCATCAAAAGGAAAGATCATTATTGTATGCGAAGGTCACTTCAGTAGAAAGTGCACTCCATAATCTGCAATTCTTTATCAGTTACGATCGAATCATCGTCAGTGCCGTGTATGTGGGTTTCCACAGAATCGGTCTCGAAAGCTGGGAGAACATATCAATATATGTCCCTACAAAATAGAAAGCATGAAGCGACCTTCGAAGAAAGTTAAGAGTCAAAAACTATCGGCAGAAAGTCCAACGATAAAAAATAAAAATTTTTAAAATCCGAAAAGCGAGAAACGGATTCAAACCTCTGAAGTCTCCACGATTCTGGGCCTAACCAAGCCATTTTCATCATGTTCAACTTCCTTATCCCGCCGCAACATTTCCAGAAGCACTTCTTTAGTCGCTGTACCAATAGGAGGTCGCATATTGTGGGAATCATCAACTTCCGAAATATTAACCATTTCTGTGCCTCCGGCTGGTGGCATAAGCTGTGTGTCGTCAATTGATGGAATAATCACTTCTGAAATAACGAATTCCTGATAACAAAATCTTTCAACTTTGGCAAAATTCCCGAGACAGTTCAAACGTGGTTTTTCACAAAATAAAGAAAGCCTCACACCTCCGCTGACCATCGCAAAATTAACATTACACTTGTGGAATACGGTGGTTTCCCTTTCCAAACTTTCTATTGAAGCATTCGACAATTCAAAACGGCAACTTTTCACTCGCTGATTGCGTAAGGGTTGTCAAATCTTTATAAAATCAATACCAGATCTTTTCAAATTCAAAACTAAATTTCAAACTTCAACAATTCAAACCAAGCGAAAATTGAAAATCAGATATTCACATATACAGGGGGTGCCAAAAAAAAAGTAATTTTGTCTCCTCCACTTTCGACCCCATTTAGCCAAACTACAGTAAATTCTATTGAGGTATTCTCATCCCCAGAATCAAGAGCAGACCTAACTCTATCACTATACTCCGTGGCAGCCTCCTGCACGAGCAGGAACGGGAGCAAGGAAAGACTGAACAAGATGTATCACCTCAACTGGGCAAAATCCGAATTTTCTTCGCCCTCTTTCACAACCTTGCTGACGTCCGTTCAATCTGGGTACCTAAGGGGATTCATACCGGATGGTGTTCTTTAACACTGCGTTTTTCCCGGGTTCCCAGCGCCCTTCGTTTCCAAGAGCCAAAATGTTCCCCTACCACTGAAACCCCTCCGGAGGCGGATTTAAGGCATGAAAATGATACTTTGGATCATAGCAGCCTTGTCCAAGCAGCAGGGGCTCTGTGACTTCCGAGGACCAAAGGGCCAACCCTCAGGAAGCTTCCCACAAAAGACCTACCACGGAGCTTGGCTCCACTGTTTTCAGCGAATTTTTAAATGTAGGTACTCCGAAGCCCGACTGCGCCGAATGAAACCTCCATATTTTTATGAACATGAACGGGAGGAGCCACAGCTTGTTCCTACTTTTAGAGGAACATTTCGGGAATGTTTTGCCCCAATACCTTTATCTCTTTCGTTTCCCTACGTTTTGTAAAATTGGCAGATGTGAGCCGTGGGCAAAATTACTTTTTTTGGCACCCCCTGTAGTTACCTACTTGAGATGTAGATTATGTTTCGGAATCGCTTATTCCTAATGGTCCCCCGATGGTTCCATTTAAGCAATCGCTGGACTGCACCGCTTTCTTTTTCATCCACCCATCGAGGAGGACCTAAGCCACCACATGAATGTTCCGACTACTACCCTCGGAGTGGCAATTCCGGCGCGTGCCTTTGCCTTTTCTCAATTTTACAGCTATGTATGTATGTTTAATATTTTACAATTCACTGACAATTTTGGTTCCTTCCATTAAATGCGAAACAGATGGTGAGTGATTTCCGGGTTGGTGATACAACTGTGCATTTGAACAAATAGATAAACAAGTAAATAAATAAATAATCAAATAAACAAATAATCAAATAGGTGAATAGATCTCAGACCAATTCTGCTTGAGGCCAATTAAGCTTCCCAGGATGAATACGTAATTGAAGGCTACTACGATTTTGTGCAGAATCGTGAGGAGCAACTAGATCATGAATAACCAAAAGACAATAAAGCAATAAACGATTTGCCTTCTCACGTTTTCCCACACAATGCCAAAAAATGTTTCAAAAATGTTGAAGAAGATAACACTAAGGTTAAAACGTTCATGATCGCCCACGACTGACAGAATCAACCCTGTAAATAAAGTCATCTATCGATACACACGTTGTGAACAGGACAACACAGCTGTTTGACAAAAAAAACTGGTTTTCGATGTTTACTGGAGAGGCCTCGAAATAGCTCGTGCCTGCTGCACGCAATGCAATTGGCACCATGTTTCATGTGAGGTCAATCATACTCACTCTACATACTCACATGACACATGTAATGCAGAGAGAGTAGGTAGGAAAGGCATTCATGGGGAGAGGGGGTGAGGAAATGAGTTTTAAGGAAAAAAAAAAGCAAAAGGAAGATAAGGAAAACAACAATTCTACTTTGCAAACCATGAATAAGCCAAACATTAAACCTATCCCACTACTCCTCCTGCCTAGTACGTGGTGCTTCGCATTAAACGAAGTCGCTCAGCTGTATGGGTACCACGGAAATGCATGGCATCCCGACAAATCAAGACCGGTCAAAAATTCCTACAAGAAGGAAAACAACAACATTTACAGTCCACGATGTCTAGAAAACCGTTTTCGTTTATACAACCAGGGTACACCAGCAGTCGGATTCCTCGACAGGAGGTCGTATTTAACCAGCTGGAAGGGGGGAGGGGTCGTCCTTGCAGAGTTCCGCGATATACGCAAGAATCTAAACTTTCGACAACTAGATAGACAGTTAAGAAGCAGAGGGTATTTCACCGTAAATCCATGTGACAAAATGTAGAATAAATATCTTTTTGCCTCAGAAAAGGATATCTAAAGCAATAAAACACATTGCAACTATGCAATCCGGCAACACTTACTGTTTTTGTAGAGGTAAAAAAAAAGGGGGGGGGTCGTATTCAGTATCCGTATGGGAGGAAGGGGTCGTGCTGAAGCGGCTATTTTCCTCCACACCTGCCCTGTGTACGACCCATTGCTTGTGGCCTTCGACCACAGAAAGTTCGATTTACCCATACTATTGGGTCATTCCATAAGTAATGTCGTTTTTTTTCAAGCATAAATTTTTCCTATGAAATTACGGGTTTTTGCATAATGTTATATAATATTTGAAAGAGGTTTTTCTGCTCTACAAAATGACATGTTCAGTTCCTGAGTATGTTAGAATGGGGCCGACATTTAGGCTGGGGAAGAGGTAGGCCCAGCCGACAAAAATTGGCCAAACCGGCAATCAATTAAAACACTACATTTCACTTTAGGAAAATCAACCAGTCATGTGTCGCGTACTTACTCCTGACCTCTTCTGCAATTTCCAATATTTAATTGATCAAGAAGTCGTGTCGTTTTTTTTCTAAAATCTTTTTTCCGCATGCACCCACACCTATTCAAAATGGAATTTTTTCTTTCAGACCCCTTACTTAGCGTTGTGTCATGAACCACTTCAAAGAGTCTTTTCTGCTCTATCGAAAACGTCTTTCTAGTTTGTTTCGGCTGCGATTCATATAGAATTTTAATATCATGTGATAGGGGTCCAGTTGGCATTTTTTCACAATTTATTTTTCCATGAGAAAGTTAAGGAATCCGATCGGTGGTAATCCCGTGCTCCTACTCACTACCTGTTCATACCATTTCACCACTCTTTCAACTTATTGGTCGAGAAAAATTTCCTGCCCTGGTTTGAAGAAATTGTCTGAAATCACCGAGTTGTGGCGGAAAAACTAAATGTGGAAAAAGAGCAACGTGACTTTTCGAGCAACCAACTGGTGGAACTCGCAGAAGGGGTCGGGGCTGAGTACGGAGCACATGATTGGTTAGTTTTCCCCAAGTAAAATATAGTGTTTTAATTGATTGCCGGTTTGGCCAATTTTTGCCTGCTGGACCTACCCCTTTGCCAACCTAAATGTCGGCGCTATTCTAACATACTCAGAAACTAAACATGTCATTTTATAGAGCAGGAATTTCTCTTTCGAATGATCCATGACATGCTGCAAAACCTCGAGGATTTATGGAAAAAATTTTCGTTTGAAAAAAACGACACTACTTATGGAATGACCCAATATCTTGTTGATACGGCTCACAACTCCACCTTCTTTTAGAATGGTGTGGATGGATCAACAAGGAGTAAGAGGAGTGGTCGGCAAATTACATCTTCCGAGCATCTTTCCCGGTTTTTCAGCACGACCAACTTTTCAGTTGGCAATATCCCACTCCTCTCTCACTCTTTTAGCGCTCTTCCCTCACGAAGTTTTTTTTTTTTGACGGATTTCCCACAATCCTATTAGGGAAACAGAAGATAGAGTATCAGTGCAGTTCTGCAATTAGGGAATAGTGCAAGGAAAATGAATCCTTTACTTCCTGAATCAAATACGTTGCAAATGGTCATCGTGGACCAGGTACAAGCTTCAAGCGAAAAATTTATATTCCGAAGAGATATGCTGTTTTCAGAGAAGCTCCACGGTGAACAGTTGCGGGTAAGGAAGCGGGCCCAAATGTCTCATTCGAATAAGCACCTGAACGAGCGAACTCGTTGTACGAAGAAAACTTGGCACGTCAAACTGGGGTAAATAACTTTCCCGAACCCGAAAAAACATGCACAAAAAACACAACTGGTGATTTTCCAATTAGGAACGCTTGTAAAAGTTCAAAAAATTCGTACGAGTATTCATGGATTTTTTCATTTCTTTCAAATTATCTAAATTATTTGCCAAAAAAAAATTTCCCGTTCTCTTGTGCCTAGCGATGTAGTACAAGGTATATTTAACCGATCCTCCACAAATTTGAGTCACCTTAAAGATTGAATTTGACCCACTGAAATGGTTTTGAATTTAATTTTCCAGGGAAATTATACCGTAAGCGCAATGCTTGGTAAACAGGAAGGAGTGAAACAAAAGGAGGGGAATTCTTGTGCTGAATGAGTCTACAATAGAAAAACCAAAACTTATGATTTTGGTTTCTCTATTGTAGATTATAAAATTTTATAATGTTTTCCAGCGAAGTCAAATACATTAATCAATTTCATAAAATTATTGATGAGGAAAATAGTGGTAGGTCACATTCAGTAAAGAATATAATTACCTTATAGCAACAAAAAAAAAAACTTTGCAAAGACACTACCTACACGGATGTGTATTGGAAAGAGTGGATGATAATTTAGTAATTTATATGACGTCTACAAGCATGCTCTAGTCTCTTCTAGAACATAGATGTCAGTAACTGAACAACTCCTGAAGCCGGGCACGATCGATTTCTGCGGCAATTACTGCTAACCGCGAGCGAATAGGCAATTTCAGAGCTCTCCTTCGTAAAAAACCCAGGTGCAACGAGAATAGTAGAGTGTAAAGCAATAAAAAGTTATAAAAACAGCAATAAAAAATATGAAGATTTTTCGCAGCGAAGAGTTGCAGAACACGCGGAGCTCAGGTCCTTCACTCGTGAAAACAAAGAGGGTACAAGTGAGGAGGAAGAGGCAACAACAGCACGACTGCGCCAGAAGTGAACAAATAGACTAGTCACATGCTGGCGCTGGCTGTCCTCCACGCAGAAAAAGCGCCCATAGACAAGATCTTTGGCCTCCGAAACGAGAGAACGGACTTACTCGATGAAGCCAATCCCTTTCACGCCTATCTCAATTCTCTTTGATTAATTGGAGCTTAAATCGAGTTTTGAGCACAGGTGTATCGTCACTATATTCATTCAACACAATACATTAGGTTGGTGCAAAAGAAATGCGGGTTTTTTTTTATTTCTTGTATTTACTGAAGGTTTACAGTTTTGAGGTAAAGTGTTATATGTCATTCGGAAGCTCATTTTATGCTCTTTAAGAATTTTAGAGAAATACTTCTCTAAAATTTAATGTAATTGCAATAAATTAATGACATTAGCTAATTTATTCTAATGTTTTTTCCTGTCAATAATCCGGATTTTGATTGCAGATGTCAAAACTCGATGTCCGCAATGTTTTCATCCATGAATTATATGTAATATGATAATAAGAAAAAAACAGCGAGTATTTCTAAGAGGAGAAGGAGTCTGAGCGATAATCGCGTCGCCCCATCCAATCGTATGGGCTGCAAAAAATATGCATAGTGCATTCCGAACATTCATACCCAAGCAAGCAAGCAACAACCGTTTAAAGAACTCTGTAAGAGCGAAAAAACGAAGTGCTTCAGATAGCTCTCACAGGGAGAGCGCGAAACCCCTGCTAGTTACGTCGATAAGAAGGAAGGGGCGGGGTGAAGGCACGTCACAGCGTGAGGTATTCGGCTGTCAACAATCCCGCTGCCGCAGAGAAAATGGCAATATGGCTATGAGTATGAAGGAGTGGAAGCCTTTCATAGAGGCTACTGAACTGAACTTACGCGGTAAAAAATCGAATATCCCCAGCAAGAGTGCAACAAAAGGAACGAATTTTGGTTAGTTAATATCCATAATAAATCATATTCTGAATAATTAATTATCACCCCTTTTCGATTAGACCTCTTCAATTTTTGATGACGGCCTTGGGGTAGGAGTCGATGCCAGGACATGAACAATGGAACACCTGAGGACGGTCTTCTCGAACGAGAAGCTCCTCTCCGATTTCAACCCTCTAGGCTCCTCCGTCTGGACGGAAGGCGTGCGCTACACCTCATCGAAGTTTTGAGTTCCTCGAACAATCCTTCGACGGGAGTGGACAAAACTCGACGTCTACTACCTGGTCCTGTCATCGACTAGCACCCCGAACATCTACGCGCCGCCATCCAAAATCAAGGAAGCCGAAGCCAAAAGTGATTTGATTTTTTAGCCTATGTATTGTTAAGAATCGTTATAAATATTAATATGCAAATTTCGTTTCTTTTGTTGCACTCTAACCGGAATATTGGGCTTTTTTAATGCGTTACACTTTTATTGCGCACTCTGTAAGTTCTTGGTAATTTCCCAGTTACCTTTACAAGATCGGATACCCATGTGAAGTATTTGTGCGATCCTACTGGAATTAGCACGGAAAACATTCCCACACAGGGCCTTGCATTGTTAGAAAGATAACTTACACCGTCTAGGACTCCCCCACTTTTTAGAAGCCCCGAGCAATGCACCCCCCCCCCCCCCAATTAGCGTCGACTCGCACTACAATATAATGAATATGAAACGACTTCAACTCCATGGGACTGCATCTTCATCGGGCTGGAGAGAGAGACATGGAGCATGGTAAGCCTGTAGCCAAGGGGAGGGACAAGTGAGAGTGGTAGGTAAGTGAGAAAAGAAAGAACACAACCTGAAGCAGGTAAATGGGCACGCTCTAAGTACGAGAGTTTGAGCTGCGATGTCTGCAAGTCGAATACGACGGGAAGGTCGGATGGTGGACGCAAAGGTCTCTACTTAATCAAGCAAATTACGACTCCCGTCCAAGGACCTTTTGATACAAGCTTAACCCTGTACTCGCATTTGAAAGTCCACGATACTGAGTAGAGATTGGACCGATGAGTCCTGGTGTGGTGGGCCAGGATCTCAAGAAATGCCATGTTGTCATGTCTTATTTACAGGGAGAGATAAATAGGAATGACTTCCAAAACACTCCCAAAACACCTGGTATAAGAGCAGAACACATGGAATTCATGAATCACCCACCAATTCATTATTCTTTGTGAGTGTTGGGAGCACATGTCACACAGGTATTTCATTGTTGTGGGAACGAACAATCTGGTGGGTGTTCTTCACATATCATTGGTTCAATAAGGTTAGTGTGAGCAGTGGTCACAACGAAGGTGTGGACAGAAGGGTTGAAGGAATTGTTCGAGGAAATTTAAGTTCTTTTTTCTCCCCCATATTTGAATTGTACTTGCTTACTTAAAAAAGTCGGGAAACAAACCTTTATCACCTTCGGAAATGGATGGTGTAACGACAGCTATCACGTCTAGTACCATAACCTTTTTCTTGTTATTGTTTGGGGGATCACGGCGAGGACGAAAGCACTTCTGAAGTGGAGAAACCATTCAGAATGCCTAAAAGTCGGCTGTGAGCCAGAGTACTGTGGCCTGCTTAAAGAACGCTAATGATAGCGAAGTGATATAAAGTGAAAACGGATCTAAATAGAAATTATAAAAAGACAAGTTTTTACGCATGATCGGTACTTTCCTAAGGATTTCTTAAGTTTTTCTGCACTTTATTTTCATAGAGCTCATAGCTTTGCTCTAACATTCAAAGCAGACTTAGTGCATTTTCGTAATCTTACTGATACCGACAGGTTTTCAAAATTGCTGGAAAAATGAATATTAATGACTATGCAAAAAACACTTCTTTTTGGGAGACAGTTTCAGAAAGATTTATAGAAGGCACATATGTTGAATCAGCCGCTCTTGCATCGCCGTGTGCATCCAACTCTCAATCAAAATCCTGGATATACTAGAATGCGTAGCTTGTCCACATGTACAACAACTTGCAGGCACATTCCTGGCGGCAATTCTCCCCCCCCCCTTCTCCCTCCAACCCCCAACCCCCGGGTGTATAGTAGCCTTATGTGAAATTTTCGCTTTGCGGCGTTGCACTGACGGCGTCATCAGCACGACTCGCCGCGGTCGGTCGGAATTCCGCTCAGGATGCAAGGAGCTAGCACTTGGAGATCCTTCAAACAAATAGCTGTTTATCTCATCATTAGTGATGACAATAACTTTGGTACCCTAAAAAAACAAAATAGTAACATAAAAAGTAAAAGAAGGAAAAAAGAAAAAAGCTAGCATTCTATGATAACAATCCTTATCATAAAATATAAATTCGGGCGTAAAACGTTAGAGGGAGTGTACGCAATGTACGCAATCACACGCGAAGAGATCTGTCATGCCGCTCGCCGCGGGCGGCCGTGCGAAAATCCCACATGAAGCTACACACCCCAACCACCCCTCCCCTCAGCCCTTCCCCTAGCTTAATACAAGATCGACCAACCTACCTCGAAAAAATTATGGAAAAGAAAAGAACTATACACTTCGATTTACGTAGATGTGCAACAGCAAGAGCTCTTGCAATCGCACATCTTTTGCTCTACAGCCAGATTAACTGTAAATATTGAAATAGTAGGTAGTCTAAAAAGTCTTTTCGTATTTTTAAATACCGCTTTTTCCCCCAAAACTGCTTTCCAGAAAATTTCTTCTGTACATATATATGTAGTACAAGTCCACACGCATCTATAGGTATTGTTGTCTTCCATCTCCCGGATAACCCTTTTCGGCAAAATAAAAATATCAAAAGTCACTTCATTTTCAATTCCAATTTTTTTTTCTTTGAATGGCGTTAGATAGGGAAAGGAAAAGATGATAATCCGATGGAGCAAGATCAGGGCTATAAGGCAGCAATTTTTATCCAAGCTCGAAAGTTTTTTAAAAGAAAAAATTCAAAAAATTTTTTATCACTAGTGAAAAAATGACTCGCCAAAAAATTCTCGAGCTTGGATAAAAATTGCTGCCTCATCCACCTTATAGCCCTCATCTTGCTCCATCGGAATATCACCTTTTCCTTTCCCTGTCTAACGCCATTCAAAGAAAATTTTTATTATAATTTTTGTATTGAAAATGAGGTTGACCGTTGATATGTTTATTTTGCCGAAAAGGGTTATCCGGGAGATGGAAGACAATAATACCTATAGATGCGTGTGGACTTGTACTACGTGTGTATGTACAGAAGAGATTGCTGGAAAGCAGTTTGGAGGGAGAAAGCGGTATTTGAAAATACGAAAAAACTTTTTAGACTACCCAATATACAGGGGGTGCCAAAAAAAAGTAATTTTGTCTCCTCCACTTTCGACCCCATTTAGCCAAACTACAGTAAATTCTATTGAGGTATTCTCATCCCCAGAATCAAGAGCAGACCTAACTCTATCACTATACTCCGTGGCAGCCTTCTGCACGAGCAGGAACGGGAGCAAGGAAAGACTGAACAAGATGTATCACCTCAACTGGGCAAAATCCGAAATTTCTTCGCCCTCTTTCACAACCTTGCTGACGTCCGTTCAATCTGGGTACCTAAGGGAATTCACACCGGATGGTGTTCTTTAACACTGCGTTTTTCCCGGGTTCCCAGCGCCCTTCGTTTCCAAGAGCCAAAACGTTCCCCTACCACTGAAACCCCTCCGGAGGCGGATTTGAGGCATGAAAATGATACTTTGGATCATAGCAGCCTTGTCCAAGCAGCAGGGGCTCTATGACTTCCAAGAACCGAAGGGCCAACCCTCAGGAAGCTTCCTTCAAAAGATCTACCACGGAGCTTGGCTCCACTGTTTTTAGCGAATTTTTAAATGTAGGTACTCCGAAGCCCGACTGCGCCGAATGAAACCTCCATATTTTTATGAACATGAACGTGAGGAGCCACAGCTTGTTCCTGCTTTTAGAGGAACATTTCGGGAATGTTTTGCCCCAATACTTTTATCTCTTTCGTTTCCCTACGTTTTGTAAAATTGGCAGATGTGAGCCGTGGGCAAAATTACTTTTTTTTTGGCACCCCCTGTATATGAACAAATATGGGTGTATATTAAATTAATCAAACCAATATTACTATATAGTAAGCACACATTTGTTAAGGAATGGAAATGTTTGCAAAATCCTCGAATATCCATGAAATACTCGACTGACCATTATGACGCTGTGAATGTACGGTAATGTCTGGGCTACAGTGCCTTCAGAACTTCAATAGAGGACCGATAATGAACACTTTTATACACGTCCACCGTTATATCAATGGTCCACTATGCGCGACACGGCCGCCAAGTCAGATATGTCACTCACCATATATGGAGGTCACCACAATTACCGCCACATATATTAGGTTGTCGGGAAAGTACTTTCGTTTTTTAAAAACGTGCTTTTTTTCCTCCAAACTGCTTTCCAGCAATTTCTTCTGTACATATATATGTGGTACAAGTTCACACGCAGCTATAGAGATTATTGTCTTTCATCTCCCGGCTAACCTTTTTCGGCAAAATTAATTTGTTAAAGGTCAATGTCATCTTCATTACCAAAGGCTTTTTTTGAATGGCGTTAGAGAGGGAAAGGAAAAGATGATAATCCGATGGAGCAAGATCAGCGCTATAAGGTGGATGGGGCAGCTATTTTTATCCAAGCTCGAGAATTTTTTGGCGAGGCAATTTTTTGGCGTCTCCCCACTATTGAAAAAGTGACTCGCCAAAAAATTCTCGAGCTTGGATAAAATTTGCTGCCCCATCCACATCCATCCATATAGCCCTGATCTTGCTCCATCGGACTATCACCTTTTCCCCAAAGAAAAACCTTCGATAATGAAGAAGAATTGACCTTTAATAAATCAATTTTGCCGAAAAAGGTTATCCGGAGGATGAAGGACAACAATACCTATAGATGCGTACGAATTTTTACTACATATATATGTACAGAAGAAATTGCTGGAAAGCACTTTGGAAGAAAAAAGCAAGTTTTTAAAAAACGAATGAACTCTCCCGACAACCTAATAGCAATATCCTACCAACAATAGTAGCTAATGAAAGGGAGGAATTTGAGCGACCCCTACTAAGAAACTGCTGCTAATGCCTTCTTTTCCTCTTAAGTGGTAGGGCTGAAACCGGAAAAAAGTTCTGAAACAGAAATTTACAAATCCACTGGTTTTCATGGGTCCTCGCTGAAAATGTGGACCTACTGCATGTTGGTGATGAAAGTTTCGCGTATAGTGGATCCATTGACAATGCGTGACTTATTGGCGGACAACATAGCGTGAATAGCGTGGATTACGGGCGGGGGGGGGGGGGTCAATAACCCAACATCGATTGGGGACATTGGTCGTCTAATGAGAGTGCCACACTCTAATGGCACCCATGAGTCAGTTGATTTCTAACCTTTTTCTTCTTTTTTTTTCGAACGATTTCCCAAGATTTGGAGGAACATCGAAAATTTACAAAATCCAACAAACTTCAGAACTTTTTTCTACCTAGTTAGGTTCATTTACTGATGGAGTTGTCCAATCCAAACTCTTAACCGACGATGAAGAAGTCAGTTTCGCAGCTACTAATTCCTATATTCCAGTGTAAATCGTATTAGCTAATGACAACAGAGAGGCGGATTCTGTTACGTACGCTCGTTAGTCTTCATGAGAAGATGCATAGAATCCTTCAGTGCCATCTCAGTATAAAGCGTGACGAGGATCCTTTGTATGGGTAAGGGAAAGAAAGACAAATGGGTCCTGAGTAATGAATTTCAGCGCCGCGAATTCAACTATTGTCCAGAATGTCGTTATATCTGCCCCAGATAATGGCGTACGCGAACCAGAACTACGTGTGCCATGGTAGCCCTACAGCAAGAAACGAGTGTCCGCTTCTACAAAGCGTATTCAATCCGACACTCGATCCCAGGATCATAAACGCGTCTGTGAAGCTCTCTGGTACTGCTTGTACATATTTTAGTGGTGCAGAAGACCTTTAAACGAATCGTGCACGGAAAAAATGAGTTTCTTTGGTATCTATATCTTTGAGATACATTTATCTAAAAAAGGCCGCATGCAAAGTTTCACGCGAAAAAGTGAGAATCCGGATAAGATACAGCCCCTCAAAGTGGTGGCCGAGGGGACGGGGCCTCCGCCGCCCCGTCGTCCGTCGCGGTAGGAGACGAAGTGTGGGACTGTTTACGTGACTTTCTGTTTATATAGGCATCTTTGACCGCGGCGGACTACGGGGCGGACATTTATTCTGTCCCGCCCCATCGGCCACAACTTTGAGGAGCTGTATCTCAGCAGGATTCTCACCCTTGCGTGTGAAACTTTGCATGCGGCTCTTATCAGGCAAATACAACATAAATATATGGATAACAGGAAAACTCATTTTTCGTGACGAGAAACAGACAATCTCTAATCCTTCACGACCCATTTCGGATACACGATGAAAGCATTGATCTTGATGTTTTTGATTGTTGATAGCTGCTGATTTTTGCCGCATCCCGCGATGCGAAACTTGTTAGAAGAATGTTGAACTATGGGCAAAAGCTTCGATGTCGGACGGGACTCGAACCCGCACTTCATCTTTTCCGGGGATACGTGCTAATCATTACACTACCGACACCCCTTTCACCTTAACTCAGCTCCTGTATGGTATATTTACCATGGCTAATCAGCACTCACACGTATAGCATGTTGAGGCGGTTGGCCAGTATCGGCATGAAAGCATTCACCTTGTCTTATGTCTCCAAAAAGGCATGACGAAATGTGAAAGAAGGAAGGAGAAGCTAATTCAAAGAAAACGGAGGCCACTTCATGTATAAGCGAATCTATTCCCTCTAGGCGGCAGTGCCAACAGATAACTGTGATAGAAGTACGATAAAAAGCGCATTTGTGAAAGGATTACTTCCCGAAATTACTCGTTACTTAATTTGCAGATTTCACGATAAATACGCACTCTCGCTCTAGATTATTCGGACACCGATAGGGACGGGAAATGGAGAAAAATCGTGGAATGAAGCGCTTCTCAGTAAATATTCAACGGCAAACGAAAACTATTGCCGTTCTCAAATACATACAAGATATCATTCCCATTCGATTGATTTCGCATAGCTCTACTCCAGGCACATTAGTGTTACCTGGCGGCCAGCGAAGCAAAAAAGGCTTTGAGGGCAACAGACGCTTTGGAAAGGTTTCTCGTCGTTGGAACGGGTCATGTCATCCTCTTTGGAGTATCCAGGCCAAACCTGACTGTTCCTATTCAGTCTTGACTTTCACAAAGGTCAAGAGTTAAAGGGTTCTCGAGGATTTCCATTTTTTAGAAAATGTTTTGGCAGCCATCGCTTTCTAAGGAGATCTTCTACAGACAAAGCCTTAGGTGGCTATTTCTCCCATGGAGAATTCCCTACTAATATCACCTATTTCGTCCTGTCTTCACTATTAGAACTTCTGTCTATCTTATCTGATCGTGTGATGGTCTGCAAGCTTCCTTCACCACGTAAACGCCACGTTGGAAATAGTGATTCGGTTGGGTAGGCGCGGCTCGGTGGAGTTCGAGCGGACATAGCGCTCTAAGGATGCGCTTTGACGCCGTTACAAGAGTGCAGCCTGTGCACTTGTCCAAGGGTCTATTTGCCCCAAGAAGGTAAGCGACTGATCTGATTATCGCGTGTTGTGCCTTCAAGTATTTCAAGCACAGGAAGGAGAACGAATTAACAGATTAAGAGTGATGATGGCTATGGAAAGGTAACCTTTATGTAGGTCTATGAGCCTGCTAGCGACCCCCAGAACAACTGCTTTTCCTATTACTGCAGCTAAGAATAAAATCTAATCAAAGACTATATATCTTTACGGAATTCTCTTCTGTAAGATGTATGGAGCACTGTTCTGAACAGATGATCATTTTTTTCCAGAGCGCACCAGGCAGCCGAGTTCCATTTACATTTGGACAGCACATCTGGTCGAGAACGAGGCTTGAAGTGATGAAGTAAAATTCCAGAAACGAATGTAAGAGGATCACGCGTAAAGAGAGATAAGCCGTGAACATTTTAAGAAGCAAAGAAGCAGAGCGTAGATCATTGATCACAGATCCTGGAGAAAATCTTCCGATCCTCTTCTGTAATTCACCGATTTTGGATTAAGTCACTGTGTCAGAGTGTTTACGCGCCCACCCTATCTGTCGTTAGTTTATTTAACGACATGATCGGATCATAGCATACAGCAACAAGACCCTCATGTCGACAAACATTGGCTTAGAGGGACCGAATGAAGACCAAGGCGTCACGGCATTAAAAGGAACGCATAGCTGAAGCATTCGCATTGCTAGCCAACTGCATGGTCAACTCAGTACAACTTCATTTCATATACCGTAACGGTCAAAAATATATGCGGTTTTAGACATAACCATAATTTTGGCCGACGTTTACAAACCCTTTTTTTAGTAATTTGAAGGCAACTGCTACTCCATGAAAAAAGTATCTTAGCCGAGTAGGATGCAGTGTGAAGGTAATAAATTATCTATCTGGAAGCCCTAAAAATGGCCGAACCTTTCAAAAATTCGATTAGCCATAAAAAGCTTATAACTCAACGAAACGAGCCGCTATGCAAAAAATAGTGCAGAATGAGGCTAGAACATTATTATCCGTCCTTTGGAAACCTGACAGCACCGAAGCGCGGTGGTGATCATTTTCAGTGTTTTCAGTTAAATAATTTTTTCCACCTTCACACTGCACCATACTTGGCTGATATACCTTCTTTCACTGAATGACAGTCGCCTTCAAAATACGAAAAAATTTGAACAAGATATGTAAAAGCTGACCAAAGTTATGGTTAAAATCCGGAAACGCATATATTTTTGACCGCTACTGTAGTTTTCTCTGCGATAATCACAAGCATACGAACACGTGGCCCCTCGGTTCTTTGGTTTCCGCCGAGAACAGAGTATCATTTGGAAGAAAATAATGTCTCCATTTTCAATGTACACTAGCGCACAATGGGTTCACGGGCATGTTTGCAGCAAGGGCACAGACATAATGACAAAGTCAACAAGAACGTGCAAGGCGTGTCCAGAACACAGGAATCAGCTGAACTGGAGATAGAGACACATGCAAAACGAAAAAAAAGAATCACTACGGAGGCCAAGATCACATTCGTCAAAGTGCGCTTATACTTATGCTTAGGTCCCGGTCGTCTTTACAAGCTAGACCAACTATTATATCTTAAAAGGTTCACCTCGATTGGTTTTGTGGCTCAAAACGACAACTTAAAATCCCAGACTTCCCCACAAAATTCAGTCTTTCCAACATTCACAGCTCAACGACTGTGAATAGGTGAAGGGTGCCATCGCAATGACTGGAGGGGGATCCTTCTATGAGCATGATTTTTTACCTCAGCCTGAAGAGGCAAGAAACACCTTTTTTCCGTCACTGAGGCTTAGGCAAAAATATACGCCTGAGTGTGCGGATTGAACCCTCAAAGATCCCTCCAAGATTCTTTGATGTACAACTTCTTATGAGGCCGCGTTCATACTCAGCGTTTTGCGTGATGAAACGCAGATGTCGCCCGTAAGGCGCGTGATCATTGCTATCAATAGAGCATGGCGAATGCTGAAACGGTGCTCACGTACTATGCGTTGAAGTGCGAGCCTGCTCTTACAAGTCTCCTTAGGCCGCATTTATACTCTATGCCGGCAATGCGTGGCAGCGTTCACAGGCAGCGCGGCAGAGTGAAGCGGGAAAGGTGCACAGACGACGCAGGCAACGAGGCAGGGTGGCATAGACAGAGACGTAGAGACGCTCTGTCGCCGGCCCCGCAGAGTGTGAACACGGCCAAGAGTGCCCTCCTCATTGCGATAGCACCAAGTAAAGATATTCCTCGCGAGAAACTAGAAGGGTGTGCGTAAAAATCGAAGAATATGTACTGTACTCCAAACTGCTGGCTACATAAGTCCAAAAATTAGCTTCAGGAAACTTACGAAGATTTCCGCTGATTTTGATGAGGGAAAACGTGCTTTTTATCAATCATTGGTGGTTTTGTGTTCATCACTATGATCACTATGATTCAGAGCAGATAGTTGCATGTGTGACAATCATCACTTCAAAACCGGTTCTATCTGAACAAATTATTGTCCGTCGAACAGAAATTGGATAGACGTTCTCACGAAATTCAGTGAGTGGAAAATAATGCGCTACGTTTCACAGTGAGTCGGTTAAGAAAGAATGGGTTTCTCCCTACATAATGAAGATCGTAAAATCGTACGTGAAGGCACTGGCTTAGTGTCAATTTGAAAGTGTTATTTTGTAAGTAGCTGGTGAGGTGTTCTGTTTATAAAACAAGAATGACCTTCCACCTAAGGCCGCGGTCATACTTTGCGTTGTCTGCGGCAGGGCGTGGCCGCGTATCTTGCGTCTCCACACTGCCTCGTTGCCTGCGTCATCTCTGCACCTCCCCCATGCCACTCTCTCTCGCTGCCTGTGAGAGAGAGTGGCACGGGGGAGGTGCAGAGATGACGCAGGCAACGAGGCAGTGTAGAGACGCAAGATACGCGGCCACGCCCTGCCGCAGACAACGCAAAGTATGACCGCGGCCTAATTATTAGGTGTGTGCAGAATAAATGGCCAAAACAGACCACTTTATACAAAACGCCATAACTTCGCTCAGACACAACTTTATTGGTCGAAATAAAAACCATTCGAATCTACACAACGATCTGGTAAAGAAAATGTGATAAAATTCTGGATTGCGGAAATTAATAAAGTCAACGATGGGATTTTCAACATGAATAGTATCGGCGAAATTTTTCTGACGCAGGTTTGCATCGAGAACGGCAAAAGTGGTAATTCCTTAGGGATAGGTCTGGGGAATAAGGGGGGTAAGGGGGAGTTTCGATGCCTAACTGCATCAGTTTCTGCAGGGTGACTTGCGAGGTGTGGAGTTTTGCGTTGTTTTGCGCAGCCAGCAAAAACTGATGCAGTTGGGCATCGAGACTCTTACTCACCCCCTTATTTCCCAGACCTATCCCCAACGGATTACCACTTTTTCCGGGTTCTCGATGCAAACCTGCGTCAGAAGAAATTCGCCGATACCATGCAGGGTAAAAATGCCATTGCTAATCATGATGGCATATTTTCTTTACCAGATTGTTGGCTAAATTCTGCAGATTCGAATGGTTTTTATTTCGACAAATAAAGTTGTGTCTGAGCGAAGTTATGGCCAGTTATGTTTTGGCCATTTATTCTGCAAATACCCAATACATCGCTTACACGGGCGGTTGGTTGTTCAGGGATACTAGGAAAGGGAGTCAGGGTATGGCGGGAGTCGAGGATTCCTCGACGGGGGTGTCGTATTGGACCGAACAGCAGGCGGGGGGTCCTACCTTCAACCGAATCTGAACTTTCAATAAGCAGATAAGGAACGAATGGTATTTCAAAGCTAATCCGTGAGAGGACATGTGAAATATCTTTTTGTTCATGTAAAAATACAAAGCAATAAAACATCGGAACTATACACTCCGGCGACAGTTACTGGTATTGTAGAGATCAAAAAAGAAGGGGGGAGGGGGGTCGTATTTGGTCCCCGTAGAGTGGAGGGAGGGGGGAGTTGTACTGAAGCTGCTATTTTCTTCGGCACTTGGAAGTGCCCTGAAGGGAGTTATATGGATTCGCCATTCGCACAGAACTAATATTCAGTCAAATAGTCTTATGATTGTGACTCTGAGCCCTGACTTAACTGGATTTCTAACTAAGAGCTGAAAGCGTGGCGCATCCCTGAAGAAGTGATTGGCTTCAATGTTTCACGTTGCACCACCATATCAATGAAATAAAGCAGTTGAGCCTACGGTGGTACTGATCCCGATGTTTGCAGGATCCTAGAGCATACGCCTCTTCAGTCTCGGCCTCTTATAGGTGAAACGTCAAACGCTCCGATCAGCGAGCTCCATAAGCGTTCCTTACCTAATTGTCGGCCAAAATTGGACTGCCGATTCTCCCTCCGCCCAGTGAACTGGAAAAACACACAGTCCGCGGTAGGATGGCATTTCATAGGCTTGCTCCGAGAGCAAAATGGACAATGCTCTTGAATGTGCGCTACAGGCGGATTAATTTATGCAACAACATCTTAGTCGCTTTCTAAAGAGGATTATCTGTAATCGCACACGAAACTAGACAGCATGTTAATGCGCAGCTCCATGGTACGGAATTCCTTCAGATTCTATGGATTTTCTTAACTTTGAGTTCGGATCCGGACGCATCCCGTAATTGTTTAGAGGAATCGTGAAGTAACCTATGCACTCAAGAGTTGAAAGAACTTTTACTGTACATGAGTGCGTGTGGTAAAAGTGCTCGAGTAGCAGTGAGTTGAGAAAACGGACAGAGTTTGGCTTTGACATTGCCCCATCCCTCCAGAACTTAGCGATTCCGTAGGCACACGTTTTTAATGAAATTCAATAGAAGAAGAGGTCCCATCCCATCTCTTCCGTTTTTGGCCGTTTCATTTTATTCTCTTTCCAGTGTGCCCGTAATCGTACCTCCAATACTTTCATATTTGAGGATTAATCCACAATTGACCGAATTACCCCTCCTACTAGTGCGAAAGCTGTTAGTACGAAAGCCCAACAGATTCAGGGAATTTTTTTTACACCTTTTACTAGGTGAAATCAATGTATACTAACCGCTAACTTATAAAGAGTTTGGCTAACAGCTATTACAAATAATCATTTCGGTAAATCTCATATTCGGTCTTTTCCATTGGCGAGTATGTAATGAACCGATAAAAGTGGAGCTATACCGGAAGGCAATCTTATACCAAAGTTCCCATAGTAACCTTCAAGCCCATACAATTTCGGATATTATGGCACATCGTAGAAAAAAATAATGGGGTTGCTCCTCCATCTTGTTAATTAATAAGAACATGAAAACCTCGAAACATTGGAAGGGGAGCGGTTTTCAGATTAATTAGCATCTACAAGGGAAATGCAAATTCTCTCAGTTCGAGAGCAAGAGCAGAAAGAAACAGGGGAGGCTTTGATGGAGCACAGTCGCAAAGGAGTATGAGAAAAATTCAGTCAAAAGCTGGAGAAGGGCTGCTCACTCCACAGTGGAGGACAACAACGTATGGGGAAAGTGTGGTAGCAGCAATCTCTGCATGGATATCGATCTCCGATAAAATGATGATCTAGTTCAAATACTGATTAGCAAGAAAACAAATTTGATCAGAATCTGGCTTGGATCGTTAATTGCTTCATCAATAATTAGGGGTAATACTTTTTTGTTTTTAGATGGAGGCGGTGTGATACGGGTACGCCGAGCCCATTACTACACTGCGTTTCATATCTATAGGTCCACCCCAATATTTTTAATTACCGACGTTCCTCTGAATTCTACAAGGCTGTGATGATTACCAATAAACTTTTCGCACCGAAATCCCCTAGATAAAGTGTTCTCAGGGAATTGCGAGCACAAGAACATTTTTTTTATAATATATGGTCCTATTTTCACCGTTTCAAAACTACAGATCCACACCGTGACTTCAGAAAATTTAAAACAAGCAACAACTGAGCAACTAATAACTTGTAGGCCCTCCTTTATTCGCAATGACTTCAATCAAGCGCTTGTACATGCTCCGTGCTAGATTCGTCAGGACGGTTGGATTGGGAGCAGTCCGCACTTCGACAAAGGACTTCTTCAACTCTTCAACGGAATCGTACTGCTTGGCATCGTTGTAGATCTTTTGCACCATGATAGCCCATTTTCTATTGGATTCAGGTTAGCAGAACAGGCCGGCCATTGGAAAACGTCGATATTCCTGGCTGCAATCCACGCCGTAGTTGACCGACTTGCATGGATTGCAGCATTGTCGTGCATGAAGGTGAACGACCTAGTATTGCGGCGACGTAGAAACGGAAGGAGATGGTCTTCCAGGACCTTCTGATAGTCCTCCAAGTCCATGCGGCACAATACGAAGGTCAGGTTGAGCAGACCATTCTCGCAAAGGGTACCCTAGACCATGAGCGAACATCCGCCAAAATTTCATCTCGAGAAAGACGGTTGTTCTTCACGCATATCCCGTCAGTACTGCTTCCCACCGTCCGGTCCATCGAGATTGAAGTTCTGCTCATCGCACCAGATCATCTCAAAAAAATAAACCTGTGCAAGGCTTTAAAAAGATGGAAAGTCGCAAGTACCGTGCCTTAGACCAATCTCTTCCAATGTTCCTAGTCGCAAATTCAACGTGGGCCATCTTTTGACCTTCTGTGCCTCGGTACTCGCTTCATAGTCTCTCGTGTGAGGTTTTCAAAGGACTGAGAGACCCTCCATACGGTTGTTTCGCTCACAGGAAGAGACATTTCGGCTCGCACCCGATTGAGGCACATTGTGGAGTTCGACAAAAGGCGTCCAGCCTTTCTCTTATCTTGGCTGGAGAGCTTCCATGGACGGCCACCAGGGTTCTCCTCTGTAGATGTTCACGAGTTGTGTGACCGACCAGTTCGAGCAGCGATCTTTCACCATGACCATCCAGCTTCGACGAAGGCTTGCACTCGAGCTTGTTCTTCTGGAGTAAGACGCGTACCACCAGGCATCGAGAGGACGATGTTGACCACGACCGTATGCATGGCCAAGTTCAGATTTGGTTTCATACTGTGGTGAAAAGGGAATTGTTTCATTAGTGGACCTATAGTTTTGAAACGGGCAAGGTTTCCCTTTTAATATAACAAAAAACATTTCAGAGTTTTGACATCCTCAAAAACATTATCTAGCGGACTTTCGATGGTGAGGAACGCAGTAATCCACGTTACAGCTTTTCAAAATGTATGGGGAGTCCACAAGTTGAAGATGCAAGGGTGGACCTATAAATATGAAACGCAGTGTATAGGCAGAGGAACATTTGAATGAACAATGCGCTTTGGCTAACCGAACATTTAGATTTCTTACTCTTTCCTTGACTAATTCAGAGGACTGCTCTCAAATGAACGAGGTTTGATAAGGAGATAAAGCTCGAAGCAGTTACAGTATTTGCGAGACACATTCAGTGGATCAATTATCTTGGGGAATCACTTTTAGACGTTAACTGGAAATGAATAGAAAAGACCGCCGTATGACTTTGAGATTTTGCGATTTTGCGGCATCGCACTTTCGCACGCGAGGATGCGACAGCATTGTATTACATCTCAAGGTTAATACAATCTCAAGGTCGTAGTAACGCGTGCGAAAGTGCGATGCCGCAAAATCGCAGAATTTCAAAGTCTTACGGCGGGCTGAGCGGGGCTATCTGAAAACAAGGAAATTAGCCGTAAGTAGTACGAAGACACGAAGGAATGTGTGAGGAGATGAAGGCTGATTTCACCTTACCTAAAAAAAGAAGACCAAAGGTGTATGAACCATGAACCATTTCTGTCCCCTCGCCCCCCCCCCCCCCCCCCATACATGCTACCTACATATTTCCGAAGTACCTAAGAAAATACACGAAAAACTAAGAAAATACACGAAAAAAAAACAAAAAAGTTCAGATACAAATTCTCAGAATGCGGTCTTGGCTCGGAAAGGCCACGCTGTCATGGCTATGTACATGAGAAGCTCATGCGGAAATCAGTGATGTGCCAAATACAGCGACCCAGCCGGCACCAGCTGTGTGCTGCTGTCAATAGACTCGGGGCTGGTTCGGGATGTGTATTGACCTCTGTGGGCATATGTTCATACAGCAGGCTGGTCCCGTCGCCTATTTTCACCACCCGTCTATTATCCGTGGCACCATTAGGGGATGTTCGCAAAGCGTTAATGGACGATGTATGAACGGTGCGGATCTCATACGCTTGACGGATCCCGTCGCACCTGTCTTCAGAACGGTCCAGAAACGGACCCAAACTGATGGAGCCATCTTAATTTTTGGAAAACTAACTTCTGGAAAACAAGTTGACCACAGCGCAGCGACAAATCCTCACATCCTAGAGAACCTTACAAACCTTCTCGAGTATTGGTTCAAGGATCCGATACTAGCCACAACCATCGAAATATGGGAGCGTGATAGCTTCTGGAACTAATTCATCCCTCATGCAGAATTTGTAAAGCTATCCACTTTGAAAATGATTCCCGATCGAAAACTCGTAGTTCAAAGCAATCGTGCATGGAAAGTCGCGGCTCTGCTTTCTGGGAATTTGTTTTGCCTCGCGCTTCATTTGAATTACTCAAGTAACCAAATATTTTCTTATATTTACAGTAAATAAAAGAAACGAAACTATAAATCACTTAAAATCTAGCTACAGAACTTTCACAGTTGCTCCAGCTGGGGAATTAGTATAATAGATAATGAGTAGTGGTGGCAGCTGAGCTAATTCTCCATTTCAAGCTGACACATGATTCACGTGCGGACCTTCCTACAAGGGTTTTTTTATTTCGCTTTCATTCGAGTGCATCAATCTGCTTGATCCCGCACACTCGTCCATGAACTGTCCGCAAAACGAATTTTTAAGCGATTGCTTTTCTTCTTGGAAATTATAAACAGTAAGGTGCGTTTATACTAAACTAGCCTGAAACCAGATGGCTTGAGCGTATCATCCTCCCTTCTACTGCACGCGATAGCATTTCATAGTGGAGACGAGGGGAACATAGATGTGTATAGCTGGAAACAAACTTATCATTTAAGATCATCTGAGAACTAGACAGCGACCGGCATTGTAAAATCAGGATTCACAGTTAGCCGAGGAAATAGTATCGTGGAAGAAAGCGAGGAATGTCTTCTGTAGAGTGGATGACCTCAAGCCCGATCAACCCCTGCCCCTGAGAAATCAAAAACAAAAAATGCAGTGTCTGAATTGTTGATAATTTTGTAGTTAGGAGCCAGTTTCTCTTAGCCGGTTCCCTCGACACGATACTCGACCACGAGTGCAACCTCCTATATGTATCTGGCTTCTCTGAGATGTTGGCCTTCCTCTGTACTCTTACTCTAAAACAAAGTTGAACGGGATTTTCAAGAAAGAACTGTACAAATGCTGAAGATTTCCCAGGACTTTTATGAGAAAAGACGGAAATATGGATAAATCGGACAGGGTTATTCCAGTCCGCGTCCAGAGCTCGTCGAAAATCGGTAAATTAGCTCCACCAATGTGCTCTATTCTGAACAGTTCTCGAATGGCTGGAATAGTCCGATATTCTACCCCCTTTCAAAGAATAGATGAGGTTTGCTGGAGAGGGAGGGGTTTGCGTGAGGAAGATTCACGGGGTGAGGCTCTTACTACGGAAAGTCGCGTGGCCGCCGGCGGCGAGGCCGCGGCGGGTGCGAGTGCCAGTGGTCGGGCATGGCAACCTTCAAGCGAGGCAGTGTGGCATGGGTGGAAGCGCAGAGGTGACGCAGTCACGCTCTGCTGGGCTCCCAGCGGCGATCGATTTGCAGTAGTACTGGTGGGGCGCGAGCGACGCCGCGAGGCGATTTTCCGGAGTAAGTAGCCTCACCCAGGGCCATGCTATGAAGGCAATGGTGATACTTTTTCCTTGAAACAAATTTCACGATAAATCAGACTTTTTGAAACCAAATACTATTTAGAACTTCGCAACATCTCCCTAACACATATCTTCATGAGCAATAAACACTTTTTTCATCTATGCGTTATCTGACTTTGATTTGTTGCACATAACCAAATAAATACAAACAAAATATGTGAGAAGATATGAGTATGCAAAGGTGCTCTATATGTACAATGTTAAATGAAGCCACTGTTAAGCATATATTCAAAGAGGACGTAAAAAAATCACACATAAACATCTTCACATATGTAATAACAGACAAAAAGGGCACAAAAAGGGAAAAATATACTATAAAATACATCGAATGCACAACAAAAACAAAAACAGCAGCGTGAAGTAGAGCCTAGAATCCTCATCTGGGTATCAGCCCATAACCTGAATTAGGGTTGTCTCACATGAAAAAAGGCCCATAAGACTAGAGTGAAATGCAGATTGTGCTACGAATAGTTAAGAAAATCCGTTTCATATCGAAGTTGAAGCGTTCAGCTATTACCTATCAAGGAAGAAGGTGAGAACTGCAGGGTAGGTGCTGAGCGAGCTTCTGCTCACTAATGATTCACAAAAGGGGCGGGGAAGAGGAGTCGAAGGCGTATTGCACGTTTACGCTCTCGGCAACTTCTAACACTCCCCTACGGGTGTGTAGCCTTATGTCGAATTTACGCGCGTCTGCGCGCGACGTACGTCGTCGCGGATTTCTTCGTATGTGATTGCGTACATTGCGCACACTCTCTCTGAAGTCTTACGCCCGTATTAATTACTTCTTAATCCGAATTGTTATCATGTAATGCTATCGTTTCTTTTACTTTTTATGTCGCTATTTTGTTTGTTAGGACACAAAAGTTATTGTTTTCCAGATAATAATGAGAGAAACAGCTATTTCTTACAGGACCTCCATAGTACCAGCCCCTTGCGTCCTGAGCGGAATCCAACAGACCGCGGCAAGTCGCGTTGATGGTGCCGAGTGCGACGCCGCAAAGCGAAAATGCGACATAAGGCTTTACGATCCTCCGTAATGACAATCAAGTTCGACTCCCTCCTGGCGGCAAACGCGTAGCGCAATAATCACGTTTTTTTCCTAGCACACGTAAAGCGATGCGAGGTGTGTAACCAGCCATGCATGCAAAATAATTTTTAAAATGACTAGAATTGAAGAGCTAATAACAGCCCTCACCTGAAGCTACTATTCTCTCAAATTCAGGTGCTGAGAAACACTTGAAGCGATATATCCGATTTAAATCAATAAATGAACTCCTTTTTGAACCCTGAGGACGAAATACTCGATGATTTGACATATCTATAGATTGGCAGCCTTTAGTTTGCATCGCAAAGCTGTGGGAATTTCCAGAAAATCAAATGATTAACGGCATCGTTTGCAGGATCTTGGGTGCCATTGCGATCGTCCAATCCGTCTCCACCGCTGGCGACGAGAAACTGAAAATGATGTTGATCAAGAAAATAACTTTGAAAATCGAAAGAGATGTTAAGCTGGACTGCACGTATTAGTGTACGTGCCTAAAGTAACTCGAAAATTTACATTCGTGCGAACTTTTGTGGGTAAGGATTCTTGAATTGCTGGGTGTCAATTTTTTATCTCTTTAGGCAATGGTGCATGCCTGTTTGAGCTCAAGTTCATTTCGAGGGCATGGCAATAAATTAGAACATTAGGGTGCCAGTTGAGTGAGATTTGTCCGCATAATTACGATGCCCGAAAAAAAGCATTCCAATTTTAGCAATATTTTTTGAAACAATTTTTATCGCACCGTTCCTGAGCTAACTCTACCAAAGGTAACCACTATTAGCAACTCACCTGTGATGCTTGCTGCGATGGTACGTTGAGAGACATACGTTTCGCTTTCCGGTTCATTGCCACACTGATTGGAAGCAGCACACGACATGGTCCAGCATGTCCCATTTCACAAACTTAACAGTTTTCTTTTTATTTGTTACTACATTGCTCATAAGCGAAAATGGCTGATTCTGATATGGCTGATAAGAATGGTTGATAAAAAGCTTTGCATTGGAAAATTTGTAAACAGCGAAGGGTGCTACAAACGCAATTAAGTCAGGCTTCCGCATTGGTTAGGCCCTTGTACCAGCTATACATACCCTTCGGCCGCCGTCAGAATTGGCGATTTTACGATCCTGCGATTTTGCGGCATGGCACTTTCGCACGCGAAGTTGAGGCACTACACAATCTCAAGGTCGTAATATCGCGTGCGAAAGTGCGATGTCGTAAAACTGCCAAATCGCGAAGTCTGATAGCGGCTCTAAAGGCAGTGGTAGGGTAGTTGGGGCTGATTAGGATAAGTTGGTTGAACGTGAAAGTCGAGGTGCTGTTAGTAGTATTATACAAAAGTGAAGACAAAATCTATAAAACGGTCAAAAACCAGAGAAATAAGACTCTTTCTCATCATTAATTCCAAAGGGGGGTAAGATAGGGGGAAAAAAGGGACGGGTCGGGATAAAACAAGTGGTAACTGGTGAAAAAGCCGGGGGAGCTCCTTTGCACGGAATACTTCACCACATATAGTCTTCCTAGACAAGCAACATCCATTTGGATGACGTACATTGGGTGTATCATTACCCTACCGCTGTTTTGAGAGTGGGTGGCGTGCAAGTGTTCCGATCAGTGTTCCAGGAGGTCAGGCCACCAGTGTTGTATGTAGGGTAATTCACTATAAAAGCGATGAAATTAACTTTCTTGCGAGACTAAAACATTGTATTATGGACTGCTACAATAGCTAGCACCCATCTTCATCATAGATCGTATCTGCTTTCATAGAGATGGTATTTAATGGAAAATGCCCTAACTTAATCACTTAAGTAACGAATATCCAACTTTATTACATATTTGACTCTGCAAATATCTGCCTTTATTCTCTGGGCTTTATCTTTGGCATAAGTAGACCAGGTACGTAACCAAGGTCTTGAAATCAGAAGTAAATCGATCGTCTCGTGAAGCAAACCCACTCATGGGTGACCTGACCCCACATTAATCACCGGAACACTTGCAACACAACTCTTCGAGAGTTACTCATTCAGGAGCAAGATGATTGAAAGGAGTGACAGGGAGTTATCCGGATTTCGACTCCCTCAAGCTCCCTACAGTCATCTTGCTTTCACTTGAAAACACACCACATTATAACCAGATTAGTCGCCTTCCTTTCTCGGATAGCTCAGGAGCAGACCAACGGGTAACCTCCCCCTCACTGGCTACACCCTCGTTGCGCTTCGGCGGTACGCCATCACAGCGCTTCCCCGCTCGAACGCGACCTAGCCACGCCCACGTAGTCTAACTGGGCGTGGCTGGCGCGGGTGTAGCGCACGATGATGCGTCTGGCAGTGCGATAATGGTGCAATTTACTGTGTCAAGAATGTAAGTCGACTAATTTGACTATCGCGAGCTGGGCCTTCAAGTCTCCTTACTTGTCCTATTTTCCCATTCTCAGAGATCCCATTTTGGAAAGGACACTTTTCGTTAAGAGCTTTCTAGCGAGCCCATGGGGAAAAAGAGAAGAAAAAAGAATACATAGAAAGAGAATGAGGATATTGACCGAAACAAATGAATTGAAGATCAGAAAGGGTCCAAACACAGTGGTTTCCAAGATCCCTCATGCAAAGAGGATCTCCACAAGGAAAATAACCGCGAAAAGCAAGCCACAACAGATGAAAGCGACCCAAGTGAAGGACTATATTGAAAAGAGCTAGAGATAATCAGATAGAAACAGAACTTCATAATTCGTTAAGAAAAGGCAGGAAAAAATTGCAGCAAACAATTTACTGATAAACAGTTGGGAAATTCCTGAGCTCACCCGATAATGGTGGAGTGGGTTGTGTTTTAGCACAGTGTACTGGCGTCGAGATAACAAATCCAGCTGAGGTGCCAATCCAAAGTTGTGAGGTGGCAACCGTGATGCACGAAATTCGCAAACAACCCATTTTATGCTCTCGAATAATGTCCTCACGACCTGTAGGAGTACAATTTTATATATCTAATATATTTTTTATATCAATATTTTTTCAATTATTGTTTGATGGCACTCAATGCAAAGTTTATAGGCGCGACATTAGGTCAAAACGCGGCGTCGCGCAAATTGACAGATGCCGCCGCGACATCTCTAATTTCAGAGATCTGGGTGTATATAGTCAGAATGGAACTTCGTAATGTGGTGTGCGGCGTGATGAATGCGAGGTAGGAGCGAAGTACGTGCTGGGTCTTAAGTTCTTTTGCCTGGAATAAGGCACAGGGCAGGGTACTCGCCTAAGCTCCCAACCACTCACAGCACCCCTGGGCGCACGCATCGCGTCGCACATTGCTCTGCAAAACACGGTTTTTACGATAAACACCTCTGAAAGCTCCATGTCCGACTCTCCATTAATCTCGGCATTTTACAGTATCACTAATACGTTGTGGTTAGCCTCCGAGATTGTTACAGTGTATTGAAGAATGGAGCATATTGAAGCTGGTACCAGCCGAATACTTTCGACTCGTGAAAGAAGTCTTGTCCCTCCGTCAGAAGATTACCATGACAAGACAATCAATCCACTTCCTGAGGCGATGCTTGAAACACCATGTGGTCCCGCAGTTTATAACGAACAAACGACTACAGGATATCTGAGGATATTCTAAAGACTCCAAAGAACTGCAATCACTGGAGCGACATATTCTATCGATGGCACTACAAACGAGACGTGATCATTTGTATTCATGTTTGAAAAAATGTGTTGCCAAAGAATTGTGTTGCGAGCGTTTCTTGTCAGAGAACCTTTGGAGGAGGATTGTAGTTGAGTCGAAACGTATTTGTGATTCAATTCGTTCTATTACCAAAGTAAAGTTGCAGAGGAAATTCTCTGGATTAGTCAGTCGTGATCGGTATGATGATACTCGCGGCCAAGTTAAAACTAACGGAGCAGGTCCAGAGGCTGAAGGATTAGACGGTGATCGTATGTTAAGCTCCAGGGTTACGGTAATCGGGAGTGCAGAGCTATCCAACGATGCCATTGCGGTTTTGGACTTGGGACCAAATTATGCTCCCACCCAATCCCTTAACCATTGTGCTATGCGCAAATTAGTCGCAAACCTCCAAACCTTGCATGATCGTTTGCGCCGCATGGCCAAGATGCAGTCGCTCGTTAACGGTGTTCAAATCGCTGGGGCACGCACAGTAACTCCTCCCCCTCCATTTCCATCCTCGTATCTTCCACCACAAGAGCCCGATGTTGCCATCGATACAAAGTTTCGATTGTTTGCAACGTCGTCGTTCACAATTCTACGTCGGAAGGTTGGCTTACATACACCTTCAAATCTAACTCTTGCGCAAAGGCGGGGACTCAAGGAACTAGGGGATCTATCGCGGTCAGGCACGATAAAGGTCAGTGTTAGCGACAAGGGTGGGGAGTTTGTCATTCTCTCCCAAAACCTGGATAGGGCCATCACGCGGTTACACCTGCAAGACCAAACACTTTATGGCCCATCCAGTCCGGAAGAGTTTGCGAGGCAGTTCCGTCACCTTAACAAGGTATGGACCGAAACCGCGAGAGCAGCGAACCTGCCAAAGAGTACGGTGACCAGGTTAAAATGCGACCTACCTTTGTGCCCGGTGTTGTATCTACTCATAAAAACCCACAAGCTTCCTTGCGATGGCGTACATATAGAAGATCCCGCTAATTTCAAGGTTAGACCCATTATAAGTAGTGTAGGTGGCCCTACGGATAGGATTTCATGGTTTCTGAACCTTATCCTAGTGCAACTTCTCAAATTTATCCCTGCACACTTACCTAACACCAATGGGTTCCTTCAAATGCTTCGCGGAGTCTCACTGGAACGGGGCAATGTAATGGAGTCATTCGACGTGACTTCATTATATACAAATGTGTCCAAGGATAGTGCAATGCAGGCAGTCCTGGAAATCCTCACAGAACATCATGCTGGTCTCAACTTGTACGGCCTCACTATAGCGCAGATCATGTTGTTACTCAACGAATGTCTCAAATGTAACACATTCAGATGGTCTGGCGAATATTTCAAACAGGTGAGAGGACTAGCTATGGGGCAACGTTTAGCGCCTGCTCTGGCGGTTGCATTCATGTCGAAGGTTGAAGAGCCAGTGATTGAACGGAAGCCAATTCTCTACTGCCGGTACATCGATGACTGTTTCATTGTATGCTCCACTCAGTCCGAAATGGACACGTGCTTCGAACTACTGAACAGCCAGTCTGAACATATAAGGTTCACACGTGAGAAACCGACGGAGAATTGGCCCGCCTTCCTTAACGTCCAGATACAATATTCTCAAGGAATTCAAAAAACCAGATGGTATCGGAAACCTAGCAGCAAAAACATCATCATCCACTATACCTCGGCGCACCCATCTAGCACCAAAAAGGCCATTATCAAACACATGTTCAGGACTGCGAGCGCAGTTTCATCCGATGGCGCATACCGTACTGAGTCAATTGCATTGGCTCATCGTATCGCGCAGGAAAATGGCTACTTGCAATGTGGGCAACCGGCGTGGCATGGACAACGAGCTAGGACGGAGGCTGGACAAAAGGAAGAGCAAGCGAAGATACCTTTCTGCATCCCCTTTGTTTCGGATGAGATTAGCACGGCCATCCGTGCTTGTGTTCGGAAAGCGGATCTCCAGGAAAACGTGAGAGTGGTCGAAATACCTCCTGAAAGCCTGAAGAAACGTTTGGTGCGAAACCGCCTCTACGACCGACTCTGCCAAACCCCTTCCTGCGTAATTTGCCCTCACGGAAAGGAAGGCGACTGCATGCTTTCAGGAGTCGTGTACCTTATCACTTGTAAACTGTGTGGCGAGGAATATGTGGGAGAGACGGGGAGACCGCTCTGTATAAGAGCCAGGGAACACCTCGATGGACTCAAGAAGTCCAGAATATCCACTCCCCTGGGTGAGCACAGGGTCCAAGTCCATGGCAATGTCGAAGTCGATGTTGAGATCACTATTCTGGCACGCGAACAGGAGATCTCAGCACGCAAAACCCTTGAAGCATTATGGATCAAGGCGAAGGACCCTAAAATCAATAGGAAAGACGAACGCGTGACGATTACTAGAGAGTTGGCACCGTTCGTGGATTTGTGCGGCCTTTGACCTACGCGGTCGAACCCCCGCGGGGGCGCTGAGGTGGGGGTCCGATGTTGGAACCCTAAAATCAATTGCTATCAGGCGACGGGGTGCGGGGTTTGGCATTGAAACCTAAAATCAATGGAAATAGGGCGACGGACGGCAATCACTATGGATCAATAACCTGTGGCATAGTTTTTGAAAGTAATATCCCTGGGGGGCTCCCATAAGTAATCTGACCTAACCTTGGGGGCTTAAAACACATATATAAGCACCGCCGTAAAATCCTAACTCTAGGTGCCAAATACAGCTCCACATTTCTATAAGGTTAGCGAGTTTCATTGTATCTTTTATGGCTGATTCACCCTTAGTTTTCCTTTGCAATTTGAAATAGGGTAATCGACGTTTTGCATCGCTTATATGTTTCGGCTTTCCAGGCTCTGAAGAAGGCCATTTGGCCGAAACGTCAGCCGAATAATCTGTATAATAAACACTGTAACAATCTCGGAGGCTAACCACAACGTATTAGTGATACCTCTGAAAGCTACTGGTTTAGAAGTCCTGTACAAAAGCGCTTTTCGTGGAGAAGGGGATATTCGCGAGCCAAGGCGCCTCCTGAACTTATGTTACCACCAGTAACCAAGAAGCACTTACAACAACGAGGCTTTGCCAAATTGATAGCATACATGAATGAAGTTATAATCGAGAAGCAGCCCAGCTAATCAGAGATGCGTTGGCGTGACCAGGGTGTTTGTGACTGGCTGCTGCTCAGGAGCTAGGGACACCTCTTCACTGTTGCGACACCACATCTCCTAGGCTTCTTTTAGACCAAAACAGTGGCAGTTGAAGAGGGTAGTAGGTTTAGGCACACTGAGATCTAATCCTTAGGCCCTCACACATATTTCAGGCTCACTACGTCCCTCCGAGCATGAAACCGAAGGAATTTCGATCGGAAAGACCTCAGAACACTTGAAGGAATCGTCCACGGAAAATGCGTTTTTATGTTACCCATACGTTTATTTTGTATTTGCCTAATGTGGGCCCATGAAAAATTTCACGCGAAAAAATGCGAATCTGGCTGAGATACAGCACCACAAAGTGCGGTCCCAGTGGGCTGGGCTTAAGAGTAAAAGCCTCGTCCCGTGGTCCGCCGCCCTTGGGAACGGAAGTGGGACTGTTTACGAAACTTTCTGCTCCTACAATGCGTCTCCGACCACGGCGGACGACGGAACGAGGCTTTTCTCTTAGGCCCCGCCCACTGGGACCGCACTTTGTGGTGCTATATCTCAGCCAGATTCGCATTTTTTCGCGTGAAATTTTGCATGAGGCCCACATTAGGTAAATACAACATAAACGTATGGGTAACACAAAAACGCATTTTCCGTGGACGATTCCTTTAAAACGAGCTAGCTACTCGATACTACTGTGGTGATCACTGTCTTTTTCTGAATACCTAAAAAAATTTACTGTACTTCTTCGTACCCTCCCTTTGGTTGTTACGATAGACCGCACCGTGCTCAGGTGTTTGTTTTGCGTTTATTATGATTTCGTAGCCAATTATGAAAGTGCAGCCACGCGTGCAATAAACAAATAAATAAATAATAAATAGTGTACCTGCTAACTGTGTTTGCACACATGCGGCTATGCTGAAATGATTGAGCACTTTCAACGAGAACGCATCCACCACATGAACGCTTGTGGATCGTTTTCCGCAGCAGAATAGCGCCGATCCGGAAGCCCCCATCAGTTGCAGTGAATCCGAAGTCGGCACAACGTCAAGCGCTCTCTGAGATAAAACTACCATAAATTTCTGCATATATAACGAGATACATACACTTTGTCAACAAAATTCCCATGACCTTTTAAGGCTGCTCGTTTTCAAAACTCCAAAAAAAAAACTTTCAAAAAGAAAACTTTCATACCTCCCATGTAGTCCCCTCGGTGTCCATGGCAAGTAGTTGATGACCACTAGTGAGCAGTATTCGCTTACCTACTTGGCACATTGCCAGAATAGGACGAAGTAACGAGTGAGCAATTGTGGCCGGCGAATCCAGTTCCCATGCTCCATCTGAAAGATCATTACACAGTAGATACACGGTGACTTCGATACCATCAGCTCCATTTTTAAAGCATTTTAAGTATTTTATGGCACGTATCGTCTATGGCAAGTCACAGGCAGTTAATAAGTTTAATTGGAGAATATTTAATATTTTACAACAACTAATGCTCTACAACATATTAACACGCAAATATAAACAAGATCTAATACATAATGACTGATTTATTCAAGTTTATACTTAGAACTCATTATTTAATCCACATAAATTAATACCGACCAAAGCATACTTGCCTCCTTTCCCTTACTGATGAGTACAGAGGGAGGATATCTCTAAACTTAAATGAATCGTCCACGGATAAATGAGTTTCTTTGTTACCCATATACTTATGTTGTACTTGCCTAGTAAGGGCAGCATGCACGCGAAAAAGTGAAACTCGGCTAGGCTAAATTACGGCTCCCTTAATTCTTGGCCAGATGGCAGGGACCTTCAAGTAAAAGCTCCCTTCCGTCGCGCCGCGGTTGGAAACGGAGTGTGGGCCTGTTTATGTAACTTCCCGTTCTTACAGTGCGCGTCGACCGCGGCACTTGCTCGGAGGTCCCGCCCACCCGGCCGAGACTTCGTGGGCTTTGTCTAGCCGTATTTATGTTTTTTCGCGTAAAACTTTGAGTGCGGCCCACATTAGGCAGAAACAACATAAATATATGGGTAACAGGAAAACTCATTTTTCCGTGAACGATTCCTCCAACCTCCGCCTAAGGGCACGCGTAAGAAGTGGGTAAAACGATTCTTCCTTTCTCCCTCTCCCCAAACCTTTGAACAAGAATTTTTTTATCATTAATTAGTTATTTCTTTGGAAGCAACACACCTGCTGAAGAATGGAATCGTAACAACTGCACTTTTGTTGGACTTGCTGTAGCAACGTAGACGTAACCAGCTGCAAACGCGATGGCTGTGACGGGGTACGGTAGCCGTGCAACCCGTTCTCGAGCTCTCGTCCTTACTCTTTCCGTGGAATTCACGACAAATACTCTGAAAATTGTTGCCACATAATGTGAGACAGTTTGAGCGGCAGTCAAAAATCGATCCCTTGTGTGGGATGTGCCGCGCATACCAGTTCCATTCAGAGTCCTGGATGCAGCTGAATGCGATTTGCTCTATACAAGGACTTGCGAGGGTCAGCTGATGTATAGTCAATGGTTTTATCCTCCTGAACGAGGAAGGTATCACCTACCCCGTAGGTATAGAAGGTAGTTGGCCTGGCTGAGTGTTGAAGCGAGATCTGATCCCCGCACCATGAGCGTGGGAGTGTGGTACAGAACACTCGCTCAAACCCACAATTCAGGCTAAAGCTTCAAGTCCGAGTTGTCATCATATGTTGAATACAGGAGCTATGTAGTCTGATGCCCCATGGTAACATTTTTCGGACCACGTTATAGAGCCCACCCTCTCTGAAGCCCCCCCCCCCCCCCCCCAGTAATTATGTAATCAAAAACGGATTCAGAAATGTTTTGGCTACATCAGCAAAAAAATTACCGTTTCGACTCTCCTTTATGTTGTAAACATGAAATGGGAGGTGTTCACACAGGTTGCTTTCAACATTAGCGAGAAGACCTCAAGAATTGAAATATTCAAATTTTACTCACTCGCCATCGTCGTTCCCGATCCACACGGTAGCCTGACCAGATGAAGTCTCATCATCGGATTCTGATGATTCGCCACTGCTACAATAAGTCGCACTTGACACACACACACATCATTAAATACTGGAGTTCGTAATGTAGGAATTAAGGTATGAGGAATTCTAAACGTGTAAGGCCGCGTTTGTACTCCACGGTGCCTGGGCAGAGCGTGGCTGCGTGTCTCTGCGTTTCCGTCCGTACCACTCTGCCTCGTTGTCTGTGAAAGCAGCCACGTCCTGCCGGCCGGAGCTGGGTATGAACGCGGGCTAAGCTGGACAAAGTAAGAACGCTAAAGACCCTTTTTTCACTGAATGAAGCAAGGAAAATCACGAAGCCAGGGCTCATTCGCCGATCAGTTTGGGTTCAGTTATTCCTTTCCAGATACTCCGGTCCTTGGCACAAGGTTAAGGTCCAACGGCAAAAAATTTACCGTGAATTATTCTCTAGAGCCTTTCTTTTGGTATCTCCCAATACTCTCTATGGAGACCATCAACATTTTGCATAAATTTCATTGCGAGTGAATCCACCACTTTGGAGGGAGACAGCTGATCAATGATAGTGCGTACGATGATTCAGTCGATTAGAGAAATTAAAAGAAGTGTGCTATGTAATGTGACAGCTAGGAAAAATTGAAAAAATGGAGGAATATGAAAATGCAGATTTTCCTTTTAGTTTTAAGCAAAGTTCGTACACACTTCCCAGCGCCTAGCAGTACCCGCGTATCCATCGCATCCAGACAAGTCTGCGATGTGCAGCGGCCATACGCAACACATGACATGCTCGATCTGCTCTCATTTTACAATGCGATCAGTTAGGAGCGAACAGATTTGTTATGGGTCCCGGTTCCCGTTTTGAATGGGTCAAGAAAATAGAGGAACGTAAAGCAAGTTTTACAAACCTCCTCCTATCGAAAAATGTCTCCGCTCTGGTCATATGATCAAGTGATTTTTGCGATCTTGTTTTACGTTTTCGTTTCCTGAAAATGTACATGATTAATAGCTCTCGAGATTAAACTCCCAAAATACCCATAAAACTGCTTGAACGCGTCGCGGTTTGACGGCGTGGATTCGCGGTAAGGCCGCTTTAAGAATCATTAAACTGTTTTCAGGATACTAAATTTTTAGGTCATTTCCATACAGTGCCCTCGTATTTCACAATTTCAAGAAATAGTGGAGCTTCTCATTAGCAGAACCATCTAATTCTACCATTTTCGTGAAAAGTACGCGAGTTTGCACTGAACGAAACACTCGAAATAACTTATTCGAGTGGATCTGTGGTACGGTAAATTCTTTTTTTTGCATGAGGCAATTGGCACAAAGGACCGCTCTACAACCGCGACGCGTCCGATGCAATTCTAAAAGGCCAAGCATTAATCGTACCGTGGCGGTGGAGGTACAGTGCACGCAGCGGTTACTGCAGCATTCCCGATGCCGGCACAACTTTCAATACAAGGATCCCCGTTCTCGAGAGACACAACGGCAACCTTAAAAGTTTAAATTGGAATTTCTGGCGTTTATCCTGTCTTTACTTTTTTCTACCTTCGCGATTATAGAAAAACCTACCTGTCCGCTGAACTTATCACTGGCAAAAAGCCAAATGAATGGGGCCGAATCGGGACGCTTGCCAGGCACTACCGTAGCGGCGCACAACTGAAATACAAACCTTTCAAGGGAAATAGCTGAAGAATATTCTATGGCGACCTACTTGTAATCCGGCCCTTGTCTGATGAGCAACCACAGATTTTATCTGGGCTGGAGGTGCTGATATTTGTTGATTTACTGAAATCAATAAACTACTGAATTTGAAAAATTGATATGTCATTAGAACTTTATATTGTCGCTTTCGGTTTTGACAATGTGGCATGAAGTATAATAAGTGGAAACGTCTTACTGAGAGCGGACTTCGCTTCACGGAAAGCCGTCTCCCAAACGGCTCTCTTTTCAGCACTGCCAAACTCCAACGGTACCGTTTCGACGCCATTGCTGAATAAGCGGGAATGAGAAATATACTTCAAGGAAGCCAAGTTGGCCGCTGTCAGACTCTGCGAATTTGATGTGTCGCGGCTCCACACGCGAAGTTGCGGCAATGCAAGATCTCAAGGTCATAGTATCGCGTGCGACGTCGCGAAATGGCAAAATCTCGGGGTCTGCTTTGATTGCACAATTACATAAAGTGAGGACAAATGCTCAGCCTCAGCACTGACCCTGTGGAAGGCCTCATAAGCTGGAACTTCCCTATTTGCTGTATACTACAGCGGCCCTCGGCGCGAGCAGAATAGAGGACATGGAAATCTAGGACATGGAAATGTTTGATGAAAAGCAAAGAAAGAGATGCAAAGGCACCGTTGAGGATAAAAAAGAGAACCAGGAATACGTATTTCCAAGCAAACATTTCGTTTCAAAAAAGATGATTTGTGGCGAAACTCGCACTGAGAAAAACGCGCTTTGTGGTCTTCGTTGCGGTCCCGGCGCGCTGCCAGTGCGAGCGTGTTGCCGCAAGGGCGGAGCAATGTTCGAAGCTCACTGATTTAATCCCTCGCCCGTATGCATCTATTCCCACCGCACAGTGATGCAAAAGGTGCAAAAGCACATCTTCAATCGTGGGAAGGGTGCTAACTACCGAAGTTCGACAGTTTCATTCTGTTCTCCCTTTACATTCCACAGCTCCATGACGACGGGTGCCCGGTAGCATGTACTAGCCATTTCGTGGAGTGTCACAGCCGCGATATGCGTCTCCTACTATAGGTACACACTATTTCCACTTCATCTGTGAGTAAGTCCCATTCTGAGGCACTGGAAGGGGTAAGGATAAAGTGGAAACAGAGAAAACATGTTCTCTGAAAAGATACCTTCACCTCAAAGCAGGTGATGAGTAGCGAAACTCGCACTGAAAAAGCGCGGCTTAGGGTTTTATCACGATCCCGCAGCACGGCGTGTCGGGCTGCCTCTCATACGCCGGGGAACTGCCGATAGGGCGGGACATCGCTCGCGACAGGCTGATTCAACCTCTATCCCGTCTGCAGTCTATCCTCGGCTAGTGACGCAGAGAGGCGCGAGTGAGAAGAGGGAACTTCGGGCTCCTATCTCTCGGTTTCTTCGCCGTTTTACTTCGTCTTTTCTCTACTGTTATATTGCTAAGCACCCCAACTTTCATACTCCATAATCTGCCAAAATCACCTTTACCGGGGTCTTTGAGTCAACTGTAGGAAGCACTGTTCACAGTAGTTCAAGCTACAGTAATTAATGATGGTTTGTTCGCCATTGAAAATAAAAATGAGAGAGAAATCGCTATGTGAGTAGTGCCACGATGGAGAAAAATCAAAATTGATACTAATATCGGAGGAACCGAAGGTCTATCCCGTCCTTGGTGTTGGTGACGTCCCCAAACGTGTTTTCCCGCGCTTCGCATCATTTCTAGAATGAACGGAGCCGTGCAGACCTGTGATGTGTGGCGGCAAAATCCTGGGATTTGCTCACGCTGCCTTCGTAGTTTGTCTTGTTGAATTTTTTTGAGCCCATCCCACCATAAAGGCGCAACGTACCGTATTATGACCCTCATTTACAGGGGACATATTGGCTCTCCAGAAAACCCAAGGTATCGCATTCTTGGCTTCAAACATAGCCTACACAGTCCGGACAAGGAGTTTGCCATCGAATCATTCATACAGAAGACAGGAAAGTCGGAAAGATCAGAAAAACTGATTTCAAGCTGAATGAGAAAGGATCAAAATGCTTACGAAGTGGCCACCGCCAAATGCACTGTTGTGAGATCCGGATTGGACAGCATCTGATCGTTAAGAGTTCTGAGTCGCATGCTGTTATCGCAGGCCATTTCATCCAGCACCGTCATAAGCTTCTGAAACTTCCTACTTTAAAATTTTCTTTTTTTTCTTTGATAGGATTTTCGTTTGGTTCCCTGTTTCAAACGAAGTTTTAATTGAAGTGCCGAAAATAATTTTATTCTCTGTTCATCAGTGCTACCCGTCGTCACAATGGTTCAGGAATTGAAATAATTGAATACCCACAAAAAATAGTTCCTTGTGAAGAGGTGTGCGATAGGACAATCAAACGCGGTCAGTATGATTGTCGTTGATGCTGACCCAGATCGAGTGTCCTCACGCACAACCCTTATTAAAATGATTCCTACTTTGTTTCGTCACTAGGTCCATACCTCTTTGTTGCCCTTGATTAGACTAGCCAGCTCGATCACTTTTCTGATTACTTTCTCATCCTCCCGCACAACGTCGATCGTCTGCTCCGTCTCTTGTAGAATTGATAGGGTGTCTGTAATGGATATTTTGGAGTATACACCAACACATTAAAAGGTCTCTACCAATACATCAAAAGGTCGCTATTTTCTGCTCTGTATCAGGAGCTGCCGAAACTACAGAAGTGCAATCCAGAAAAGTAATCAGAAAGCTAGGCAGATTTTGAATTATAATATTCAAAATAGCGTCGAATTTTGCGGTCGGAGGTGGATTAGGGACAGATGGAGCGCTAAGACCTTTATTCTTTATTTTTTAAGTCGAACGACGAAAAGGATGCAGGGATTGAATACAGAGGGGGTGTTGGCACGAGCGATGCAATGCGATTCAAAGCCGCATGTAGCTAACCCCATAGCGATCACTGGGCCATGCACCTCATTTCGGTTTCAGGACCCAACAATATACGTTGCCACCGCTTGCACGCATTCGTGGCATGCTAGGTGCCGCGCTGCGAGATCTTCTCTAACGATTTATACTAGAAAAAGAGCAATGGCAAACGAAATAACCCAGATCAAGCTCCAGTTAGACCAATGAAGTCTCACACCAGTCTGTGTTAATTATGCTATACCAGAGTGGGCCAACAGGATGGCAACAGGGGTGTAACCTTATGTCGAGTTTTCGCGCGCTGGTGCGCGGCGAGTAGCACGGCGGATCCCTTCGCGTGTGATTGCGTACATTGCGCACACTCCCTTCAAAGTTTTACGCCCAAATCAAAGGTTCCTTGACTAGGGTTGTTATTATGTACTGTTATTATTTCCTTTACTTTTTATGTTACTAATTTGTCTTTATAGGGTACTAAAATTGTTGTTTCCAGACAATGATAAGATAAACAACTATTTATTCAGAAGACTTCCATGATACCAGCCCTTTGCATACTGTGCGGAATTGCAACCGACCGCGACAATTCGTGCTGATGGCGCAGCAAGGCAAAAATTTGACGTAAGGCTACACACCCAAGTGACAACATGAACTCCCCCTCCTCCACGAGACGGTTCATGTAAGTAAGCAAAAAAAACCTGACTCGTGTTCAGATGCTGCTATACCGAGGCTATATGTTGATAATCGGGTGTACCCAAAAATGGATTCACAAGCGCCTAGCGCTTCACTCCTTCTTAGCAAAGGAGTTGGAAGCTACTGAAACATCTGACAACTTTGAATCCAAACCTAGCATCATAATTCTTCCCCAAAGTAACAAAAACCGACCTTTGGCAATTTCCACGTCATCAAGAGCAATTTTTATGATCAGCTTGAAGCGATTATTGTCGAGAAAATCAGCTGATTGCGTGCTAAAAAGGAATCATCAGGCCAGTTAAACGATATGAGAGCGGGGGGCTCACATGAGCTTCGCGCTTCGGGTAGGATTCTTTCGCCGCACACTGGTGAGGACGAGTTGATCGCTGAGTGTGAACACACAGCGTTGTCGCTTTTCGTCTCCTCGGCATCGCATCTGTACCACATCGTAACGAACCAAATTTCGACCCGTCGATACCAACTGAAATTACTCAGTATAGTGAACGATTTTATTTTTCATTTATTTGAAAGCAGACTATTCAGTGAAATGGACAATTTTATATACTTATTTATTGAAATACATACGCAGTATGCCTCGAGCCAGAAAGAGCGAAGCCAAAAAAGTATAAGCATATCTAGCATTCAGTGTTTTCCATATTGGAATATTTATTTAGTTATTTATTTAACATGCAATAGCACCATTCAACTGTATCAATTCACCTCTTATTGTCACCAATTGCAAGACCAGATCTGTAACAGAATCAGCAAAGGTACCGGTGTACGAAATGGGATTGTTGCCTACCTCAGATGAAAATCCCTTAAAAGCGCGAGAAAACGACTTCAGACTCAAAAGAATCATTCAAAATGCCTTAAGCCTCTTGGAAGGAATTCGTATTTTATAGCAATACAAGGCGGAAAATCAGACAACAGCTAAGTAAGAATAAAAATACGGAAAATCATAGACAATAAGATAAATAAGAATAAAATAATAATAGTAAAGTTAAATAATAAAGTTAATAAAATAAATTTAGTAAATATGTGTGACAAGACTGCATGCAGATATATGATTGACGAGAAAAATCCGTACTCTGAAAAAAACTTACATCATCGAGGCCATCGACAATCGCTTCTATCTCTCGAAGACGTTGCTCCATCTGCTCATGTGCTTCTTTATGTTGATTAATGGCCACCTTAAATTTTATAGTCAAATTTTCTTTTTCAAACAAACTGAAATCATTTATACAGCGAGTTTGATGTATTGGATAGTCTAAAAAGTCTTTTCGTACTTTTAAATACCGCTTTTTCCCTCCGAACAGCTTTTCAGCAATCTCTTCTGTACATACACGTGTAGTACAAGTCCACACGCATCTATAGGTGTTATTGTCTTCCATCTCCCGGATAACCTTTTTCGGCAAAATAAACATATCAAAGGTCAACCTCATTTTCAATACGAAAATTTTCCTTTCAAAGGCGTTAGATAGGGAAAGGAAAAGTGATAGCCCGATGGAGCAGGATCAGGGCTATAAGGTGGATGGGGCAGCAATTTTTATCCAAGCTCGGAAATTTTTTGGCGAGTCACTTTTTTGGCAAGTCTTCCCACTATTGAAAACCCAGCCTCAGCAGCTCATCATCGGTGTTCGAGAAAGCGCTGGAGGAGGTCCGCAATCACCCTCCTTCACGACAGCGCTTGTTCTCACGTTGCGAAGAGTACCCAGGCCAAGCTACAGGAGCTCGGCTGGGATGTCCTGCCCCACCCGCCATACTCTCCGGACACTGCCCCTTGTGACTATCACCTCACCCATCCTCTTGAATCCTTCCTGGCCAAGAGAAAATTCGCTGATTATGACTTGCTGGCAAAGGCGACCGCTAACTTCTTCGACTCCCACTATCCAAAGTTCTGGGAGGAGGGAATCAACGATCTACCTATGAGGTGGCAAAGTGTTGTCGATAACAATCGTGAATACGTTGTTGCCTATTTGTCGTTTGTTGGAAGAAATAATAATAAAAAGTGATGATCAAAAATCCTACAAGTCTTTTGGTACAGCCTAATATATGATAACGCCGTACTTTTCTCTTCCCCGAACATTCTATTGTGCCTCAGACATAACTCGACCGCGACTGGAATAATATGACTTTCACTATTCCTGTGGAACCATACGTCACACCATTTCGAGGGTCCCTTAGCTAATACTTGTCCATAATTATGAAGCTGAAAACCGTAAGCACGATAAACCATATCAGCTGAATCTCACCACTGAAAATCACCTAACCCCTCGACGGTCCGACGCCTCATCGTGGCGAGTGGGTGGCAATGGGACTGGATTGCGATGCGCAGCGGGAGTCTTTTGTTTCGGCAAATGCTCCTGGCAGGTTCAACCATGCTGAGAAGGAGTAAAGTCCTAGCCAAGAGCGGACCCCCTCCCCCCCTTCCCTCTGTTTCGATGGTTGAGGAAGGGGCCTGCGGACGCGCTGGCAACGCTTCGTCAGGACACCAGGGAACAAAACGCTCAACCAGCAGAAAAACAGCCTCAGTACCCCGCACATCGGGCTCTGCCGTCTCCGACGTCGGACGGTACGACAACCGGTGAGAGGCGAAGAAATCTCGGGTTGCGCAGGACGTCATGGATTCTGGACAACGACGACACACCTCGTACACGGCACGGAGACTGTTTCGTGCTCTGCACCTACAATGCCAGAACAGTCTCGACCAACGCCGATCTCCATGCTCTACTCGACGCTGCGACTCGCATCAAGTTCCATGTGATCGCGCTACAAGAAACAAAGAGCAGAAGAACCGACGTACGACAGTCCAACGACGGGACTCTTGTTATCCGTGGAGAGAAGATCCCATCGCGGAATGTCGGAGGTGTTGGATTTGTCGTGCACCCGTCTGTCGTCCGCCACGTCGACTCTCACGAGATTCTGTCTCCTCGTCTAGCCATTCTACGCCTTCATCCACCGCATCAGAAGACCATCTCAATCATCAATTCTACTTACCACACGCAGCAGCTGACGATTCCGAATTGGATGCGTTCTATGAACACCTGGAAGAAGTCATCCGCAAAGAGAAGTCCTTCTACAAATTCGTTGTCGGTGACTTCAACGCAAGATTAGGAAAAGGCAACAGCGAGGAATACAGGATCGGAAAATTTGGGATAGGCGATAGGAATGACAACGGAAGTCGTCTCGTTGACCTCATGTCTGCAGCACCTCTCTTCCATGGTAATTCGCTGTTTGAGAAGAAGGAACACCGCCGCTGGACATGGGAGTCACTCAATGGCACGACTCATGCTGAGATCGACCACATTTTAACAAACAGGAGATGGTGCCTCTACGACACCTCTGTGGTGCCATCTTTCTGCTGTGGATCCGTGGATTCATCGCGTTCTTCGGGCCAAAATCAGGTTCGACATTCGACTGGAGAAGAACACCTGTCACCGGCCGAAGGGGAGGAAGCAAGTCGTGTATGACGAAAACCTTCTGAACGAGGCACTATCCTGTTATGACTGGCGAGTCGTGGAGGACCCGACCGAAGACTACGAGCTGCTTCTCAAAGGATTGCAAACCTGTGCTGATCTTGCATCTCCTCAACAATCAAGCAGAAGCGATCGGATTTCATCGAACACCAAGATGCTGCTTGTGAGGAGGAGAAAATTGAGGCTGGATCCAAATCTTGAGCGACTGGTTATCAATGCCAGTTGCAGAAATGCGTTACAGGAGGATCTTGCGCAGTACAGGAAAAGAAAATTCTAGAGGCGGCGCAGGAAAGACGAAGTCTGAAGAAGTGCCGTCGGGACCTCAACGAGTTCAGTATTCCGCTATCATCATTAAAAACTGAAGACGGAACTGTCACTACTTTCCGTTACGAGATGGAGTCAATCACGGAGAGGTTCTACACCAATCTGTTCCGTTGCACACTACCCCTGCCAGATCCAGACATCCCCGCTGGTGGAACACCACTGAGGATTCTGCCGTCTGTAGTGCGAGTCGCAATTAGGAGTATGAAGAGCGGCACGGCTCCAGGGCCAGACAAGATCTCTGCCGATCTTCTTCGAGCAGGAAACCACGTCCTGCACTCACTACTCGCGGCACATATGACGTCCTACCTTCAAAAGGAGCGGATCCCGGATCAGTGGAGGAGTTCGCGCACTGTCATCTTGCACAAGAAAGGTGACAGGGATGATCTTCGCAACTACCGAGCGATTAGCTTGCTGAGCGTGCTCTACAAGCTCTTCACGAAGATCATCCTATCGCGAATATCGCGCACATTGGATGAGGCCCGGCCATACGAACAAGCTGGATACCGTCAGGGATTCAGCTGTATGGACCACATTCAAACCGTTGCGATGGTCACTGAAATCTGCAGGGAATACCATCTTCCCCTCGTCCGTACCTTCGTCGATTACGGAAAGGCCTTTAACAGCGTCGAAACGAATGCTATCCTGTCTGCGTAGGAAGACCAAGGAGTGGACGCGTCCTATATTCGAACACTGACTGACTGGTACCACCGCTGTTCTACGACAATACAGCTCTTCCAACGCCCAATCAACATCTCCATCGAAAAGGGCGTTAGGCAAGGCGACACCATCTCGCCGAAGCTGTTCACTTCCGCATTGCAGGGGTGATGAAGTCGCTCGATTGGGACGACAAGGGCATATGTGGGAACGGGAAATTCCTCTCGAACCTTTGTTTCGCGGACGACATCGTCATCTTTTCGCGTAGTAGTAATGAAGAAGAGGCTATGCTCCGAGAGCTGAACGAAGCTGGAAGTAATTGTAAGATCGGACTGCGGATCAATCGGATGAAGACACAGTTCATGAAGAACGCCTGGTGCGATGGAGGAAATGTCAAAATCGACGGCTCTCCCATCGCCGAAACGAAGTCATACGTCTATCTTGGGCGTTCCATGAACATGGACAACGACATGAAGGAAAAGCGCGACAGAAGAAGGAGAGCTGCATGATCAGCCTAAGGGTCTATTGAAGAGGCCACCGACCGGCTAAAGGATCCTGACCTACGCGCCCGTCTATTCGACTCGACAGTCCTTCCTGCTCTGTGTTACGCTGCCGAGACGTGGCCTGATACGTCAGCCACGGCGAAGTCCTTGCAGGTGACTCACAGAGCACTCGAGAGATGTCTTCTGAAGTACACGCGGCTATATCAATATCGTGCCGGGCTTCGCAGCTCCGATTTGAGGCAGATGTCTCGAGACCTTGCGGAATACGCATCGAAGGCCGAACACCGATGGGCCGGCCATATAATGCGGAGAGAAGACGATAGGTGAACAAGAAGAACAGTGGAGTGGATCCTCTGGGATTGTCCACGTCCCCGCGGAAGACCTCCCAAAAGATGGGGAGATGTGTTCGTTGAAAACGTTAAACTAATGAGAAATTCCAGAACGGCTGATTTTCGTGGTCGCCACCAACGAAGTCAACGAACGAGCTAGATGACGATCGCGAAAGAACGAACCGAATGGAAACCGTGTTGGGGCCCGCACAACTAGTGAAGACGGGCTATCTAAGTATCTAAGTAAGTAAGTAGACCACCTAAAAGCCACTCAGCCAGCCGATAATTTTTCTGATGACCTTGCAAAATGCACTTTATGCACCGGAAATAACTTATGTAAAACTCTCATAACTTTCAGTTTAAGAGTCATATTGAAGTAAACAATAACTCAATTTGATCCTCATTATCCTTCAAATGATAACTCAGTGTAATCCTTCGTTGTTTTCAAAATTCAAGACTCCGAAAATCTGAGACCGCCGTCAGACTTTGCGATATCGCGGTTGTGCAATTCTGCGATTTGGCGGCATCGCACCTTCGCACGTGATACTACGACCTTAAGATTGTGCAATGCCGCAACTTCGCGTGCGAAAGGGGATGCCACAAAATCGCAAAGTCTGACGGTGGCGGCCTGACATTTACTCTATTCATATTAGAACTGTTTAAAAGTATTGTCAAAGATTTTAAGCAACATACCGCTAAATTATGAATATGTCGTTGCGCTCTCAATAGAACCTCATGATCGGCATGCTCAGTAGGTGTATGCTTGATTAGTTGTTTGATAAGAAGTTCATACCTGAATCACATCTCCTCAGACACGTTCACGACAAATCTTCAACGCTAATATTAAGGTGAAAGACACCCGGCCAAACACACTATCGCATGACAATAGAAATCAGACCAGCGCCTCTTATGGCTCAATCTTTGTCAAAAAAAAGGTTTTGAGTTTGAAAATAGTTTGACTAGATCCTACACAAGAGTATTGTAGGCTGTAACTATAATGCATTTTTGAATTAGAAAAAGTTACGAATAAACACCCCATGCGAATACTAGAGGTTGAAAGAGCGATTAAAAGAACACCACTTATAATGTTTCTATGCAAAGATTTTAAACAGAAATCAGGGTTTTCTGAGGGTAAAGCACCATGGCCACAGCTACTACTAGTATAGCTTGGCTGATAAACCACAGTATTATATTCCACAGCATCATTACAGTAATCATCCCCAAACCGAAAATTGAGTAGTTTGCGGGAGCCTCAATAAGATTTTTTCAAAGTTTTGGAGGCACTTTCTGAGAAGGTAATGGTCCATGTACTAGTTCTTATAGGCTTTAACAAGATCCTCGAAAAGATCTGTCACACTGGAGACCATTCTCGATAGGAAAGCTTACCTGGGTACTCTCTGTATGGGTGAAATCAGCAAGGAATCAAGATCGAGCTTGTTTCGATGATCTCGACAGCATCGCTGAAAGGCGTTAATTGTCCATTGACTGAATTGACTATAATCGCTAACAATCTGTAAACAGCTGCAAGTAGCATCCCCGGCACAAGCTAACCCTCCAGCCCGGTTGTAAAATACAAGAACATTTGTTTGTACTATGTGGCTTAATCGTTGTTTTGTTCTTTGCTTCTAACTACTCTGTTGTTGCCGGATCTTAAGCGCACAATGCGTTCGTAATAAAAAAGCAAGTAAATAAATAAATAAATAAATAAATAAATAAGTGAATAAATAAATAAAATCTGTTGTCAGGATCGAGCTTTGGGCCTATAAAACTTTTCAAGAAAAACGAATTCTCCTCCCAGACAATCTCCGATGATACAACATATGACCATCGACTATCAGGTGGCTGTTACAAAGAGGTTGACGACAACCCTTCCCCCCACCCCAGAAAGAAAAACCACAAAGGAACAGACGGTCGTCGAGCATTACTCAAAGAACCCAAATACCCATAAATGACTGGCTCTCAAATACTCAAATACGAACCCGTCATTTTCAACCTGAAACACAACCCCCACTTGAGGATTCATCAACCCTTGCTTGACTTTTCTGTTGCGCCATATCCTTCACCCGAATATTCTACCAGTCAATCCTTCGATCAACAAATTCCCGAGCCTCTCTCTGAACGCATTCGCGGAGAAACCTGGCAACCACCATCTCTGCATTTTCTTATAGGATTGAAACGGGAATCTAATAAAGAAGTCGCGGTTCGAAACTTAATCGGACTTCCTGAACACCCTTCGATCTACGGTACGAAACCCCGAAATTGGAAGCATTGGGAAATAAGTGAAGTCATAATCGTCCTAAACTAATCGATAAATCGAAAAGGACTAGTTGAGAAAGAGGAACCCACGTTGTAGTATTTCTCGAAGGAAGGCTTGCCACGAGCCTGTGTGATAGCAGTTTTAGCAAATTTGAAGTTATCCACAAACGATATATACGTCTCGATCATTGATTGCTTGGAGAACTGAAAATTACTGGATTAAGACACTGCAAAATATTTTAAAAAATATTCAAGCTGACAAGATATGTATGCCACCAGCAATTTTACCTCCTTCTATCGATTCCATGAAAATTGTAGAGAAGTCGAGTGGAAGATCATGGACTTTCATTCAAGAAAAACTATCCAAGAGTAAGGAAGTCAAACTGTGTAACTGGCAATAGCGGGTCTCATGATACCCATGCAATAACAGTGTATGTCACCGATGATGTTCGCCGCGAGGTTGTCTCAGGACTACTTAACCAAAGAGTTTCACAAAATTGGAGAGAGACTCTAAAATAAAGTCCACTAGTAAGTCCATAGAACTCTCTTCCCTTCGACTCACCCCTTTTTGCTGACTATGAAAACTTGCAGTACCAAAAATTTTTTAAAAAATCAAGTACAATAATACAAAAACAAGCAAAGAAATGAAAAAAGGAATTAAACAAAAATAAATAAAATAAAGTCAATACACTAACATGTGCTAGAAGAACGTCTCCGATAACGCTATCTTTGTGCCATTCTTCAATTCTCGAGCTGAGAGCGGCAAGCAGTACCTTAATCAGGGAGACGCTCTACTGAACTGTAGTGCTCAAAATGAGACAATATGAAGGACTCACCTGATGGTGAGCCAACACTTCTGGAACCTTGTAAAAGATTTTGTCAGCCAGTCCCGGCTCAATAAGCGTACATTCAAGCGGCTGTCGCAGTGGGCGCATATACTTCTGGAAATTTGAATGCTCAAATTCAGGAACATGTTTTCAGGTAATCAGAGAGCAGGAGTGCCTACGCTACCATTACTTCTGTTTTTTTTATACGAAAACAACTGCATAGTTGGCTTTAAAGGCAATATCCTAGGAGGATGGAATTTTCACCGGTGAAAAAATACAGCTTATCTATCGAGAACCTCTGATCTTCTCCAAAACTGAACCGCATCCTAGGATAACAGGACTGACCGGATTTTATAAAAAATAGCTTCAACTTAATTAAAGACACCACTAGATGTAATTCTGGCCGATTCTGGATTCTGAAAGAAGGGAAGTAGTGCAACAGAAGAGAATGAGCAGCATGAAATCGTTAAAAACACAAGAAATAAGACTTCCTCCCACGTTCGAAGACATGTTTTAGCGCCCTCTACGTGAAGGAAGCTACACATATCAAGGGCAGCTAAGCCATTTTTCCCAACACTTCTGAATCCTTTCATCAACCGTGAGGGTGTCTTCAGAGACAAAGGCGAAGGGGTAAAACGGTAGATTATGGAATAATCAGAAAATACATAAAATTAGGGTTGCTCAGCAGTGCTACAGTAGAGAAGAGAGGAAAACGGCGAAGAACCCTCAGAAATAGGAACCGCACACCCCTTTCTTTTCGCGTCCCTCTGCATCACTAGCGGGGGTAGACTGCAGACGGACGAGGGGCTAAGTCAGCCAGCCACGAATCATTTCTTTTCATTTCTTCTGAAAGGGTATATTTGTTGCCAGAGAACATGTCTTCCCGGCTCCCACTTTCTCTTTACCCCAGTCGGTGCTTTTAAGTGCGCGAATTTTTCGGTTATCTCACTCACCGTAACTAAGAATTCCAACCCTTCGACGAATGACTTTTCTGTATCGTATAACTCTCGAGCGGCCAAATTTCGAACGCTAAAATTGCAGTGAATCAGCTAAGGATGTGTGTCACAATTGAGAAGTGAGCATGTGAGTCACCCACTAATTTGTTTTACCTGAGGTGTTTCCTAAGACTTGCTCGGGAACGCTTCTTCCATAGCAGCACATCCGCCTGTAATAGTGAATCCTCCATACGGCATTCTTCACCAGCAGATTCCGAAAAGCCAAAAGAACGCCTGAAACTCTTCTTTTTTGTCGACCTAGCAGTAGTGAGTCATCAGATTTTTTTTTGATTCTTGGATTGTCAAGGCAAGACCATAAAGGGATGATGGGCGGGCTTATCATACGTGATACACCAAGTCTGATAAGCAACAGCTAAACATAATTCATGCGTAACTCCGTACTCACCATGAGATGGTCGGATGACGCTCTGGTGAACTTTGTCCAGAGCGAAAACTGCGCAAAAGTTTCGAGAATCGACTGACACCAGCTAAACTCTCAGAACTTTTGCCATCCAGTGAAGCGCTGAATAAATCGTCCACGACTCCTCGTCGCCTGCTGAAAATTCATTTTCCCTTCATATTTCCAGCTTTTTCCACCATAAGCTTCGCACTATTCAACTTTTAAAGGTGTTTTGAAAATTATTTAAAAACGGTAGAATCATCCGCTTTTAAAACATGGTTTGGACGTCATTCGCACGGTCGGTAGTAGTCAAAATCGTTCGGGGCCTTATGTCCAAACAAATACATCACCATTACTATCCCTACCACTACTAAATGTAACCAGCTTAGTGTGTCCGTCTGTCTGTCTGTCTGTCTGTCTGTTTGTTTGTCTGTCTGTCTGTTTTCTGTCTGTCTGTCTGTTATCTGTCTGTCTGTTTGTTTGTTTTTCTGTCTGTCTGTCTATCTGTCTGTCCGTCTGTCTGTCTGTCTGTCTGTCTGTCTGTCTGTCTGTCTGTCTGTCTGTCTGTCTTTCTGTCACAAAAATTCAGAACTACTTGAAGGACAACCTGTGAAGGTAGGGTCAATAGTGGGACGGGTAGTGCATGGGTGAAGGTAAGGAGCGCATTCAAGCAAAGCTACGCCTCTCACAATGGGAGGAGGCGTGTGCTGAAACGTCCGGTGCTCAGAAGATTTCTAATTCAGTTCCAGAATGGCTCAGAAGTAGGAAGAAGTATGGAAAAGGTCAGCTATGGGTTGATGGAAGTGATGGAAAAGACCCGCCCACCGTGGGAGAAACGTGATCTGAATGGGAGGAGCTTACAACGAAAATTCGTAGCCGGTTCCACCTCAGCCTAGAAGCTCCGTTCAAGCTGCAATGGGTGCGGCATGAGTCAAGGGTATAAATCGTACACGGGCCATGCGAGACTCCGCCGCGAGCCCTTAACGCTGCAGTAGCGATATTTCAGCCTAAGCACCAATCGTTATCAAAATTCACCTGCGAATCATTTTGCTGGCGCTGGAATCATATTCGTCCGTCTTGATTTTCGGATGAATTGCACTCCGTGTACTGAATTTCATGTTTCAAATCATTGGCCATAAATATCCACAGGATTAAAGGAATCGTACTTGAAAGAATGAGTTTTCCTATCACTCTTTACAGTGGCGGTCAAAAATACATATATGCGGTTTAGGACTCTAGTCATAACTTTTGTCGAACGTTACATTTGTCATTCAGGTTTTTGTGTTTTGGAGGCAATTGATACTCAATGAAGCAAAGTATCTCAGCTGGGTAGGACTGAAGGTGAAAATTGAAGGAATTATTTGACTGAAAACTCTGAAAATGACCAAACCTTTCAGAGCAATAAAAAGCTCATCAAAACTCATCGAAACGAGCAAGTGTGCAGAAAGTGACACGGAATATGACTAGTACTTTGTTACACGTCATTTGGAATCATGGCAGCACTTTACGGCACAGGGGCACGTACTTGGTCGTTCTCAGAGCTTTCAATTAAATAAAGTTTCACCTTCCACCCTGCACCCCACTATGCTGATATGCTTTGCTTCATTAAGTACCGTTTGCCTTCAAAACACAAAAAATTGAATGAGAAATGTAAACGTCGACCAAACTTATGGTTAGAATCCAAAACGCATATATTTTTGATCGATACTGTATTTATGTTGTGATTACCTGATAAAGGCCGCATGCAGAGTTCACGCGAAAAATTTAGAATCGGTTAAGATACAGCCTCTCAAAGTGGTGACAGAGTAGGCGGGTCTTCAGGGTGATGCCCCGCCTCGTCGTCCATACGGTCGGAGACGGAGACCGGGACTTTTTACGAAAGTTTCTATTCCCACTAGACAAATACAACATAAATATATGAGTAACAGAAAAACTCATATTTCCGTGCACGACCCCTTCAATGAATAGGTACACTCTGGTGATCGGAAATACTGGTAACTCCGCCGGTAGTGGCTCTTTTGTTTGTGGGTGAACGAAGATTGGATAGCATTATACTAGGATCATGAGAAACTGATAACAGTTTTATAACTAAGACATGGCCACGTTACGCTACTGCTTTAGTGGAAAAAGACAGTTGGGCGACATATACCTGCTATCAATTAGGGAAGCTTCAAGCTTGCCATTATCAGCGACGGGTTTCTTCCATTTTTTACGAGCCATCTCCTTTTGTTAGCCCTCACAACCCTACAGAACAGGGTCAAGCCTCCGTTGAGGAATCCTCAACGGGGGGGGGGTCGTATTTGGTCCGCTAGGAGGAGGGTGGGGGGAAGGTCGTAATCGTTGAGGAGGCAGTGATCAACAAAATTTCTCAGGCTGAGGTCTAAAGGGTAAGAGGAGAAATGATAAAACCGATTATTAACATAATCATCATGGGAACCTCATGCATGGCGCGATCTACAGCGAAGCCAACCAATGTCAATGACCTTTTCATTGGTACGCTGGCACCGATTTCACGTACAGAGACACCTCCGAAATTTGCCGATTAGCCGTGGGAAACGGCATCTATCCACGGGTATCACCGTGGGTGAATACCCCAGAAACTATGGGATCAAAAAGAAAAATTAGCTGATATGGACTTTTTTCACATCTCTTACTACGATCACAAGTACGTAATCTGGTGTTAGCGGCCACTGTGCGGACCAGAAAGACGTTTGTTTCCATTGAGAAGGTAGATGAAATCCCATGCATGGCGCCTTCCACAGAGAAGCTGAACGACGCTTCTCGCCCACCCACTAGGTCTCCGAAAACGAAGGATGCATACTGAAGAAATTTCAGTAACAATGAATCGATTTTTTGGAAGAATCTTGAGAAGATCTCGCAAACTCGGCGAAAAAAAATTTTCCTCAACTAGCTTTTCTGAATTTTTCTTGCTTCGTTTTCAAGATATGGCATAGCTCAGGTGGCCATTCGAAAGCGACAACCTAGCAGACCACGCCCCACCAAAACGCACTCATATGGTTAAGACTGAAGGAAGTTATGGCCACTTGAATGAAACATTTCGAAATTTTCCTCATCTTATCCTCATCTGGAAACCCATATCGAGAACCAAGCACCCATTAAGGAAAGCAAGCGGCCAATAGATAGGTCTGAGGGAGTTATTAGGAAAACACTTTACAGCTGTTTAGAAGATTGGCTCTAGGTAAAGTTTAAAGTATTTTGAAAATGTCGCAATTTAGCATGGGGAAGATAACGCGCTCCATCGTGGTCGCCGCACGCAGCCACAATAGCGACCAGCGATTAGATGGGGCGCTGTGGAGCGTATTACATGGCTCCTTCTTAGCTTTTCTTTTACCTTTTACCTTTTCTATTCTTATTTTTTAATCCTTTATGTCTTCCCTATGACTTGCATGACTATTAAGCCTTCTCCTTTGTCATCAGAGACGAGCACATTATCAGTGATCGGCAACGCTTTCGTTATAGAATATATATATTGGAATTGTAGGGTTCTTATTTTAGACGATTTTGTTTTGGAATATGAGTACTCAGTTTTGTTAGCTTCTTCTCTCTTCTGTAAGAGTTTTGTTTGGCCTTAGTATTTTTGTGCCATAGGCTCTTAATTTCCCTAATGGATCGCACGCGAAACCTGAAGAAAGGTGGGGGGTCGTATCGAGGCCCCCTTTTGGGGCGGGGGTCGTATTTTTTGAAAATTTTCCTCAACTGGACGCTTGACCCTGCTACAGAATGCGCAATGGACACCGTTACGCGGTGAGAAAAGCCGAATACTCCTGGCAAGGGTATGACAAAAAAAAAAACGAGAATTGGGTGAATATTAATTTCTATGATATCATTACTTCGATTCGACCCCGATAATTTCGGATGATGGCGCGTAGATGTTCGGGATACGAGTCGTCGACAGGACGCAGGTAGTCGACGTCGAGTTTTGCCCACTTCTGTCGAAGGGCAACCTTGAGGGACTCAAAACTCCGATAAGGTGTTGCGCAGGCCTTCTCTCCCAGATTACGTCAAACGGCGTAGTCCAGGGGGTTGAGATCGGACGCGGGGCTTCTTGTTCGAGAAGACCCCCCTCAGGTGCTCGTTGGTTCACGTCCTGCCATCGACTCCTACCCCAAGCGCCGTCATCCGATATAAAGGTGGTCGAATTGAAAAGTGAAGGCAATAGTGTATTGCTCGGAATTTTTATTGATATTTATCAAGTGGTTTCCGTTTCTTTTGTTGTAATCTTGCCAGAGATAATTTTTTATGGCGCATAACAGTGCTTGTTGCGCACCCTGTATTTTGTTGGTACGAGAAAATAAAAGAGCTAAATGGATGCTAGAGGTTGCACCTACTCTTGGCACACAATGCTATATTCCAAGTCTCAAAATCATTTACATAGAAGACATGACAGAACCTGAAGGGACTACTTCATCTCCAATTGAGTGGTTTCATTATCTCTTGAAAATAAAAAGCGCTACCTGCCGCCTCGAGGACTTATTGAACAGCTCGGTTTTTCTGAATTGGTGAGGACATCGTTCAGCGAAATGAATTCGGATTCAGGTGCAGACGATTTTCTCGGCAGTGATGTGCGTCCACCACGATAAGTGTGTGGTGCTGATGCAAAAACATCGTTTCTGAAAAATTCGGAACCTTCTGCTATAGGATACCGTATGCTGCTCACCGGCACTGCATAGGTATTATTCAAAAATCGCGATTCGCGCGCAACTGGCGCGATTTACGCCATTCAGATGATCAGGGGATTTAGGCGGTCAGATAAGATACGTATCGATGAGGTGAACGTACGACTGAATCGCATGATCGCCTCAATCCCGAATTCGGAACAATGTCTTAAGCTGACGCGAATAGGTGAAAATGATTGACCACGTACAAATTAGGCTAAGAGGTGAGCTGTGAAGGCGATTAAACAAACAAAGGTGTCACTTTCAATATTTTTGATGGCTGATGAAATTCGCCATGGGCCGCGATGCGAAAGTTGTTACAAGTATGCTGAGTTATGGGAAAAACTTCGGTCTCGATGGGACTCGAACCCCCACTTCATGCTTTCCGTGCATATGTGCTGATCCATTACACTACCGAGATCCCTCACACCTTAAGTCAGCTTTTGAATGGTATATTTACCATGGTTTATGGCTGAGTTAAATATACCATTCAGAAGCTGAGTTAACGTGGAAGGGATCTCGGTAGTGTAATGGATTAGCACAATGGCCCCGAAAGCATGAAGTGCGGGTTCGAGTCGCGTCCGAGACCGAAGCTTTTGCCTATTTCAGCTTACTTGTAACAAACGAAGGTATCATTCAATATGGATCTCATCCTTTTTGTTCATTTTCCTATACAAGCATGAAAAATTGACCCACAACCCTTCTTCATGACGGATACTTAAAGGATGCAAGCATTTTACATTATGAAAATGGTGGTACATTCCAGATCCACGGTAGTGACGATTTTTGAAGACACCAGGAGGGCTGAGGAAAAAGTGCGAGCTGTGGGTACATGTTCTATGAAAACAAGCCTTCCACTCCGGAAGAGGAGGTGTGTGGCGAGACTCGCATCGAAAAAGCGCGGCGTGGTTTCTTATCTCAATCTCGCAGCGCTGCGAGTCATGCTGCAGTCTATCCACCGGGGGAGTTGCCTCCGACACGATTCCTTCAAGTATGCTAGAGTGTGTCATGCTCTACCTACGACTAATCAACAGCTTTTGAGAAGATGACTGAAAACCACTTGTGTATTTCACAGTAAGGGTGCCATTCTTACCCCATTGACGGCAGGAATTGCATCACTCCTCGAGGATGTCCTAGTCGAGTCGAAATGCCCGATACCCGTCCATCCACGCTTGAATCAGCGGCGATTGATGATTCGTCTGCATCGGAGAACACTAAAATGTTCATGAAAGATTCAGAAGTAACACAAGCGGTAGTGTCGAGCACCGTAATGCACCGCAGCATCTACCCAAATGGCTTTGACTCGAACAGAATCGATATAAATTCTGCTGAAAACTTTAAAATTTCTCAAACATATTGAAAAGTTTACTAATTCTCTTACGCGGATAGTCACCAGAATACGATCAAAATATTTAAATCACATAAGTGGGCGGCAAAGTTGTGGACTAGGTGAAGTACACTCTGTTCCATAAGAAGTGGGTAGATGGGGGCGGAGGAGGGTCAAGTCTGGCAAGGGGACTTTGAGAAATTTTCCGTTCCATCGACGCTTCCGCCACTACCTCAGTATCCTCAACGGATTTCCCAAAAGTGGTCGTCAGTGATCGCAGACCGACCATTGCCACCTAGTATTAAGTATTATCATCAATTGACGACCTTTTTTAGAACACCTCATCGGTCAAGAACTCTGGTCGTTGAAGATTCTTCAAAGAATTTCAGAAACACGACCTCCGATTTTCCATCTCAAAGACGACCACCTTCCAACAAATCCTGCTTGATCCTGGGCCGGGTTGTACTCTCCCTGTTCCTCCCTAATTATGACAGCAATACCAGCGGTGGAAATGTAATTTTTGCAGATTTTTCAACACATTGCAGTTTAAACACAGCTTAATCAATAAAGTATTATTTTATTATGCAAACAAAGTCCCGGAATTGACTGAGCAATTCACAGACAGCACCAATGTTCTTTACGTGACGCCGCGACTGGAGAAACTGCCCAAGTACTGCCGCGCATTTCGGTAAGTAAGGTATAAGCACAGTGCTACCTCCTCTATCCGATGAATGCTGTGGCATTTTCAAAACTCGTTGCAGTGACTGGATCGATTTCGCTGCATCACGAAGCTCTTCGATTTCAGTTGACATATCTTCGCCACCGGAGTCGGAGTCGTCCTGGAATGTTTGTCGATTCAATCAGCTTATATGATCACCAACAGGCGTAAGTGAACTGCGGACTACTAGGTCGTAAAGTCGCGTTCATACTTTGCGGTGCCGGCGGCGGCGCATGGATGCGCGTCTCCGCCTATGCGCCCCTGTCTCGTTGCTTGCGTCGTCTCTACATTTCTCCCGTGCCACTCTGCCTTCTGCCTGTGAACACGGCTACGCTCTGCCCGTGCAGAGTATGAACGCGGACTAACGAGACTTGTAAGAGCGCTCTTATACTTCATTGCATACGTGAGCGCCATTTCAGCATTCGCCATGCTTTTTTGGTAGTAATCACGCGCGAGATATGCGACACATCAAAAACGTCGCCCAAATGTGCAGTTTTTGAAAGGTATGAACCTGAGGCGGATCTCTCCGTGCGTGCATTTTGAGCCATTTTTTGAAATTTTGTCAAACAAGAAAAATCATTTTCTGTGTTCATTTTGTTTTCTTGAGAAGATTCTATACCGTTTTCCACAAAACTTGCGAATCTCAAAAACTTCCTTGCTAAAGCTCCTGCCATTCCTTCACCAGCCATTTTCTTTCTGAACTGTGAGTTCTACTCCTAGGCACGAGTTCTATTTATGGTTTATCCAACATTGCAAAAACTTACGAATCGTTCATGAACAGGACCACTCCGTAATAACACTCATAAATCGATTCCCCTGGACAGACAGCCACTTGGAACTACTGTTCGGGGAGGATTTACATTCTTAATTCTCAACGAAATACCATCAAAATGTTGCTTTTCTTTCTTCGTCTAATTGAGCTCGAACACATTTGTAGAGTGATTTTCATTTTGTGTAAAGCGTAGCTATGAAAATTACAATCCGAATCCAATTACCTGTGGTTGACCAGCGGTGAACTTCGGAATCGAATTAAGCAATTTACTCAGTGCGATGATGTTAATCTGAAGATGATTCAGAAAAAATACGACGAAGAATGTAGAAAAATAACGTAGCAAAAAAAGTAGAAAAATAATAATGTAGAAAAAAGCAAAGTGCTAAATAAATAACAAGGTGGAATTTGCAGAGCAAGCTACAAAAACTTCCAAGTTTCTTGTTTCCACTGATTCGCTTCTACGATATATGGCAATAATCAAGTGCGTGGCGCATTATAAAATAATCAATATCACTCGCAGTTGCTTCATCAACTACTCCTTATATGGTAGTGATGGTCATGATATCCTAACTACAAGATCAAATGATATTGTCGACCAGAATGCGCCATGGACTTGGAAATGGCCATGGAATGTGAACTTGTTCGAGACTTCCACAGCCACGACAAACAGATTGATTGCCCAGTCGCTGTTCCACGAACGAACGGAAACAAAAGCGTTAACGGATAGTTTCATTGAAGCCTTTCCAAATTCACGATCTTGTGTTGAAACTATCGTTTCGGCGTCTTCGCTTTCCGCAGAGCCGAAAAAGTCGGGAAAACTTGAGACTTACAATTAGTCTAGTCAAAGACTTCTACAATCTCGAGAACATTTTCAACAGAGTACTGAACCACCTATCGGTATCGGACAATCGGAATGTGCCATGGGCTCACTTTGACATTTTGCGACTCTCCGATTAATCGGTACCAAGGTAGTTTAGTACTTTATTGATGTTTTCAGGATTGAAGAAAACTTTGAGGATTTGAGTCTCAAATTTTCCCAATTTTTTTCTGAAGGAGGTGAAGACTCAGAGACGTTAGCTTCGTATACATTAGGTCGTGAATCTTCAGAAGGCTTAAAAAAATCAATGCTTAAAAATGCCATTGTGTTCTCGCATTCCAGAATTTAATCATGATGGCATATTTTCTTTATCAGACCGTTGGCAAGGTTGTGTGGATTCGAATGGTTTTTATTTCGACAAATAAAGTTGTGTCTGAGCGAAGTTATGGCCAGTTAGGTTATGGCCATTTATTCTGCAAACACCTAATAAAAGAGACTCGAACATGAAACAAAGGTTAATATCAAAGCCTAGAAATTCAGGAACGAGAAACACGCACTGCCAATATAGCCAATGTACTTTTCTACTTTAAGGGCAAAGAATCACTTTCCTAATTGTCTCGAGATGATGTCGTTTGATCTTTTCTTAGCGATCGTATCAGACTCTAGAAAACGAGCATAAAAAAGCAGGCGGTCCGCTGAATTCTATAATACAACTAGTTTCTAAGAGTATTCCTAAGGAACCTCTTTTGTAAAAATTGTATTCTCGGCATTGCACTTTACGCATAAACTCGCCCCTCATTCCGCTAAATAAAGAGAGGGCAGGGGGGGGGGTAAACTGACCCCTAGCCGTAACTCTATTATCAGTGACTAGCCACAACGATAATAACGCTTCAACTTCAGTTCTTGGCAGTGTTAGCCACAGAATCTCAGGTTTCGCAAAACCTGCAACATTGTGGATGGATGAAGACCGTCTTAAGGTTTGTCGCTAAGGCCGCGTTCATATTCTGCGCACCGATGCCGGCAATTTGACGCCAGCGTCAAAATCATGTGACCAGCGCCGACCACGGCGGCACTTTGGTGACGCGTTCCGTTTACAAAGCGCTCGCAACTACATTACAGTATGATTATCGTAGCGAGAGCCACGAATTCGAGTTCGAATTTTAGCAATAGTGTCAAACTAAGCCAAATTCAAATTTCAGTTCCTGCGTCCTATGCTTCTACGATCAGTCACCCGCTTTTTAGTCTCGTGTTGTTATTCTTTGAAAGGTCATACCTATGCTTACATTTTTACGCTTGAAAACGTCGCTTTATCTTTAGGGTTATGCTTACATATTTCTGTGCTTCCGATATAAAAGCGAAGGACGGACTAGAAGAGGAGCAGGGGTGCTACAAGACCTTCTGCCTATCAGGATCCGGTGGACAAGACTGTGGTTCTTGAGCAAAACCTACCGAGACGATCGACACGGCCTTAACTGCGATTGGCATTAGACTAAGAACTTGTCAATTATAAGGCTCAGTATAATAAATACCTGTTAACCCTCGTCCCTTCGAAAAAGGTGGCTAAGGACTTCGAACAGTCCCTGAACGAGAGCGAGCGGAAACAGGGGCCTAATTTTCAAGAAGGCACTTAGAACAACCATAGGTTGGCTGTATGCTCTCATTATTCGTCAACTTTGAATCTTTAATCATTCCCTCAGAAAGATTAGCTATGAGTCATGCATAATATTCCACAACATGAAATAAATAGAGCCTTCTTAATAGTTTGATTTGTTCAGCATGGTTGATGATTTGTTCAGCAAACTGGCTAACAGGCGATTAATAGGTGCCGAGACCATTTCAGTAAAACTCTGCTTTCTAGTAGCACATACCACTCCAACGTCTTCCACATTTGGTTCACTACTGGTCTTGCGTAGACGTCGCCTCGCATCGCTGGCCTCTCTGTTATTTCTGGCCATACTTCGCCTCCTCTTTCGCTCATAGACATCGAGATTGAAGTCAGAGCATCTTCTGAAAAAAGGACGAGACGGTTCAGAAGGTAGTCACCACAGTCTCGTAGTATTTTACATATGTAGTAGAAGAACTTACCGTGCTTCTTTGAGCAGTGGCTCTCTGAGAAGGCTTCTCGTACTTGGTGAGACAGTGGCTGATCGTCGTGGCAGTGCTTTCACCTTCAATCCGGAACCGTCGGAGGAATCCGAATCATCTGCGTCATCTGGATTCAGAAGCCGAGCGCTGGTCATCTAAAATATTATGAACATTTATTTGTTCATTAATTATTTGTTGCACATGGCGGAAAATAGCACATCAGAAAAACTGCCAGAAGTACAGAAAGGTAGAAACAGAAAAGAAAAAAAAATGTTCAGGGAAAGAGAAACATGAATATAACTCAAACTCAAACAGTGAAGGGGGTGTGGGGGTTGATGACAACAAGGTGGGTTACTTGGTGGTGAAGAGCAGTGGCACCCCAACACCACAATAAGAAGAAATGTCGATGTTATTTATGTAAGTGGCAAGATATCGGAGAATGGTCCACATCGCCTTTATCTCATACAAACCACTGTCTTCCACTCCTTGAGGCTCATCGTGAGATGAGGTAGATGAAACAAAAAAGTGAGTAATCCAAAAGTTGCTACTAGAAAAATTGGAGAATGACAGCAAAGTGATGTAATGGAACGCGACGAACAAATCAAAAGAGCGTTTTTAAAAAACAATGGTATAAATGGATGAATTAAAGGGTATGTGTCGCAAGAACCGGAAACGGGATCAGTCGCTCAAGTCGCTCAAGCACCATGGGGCTCCGGATGCCATCCTAGTTCGTCCGCCAACATCGCTAAGGCCCATCTATCGACGTAACAGGAACAGGAGGGATTATAAAAGCTTTCAATGTGAACACAACCAAGAGGGTGGCTATTAATAAAATTAACATAACAGAACTAGAAGTACAACGACTGAAGAAAAACACAGCATATCAGAGCAGGTTCATTCTATGTTCGAATACAGTGCGTATCAAGAACATAGACACACCCCCAAAATTGGCTTAACTAGTTTTTTTTTTTAACTAATGACTGTTCTACTGTGACTATCAAGATCAGCATGTTCGGAAACCGCGGCTTACCAGATTTTATCTAAATTGGAGGAAAATAGGGCAGATTTTAACATTAGGCTCCTATATGGACTGTATCATAAGTATAAACGCACCTGACGGGTTAGGACAAAAGGGGGGCAAGAGACATTGAACGGCGTGACATCACTGCACGATGTATTAGGTTGTCCCGAAAGTTCCGGAACACCTCGACCACTTTTTTTTCAAATTTATTTCTTTACAACATAAACACATTTCAGCTAACAAGATATTCACCATTACTATCTATCACCTTCTGTCATCTATCCGGAAGCTTGCCAATCCCATCCGCCCAGAACTGTTGAGACAGCCTCGCGAAGAAACGCTCGACCTCCATCTCGATGTCGCGTTGCTTTTTGAGCTGTATACCCTTTAGGAAGCTCTGTAGAGGGGCGAACAGGTGGTAGTCAGACGGTGCGAGGTCGGGGCTATATGGAGGGTGTGGTAGCACTTCAAGCTTAGCGTCGCCAAGGTGTCCCGGATGAATGTTACCAGATGTCGGCTGTCGGATAGGGCATGGGGTGTCCAAGTCGAGAGCACTTTCCGGTATCCCAGCCGAGTGAGATGCTGATCAACTGTGGTGTTCCCACAACCGAGTAGCAGGGCTACTTCACGTGTGCTTGCCGTGGGGTTTTCCTGCACAGTTCTCCTGAGAAGCTGATCGTCAGCTCAGATGGACGGCCACTGCGTTGCTGATCTTTCAGGGCTATATCTTTAGGACGGAAGCGGGTGAACTAACGGTGGATAGTTGTGCTTGCTCCACGTGCGACGCTGATTATTTGGACCGCTTCCCTTATGGAACTCCCTCGGTAGAACTCGTAGAGGTACAATGCTCGGAGTGACGTCTCGTCCATTTCGAGCTCTATTCCTTTTGTGGATAGGCGCGAATCCTTATATACCTATGGCATGGAACGTTGCTCAAAGTCAGTCGACAAATGCCCTGGCTATCCATCGTGGGAAGGCCCGAAAACCCTTGTCTGCCAAGGTGTTCCGGAACTTTCGGGACAGCCTAATAAAATTCCAATCTAGCATGTTCGCATCTGACATGTTCCTCCCAAGCGTTTCTGATAATGGAGGTCTACTTGACTAGGTTGGAAGTTCGATTAGACAGAATTCCAGATCGTTTCTCAACAATCCCGCAGCACCTGAGCAATTTTTCGGCAGCATTTCTACAAAATTGTGTAGCACAAATGAATCCTTTGCACTGTGATGATACCAGACTCTGGGGTTTCATGGAGCATGGATTTGAAGCACTTTTTCGGTCTGTTTAGTATTTAAATAGACCTCTATTGCTTTTAAACAGCAACTTTGAATCAAATTTTGATTGGTTAACTAAACAGCTGGTTTTAGTTAACATAAAGTGCTGCAACAGGGGTGCAGCAACTAGAGTCTACTATATGGCAATATTTCATGATATAACGCCTGTTGAAACTTAAAGGAACTGTGTACGGAAAAATGAGTTTCTCTGTTAGCCATATATTTATGTTGCATTTGCTTAACAAGGACAGCATGTAAAGTTTCACGTCGAAAAAGTGAGAATTCGGCAAAGGTACAACTCCTCAAAGTGGTGGCCAACGGGACGGGGCCAGAGTGACTGCCCACCTCGTCTCCCGCCACGGTTGGAGAGAGAAGTGGGACTTCTTACGTAAGTTTCCGTTCCCATTATGCGCACCCATTAAGCAAATACAACATGAATATATGGGTAACAGAAGAATCATTTTTCCGTGTACGATTCCTTTAATTACGAGCAACGATGTAATAACAAGACTAGGAACCCATTCTTATCAAATGAGGTAAAGAAGTTAAACAAGGAAATATGTGGCCTTAGCAAATGGGCCAAACAAGGAACTCAGCAATGACCAAAATGCTGACCATTCAGCCAACGGTCGCTTGACATACTTGGGCACGAAAGAACGTCCATGACTACAGCTGAACGTTTAAGCTTTTCTCCACCCCTCGCAGGTATCATCTATCACCTTCAAGCAGAGAATTTTGTCTCTCAAAATGTTCATTTAATGTTATCATCGCAGATTTGTTATCACGAAGTGCCTACGGCCAGTTGGCCCAATAGCTATGCCTGCCAGTCAGACTTGCAATAACAAATCCATTATTACACCGATAACAACAGTGCAAATGCAAGAGCAGGGATAGGTGCATAGTATACCATGGCTCTTTTACCAACTGGTTACGTGGCTAGCTTCGTATACTGGAAGGAATTGTCCACGGATATTCCATTATTCTAATTCCTCTTGAAACCACTCACTAGACATTACATTACATAAACAGAAACACGAAAAGAACGGAGAAATTCCCTATGTTTCAAAGTAGCGAAAGTGCGACGATACAAACAAAATCCAGGGACCATCGCAATGTCGCGAAGTCTGACGACGGCCTAAGATCGAAATCCTCGCACCACACATTTACAAAAACGAAAATTACATTGGTAAGGGGCAATCAAGAACCGGTGCTAATGTACTTGGTGGGGGGGGGGGCACACGCTGTAATCGGCCTCCAGCGCTACTTTTTGCCCATGCTTTCAGCCCGAGCTTTAGCGGAAGGAAGCCCCTATCCCCTCGAGAGCAAGATTTAGGTAAAAATATACATTTGACCAAATTTTGTGAAGGATACAAACCAATGATCCGCCTCTACTTCGACGCGCTGGGGGCCGATTACAGCAGAGTGGCCTCTCCCCACTCAACTTCATTAGCACAGGAATTGTTAATCAGCGGATGCACTGTTACTGTTTCTGATTGGTATTCCGTCATCTGAAGGCTGGTCGGTGGTGATCGGAACCTAAAAACCCCATCTATTAACCGGGCCACTGCTTCGGTTATCTCCTATCCAGTTCTTGACAGTCCCTTGCCAACGTTATTCTTATTTTTGTGGATGTGTAATGTGAATATTTCAACTCGTCAGCCGTCGTCAGACTTCGCGACATTGCGATTTCGCGATTTTGTAGCGTCGCACATTCGCGTGCAATACTACGGCATTGAGATTGTGGGACGGTATTAGATAAGGGGTGTGTGCTCTTATGTCAGGATTTCTCACCACAACGAGCGGCGTGCGACGCGATATGTGCGAGCTATGCACAACGCTATAGTTGGGTTTACAGGAAACACACAATAATGCTAGGGACGCCATACTTTGTTGACTAGTAATCGCTTTGGGACCATCCAAAATTCTGACATATGGGTACATACCCATCAGATAAGGTATGACCGAGCGACAATCAGTGGTATCTCCCAACCACATTAGCGCCTCAATTCCTTCATGAATTATAAATAAGCACAAATTAGCACTTCTCAGACGAAGATAGACTCATAGTTTCGGAAAAAGAAGTGAGATATGAAATGGAGTGACGGAAATTGCCTGGTTCTTGAGATAAATGGCAGAGCCAGCCATCGATCGATGACATTCGAACGAAAGCACAAGTGTTCGTGACACTTGGCCGTTAGGCGGAAGGGCGGTTGGCTAGCTGACTGACTGAAGCTGTGCCCAGGACCAAGGCATTTGGTCAGTGGGTCGAGGACACAGCTGTTGTCCTCCAATCAACCTCGTGAGCAAATTGATAGATTTCCGTTCGAACAGCGGCGACCTTTCCGTGATCTCCTCGTCATCAATCTGCGATCAAGGGAACGCTATAATAGCTGGCGCAGTATATCATGTCTACCCTGGTGTAATAAAATAGAACGAGGACCCCTGTCACAGCATGGCCCCATTACTTTTAATCGGCTCAGAAGCTATTCACCATCCTTTTTTATGGCTTACAGCAGGTTCTGAGTATATCGGTACAGACTGATCAACTCTTCCATGAATCATCTGCCATAATCCGTAGAGATATAGATATTTGAGATAAATTATATGTAGACACCAAGAGAATAGCGACAAAAATTAACGAGTCAGTTTTCATGGTGACGTCGCGCGACCGCTCGCATACTAATGAGATGGACCTACTGCATCAGCTATAATTTTTTTTTTGAAACATAGATAGTCAAACCCTAAAGTCGAACCGCAGCGCGACCGCGCGCCTCCTGAGCAGTTGTTTTTCTTACGAAAATAACCCCCATTTCTCTCTCCTGAAGCAGTGACGGAAATTCGGTGCAACTTAGTGAATCAATAATTTATAAAGTAAAGTTCCATACCCCATAGCGCATGCATAAAGTAAATGTCACTGAGTCCAAGTTCGACTTTCCATAAATCTTGGCATGGTATTTTCTTGATAAGTGTCCGATTCTTGCAGCCAACACCAAGATATTAACTAACTTTATTCGGCTGACGTTTCGGCCTTGTCGCCTTCGCCACAGCCTTCAAGCACAGCCGGCCGTCGTTGAGACCACCGTAATTTGGTGGTCTCAAAGACGGCCGGCTGTGCTTTAAGGCTCTGAAGAAGGCGACAAGGCCGAAACGATAGCCGAGTAAAGTTAGTTAATATCTTGGTGTTGGCTGCAAGAATCGGACACTTATCAAGTATGTCACACATGCAATGATCTCTATCGCATCAAAATGCCTGTCTATCCATCGGAAATTTGGAACCATCAGAAGAGCAACTTATAAAGCTCGAGTCAAGTATGGGATAATAGTGCATGAGCGAAAAAATAAGTGAGGGGGGGGGTGCACCTAAACAATGCTACGCCCCGCATACTGTGGGCGGGGCGTGCGCTAAAAGTTTTGATACTCGGCTGAGAATTTTCTATTGGGTTCGTGCATAATAATGCGGCTTTTTTCAGCAACTCTATTTAGTAGGGGGGTCAAATCAAGTCCGGGGGGAGACGCAACTTTGCGTCGACGTCGAAACCCCTTTCCTTCCCTAGGCTTGGGCTAAAATTGATATCTCCTTCTTCTACATAAAAAAGCACATGTCAAAGCATAGGTCTCATCAGCTTTAGCCTAAGCCTAGGGAGGGAAAGAAGCTTTGACGTGGGTGAAACGTCGACGCAAAGTTGCGTCTCCCCCCCCCCCCCCCGACTTGATTTGATCCAAAGCAATAATAAAATTTAGCAAAAACATGTTTGAAAAATCATTTGGGAGCGTTTTGGTCATCGCAGTCAAGGACTGCTTCCCAGTTATCAGTTTCAAAACGTCAATTTCCACCACAGAAAAACGTAACAATAGAAATCCGCATTAATTATGCACTAACCTAATAATTAAGTTCCAAATGGCCCGGACATAGGGAAAAATGAGATGGCACGATCTTATGAAGCCTAAGGACGATGGGCAGAGCGTATTTCATAGAGAGGGGGCTTTAATAAATAAGTGAATAACTAAAATGTAGATTGAACAAGTAGTATCGTCACCAGAAATCTCGCCGACTTCTTTGTAGGATGTTCGCCCCAATGGGTGTATCAAAGGTCTCCACGGAAAAGCTAAACGAATTGTTCGAGAAATAAAATTCCGTGCTGGGCGAGATCACAAGGTATAAATAACATCAATACGTGGCAAGTAACAATCTCAATTTTTCTTCTTTGATAGATCATTCAACAGCTGTTAGGAGGAGCCAGAACAACACGAATGATGAATCAAATGTTTCATTTTTTTATCATCATTAACTAAACCACTCACCAGATGTAGTGTAACAGTGGAAAAAGCCTAATGGTAAGGCTGGAAGTAGCAATTTTCTACCATATTATCTTCTAATCGACCATTATACTCGTGGTCGTGACGGGGTTGTCATCATCGTCCTTGCGCTTTGTTGGCTTTACTCAACTCTAAGCCCATACATGGAGCATCTCCATTCAACTGGAAGTCACTTAAAACAAGTAAATAAATAAATAAATAAATAAATAAATAAATAAATAAATAAATAAAACAGAAAATATTCAACAACCTAAAATAATGTAGAAGTATCAATAGGGCGAGAAGTGTAACGACGATGGCGCCATACGCGCTCACACATAGTGCAAGGATCAAAAGCAGATCAATACCTACAATACACCAACAAAGTCTCACCAACACGGTGTCAGCTGTAGGATTAAAAAATCTCATTTGTGGTCGATTTTAGGCTGGAAAAGGATCATATTATGGTAGAGGTTCTTCCAGTACATCGAAATCATCTTTTTTTCAAGAGGACATCTTCAGTATATTCAATATACACAGTCACAAGAAAAGGTGAAATGAGAAGGGGAAGGGGAGATCGTAAGATCAGGTGGAAGGTCGTAATTTTCAAAAAAATTTACTCACCGTCCGTGCTTCGAGATCTCTAACTTGGTCCTAATATGGAATGATAAGAACAGTGCGTTGTATGTACATGGGTTTGTTTCAAACGTCATAGGCCCCATCATAGGCATACAAATACAGCTACATTTTCGCATGGAAGTGGAATGCGTGGGCATTCCAAATGGGTAGGTCAACACCGAACGCTTAATGCTGCTTTCGATTTATAAATTAACCGATTTTACGATCGTTTTATAAATCGATATTGATCTATTGGTGAGAATTTTATTGATTTTTGTACCTACGGACGTAAACGATTCCGATATATTGTAAATTTATTCCAATACATACATACATTTGATTGCACTGATCGTTCATATTCGAAATCAAGTCACCAAGATCTTTCAATCACTCAAAGTTTGAATGCAAAGCAGTACGAAGCAGAAGGAAACCTAGAATTACATGCATTGGCAAGAAATCAATGTGAAAACACTGACGTTAACACCAAAACAACATAAATGCACAGCAGGTGCACATTCAATCACTGCCACAATGCTCGAGCATAACGAGCGCATGGCTCACACCAAGAAACAGCACATATTACCCCAACCGAAGTGCAATACTCTGTGAGGGGCAAGAGAAAGGAGCGCGCTTTAGGCTGAAAGCATAAGAAGAAATTAGGAAAAATATCCATTATAGTTTCCAGGCAAACTTGCCTAGAAACCCCACTTTCGGCCAAATTTGGACCTTCTTCGTCTCTCAATTGATTAGTCTACGCAGGCTACATAATACGCCCCTTCTACCCTTACACTCTGATGAAAATCATGGTTTTTAGGTGACTTTAAAAAATTAATGCGGAGTTTTCAGTCAAAAGCAGACAAAAACGGTCGTTTTTAACTTGTTTTCAAGATTAATCGATGATTTCTTTCACAGTTCCGGCATTGAAATGCATCAACAAGATGGAAATCAAAATTGCAAAGTTTTTGCTCCGTGGGAGGATCGAACTCCCGACCTCGGCATTTCTCATTCTTATAAGTACCACGCGCTAACCAACTGCGCCAACGGAGCACGGTAGACATATCGCTTAGCGTCACATTTGTTATTTACGTGTGGTGATTCGTTCACGTATTGCTGGTCGATCGACCATTAGCAAACGGTTGGAAACATCTGTTTACAACAATTTCTATTGAAAAGTAGGTAAACTATTTACGAGAAGTGCTCCTGTGTCTATGGAAAGTAGGGATAACTTTGCTATGGAAAAAGAAATGCAAAAGAGATGATTTTCGTGAATCATCTCTGTTTCCCTTGAACTTATGGCTTCATTTCTACATCATGTTGTCTAATGCTTCAAAAATCAATATGGTGCACGTGTAGCGAAGTGATGAGAGGCGCCCGTGCACTTATCGACCTTGATCTTTGGTTCGAGTCTCGCTTTCACTAGCTATTAGTAAGATATTTAAATCGTTGAAGTTGTTGGTTGAGTCTGTTACTGAAAATTGACAGCAGTCGAGCTTTTCACAATAGCGATCGACCGATAACAAAATAATGCCTGATTAAAATGATATGTGTTAAGATTCATTCGTGAACAGGTTAACGGATATTGGTGGTCGATTATCAATGGACAAAAACAGTGCTTATCGATCGGCACAGAGATTAAATTCAGCAATGACCACCAGTCCACCTCCACAAATTTTGAATTTTTTTTGATATTCTGGAAAGTTTTAATCGAGTGATTTCTGAAGTTCCCTTTCCAAATTGGCTTCTTAAGACAACTGCTGGTTTTTTTTTACTCCCAGATAATATACATACATTTATGAATTTAAAATTGTCATTAGTTTTCAGTAAACTCGAAGTCAAATTCAAAAGGCTCCAGATTGTCGAGGTTTTGTTGAATACGCTACGAACGAAAATTCCATTCAGGGTCACAGAAGCATTCCAGGACGTCCTGATCACAGATAAGGTCAGCCATCCTGCCGACTCTCTACTCTCCCACCTGCGCTTCTTTTATTCGCGGAGTTTACTAATGTATGTGAATGATACAGAGCTGGTTTCGGGCTTCTGTGTATGGCGATTTCAGAGTGCAATGCGCTTCATAAAGGGAATATACCTTGAGCTCACAAAATAAAATCCTCTAGCGGTTACATTAAAGGGAATTTTATCTACCAGTTGATATTGGTGGCCAGAATGTTGAGATAGTTGAACAGAATCCAAATCGGAAATGTTGCAATCCGTGCTGTGTCTCTTCTGATTCGCCGTAGAGCACTTGAAACCCATAACTAATAAGGTAAAGTAGTTTAGCAGAAAAAGTTCACCTTATTTAAAGAGTCATTGTGGATTTTTATCTAAACCAAGGGAAGGAATTCTGGCTGAGCGATTCTTCTCCCTGGTGCCGATCGATTGTGCCCCTCCTCCATTCATGTAGCTGAATATCAAAGACCGATAGGTTTCATATCGTGGAGAGTTTCACTGGTTTCTGCACATGACAAGTTTTCCACAGCGAGCAAAACTAATAATCGAAGTTATGGCCTGTCATCCATTGATAGGGTCATTCCTATTCGTAACTTTCACATGACGTGATAACCCAGGCCGTTAGATTAGAGTAAGATTGTAAAAAACGACGTGCACGACGTGCGAACCGCCAAATTGAAAGATGTTGAATTTCCGTGACTTCTAAGGTTTGAAAAGTGATGGGCATTCAGGGCTAATTAAGATATTTTGGGGTATGCCACGCAATCCATTTTCATTGGGGATCGTAGTGGCAACTGAACAAAATGTAGTAGGCGTTGTTCAGTATTCGCGATTCGCGCGACCCGTGCGATTCAGCCGGAAGCAGTAAGATACATATTGATCAAATGATTCAGGTGGGAAGGATAAAAACTTATTGATTCAGTGAATGATACGCTTGAGCCGCGCGAATCGCACGATCGCCTGAATCGCGAACTCTGAACAATGCCTTCCAAGTCAATCTTTCATTCACACGCATTAGTTTGCTGCAAATTTATGGACCCCAGACGTAGAAAGATCTAATGCCCTCTAGGCACTAATCTAGTATCATCCTGGTAACCAAACCGAATCAGTGGAATCCGCTACAACACCTCTGCCTGGCGTAATTGTAAGACCAAAATGATAATGAGTTCACAAAAAATTCAAAATTTCACGCATTAGTTTGAGCTATGCACTTCATTCCCATTAGAAATACTGAATCGGTTCTCACAAACACGTGCACCGACAACGAAATTTCAAGTAGGCCTTTCATACTAGCAAATGAACTCTGATACAGACTTGCGGAAAATGGTACTGAAAAATTGGCTTGCCTCGTGAGAATTCGATCCAAGGGTCAAGCAGTTGGCAACTGCGACTCTTTCAACTGCTCAAACCTAGCCCGAAAAAGCAGGACACCACCAAAAGCCGGCAGCAAGTCGCCTCGAAGGTAACGTATCTCTTGAAAATGGCGAGTAAAAGAGTCTATCATAGACGCGTAAAACCAGTAGAGCAGCTGCATGCCAACCATCCAGTGCCATCAGTCTCCCGTCTGAACCATGAGATGGATATGAATGGTGGTACAGAAACTGAATTCAACAGAGTAGAGAATTCCATTTATTATCTTTACAAGTACATAATTAATTGTCTATTAACGATCAGCTTCTTTGGATTTCTTTTTCAGTTTCTGTTCTTCTTCTTTTGATGTTTTTGCGGGTCGAAGGGAATCGATTATCGTCAAGGATCCTTCGGCAGCTGCACCATGATGGACTTCATCGGCAGCAAATCTTTGATTCCTCAACCTCGCCGGAATACACATTTAACCGCCTTCTTGGTCGACAACACTAACAAAAATGAACGATATCGGTATAACACTCGAAGGAACATGCAATCAGATCAGTATCTACGTTATTCACAGTTTTATGCTGATAAGATAATTGCATTCCCACGAAGCCATAAGGCCGTGTTCATACCCAACTGAAATGAATTTTTGGCGCTCGCGCATCCGCGAATTGGGACTTTCGGCTACCACGTACCACCACGTCCGTTTATTGGCATTGTAGCAAATAGCCAAGATTGCGGATGCGCTGATCCGCGAACTCTCAAATTGCGGATGCGCCTATACTCTCATTTTATCGATCGATATGCATCTTATCCTTGATGCGAATGCGTCAATCCTCTCAAATCGCGATGCGCCGCTGCGCTCACTTTCTCGATCGATACGCATCTTTTACTATACGCCGATCCACCAAAAAATCTCATTCAGTTTGATTGATATGAACGCAGCCTAACCCTACAGGGTCCTCCTCATCGCAAAGTTGGCGGATACGCGGATCTGCCAATTTTCTCAAATCACGGATGCGTTGATGCGCTCTCCCTCGCTCGATACGTATCTTTTATTTGACGCGAATGCGCCAAAAAATTCCATTCAGTTAGGGTACGAACGCGGCCTAAGGCAGTGTTCATAGTTCACGATTCAGGCGATCACGCGATTCAGGCGGAAGGAAAAAGATACATATTGATTGGGTGATTCAGGCGATCACGCGATCGCGTAAAGCACGCGATCGCGTAGATCGCGCGATCGCCTGAATCGTGAACTATGAACACTGCCTAAAGTGTTGTTCAGGCTTCGTGATGCGAGCGACTCGCGCGATTCAGCTGGGAAGAAAAGATACATATCGATCAAGCGATCCAGACGATTCAGGCGGAAAGATTAAGGCACGTGTGAATTACAATGATGTAGGTGAATGATTTGTTTTAATCTCGCGATCGCCTGAATAGCGAACTCTGAACTCTAATTTTCAACGTGATTCCCAAGTCATGGTCATGTGGATACATTTGAAACTAACGTACAAAGGCGTGTTCATTCTTCTGCTCCCACGTATACTCTCTCCATGTGGCTTACCCTCAAGAAACTTCCCTATTCCTTGGCTTAAGGTAGGATGAGTTATACCTTATATCGCTTATTCATTTGCACTCCTTTCGAATGGCTAGAGATACACACCAAGAATTCTATGGAACTTGCCGACTTGTCGCCACGTGAGACATCGTGCGCTCGCCTATGCCGAGAATTGCGCCCCAGCGTTGAGGTTTTTGATATTACCTTCCCAAACCCGCTGAATTTCGCGCGTCTTTGAGCACTAATACAAAGTAGTGAGCGCTGCGAAACTTTAGATACCCCTCAAGAGCTTGAATAAGGAATTGCTACATGGTAGTGATGGGAAGTGCTTAAAGGCATCATTAGGGGAAAGTCGGACGAAAAGTAAAAGAAGTAGTGCATATGAAAGTCGAGATGCCTAGTAACAGGACAGTGGAGAAAAAACGGATGGAAATGGCCAAAAACCCGCGAAATAGGACCCCCTTCCCACCGTTGATTCTCGACGCGGACGACCTGTCTGTCAAGAGGGAAGTAGTCTGATCTTGTTTCCCATCGGCATGTTGCCAAGTAAACACAAGGGAATGTTTGGAAATACGACAGCATCTATTCTCCAGAGTGAGCTTCAAGCTAAAACTGCGAAAGCGCGCAGCAAAACCTTCAATCCTGCCGTATCTTCTTGACCGCTCTCACCCCAGTCAATCGGGAATTACGTCATCGGGAGGCGGGGTCAACCTGTCAAGAGGCGGAGCATAAGTGCGTTTGCGGGGTTTTGCGGCGTTTCTACAGCTCAGAGGGGCGCTTTTTCACCGGGATTTCGCCACAGATAGCGTTCCTAGGCCCAGGACTACCATGTGAGTTACTTCTTGTAGGGATTTCTCCATTACCGCATTACCCCTCATGATGTCTTTAACCAGGTGATGGGCATGTTAAAAAAGTCGACGTCTCGCGAGTATAAATATCTTGACTGAGAGTTGAATGGCCACAAATCTCCTAACTGACTGTGGATTCCTGCGACAACTTCACAAAGCTGAATGCTAATTTAACGACCTGTTGATCGACAGCGATGATAACGAACCTGTGCTGGATGACGATACAAAGCATTGAAAAACAAACTTGTTGAAAAGATATAAGTGCTCCATTTTGACCCTAGATACCCTTGTGCATGTTGATCAAAATTAATTAGCTGTGGATTTCAAATCAGTTAAAAAAGGAATTTTCTGTGCTGCATCCCACCATTGGGACGCATTGCCCCACGTGGCAGAAAACGTGCGTCCCAGCATTGGGACGCAATGTCGCCAACGTGTTAATATTTCCCGTTCACCCACTAAGCTTGCATTCCTTTTTTTTTTGAAATTTTCTAGTTTTTGAAACATTCAGTAGCAACTGCTTGTTGGCATCATTCTAGTTCAACCACACGTTGTTCATTTTATCATTTATTAATACAAAGAATGGGCAACATCCATAACAATATTATGACATGCTCGCGTCTCTTAAATGATGGGCCACGAGGTGTTAGGATCGGGAGGGGGAGAGGTTCTGTAAGGGGAAACTCATCCACTGGAAGCCACGAAATTATGATCATGAGGGTGATGGAGTGAAACCAATGCTTTGGAATTTAGCTTCAACTGCCCAAGGCAGATAAAGATGCGAACTACTAAGCTAAACGATGAGTGGACAGCTGAAGCCGTTTCTGACAACTAGACGACGATAGGCCGCTGATCGATTATCGATTCGATATCGATTAACGTCCTGACTAAGAAAGGAGGGAGCCGACGGGTGAATTTTTTTGGATTGTCGGAATGCTGCACATGAAGTTTTGCCAACACACCGCAGCGATCGATACACATAAAATGAACATGGGGGTGATGACCATGAAAATTTTCGGGATACCGAAACAGCAAAAAGACGAAGAATGATTTTGGCCACTACTTGGTTGGCTGTCAGCTGCTCTAACAGTTTACATACGGTTTTACTCGAAGAAAAACTCAGTGAAGTACGGTAGTAGGTTGTCGCGCGTTCGCTTACTGTAAACGCACGCTTCTTTTTCACCTCTTCGATGCAACGACACGCTAATGAGGAACATTCACACACACACATACGCATCATATTATTCGAACGATCAATAAATCAATAAATGTATGTACACACGAAATGTGTTAGTGAGGCGGGGCCAAATCCGAAAGTCGTGTATGAATTAAGAATTACCATAAATGAGAATAGCATTAGTATGGATGTGATTGAGGTGTTATGAGACTCAGAGTGAGAGAGACAGAGCTAGACAGCTAGAGGGGCACAGAGACGCAGAGAAACAAAGCGTGGTGATCGATACGTATTTGATAGATACAGTAGGCGATGAACATGGTACATGCAACAATACATAATTGGCGACGGTATTAGAGCGGCCAAACGATGGGTGGGGTACCCCAAATAGCACCCCACGTCAGCTGAAAGACAACGGCTACCAAAAACAATCAGGGTACGGTAAGGTTGCGCGATGAGGTGGAAAGCACTGATAAGTTGCTGCTGGTTGTGGTGGTGTGGTGGGGAGGGGGGATGGTGGGTCCTAACACGACAAGTGCTTGGAGAGTACGGTAGGTCGAAATTATTGTGTGGGTGGGCTTAGGCTAGACGAGCGCGCACACACACATAGACACACATGAGCTCACATAAAATACGGCAATGATCACAATTGAATGACTATACACATGTTTCCTATAATAATAACAATATTAACAATAATCATATGATGATGTGATGACGTAATGAATGATAAACGATAATGAAAGTCAGATGGATGTAAAAGACATTAATAGAAGGTGTTTAAATGTGTGTAAGTGTGAAAAAAAACATTACAACAAAATTACACATACAAAAATTACAATCAATTATGTTGAAAGATTTTTTGGGGTAGTAGAAGACCATCATAATGGAGCAGCACAGATGCCTAAAACCGAATCGCAGACCGTGTTTCTAAGATGTAGGCCGCGGATGGGCAGGCGGGCGGGCAGGCAGGCAGGACAATGCGACAAGAGAAGAATGAGGAAGTCAGATATGAGGAGTGGTGGTGGATGCTGGTGGTGGCGGCGATGGCAGGGCCGAGACGTCCCACCGCAACGCAACGACAGTGATGTGCTTCTGAGCAGTCTTCAGGAGGGGAATGCCTTGCCGGCAGTAGTGAACTTCTTCAACGGCAGTCAACGCGCGGTGTGTTCAGTCCCAGGCGTTCGGCGACGGTGGCAGTTCAGATGCTTGAGCCACTGATGAACTGAAATGGTTGAATCTCACACAACAGGCTATACCTTTTATAAAAAATTTTGAGGAGAGCAAAAATTGTTTTTTAATCAAATTTGCTTATTCAATTGGTTTTAGTCATACGATTGCGATTCCTGACCGAGATCATCCACATTTATGTAACCTTAGGTCAAATTCAAAAGGACTCGGACAAGCTTAGATTTGGAGAAACAGAGTCAGTGTCATAGACGCAGGGAACACAGGTGACCTCAGCAAACAGGAAACTGCAGAGTGTTTTCTCAATAATTATGTTTCTTGAGCCATTTTCATAAAAGTAAGGATCATGACAAATGACGATGAGCTTTGATCTTTCACCACACCCATGCACAAAAGAGGGGTTTTGATTGAATTCCAACAAATCTGCCTAATTTGCTGGGAGGCAATTCGAAAATAGAAATTTCTTTGAAAAAAATCTAAAAATGAAAATTAAAAACTTCTAAATTTCAAAAAATTCTGGAATTGAAAATGTTTCGCTGTTCAAGCTTTAGGCGACTAGGTTTATGAGTAACATCCACGGAATTTGCTGACTACCCGCGAACACTTTCCGATGAAAAATTTTTTCGAAAAGTTTCATCGCACTCAAACAATCCACTTAGATCGAAGGATAAGTGTGACAATGGAGCACCGCCCATTTTACTCAACAATTACGTATGCCGCTTTATACTGTCGTCAGCCTTCGCGACTTCGCGGTGTCGCGGCTTCGCACGTGAAGTTGCGGCAATGCGAGATTCCATGGTCTCAAAATCGCGTGCGAAAGTGCGACTTTACGCAAAATCGTAAAATGGTGAACCCTCGTGGTAGCCTTACATTATATTTTCAGTGAAACTCAATAACTTCTAAAATGAAGCCCATTGAGAGAGATTCCCAGCTACTGAGCACCGAAATAATTTTGCTAAATTCCACAATAAAAAATGCATAAACAATAAAAAACAAATTCAAATGAAAAATCAGTAACATACCTGGCAAAGTTTTTATAGGCTGCTGAACTGGGATTAATACACAACGGTGTACCAAACAATGGTGTACGTTCAGTGACGAATTTATACATACGATCCCGTAAATCGAACATTGATAACCGGGCTAATTCCTTTTCCCATTTAGGATCGAAAGGCATTTCATGCTGAAACCATAAGCGATTTACAATAAATCATGTCAAATGAACCTATTTAAAGCTCCACAGATGTCACACAAACTCACCGATGGGTCAGGATCCATACTGAAAATGCGTGTATTACCGGGATTGTTCGTATAACAACACGAGCACATACACGAATGGAAACGCATTCGGCCCTCATCCAAATAACCGTGTTTCAACGCTTGCTCCACAGTGGCCCGCTTATCCTAAAATAGTGGAGAAGATTAGATATAGAAGCTGGGACTAGGACGTTAGCGCGGGATTTTTTTTTAATTGTCAATTGATTCCCTCTCCTTTCTTTTTTTGGAATAAATTGCCTGTTTTTTCTTTTGTCTAATGTTTTGCTTCTCTTAACTTTTGGCGCACCTCTGTCTGTATATTAATAAATAAGCAAACAAATAAATAAATTTTTGAGACAAAAAGGAGCACTTACCGGGTCAAAGTGTAGCATCATGGCGAGCAATTGAACGGCATCATCGGTGGTGTGTTGGCTGAGTTGTCGCATACGATGGAAAGTGTTCACTCGGAACGGGGCTCTCAAAACATGATTCCTGGCTCCTTCACAGGCGTACCTCATCTCTTCAGGAGTAGGTGTACCAAGAAGATCAATAATGAGGTCCAGCTAAACAAAAACCATATCACTTATCATTGAGTGAAAAAAATTACATTCTTATTTCAAATCCCCATAATTTCCATAAAGGAAGCCCGAACCTGGTCAATCGGGCCCTGTGCTTGGAACAGTATCCGCCTGGCGAGTAATTCTGCGAAAATACATCCGACTGACCAGATATCCACAGCACCGGTATATCTAAATGTAAACAGTTATAGCATAGCTGTCAATATATCGATTTGTTCGATTTATACCGTACCTTCGAGCACCCATAAGGAGTTCTGGAGCGCGATAATATTGTGTGACAACTTCGTGGGTCATATTCTGCCGTTCTCGTGAATCCCAGATTCTGGCCAATCCAAAATCGCAGATCTTCAGAATACAATTGCTGTTCACCAACAGATTTCCGGGTTTAATGTCTCGATGCAAGATGTTGGCCGAATGCAGATATTTCAGTCCTGAAGTTAACATTCAAGTTATGACCCATCTCAGTATAAACTTCTTGCTTCTGTTTCTGGTTTGAATCCAACTTTTTTCCGAATATTACTCCTTCCCTTGGCACCATGAACTCTTGGCTCCTCTGGTTCGAGTTCCGACTCTCACAGTAAGCTCGGCTGATCTTCTACCGTTTTTCCCTAATTCCCCGCCCCATGCGAGTTTTTCCTACTCAAAAAATTTACCCCTTTTTTTATACCGAGCTAGTAGCTCGAAAGGTTTACAAGTTTTTTTTTTTTGCTTTTTTCAGATTCCCGACCTGAATTTAACCATGAAAGTCCTCACACAATTCCACAATCTTTCCACACCCTATTACTCTCTCCATAGCATATTCGACTACTAAAATTCAATTATAGCCAATGCAATCAATGCATCTAATGACTCTGATTTTATTTTTTTTTCATAATAGAAAATGGAATTTCCAATTACCTACCTCGTAAGATCTGATACACAAACACTTTCACATGATCGACAGTGAGCGGTTGCGGTGAGACGATAATCTTATGCAGATCACTTTGCATGAGCTCAGTCAACACGTACCTAGAAACAGTGGTTCTTTTCGGGTAGATAACTAATAAAGAAATATTACTTTTCGGGTACATAACTCATAAAGAAGTATTAAAGAGTCCATTTCTTGAAAACATGAAAATTTCAGATGATTTTCCACATGTATTTGAAGGGCATAGCGTTTTATAAGACATTCGTTTTCATTTTTTTTATTCCGAGCAGACCTTATAGGTCCATCAAGTGAATCATCAAAAACGAGACGTAAAGCTTTAAAAAACTGAAAATTCTGGGATGATTTTTGCGCATTACGGGACTTCTTTGCTTCTCCCCCCCCCTCCTAAATTTTTTAAAACACAGCTTCTTTGTTTACAACTGTTCAAAACAATTGCTCAATTCTTTATGAAATAAGTTACCACTTGGTGCCTCTACTTCCCAGAACTATTCGCTCCTTCTCACTTTTTCCCGTTTTTTCCTTGTATATCATCTTAAAATGGTCCCCCTAACCTTACCGGGTAACTTAATGTGTGGCTGAAGAGTCGAGATGGGGGGCATTGTTATTTGTTAGGGTGGATGGTGTGTGTTGTGCGGGTCAATCACGTACCAGGCACTAAGGACACCACCACCACCATTCAATCCACCCCTAGCCGACCTCATCTTATCGCCACACCAACCGGGACCTGGTTCAGGTCAAAAAACAACCATAATCAGATCATTTGGTCTATTTACTAATCACCTTAGGACTTAGGATTCCCTCCAAAATAAGGACTCAGGCAGTCCCAGAGAATAGTACATATGTGAATCAACCACAAAAAATCTCACATTTCCGAATCAGGCACTCACTTATGGATCCCTGAACCCCCACAGAGGAGCGTATTCAAATTTCCTGGAATATTCCCTGGGTTACAGGATGAAATTTGAAATCTCTTGCGCGGGGATACGGTAAATGGCTTAATTTTCCCTACTATGCAGGTCATGCGTTCGATGAAAGGGCACTTTAATCGAGTGGCATTATGAAAATGAAATTTGGGTCAGCGCAAAACCCGTCCTTGGTCCCGTACCTAATGTCCAGCGGAAATATTGAGATTATAAATGGTCCAACCTTACATACGCTGAATTTCCTTCACTGATAAGCTATCAGCAGCCCAGCACCTTTTCATTTCCGAGAGATGACGTTATAAGGGTCCTTAGAACCGTTGTTGAGCGAGAATATTTGAGCTAAGGCGCCGGTGCCTGTCCCCGTATGGATGACCTCGAGTTCGACCTCAGCTATTTGAGGTGGCAGGTGTGACCGGTACATCCCGGACGCACAGGGTTGTGGGTGGTAATCGATCAATACGCATCAGTTATCACACGCGCAAGCGGTCAAGTAGCGTTAGCAGTTGAGCAATCTGGCACCGATATGACCTCATCGGCGGTCAGAGCAACAGCAGCCACAGCTCTCGAAAGGTCATGAACCTCGGCAAGCGGATAAAGGACACCACCTGACCTGACCTTTACTTACATAACTTGATGGGTTACCGGTAGGGTAACCCTGTAACCGATCATTATTTCACAAAAAAAGACCAAAGCTAAACCGGAGAACAACGGGCTATTGAAAAGCAAAAAAGTTCGTGCACAGACATTAAGGGCTAAGAAGAAATGCATAGCAATTATGAGACAAATAACATAAAAGGGAGACCTTCACATGTCCTAGGCCTATTTTTTTTCGCAAAATGGATTTAATTTCGATTCTATTGAATATTCTGTTACCCCTTCGAAATATTCCTATCAACACGTTAACCTTATGGCTACTAGGATGCCTTTTCTTTTCAAATTTTGAGGCAACGCGGTTTAGTTCCAAAATGAAGGTTGTTAAGGTACCAATTGAAGATACCAGTTCTTAAATATCTATTTTTTGGAGTTTTTAAATCTTGGTTTTAGTTTTTTTTTTGAAGTTTTTAGATCGTAGCTAAATGATGGCATTGATATGTGTTATCAGCTCAAGAATACATACGCAAAGATAATCTAATTCTATATAAACACAACGAGAAACTTGGGCTCTGCCCCATTTCTGAGATTTTTTATTCAGCTTTTACATTTTTCGTCTCGTAATAGTCGTGTGAAAAATAATAGAATTTTTTTCATAAATTCGCATTTTCCAAAAAAAAGTGAATAATAAGCATCTTGAAACTCTTACAAAATTTTTAAATAATCAATGTACTTACAGCTCTTGAAAGAAATGCGGATTCGTTGGTTGCAAGATGTCCAATAGGGAAAGGACCTGAAAATGATAATACTTCCTTTTTTGACTCGCTCAACGAATCTATTTTTTGAATTTGCTAAAAACTATATTGTATAATCATATCATAATCATATCATATCATTTAATGATCATAAAAATAACAATGAAAACAGCGTCTTAAACTTATATAAGAGCAGAAAATAATAACCTCAAAATTCTGAAGCTACTTACATTATCGTGCTTAAATGATGAAAGCATGCGAATTTCGCGAAAAACCCGTTTACAAGAGGCCAAATTCTGAAAGACGTTGGGCATTTTCTTTAGTGCTACGCGTTTTCCGCTTCGTGGATCCGTCACCGACCTGAAATCATATACAGGATTACTGTATGCCGATTACCGTAACACCAACACCATCACATCGTTTTCCCCCGAACAGGTTCCCTAAACAATTCCTCTCATCATCGACGGTGCGTCTTTCACATTACTCGCCAGTCTCAGCTAGCAATTCATACATATAATCGCTGACTATTTGATGTTCTCTACTAATCTCTGTAGGTAACACATTCGATCGATATATCGATTAGCTGCAGCCACCTAAAAATTATGCTGGTTAAAGCTATTACGGTATCTCACGGATTGCCCATATCTGCTACGTTCTTGTTAAAACCATGGGTAAATGAAGTGTCTCTTGGATTCTGACCCTTCCTGGTCCAAGATGCCTTCTTAAAGCCCTATTTCAGGCAAACGCGATTTCAGTAGATCCCCTTAGAAAATCCGTTAGCCTTCAAACTCCTTAGCTTCGTTGAGCTACATTTTTAGCAGCACACTAATCGCCGCTCTCATCACCTTAGCGTCCGGTCCAGTCGTGGACGAGTTTCTCGCCATCAAATCACCTAATCACAGATGACAGCTAGCGAACGTTAACACCGACAGACCAGGCCGTCGATGTTTTAGAGGAATTCATGCGCGATTTTTGGGACACGAACACATATTTCTCGCCTACTTACCAGACAACACCAAAAGCTCCGTAACCGATCGGTCGGTCCGGTTGCGTATCCTGCACCGGTGCCGGGTAGAACGGCTGCGTGGCGGCCAGTATCGCGTTCGAGACATGTGCTGCCTAAATAACTCAGTTTTTGTTTACACAACTATCGAATTACCGTAATAGGAATTATCCCCTAAATTGTTTTTACACATTCATACTACTGCCCCTTTAACATCAGGACAAGCTGATCCTAAAAATTCTCTTCAAAAATATTTGATATATAGATACAAATTGAATATCAAATTGAAAATTTTAATAAAAATTTAATCGATATATCACGTTTTGTGTGATTTCAGGAAAACTAACCAGAATTCGTTTTATATACTCAATGAGACCCTCAGCCATTGCCAACAGCAACGACATCGTGCTCAAGACATCAGACCATGGGGTCCGGCTTCAGAGGGGTGGCTTAATCGTAGAGCGACGACGACGACGACAAGACCACGTGGATTAGTAGCCGGCCGGCTGGATAGCTGGCGGCTAGCGGCACGATATGGTAGGGTCGTTCCGTCCAACAAAAATAAACTTGATCGATAAGGATCGTTATGGAATGCGTATCGATCGGATAATCTAGAATCCGGATTCTTTTGGGAGAGGAACGAAACGCACGAACAACGACGGCTATTCAGAACGGGTGCGAACGATGATCGGTCGCTTTCAAAGCCCGTTAAGAAATGACGTGCTTGGAAAAATCTTGGATAATTGGCTGATGGGAAGAAGAAATGGTTTTCAATGGGAAAAGAAATGACAGAAAGAGATATACAAGAAAATGGATGAAAAAGATGACATATAGGAACTAAAATACACCGAAGTGGATATATCTGCACGACAAAGGGGTCTTCAGGGCTAACCACCCAGAAACAAGCAGTTTTTGGCTCGGCAACCATCCAAAGCTTTTCAAGGAAGAGCACAACACCATCATCACTAGTGTAACTCATAACCCATAGACCAAAAAGAGAAGATTGCAAACAGGAGAAAGAAGAAAAAAATGGAGGAAAAAAGCTTTGCGAGTCAAGGATCACCACGCTAAAGTATCCCTGCCTATCAACAGCTGCTCAAGTCCGGTTGCACCGAATCTTACAAACAGCTTCATTACATACGTGATATGCCTCGGCAAACACCAAAGAGCGGAATTATGGTGGGCAATTGACTGAATGTCGGAAATCCAAACTAGGAAATTCTTCCCATTGTGAGATTGTGCCCCAGCCAAACCGTCAAGTGATCGGCAGGGCAGCGACCAAAAGTTAAGCCCAAACAAGAATGAAACAAAGGATGGACGGTTGGTCGGTATCGCCCCAAGACAGTAAGACCATGGAACGACGTCAACGTGATGCTTCAGAATCAGAAGTCGCCACATAAAAGGTGTCGACGTGGCAATTACGGTCATGGGACGGCAGTGATGGTGATCGCAATCGTTCAATAGTGATGTTTAGGGTGATGCCAAGCGATTCATGTCGATTGTTGTGTGCTGCCTTTGACGCCCTCTTCTATCACCATGACTGTCATTTCAGTGAAACGAATTTTTGTGACGGGCACAGGACCCATAACACGCCACTGCATGTCGCACAGAAGACCGCCGCTACTTCTGGTACACAACCCGTGTGGGGTAGCATGAGCAGAGAGAGACCTGTTCTGGATCACCCCACGACAACTGCAACCAGCACCACCACCACAACCACCACCACACAGAAACAACCTCATTACAATAGCGGAATTCTCAAATGACACGATGGTTCGAGTGCGAATTTAGGAATGGCGCATTCTGTCGAATAACGGGAAAATCGATGAATCGACTGAAAAACCATCTGGGACGTGAAGAGGGGCTTTGCCGGTGAATTCGACAATATTGGGAAAGGTAATCGTGAAGAAAAATCCATAAAACTGGGGAAAAACAGAAATTCGGCCAGCGTGGGGTGAAACGTTCCCATAAAGGGTTCAGATGTTTGACTGACCTTTCCGAAACCCATAGCCCCACCAAAGAATCTGGTGCTTACCACCTGGGAACTGAAAAGGGGCTTAGTCGGTGACTTCGGCATTAATGGAAATGGTAACCGTGAAGAAAAACCCATAAAACCGGGGAAAACAGGAATTCGGTCAGTGTGGGGTGACCCCCTTTCCCCATAAAGGGTTCAGATGCTTACCTGACATTTCCGAAACCCATGGTTCCACCCAGGAATCTGGACCCTCTATGGTTCATTACTACAGAAAGGTGACCGCTTTTCTAAAAGTATCAAACTCCCGTGGCGTTATAGCACCCCACTCTTTTCAGCTCCGGCAACTTAAAATAGTTAACATCTCGATTTAACCATTACAGATCACGACTAGATTCCATAACTTCAAAGATAAAAGCCGAATCAGGTAGTAAACGGGTGGAATCCATTTCTCAATGGGCCCCGGAAACCTTTGTAGAAACATCGAGAGGTGAATTTTGCAGATACTCAGCAAATGAAAATAAAGTAAGAATTCAAGTTTACGGACTCCCAACGATCGAATATCAGATTGTGGCGGCGCATTTTTTACCGAAATGCAAAACATCACATGGGTCGATGGGCACACACGCCACGTGGTTCGTGATGACATGGGTTCAGGAGCGTTATACTTGGCATCTGCATTTCCAGCAAACACAGGGATGATTTCTTAAAGATCATTGGGGGCTTTATTATGAGCTAACGGGTCTTCGGGGGTACAACGCAACTTTCTTCCACATCCACCCCTGAAAAAATTCACGGGTGTACAGAACAATTTTTTCCACCACCATTCCCAAAAAAATCCACATAATAAGCGAGCTTCTAAAGGCAAGCCACATGGTGAGGGCTACTGATAGATTCCTTGGAAATAGAAACGGGTCGTAAAAATAAAGAAAAAGGACAAAAGGAATATTCAGCTCGGAAACCGCCTGTTGCAAATCTGGTCGGCAATATTTGGAGGCCTGGGAGCATTCAGAAACACACCGACTAATCCGACTTAAATTCAAAAAGCCGAAAACCAGTCACAGCAGCTGGAGGACGATGAAAACCGACTGCTCATCCATGGGGTGAGGACAGGTAAAGTACACAGCGAGACGTGCGCTCGCTGGCTCCATCACACACATCATGAGGGCAGTGAATATACGAGAACAACGGGTAACGGAGAGTGCAGTGGCGATCACTCGCGTGATGTTCTCGTGAACAATCACCTGATCCAGACGCGAAACTGACTTCAACATGGGCTTCAACAAAAATCAAATTTTAATTCGAAATAGATACAAAATAATGAAATCGACCAATAACACATGAAAGAGAACTGACGAAATATATTGTCTTTCTTATAGCAAATGTCTGTACTATTGATAACCACTGATAAGCCTTATCAATCACTTTTAGACCAACAAGCAGCAGTCAAAACATAGCAGTGTGATCAACTCTGTACTTGTTGAAGGATCACACCTCAGTTATTAAAAACATACCGAGTTTGCGGTATCAAATTCACCTTATCAGCAGGAAACAATTACCAGTAATCAATGAAACCGATTAATACCTGCGGTAGTTGCTGCTGTTGCATTTGCAGAACTTGATGCGGTGTTGGAACTTGGGATTTCCTTTCTTGTTTCACAACAGCACCGGCATACGATGGGGCCGCGCCAACCGCGGCCGCTGTCGCCGGATGCGACACGAGTGCCATGTCGCCTAAAAAACGCTTGTACCAAAAAATTAATTTTTGTAAATTTCATTGAAATCATAAGTTGAATATTTTCGATTGAAAATAGCTTGCACGAGATAAGGAGCAGAATGAATTTTTGGGCAACACCGAAATGAGTTTTGCGTTGTTTAGTTTGCGTACGAACTACAAGTTTGCGTACGGTAGTTTTGCGTACAAACTTGTGAAAAGTGCAATCGATTATCGATCGCTATTGATTGGCGTTATAAGTGGTCTTCATTTGCTTTACATTATTACATCCAGTGCAAAAAGTTCACAAAAATATTGGAATACCCCCTACATAACGAGTTCCCCGGTATCCTTTGATACTAAAATTGGGCACATAAAAATTATTAAAGTGGTACTGTAAAAGATACAGCAAAGTAAAAATAAAGTAGTTAGAGTAGCGAGTAACGAAATAAGCTTTAACAGCCGATAATTCTGTTCGCATTGAGAGATTAAAAAGGCACTTCGTATTTGAATAAACAGAAAACGTGCCGAAATAACTGAAAACAAATTATAGTACAATCGTAAATAATACCACAGTAAATTTGTGCAACTGTACTTCAAAAAATACACAACTGTACAAATTTACTTCACTATTTATAAAAAATAGTATCACACAGCATACAGTTGAAACGCTTTAATTTAGAAATTTTGCCGTTTCAGGCCAATTTTATAAAGGGGCTCTATCAGCCTAACATGATAGGTTGAACTCAGCCCTGTCATAATCGTCGGAACGAGGATTTTATAAGGCCCCACCCCGCGGTAAATAGCGGTGAACATAACTATAACCAACCATTAGAGATAGTTAAGGTGATTTCAGGAGCATCACGATAAATAAAAATGTAGCCCTGGCCAAAAAAAGAAAAACCTGCTTGAGAAAATCCACTGAGCTGATTTTTTGGGAAAATCATATATTATCTAGCAAATGAATAAAAACATATGACAAAAATACATAGGCATGGCCGAATATCCCTTCATAGCCCGTAAAAAACACTTTTCGACGTAAAATTCATGTCATCGATTGATATTTATCATATTGATCGCTTTATCGCAATAGAAATAGGGATAAAAACATAAGAACCGACAAAAAAGCAATGGGCAATAGAGCCCATCACTGCAGGTGTAGTGACCCCGTACCAACCAGTAATAATCAATAATTATGCAGTAAGGTCACCCCATCACCGAGTGATCATTAATTACCGTAGGAGTCTTACACAGCATCTCAGGTCATGCTCCTCAGCGCCATCTAAGGAATACCCCATCGAAAAATCCTTTTAAAAATATCCGAAAACTGGCGGAGCCGGTAAATCAAATTAGAGCGATAGTTCAACTCGGTTCAAATTAGCGAATATGATTTTAAAAATCTATAGAAATTAAAACATAACACAAAAATAAATGGAATTTGGACCCCCCAGTGTCCTCTTCCTCGATGTCCCTAATTGGAAAGGATTAGCCTCACAAAAGGTGGATTCCATGAAAATGCTGCTATAAAAATGTGTCTTCTTTTGGACCAAGAAACAACGTTTAATTAATCAAAACTCAAAAATTAACTAGACATTTTCGAAAAATATATGCAGAACTATGGCTAAGAAATATGTATGAAGAATCAGGTAAAAATAGGAATGCAAAATAAAATTTTACTCGAAAATAAATAAAAAAATCATTTTATGAAACATTCGACTACACAGCCACAATGGAACAGAAACCAGCCCTTTTCAGTTTGTGTCGATTGAAATCGATTTTCGAAAGGCAACCGCAGCATAGGGCTGGGTTCAGTGAGCGTTCATAATCACAAATCAGAACAGGAGCATTTAAACGAGGGTTTTTCGTATGAATATCAAGTTTCCACAAAATCTGATCCAATTACGATCGATCGAATCGATTAAAAACTGTGCTACACGAAATTTTCGTATAAACTAAGTCGAAATGCAAGTGCAAATTCCCACCCGTTTTCCACCCATTAGCGAATGATAAGCCCTGATAAGATCAATAATCGATCTGTACGACCAAAACTCTGATCTGAAGCGACTCACCAACTAAGTTATGGTGCACAATTCCTTGTATGTGATGCTGCAACTGTTGCAGTTGCTGATGATGAGCCAGCTGTTGAACGAGCTCCGCCGATGAAATCAGTGGAAAATTTGCTGAAATCTTACGGATTAATCGATAATTCATTAGAGCACTGATTAAGATTATTGGTCAATCGCTGCTGCTTACCTTGTTGGATCAGCTGCTGTTGCCGGGCAAGAAGTGCGTGCGCCGCTGCCAGATCGTACAGCTCACAAGTAGCTGCCGAACTACAACCCGACGACGAACTTGAGCCTGAAATATTTGGGTATAATGGAAAAGATACACATCGATCGAAAGTAATTAGAACGGTATTCACGTTGGAGAACGAATTTCGGCGCTGAACAATTTTCAAAAGAATCCTTTTTCATTGAGAAGGTTAGTTAAACTGCAAATGATGATGACAATGACATAAAAGGAGGATGAAAGAAAAAGAAACTGAAAGAATGAAAAAAGGCGAATGATCGGGATGAGCCCAGCGGAAACAGCCGAAGGGACGCCCGGATCAGATGCTAGCCGATAAGAGGTCTGCATGATACGATAAAGGCATAAAGGCACTGTGGATTATACCATATAGTCTTCCATCCTTGTGGCATACCAATGAATTTATTGATTGATCCATAGGATTTAATTATAGAAGGAGAAGAGAAGCCATTTTGCTATTACTGTTGAAAAAGGTCTGAAGATCACCTCCTGCACTTTCACCATGCAAGCAATGAATTATGATAATATTACTTATTTTAACGAATTACACAGCATTATTACAAAGTATCATTAACAGATTCTTCTCAGATAAGCTCAATCGCAAATTATTATCACATAAAACTGATACTATATTGAAGTATCACCACTAATAATGGTGATAATTACGATTATAAAGCAGTCCTCAGGGTCCTATTCGGGGCACGGCAGAGTTTTTGTAAAACTGCTCGAAAACATCTGAAAATCAGTGTAATATATACTGTAAATACAGATAATTATTAATCCATCAAACGGTTCACATTGAATAAGGAAATGATTCGCGTTTTGAAAAATTCCCGTTTTAAAGTGATTACATAGGGTGAGATTAGTGGCCGTCATCCGTGTTGTGTGGATAAACCATGTGGTTTTTTTGTAATGGGTATACCATGATATGATAGTATTTGGAAGGGCCTTAAAGGACATGTAATGAAAAATGAGTAGATATGGTGAAGTTTCCGATAGGAAAATCGTATTAAACCAATAGGTGCAGAAGGAATCGGGAAATGAAACCCGCCTAATGGCTGGGACCCGCGATAGATTGACGCGGCGGTCACGTGTCCTGGGTGGGCAGTGGTCAGCGATGGCAATGGCTGTGATGGTGGTAGTGGCGAATCAGCTGGTGAGGACTCGTGTCGTGGCCCACCGCGATAGTCGAGGAGCTAGCTGTTGGAGCATTGATTGGTCAAGTCCCCCTATACACGGAAGTGCAGAGAGGCCAGATGGCAATAGATGACGAGGGCTGGGGGTAGTCGCCCATAATGAAAAGAGAGGTAGCGTGTCAGTTATGGATTATACACATATGACAGATATCCACGTATATCACACAGACACACATGTATACACACACAGATGGACACACACATACAGAGACAGATTGACAGCCACCAGGCCACCGCGCATCCTTAGAACCGGTTGGTCTTAGCCGGTCAGCCGCCAGGGGGTCCAGGCTTAGGCCAGTTAGCCAAGCCATTCTTCTCCCCGGACCGATGCGTATATGCAAATCTAGGCGGCCGATGGGGGGGGGTGCATGAGATAAGGCTGACCTCACGGCCTACGGAGAGCTAAAGGACGGGCAAGCTGCCATTCAGATATCCGTAGTATACCTCCTGCGGCTATACGAAGAAATAACAAGTGTCAAATGGCATTTCTACGGTAACACACACGCATGCCGCCGCATTCACACACGCCACACAACAACCATGTATGGTAAATAGTAAACAAAAACAGAGTCAAAGCACGAGCTGCTGAAGCTGCAGCAGCAGCAGCAGCAGCAGTAACAGCAGCACCATCGTAATGGTGTGTGTGGGTCAATAATAGCCGAGGCGCTTCTCGTCTCACGTCTCTGGTCCCCATTTCCTCACCCATTTTCGCCAATCTTAAGCATTAGAAGACATGCGACAATTGTTTCGTAAAAGACCCGTTCTTCCCCAAACATCAGTCAGCAACCTTGACCCGAAAATGAGCTTGAAAATTAGTCACAATCTGGTCCTATTCGCGTAATGGTGGTTATTCTGGTCCGAGCAACCCTGCGAAGAGTCAAATGTCATGTAATCTCCCTCCGGAGTCGTTAATCACACACATCTTGACCATGATCCATATCTACATTGCATAGATAAGCAAGACTCCCATAGAGCAAAAATCATGCAGTTTGAAATTTTAAAATAAATTTTAATATAGAAAAAATGCGCGCGCAAAATTTCAAAATTGATTTTCAATATGGAAAAAGCCGCGTGCGAGAATTTCCGAAAGGCAACGCATACTTCGGTACAAAGTCATATGAATTGCATATGTATAAAAGAAGGAATGATTAAAAGAAAAGACAGGAACAGTGTAGAATTGAATAAGCACGTAAGAGGAAAGATGATGGAAAGAAATGAGAAAAACAAGGAAAGTTAGAAGCATGAGCTTGAACTTGGAAAGAGTCAAATAAATTATGTAGAAGAAAATGAAGAATGATTCAAAGACGTGAAGAAGAAAATCTGAGATGAGGAAAAAGAAAGAGGAAATCATGCGAAAAATGAAATGAAATAAATGCAAAGTGAGCTTCTAAAAGCGTTGAGGAATACAGAAAAACCTACTTTGGTGAAACCCAAAACAAAGTAGGACAAAAGCCGATTCAACCACCTCAATTATAGTAGGACAGACATCGAACGCATGGCACATCCAGTGAAATCAACAAAGAACCCTTTCTCACGTCGATAACTACTTTTACGACACAGAAATTTCACTAGTATTCACGGAAATAGTGGAAGAATTATAGAAGATTCTGCAAATTGGTATCTTCCAGATAAAAACTGAAATCGAACTTCGTTTGGGACCAAAAGCGCCAGTGTCACATATACAGTTCGCAAATCGAATTCCAGATCTAACGATCTCAGCGCGATTATTTATTTGGTCTCAAAGATAAAGGAGGAAGAGTTTTAGAAGGTCGAGGCTCATACTTCCGCATATTTTCAGACCCTTGAACCATTGTATGGGGCCAAGTCAAATGCATGGCCTATTTTTAAGGGACCATCGTAAACTGAACATAATGGTAGTAGAATCTCATCAATGGTGCAGGCTTGCTGCTGGCTTGCTGCTGGAGCTATCCAACAAATACTTAAATACGGTAGCCGTAGCTAATTCATGTCGTTCTTCATTTGCACCCCCTCTACCTTTTCGCCCTGACATAATCCATGACCGCCTATTTCCGCGGTCGACGAGCAAGTACACAAGTTCATCTGTCCTAAGAGGCAGTGTATAAGTAATGGGAAATACTAAGGGCATGTCAGGCTCGTCATCGAGCGTAATTCAGTGAAAAAGGTTAAGCAGAGGGGAAAAGTACAGAAGAAAGCCGCAATAATGCCATCTAAGCAGGCAACTCGTCATACAAGTCTTCATAGATGATTTCCAGTAGGGGCCAAGAGAAGTACTTTGAGGCTTGACGTATAAAGGGAAGTGACAGTGAACGGGAAATGAAAGAACAAGTTCAAAACCAAGCTTTCGCTGGAGGATCCCCGTCAGGAGAACCGTACCTTGTTCGAGAGAGGGTCCTTCAAAGTCGTACATGTCACTTGATGCTAGCAAATAAGCAGACAAGAAGCTATAAATCATCGGAATCACTAGCAGTCACCGGTCGCGGTAGGTAGGGGGGCATATAGACGAAAACCCGGGGGAGAGGGGGGGAGGGCAATCTCCCCGAGACCTCGTTCTACTGAAATGATTCTTTTTCACTGAACAACAATGACTCCGAAATGAAGCAGACCTAGAACAAAATCACAGCTTATTTTAGGCCTGCAACTATAGGCCTACATACAGTAGCGGTCAAAAATATATGCGGTTATGGATTCTAACCATAACTTTGGTCGAAGTTTACATTTCTTATTCAATTTTTTTTGTTTTTTGAAGGCAACTGGTACTCAGTGAAGCAAAGTAGGGTGTAGTGTTGAGATTGGAAAATTTGTTTAACTAAAAACTCTAAAAATAGCCAAACCTTTCCAAAGATTCAATTGGCCATAAAAAGCTTATAACTCATCGAAACGGGCAGGTGGGCAGAAAATAATACGGAATGAGGCTGGGACTTTGTTGCACGCTATTTCAAATCCTAACAGCACTGAGGCACGGAGTTGACCATTTTCAGTGGTTTCAGTTAAATGATTTTTTCAACCTTCACACTGCATCCTACTCGGCTGAGATACTTTATTTCATTGAGTAACAGTTGCCTTCAGAACATAAAAAAATTGAGCGAGATATGCAAATATCGAACAAAGTTATGGTCAAAATCCCAAACTGCATATATTTTTGACCGCTACTGTATGTAGGCCTTGAAAGCAGGCAGACCTGAACTGCCGCAGGGGCACCGGATTCCCTTGTCAACAACAATAACAGCAACAGACAACGCAGGAAAGAGAGTGACAGAGGCGGAACTGTTAAGAGTAGAAGTCAGCAGAGGTGCTAGAGTAGGAAGGAGCTCATCCAGTTCAGCAGCGATATTAGAAATGACAGGATCAGGGATCAGGATAACTCACGTCTCAGGCCAATAAAGGAGCCCGCTGTATACCCTAGCGAAGATGAAGGGTTTCCCAAAAAGTTTTCGAGAAAAGAAGTTTAAAATTTCATTTAAAAATAGTTCAAAAACAAGACCCATAACCAGCCAGGTGATGGCGACCTGACAGACCACTTCGCTCTAAAAGGGGTAGAAGGGGCGGGTAGTGGTGGCGTGCAAGAGATCGGAACGCCGTAAGTTGGTCGCGCTGGGTCGAATTGGTCAGCAGCAGCAGCAGCCCGCGCGCTCACAGCCCAGTCTATTTGCTCACGCCTCGCGCGCGCTCGTTTCTATTTCAAGCCCGATTGCCCCATGTCACGCCGTGCCCCAGGGACAAGAATAGCCACTCAGAGCGCACGAATTTAGCGACAACGCGTGTCGTCTGAAGAGCTACGGCGCCATATTTAGCTATCCGGGGCGGGGACATGACGTTAAAAAAACGCGAACTACTCAGCACTCGCTTTTGTGTCATCTCTTGGGTAAACATTGAGCGAAATTTATCTGGAAAATTCAGTTCAGTGTCGACCTAAGCTGGTTTGAAAGGGAGGTATATGTAGGTGTCTGGGATGAACGTATTCAATACCTCATCGACGTCAGAAGGTTGTTGACGGCAATGCCACCACCAGCGGTGGCTGTGATACAAGCGTCAAAGAGCGCCTAATAGCGACGATATGGCAACGACAAAGGGCAAAGCACAGAGAACGTTAGCCGCCTCAACACACACGAACTAGAACCTTCGCTATTTCATCTGCCTGCTTTTCTTATGTAATCCAACCGCTCAAATATTTGATATGGATTGGGCTTCACGTCGGTCATGTGGCCAACCCCCAAACATGAACCCAGTGACTCGCCAATCCTATAGCCAAAAATAAGAAATTTCTACGATAAAACTGGGAATTCTCTCATTCCCAGGCCTCGTGAGCCTCCCTGGAACACATAGCTACCCGACCAGCTAAACCAGCTTTGATGACTAAATGTCTGAAGTTAAATAGCGATAATTAAAGGGAAACCCTGTGGCTAAATAGGGGTTGAATAGTCTACCGTTCATACCTATGTGACAAGATAAAAGTGTGCCATCAAGACCCACAGCTTATGTGATCACGAGTGACGCATGATGCGACGCGTCTCAGCTGGGGCACCGAATGTGATTGGGTCTTGAGACGATTATCCTGTTCTACAGTGCAAATGTGGCGAACTATACGGTAATCTCTTTATAACTAGCTGCATCCGAGCCCCCTAGCTCATGCACATTGCGTCGCACATAGGCGCCGCGACGCGAATTTCTGTCCTAGTGGAACATACACCTATACGATAGGTGAAACTTTTCCAAGAAAAAACCAAATACGAACAAAATCTTGAATCTGAGAAAATTCTGTTAGACGCATGCGGCTGCGTTGCGGATAAAGATACTGAAGGGTGCACACAGTTGGGTGTGTAGTTCAATAATGTGGGCCATCAGTACGAGCCTACAAGGAATTGCGTACGCTTGCAGTTCCTGGAACAAGCACTGACTCAAATGGGGTTGGTCCAGGGCAACATGGACTGATCGAAATGACACAAGATTCAAAAAAGGATCCCAAAAATGATCAAGGGAAATGGTGTTTAGGAAGAGAGAGTTAAAGATACTTCAAGGATATCCTCGGGTAAACCACAATGAGAAGGTACATATGTATGTATATGATACGACGAATATCTATACTCCAGACGAGCCTTGTGAAAGCTCTCATCGAAAAATCTGGAACCACAATGAATGGCGGCAAAAAGCCACAAAGTTCACAAACAGGACAACACTAATTTGGCTTCCTTAGAGATTTCAGGCTCTGAACAGGCGAGGCAAAAAGGTGGAAAAGCTAGCTTTCAATAAATAAGATCGTGTAACTTGGAAGGCTTCAATAAAATTAGCTAGAACGACTAATCTTGCTTCTATAAATAGAGCGGCAGCCCATGGAACGGTCTGTTCAGCAGTCACCCACCAGAGGGATCTTTTTTTAAGGAAGCCACTTGGCCACCTAAAGACATCAGTGGACCCAAAATATTCACGCAACTTGTTGTCAAGTAGTCTAGGGCGATTCGAGGACTGGCGTGCCGTGGCCGTCTCACACATCGCTAAGCTTTGACGTTCAACCGTGAACGTACGAACGAACGAACGCCTTGACAGACGCACAACATAAAGTACTGCAGTACTAGCGGTAAGTGAACAACGAGCTTGGTCATGTGGTTAACCACGGGGGAACTTGAGCTTAGCATATGACTTATAAAAAGAAGAGCTTTACTTCTTTTCCTACTTCTTCCTTGTGACCGGAAATAGACTTTCGAGCAATCAAGGACTGAAAGATAGCAAAAGGAAGGCTTTAATAAAAGGAATATGACATAATTTAATATAATATAATGATTTTGATATTTTTTTTTATTTTTAATAGCTGCTGATTTTCACCGCAGCCAGCGATGCAAAAGTTGTTACGAGTCATGTTACAGTAAGTTACAAAGAATGGAGTGCGGGTTCGAGTCCCGTGCGAGACCGAAGCTGTTGCCCATAACGCAGATACTTGTAATAACACATAATATTATTTTGGTGTTAATCAAAGCCTTTTGCGCGATGCGCCACGCATTCTAGTTTCATATAGAATCATGATGACAGGTGAATACGATCTGTCCCATACAATCAATAAGGGGTGGGGGGGGGGGGGGGGAGGAGCAGTCGGTGTACAGTTCACTGGTTTACCCTCGCAGACGAGTATGACACCAACAAATCTACTCCGAAGAATGGAAAGTTTTGTTGGCCTAGTCGGGCGCTGACAATGGATTTAATCCCCGCATCATTCGAATAGTAAAGCACGCTACCTGCCACTACACCAACTCACTTCACACATGAAGGTTACAGAAAAAATAAATAGCAATGTTATAACCCAAAGACCACCTAACCCAACTTCAAGCAGAAAACTGTGCCGCACTCGCATTGAAATGGCCTCAGTGTTTAGTGAAGATGTTACAAAATGCTTGTCAATCAGCAAAGCCAGAAGATCAGTGGGATTCGTACGCATGGCGCATCCCAAAAAAAAACAGTCTAATTCGTTATAAAACAGTATATACAGCGGATATTGTGTGGATTTTATAGATTAGAAACGCAAGATGGAGATACTAGGCCTTTTGGTGAAGGGATGGCAAGTCTTTGAGCTCAAGGAATCAGCTAGTCATTCCAGGAAATATTAAGTACAAACCACCCCCACCTACAATTGGAAAATGACTTTTTAAGGTTCAGCATGTGACATACATATGAGACACTCTTAGCACAGCGCTAGATCCCATCGTTCGCATAAAATCAATCAGATTCGCATAGAAGTAAGCTCAATTATAGCTAGACATTGATCAGTAACGTACTTAATTCCTGCTCAGAAACTTCACTGCCCTCGAAACAATGGTCATACTTTTTTGATACCCTTTGATTTATTTTTTAATCAAATTAAATTTTTATTGATGATTTGCAATACCAATCACACAAAGTACGATAGCATTTGGATGCAGTGGAATTGCAACAAATAAAATAAGAATAGCTTTAGTTGTACAGATGAGAAATGTAGCGACATGAAGAGCGATGGCTGAGGCGATGATGGTTGGGTGGGATGGGGATGCGTGGCGCGGCGGTCGCGCATAGAGGCCATCAAGAATGAAGCCGAACTGGCTTCGCAAACTGGTCTGCGCCTACCGTCACTGCTGCCGCCATCGCCGTCCTCGTGCTCGTCTTCGTCGTCGTCGTCGACGACGACGACGACGAGCACGAGGACGATCACGGGCGGTGATGGTGGTGGTGGTGGCGTCGTCGATGTGCGCACGCACACGCCAACACCAAAAAACTCGGCGTTCTTCACGTCGGCAGCCATCGTGATTATCGTTGAACGTGTATATGTGCGTGCGGTGCATACACACACATTCACAATGTCTCATATTCGAATCACATTATAACGTACAAGAGCGTGGCTACGCCATGTACCTGTTAACAGGTGACAATTTTAGAGATGATTGGATGGATTCTGTGTTCAAACATTTAGGTGAAGAATATTTCGGCAGTCAGTGAGCTTAACTCTTTCATTGGGCATATTCAGCGATTTGAGAGGGTGAACATAGCTCAGTTCGCCTCAGTAGAGCTCGAACTTGCAGGCACCTATGATTCAGATAAATACACGCTACATTCTTTGAAAATCCACATCCGCTGCTAACAATCTCATGGGACATATAGAACGATAAAATCGGTCATGCGCAATGTATGCATGACGAGCCTGTTCTGGGAATAACTAGCAGAAGCACAGATAGGGACACAAAGTAGCAGATGGCCCGCTCTGATTCATTCATATCCGCAAAAAATAAGAGATTTCTAAATGAAAAAATGCATTCAATCGCTGCTATTTCTCTAAAGAAGTGACGAGTGCACGGCGTAATCTCGAACATTGACAAAACGGTCGCTATTTGTGTGATGACGGCAGGTTTTAAAGCTCGGACCGAAAAATCCCTGACAAAAGGTTGTCATAGGGATCACGGTGATTGCCGATCAATGAAATGCAATCAATATTAATCAGTAAAGATCGATAACCATTGTTGACCCAATAAACAAAAAAATAATTGTAGACGAAGTAGTTGCTCGCGCCGAAAAAAAAAGCCAGACCAACCAGCCACGAACCAGGAAGTCAGACAGCGCTCGCAACGTCTATGCTATTGCGCCATCGTGCCTCCTGTAGCACTATCGATCACGCTACTAGTTGTAGTACGAGAAGCTCCGCCCCTTCAGCGACCGTGACGGTCTCTGACGCCTGCGTACTTTGTCCCCTAGGCGTGGAGATCATGCGTACTTACGACAACTGCACATGACGACTCCGCCCATCAGTAGAGAACGTTGTCCGAAAAGCACGTGCACAACATCGACATTGCCACACCAATAGAAAGATTCCCGTTCTCAAAAATTTGCATTAAACTCAATAATCGATCGTCATTGATCGACTTTTGCCAGATTCACTTGGCCATATGCTAAACTCAAAGAGAAGTCTGGAAAAGAAGAGAGGAGGCAGAGATTCTAAGATGATCAGAGATTAGTCTGATGAGTAGCTCGAGGAAAGTCCAAATAGCAGGTTATGCAGACGAAGGAGTTAAGCCGATAAAAACAAAGCGGATGTATAAGCAAAGGAGCGCTTATGAGGGAATTTCACGGTGAAAATATTTAAAAACGGAGAGGTATCCTTAAAAAAATTGCGATGACGTCAACCAGATCCAAAAAAGGCGTTTATTCTAAAAAAATTGCGGAGCAAATTTGAAAAAAAAACTCGAAGCTACAATGCCTTGGACTAGCTCCAGAAGAACTAAGGAGCTCACTAATATGACCACTCAGGAGTGCACGAACGAGGAGGAATCGGGCCAACTAAGTCGAATAGGATTATGTCCAACGGGAATTCCTTTTGGGGAGCTCTTTAGCGCCGTGAGAGCAGCGTGTGGAATCGGGAAGACCACCACCAGTCCACTATACTATAGTCGTAGCAGCTTGGCCGACTGCAATAACGTTATATAGCGCGAAATTCGAGCGGGTGGTGAGGTGGTGGCGGCGGCGGTGAGCGACACGAATTCTTACACAATCAAGCCACAGCCCTGTTGCTAGCTGTGGGGTTGTGACAGCTTCAAATATAGTGTATAAAAGGGCTAATTGATTAGTCAGGGGACAACTAGGACTATCGTAAAATGTGGTCGGCTGGGTGGAAGTGTGGACAGTCACCAAGCCATTCATGCCCCGGCCAACGACCGGCCAAAAGCAGTGGTCGCCTGGATCAACATCGCACACACACGGCTGCTATTCAAGACGTCAATGCGAGGAAAAACGGCCCTGAACGACAACGAATTCGAACTCGTGGCGCCGCTTCGACAAACAAACGCGCGTTCAGCTCGGCCCGTTACACGACGACCAGCGCTCAAATTCTGAACAACCATGTGAAAGTACAGTGGCTTTTGACTGGTCGTGAATGGGAGGGAGAAATCCGAAAAGGATCATAGACGAGTGCATCAAAATTCAAAAAAAACCCAGATGAAATTTAACAGTTCAGATTTAACATATTTGAATGAAATTACCGGAAAAAAGGAGATTACTTTGATTCGTTTACTTAATTAAGGCAATGATTAATTAAGTTAATTTGATAGTGCGTGGCACACTCCATCCGCTGAGGTATGGAAGCCTTACTTTTTTAAGAGGGATCAAAAGAACATAAGGAGTTAACTATGCATAAAAACAGTGAGGAAATTCAAAAAGTGGAAAATATCAAAGGGTAAGGGAAAAATAGAAACCGATTGATGTAAGCAGTATAAAATGAGCATCATGACGCAGTTACGGGCTTCAAAGATCGAAGGCAGAAAATTAGAAGCAGAATGTAATTATGGAAAAACCGAGAAAACTTTAGAGAATGAGTCAATTTCCTGGAGGAATCGAAAAATACTCGATCAAATCAGTTACGAAGATACGAGGGTACTCCCCTTCTGTGGGTGAAATGTCAACTGAGATCGAAGAAGGCCGCCCACGCTGCCGGTGATGCTAGCTCTCTTTGGCTCATGCTTGATCTAGTATAAAAGCGATTTGATGAAATTGAAATATAAAGAGTTTGAGTCACATAAATTATTCATATTGCTCTGGGTTCAACTTTTGTAATTGCAAGTTAATGTAACCCACTTCATTACGAATTTTGGACAGAACATTATTATGTAATATGATTGAATATAATTCAATGATCAGCGATCAATATGGCTTGAGGAGGCGCAGTATAACGTAACATTCATGTATTGCGCACCATTGCACCACACACACCTAACAGCACGCACAAGACCTGTCACGATTCCATTTTCGAAACGCGTAATAGCAATGATGTTTTTTCTCGTAATAGAAGGGGGAATACGACCCGAATTTTTCAACTTTCTTTTTCTGATTTCTCTAAATTTGCAATTTACTTATTCTAGTCTGTTCTCAAGAAAGGGCATCACAATTTATTACTTTACATAAATCAAAAGTAAAGCCGGTTATTTCTACGAAGTTGATTTTCCTAAATAAAAGTTTCAATATAAGTATCTATAACATTATTGATAACATAATACAATATAAACTCATAATTATAACACTATTACGTAAGAGTTACATATAGCTTCGAAATAAATCACAAAAAATTGTATCCGAGTACCCTATATTGCAGTTCTCTTCCCCGATGCTCTTCGTTCGTATTTCACTTAAGAGCTTCTCAAAGGGAAAACGCTACGCAACGACACCTGGGAAAAACTCGTTCAAACATCACTTGAAGTGTGTTCAATAGGATTTTTTCGCCTAGAAAAGGTAAAAATCCAGCCAGTGTTTTCCTAGGGACCGGTTCCACGAATGAGCAGAACTCAACGAAAAACTGTAGGCACGAGATTTGGACGAAAGCGCTTTAAGGACGACACAGGGAAGAGCAAACCAGTCGACAAGCTAGTTATCAGAGCTTCCAAAATTCAAAGCAAGAAAACAAAAGTGAATGACAGATGTAAGGTTGAAAGAACCGTAAGGATCCCTAAATCCCACCCTCTCCACACAAGTCCCGCCCCTCCTTCCACTGACTGAGACACATGGTCAATTCTACGAGAAGAACATTATGGCTAGTTGGCTTCACTCGATTATGGTTAGCGGAACTAGCTGACTGAATACCGAAATAAGACCCCTATTAACTGCTTACATACCAAAGGTAGCATCTACGTGGTATACAGTCCAAAACCATATGAATCGTTGTAAACGATGGAAAATCCCGAAGGAAGGCTATAAGAAGTATTTCAAGAATGCTTGCTGAGGGATGATCCAGCCTGTGCTGGCAGCTTTATCGTCACTGACGCGATAAGCACCGGCAGCCTAGCAGCCTCTTCGAAAAAAAAACCAGCCAACCATGACATAAGCAAATCTTTCGGGGGCTGGACATCTCCGTGGGAGTTATGAAGACTTATGGGAAAGAGCTGGAACATGTGATACCATTCAGAGCGGATCACAGGAGGTTTTTTTGAGGAAAAAGTCACCAAATTCAGGAAAGAATTCTTCGACGAATTCGTGATATAAAGCTTAGGAAGACCGTAAAAATGTTTTCCTTTTCCCGGGACAAGAAAAGACACACGACGCTAGAGACTCTCTGGTTGAAGGCGCTGTCGAGGGTGTGAAAGTGAATTGGAGAACTAGTCCGTGCGCGCTGCGCCACATGGATCCGGATTTGGGCGCAGCGCGTCATCGTGTCGCGCGACATCGCGCTCAGCTCAGATTCAGCGAACACGAGCTGTGTGTGAGCGGGAGATGGAAGTGGAACCAGTCACGAGGGGAGCGTCTCGCATACCAGAACGATCATGGAACTCGGCCTGGAAGTGTCGAAGGGGACGACGACGAGGAACTGGGCCGCCGACACTGCCGTCATCGTTGCGGGTGTCTCGTTGACTGACGATGCAAATCAGATCACATGGCGTAAGTGATCGGGTGGGTCCTTATACGAAAATAATCAAGAATCGTGTGGAATTACGGTAGCCAACCATGGGGGTTTGCCTGTCCTACAGCCCCCGGGCGATTAACTGCCGAAGAGGCTCTGAAATAGAGCCCCACCCACATTCCCATACAGAACGAACTCTTGCCCCGCCCCACTAACGTGAACCAGAGCGGTATAATTGGGCGTGGTCATGTGATTTATCGACAGCTAACTCAAATAATCGATCGGATCGATGAATCGATTGGAGGGAAAAGCACGAACGAAATCACAAATTCTTTGAGGGCAAAGAAGGGAACATCAGTTAATACGTCACAAATAAGTGAACTCTAAGTTAGCGGTCCCAGGAATTGTAATTTCCCGCAAAGGAAAATGGAAATCGATCAAAAGGAAACGGCAATGTAAACCAGTGAACGCTGTAGATAGGATGGGGGCTTTATAACAGTTTTTGAGCCATCGTATGAGCATGAAAATCAAATGCAGGTTAACAAAAATATGAGCATGATTCAACTTCAACATATGTAGCAAAAATGAGCAATCAATAGAAAAAGCAATGGGGTTCAATAAAATCAATAATTCAGGACAAGTGGATTGCCCTATCGAAGGCTTAGGCGCTAAACTTTATAAAAGAAGAACAACGATATTCAGAGGAAAATCCGCAGGAAAGCTAATGTATACCGTGACCATCTGTAGAAGCCGGGTGTTGGATGGATCGAATTAAGCAGCCATTAAAAATCGACAATGACGCTGGGATGGGTGGGAATAACAGCGTTGACAGAAGGCGCTAGCCATGTGCCAGTGTCACCCCGGCCCGGCGGCCCCCGACCGGCAGTGACCTCTGGCCGCACCGAGTGGTACGCCCTTGCAACCGGGACGCTACGCACCTTGCCTCCCTCGCTCGCTCCGACGACGGTCCCCTTCTCACTGCAACAACACCTAGTGTCACCCGAACTGCGAAAATGCGACCGAAAAGTGCAAATGTTATTAGGTAAAGGTTGAATAATGGTCTTTCAAGAGGAACGCGGGTAAGTACTCGGGTATTGACAGGGTGAAGTAGTGTAAAACTTGGGTAACGCACAGTCAGCACGAACATTAATCGCAGCTAATCAACTGATTATCACCACGTAATAGCTGGAACTATCACGAAGGGAAAGTGAAACGTGTAGGAGCACGAGGACAAGGTCTGGTGATAAGACCGTAAGGAAACACTATCAGCCGTCAGCCTACCAGTCAATCAGTCAGCCCTCAATCTGGAGGTTGAGGAGATAGCGATGGGGAGCGTGCTGTGCTGGTGGTGCTGGTGATCTGTCGGTATCGGTCGGTGACGGTGCTGGTGGTGAGGCCACCTAAGGTCACCGAGTTGAGGTCACAGCACTCGCCACTGACGCCAACACACGGGGCGATGCGCGCGGCGCCGACCGAGACAACCCGGTACCACCTTGACCACGTTGCCCGTCGCCCGCCCGCTTCCCTAGCACATCCCCATGGACAATTGCGAAATCTGCGCTGAATATCGTGAGGGTGCCCCGTTGATGACCGTATCCGTGACTGTTGCATACCTTCGTAGATGTACAGTTCGAAATCAAACATCAACTGCTCTCTGTGAGTTATTGTCCGGTGCGCTTGCAAATGCCTCCGCAATCCCGTACGGAAGGCAAATGCATGGCGCATCCATGGAATCACTGATTAGGGCTGGTCCTTCACACATTTCAGCCTGCCCCCGTTGATGACCGTATTCGTGACTGATGAATCACCGTAGATGTACACTTCGAAATCAAACATCAATTGCTCTCTGTATTGTCTGGGCGAAGTACGCTTTCAAGTGCCTCTACAATCCTGCACTGAAAGCAAACGCATGGCGCGTCCATGGAATCACTGATTAGAGCTGATCCTTCAGACTTTTCAGCCTGCATCACCTAATCCAAGGCGAATCGCAACATCTCGCGGACTCGAAGGGAACCCTACCGCGAGTTTTCTGGGTGCCCCCTGGAACTGTATGATACATCTCGCGGGGAAAAAATCGTATTCAGCTACGTGGTACTAGCTCGCATTACGCTGGTTATCATCGTCATCGTCAACGTCGGTTTCGCCCGGATGACGTCAGCAAAATTTGCACAACACTCATCCCACCATCAGCTTCACACACATACATACATACATATACTGACAAAAACACCTTCAGCTTGCCGCACAGTGCCAGACAGTTCCCGGGAGAGGAGGGATAGATACCCCCCCCCCTGGTAGAAGTTGGGCAGGGATATTGTGCATTTGTATGGTGGATGATTACTTCCGCATACAGAAGTAAACAAGATAAACAGGAAGAGAGGAAGACTGTGACGCAGATAAGAGTAAGCAAAAGAGACGGAAAACTAACACCGCTCGTCACTGATGTCTTGTATTTGTTTGTAATTGAGTAATTACCAAATATTTACGTTTTTTACTTTTTTAATTTTTTCGTTTATCGGAAACATTGAATATATCACCAGAGGTATCAAATAGTGGCAAACCGCAACTCATGTATAGCAATAAGACAATATTTAAAAAGATTAAGTACATGGTATTGAGCAGATGTTTCGGATTACGCCATGCACATGACTTCCCGCTAGTATTGTAAAGATGAACACTTAGTGGCTTGTTCAATAACATTGGGATTCATGAGATTAGATCAATTCTCTATGCAAAAAAAACAAGCCTAGTGGCAAGTAACTCTTTCCTCAAACTGGAGTTTTACATGATCTGGGCTGACATTAGAAGTGGCGAAACGTAATGATGGAGGCGCTCCTATCCATTACTCTATACAGTGTCCTGAGATTGCCGTGAAATAGTGATAAAGCTTCACAAAGGAGATAATTATGTTTCTGAGTAGCTTTTAAAATAATTTGGTATTTTCTCAGAAATTACGAAGTAATCTGACATGAAAATAATAAACGAAATAATTATGATAATCAAGCAACTTTTTTTTAATAAATGGTAACAAACACATCCGCCATCATATGATTGCGAACGATTTCCAAAACACGGAAGCTGAGAGTGAGAAGCAGAGAACTAATAAAGGTTACTGGTCAGAGAAGCGGAGTACTGATCCTGGTCAGAGAAGCAATGTAGTATCCTCTGCGTCCCTAAACAAGGAATAACTGGTTCCATGGTGGGACCGGCACGGAATGGACCAGATGATTTGATCACTGATTGGCGAAATATTGAAAAATTACATATTAATTTCTCTGCGGGGGTGGGGAAAACGTCAACATTCACAAATATAATCGCCCACGCTGCGTGTCCTTTGAGCTCTAACAGAACGAATTGTCGTCATATTGTGTATTCATTAAATTCAACTGATCAAGTGGGTGGTTCGATGGTTCGACGGTGACGCGACAATTCAACGTCATCGCTCTCATTATTCAACACAGAACAGATTTTCGGCAGTGATTATCAGTTATCATTTGTACGGAGATCGCTCTTCATTCGTCATTTCCCATGGAAGAACTGATTTTCAGCCTCCTGGAGTGGGTTTTCCATAACTTCACACAGATCTGTCCTCGGCGGAGCCAAACCGAATCGAATACCAGCCTCGCATCTCTTGACCACTCTGAGATGTGCCATGCATTTTGACAAAGCCATAGGCTTTCAGGATCACCAGCTTTTGCTGGGTCGAGCCTGACTTCAAAGTCACACGAAACGTTCGGTAACTATGTAGTTCCAAAGGGACAGTGGGTCGACTGGCTCTGATGCACAGAAGTGAAGCCGCCTCCCAGACACTACGGCATTTTCACGCTTTCATAGAAAATTCCGGATTTTCCAAACTTAATCCACCCTAAAGCTAATCCTTTAGGGCTGTCGGACACAAATATTGTGAGCCGAACCTTTTCGAAATACGCCATGCGTCCATTCTCTGATTACGAATGTAATAGCCTTTGAGAGAGTGAAACATGGTGATAAAGTATCAGTAAAACACATAAAAATAGACATCTATGAGAAGAAAAGATCAATCAAAACAACGGCAAGAGGTGCTAATTGCTGCCATAAAAAAGGCTTTTCGAACAGAAACTTCCAAAAGCATCTAGAGTACCAGAAAAGGAAAAAGCTTCAGTTTCTAAAATTTTTGATCGTATTAGAATCTTCGGTGAAACACCGGTCAAAGACTGACATGTTCAAGAACGAAGCTGACCGCGAAAAGAAGAAGAAGAGTTGAACTTTTGCTGAAAAAATGCACTTTTGCACTAGCATCACTCAATGCTACGTGCAAACGAGAAGAGCATCACTGGTTGTGGCCATTAAGCGGCTTGAAAAAAAAAATGAAATCGCGCAAAAAAATCGATTTCGTGGAAAAAAAGCACTGACAAAACCCTGCATCGCTTCGGCGGATGGTGACTTGTACTTCATTACAACTTTGAAAAAACCAATGATTAGGAAAAAAAGCCCAATTTTCAGATGTCCGAAGAGATCAGACTTGCCTACAAGACTTTCCTACCTTCACTTTCTTGAAAAGCCCATTTCACATCATAAAAATTCAAAAAAAGCCGGGAAAGCATTAAAGTGCTCGACAGGGGTTAAAACCGTTTTGAGGGACACTAAATCTTCTCCAGAAGTGCCCATAAACACCATCTGACGGAATCGCAACCTTCACGGGTTCGCTGCTGACAGCCTCGTCACCGCCTCCGTCGACGACAACGATTGTTCCGTGTTGCGAAAACTGCGGTGACAGTTTGTCTCAATGAATGTGAGCAGTTACGGTAGCCACAAGAGAATCGATTCAGTATCACCTGCTCATTCTTTTCAGAAAGTGGATGGATGAGACTGGAGGAGAAGAACAAGCGATAGATGAAACTGTAATGGAAAAATGGCAGAGAAAATTGATAAGGACGAATGCGGTGAACTTCTCGAAGACTGCTCACCTTGAAGGGTGAAACATACCAGGGCCAGGGCCGTCTGACGCTGGTGGACCTGGGTTTTGAACTGTATGAGACGAAGAGATAGAGCAGACTTTTCGATGCCCGGGGACCAGTTTTGAACAAATTCAGCCAACAGGAAGGCTACCTCAAAATCATGGCTATTGCACAGGTGCTGGAACATGGCAACCTGGATCCCCTAGCCCGGATAATAATTTTCCCCACGCTTTGCTAAGTTCATGGGTTGTGAGCACGGAAAGAGAGAGCATCACTGGTTGTGGCTATTAAGCGGCTGGAAAAAAAATGAAATAGCGCAAAAAATCGCCTTCGTGAAAAAAAAACCACTGACAAAACCTTGCATCGCTTCGGTGAATGGTGACTTATACTCACTACAACTTCGAAAAACCAATGATCAAGAGAAGAAAGCACCAATTCTCAGATATCCAATGAGAGCAGACTTTCCTACGAAGATCTCCACTTTCGTGGAAAAGCTACTTTTCACACATCGTAAAAACCTGACCCACGAGGGACCCAAGAAAGCTTCCAGAGAGCAATGAGATCACTAGTCCTTAACTAAGCCTTAAACAGGGGTGAGCTGGAAGGCGACTTCAGGAGATGACGGAGGGATAAGTTGCATTAGCCCGGAAGGCGGTGCGGCAATAGTGGTGCAAACGTCATAGCGTCACCATCCCGCGCGTTTGCGCGACGGTATATCAGCGTGGTACCGGCTGAGACGACCTTCCTACCAGTACGCGCCTGGTGGCAGGCAGGCACGACGACATCTCCACTGAAAAAGAACCGCCGCCACCATCGCCACCTCCACCACCAACACCCCCCAACCAATCACATCCACAAATCGTCTCTGCGCAATGTAATAAGGGATGAAGGAGATGAACAGCTGCAGGAAGATGAGGGGGACGACGATCCCGAGAAGGGAGCAAAATAGACTGACTATATTCTTCAGGGAGTGTTCGGACACAACTGAAGAGAGGGTGAGAGAAAAATGAGAGAAATGTGCTTTCAGGAAACTGATTCACTTCATTTCTTCACAGATTCCCTACCACTCAAGCTCTAACTATATTGCACAGGATCAGCTCATACTTAGCCCTGAGCCTTCGATGGTCTCATCCTCAAAGGCGATTAATTTATGGTTATGTTTAATCGAAGCACCGCCTAGTGGATTACAAAAAGTAAGCCCCCCCCCATCGACATCATACGATTACGTCTTTCGACATGTTTTGTGGCTTGCAGCACAATCAGCTGATAGTGGAATACGGAAGTCCGTTCGTGCTCAAGGGCCTGAAATTCATATGAAATCGTCACAAATTGAAGCCCTTGGACTTGAAATCTGGGTAGATAGGTCTGGTATTGCCGAGGACTTGAATAATAACTCAACGTAATCTTTCATCATTTTTAAAATTCAAGACTTCAAAAAATTAATCAATTATTTTATTCGTATTCTCATCGCACTTATCCAACCCTGACCTCATAACGGAAGAAAATTGACTTTTAGAAAAAGGCTCCTTCATAAATTCCGCATATGGAAGGAAGAAAGCTTTCTAAGAAACTTCCAGAAGGTGTCATATTTGGTTACCCCACCAAAGAGGAGTCGTATTCGCGAAAGCAAGGCTATATTGAGAGAAGAGAAAGGGCAACGGAAAAAATCGTAAATGAGGTCAGCTTTTTAAACAGTTTTCGTGAACGTAACCCCCTCCCTTTGGGCGGAGGAGAGGGGTGGGGGGGGGGGGGAGGCGGGAGAAATCGCACGGCAGCATCTCTTCTGAGTATGGGGTCATATTGCAAATTTCAGGGTGGGGTTGGCGAAATTCCTCAACACGGTTTTTGTCCTTGCTTTTAGTATCAGTACTCTGAATATCCCCCATAGGTGAAAATTTATTGCAAACTATTTTTTATCCAGCTTACAATTTTGGGGGTCTTTATCAGGTCAATGAGTTAGACTATCCGCTAACATTGAATCAGGGCTTGCATGAACCCGCGTCGTTCCTCCACAAGGTCACAGGCACGTGCCATCTCAATATTGGAACCCTGAATACCTCCAAACCCAGGGTATAAAGAGGTAGCGCGGTTGATACTCAGAGCTGAGACTTCCGCCTCAACCAGACCAATGGCTCTGGGGGCGGGAACGTCTAGACACTTATCTTTGGTCAAATGAGAGTTCGGGATCGAATGTGTGGAGGAAATTAGCGCGGGCCGATGCGAGACTAGACGAGGCTGTAAATAATGCAGTAAACAGCGTTCGAGCGAAACCGCAACACACACGACGACGAACATTGCGCGTGCACGCCGTCTGCTGACACATACTAGCACCAGAATGGCGAACGGCGGCGGCATCGTTTTGGACGTGTGACAAGGCGCTGGCGGTGCCATGGAGCGCCGCCACCTTATGAAAGTCGGACGCGAAGACATGACGACTTCTGACCTCTGACGAGCTAATCACGACGCTTGAACAACAGTGGTACAAAGCTGCCCATGGGATCACAGATGAGTGGAACATATTTGGAAAGCGTTCCGACGTCAGAACAAATAAACATTTCGCAAATGGGACACCAACTGGGAAACACGCCGTAGCAGGCGGAGACAGCTCCAGTAACCCAGGGATGGGAGTAATACACCAATTTTCCTCAACACATTGACCCTGAGTCCAGGTCCTCTAAGCGAGCTGCTTAACCACACTCCTGAGATACTCACAACCCAATTCCTTTAGAGGGCTAGCAAAGTTTTTGTCAGGGGCCGTGACCGAACTAGGGTCTAAAGTCCATCTAATGAAATATGTGCCCTAGAGCGGAGAGCAAAACAGCTCCCTACCGGGGATCGTCACATATTTCAAAAAAAAAAGGCATAATTTAAAACACGTGACAGTTCGACGCAGATGTCCAAGAGCAGGCCAATAGGACATGGGGATGACCAAATTAGGCCAGTGTTATCGATAGCTGTCACATGCGTATGTGACAAAACATCTACTTCACTGCAAAATTCATTCCAAAAATCATTGCCAAATTCAAGTTCAAACCATCGTATAAAGAAGAACAACAACTTTGATCGATAACTGGCACTGATAATATGAACATATGCGAGCGGTTGCGTCATGTTTTTGCGATCTGAGAGCTTTAATGTGCATGCTTTCGCTTCGCTTGTAATCAACTTGAAGAAGAAGTAAGCATGTACCTCGTATGGAAAGATATCAAGTGATAAAGTACTTCAGAATTACTTCGGTTGACAACTCATGTATACGCCACGCCGTCAAATTCTGCTTACATAGAATCATGTCGGTAACTATACATTTCCTATGGAATGGCTTCAGAAAGCATCCTTGGCTGTCCAGTCTCTGACGAAGACGACAAGGCCGAAACGTTGGCCGATTCAAGTGAATTACCACCTTCGTGGCGGCTTTAAGAAGAAACGCATATAAATAAATAAACAATAAAATGAATACATAAGTTGGTAGATAAGACAATTGAATTAACAAATAAGTAAATAAATAAATAAATAGGTATAATAAGTAAAATTAAATAAATATGTTGAAGGATCGATTCACATTTGTACGATTGACTTTTCAGACAGCTTTATACAACTGATGATTAGCTTCAGGAATTAGTTGAAAACCGATATCATATTTTAGGAACGTCTAAAAGCAATATATTATTTCGAAGGCTGGTAATCGTACGTGACATGGGCAGGATCCGATCCTATAGACCGTGAAAGTGTTGTGATAGCGCTTTTAGCCGCTTAACCACACCAAAAGCTTACAATTTTACGAGAAGAGAAAACCTGCTGCTGCGATCATCCAAAATCGCTTACGATTTCTCAAAAATCAATATCCATAAACGTTAGCCAATAGTAGAGATTGAAATCAGCCCTGTCATGCGATGAATCGTATCGTGGTTTTGCTCGATTGAATTGGGTTCCCTCCTTCCATCAACCGGTTATTGATTGGCTTTTCAGATAGCGGTGTATAACTATTGATCACTGATCAATCGTTTGCATTCTTTCAGTATAAGCAGAAGCGATTCTCATCTCACACATCAGTAAGGCCTACTTTGAGCCAACAACGATGAAAAGTTTATTGTGGTTGAATAAAAAAATTCCAAAATCGTTTTGACACCTTTGGGGAACTTCCAAAATCGTTTTGACACCTTTGGGAAACTTCAATGTGATCAATACGATAGAATAGATTCTGCCATGAAAAGGGGTGAACACACGAGAAAGGGACGTGGATGGGTGGAGATGCGGGAGGAAGAATCCAGTGCTTCACTGATCTGCAGATACGACCCCCGCCCTCCCCCTGTCGAGGTATCCTCGACTCCCGGTGTACCCTGACCACATTCGGGTGGGGCCCTGTGTGTTTTTTCAAAGAATTCCAGTCAGCATTGCGATTTGAGAATTGATAGAAAACGTGAACAAAACTGTTCAATTCACCAAGGCCAATGGAATGAAGTTTGAAGAAAAAACCCCATATGGTCATGAGAGTTACGCGGCCATCTTGCATGTCCCCTATTCTAAAAAAAAGGGAGATTCACACAATGGACGTCCTGAATTGAACAATCTCAGCTACCGCATGCAGCAGGCTATAATGGCATCCAAGTAGGGACCTTCCCTTTAATTTTCGATGAAGATCCCCATTTCACAAAACAATCGACCAGGGGTGTACCCTTGTGTCAGGATTTCGCACCGCGGCATGTCGCAAGCGAAGCAATGCGAGCGAGCTAAAGGCGCCATGTTGTTGGCTATAGAAGCGACTACAAGTCAACTGTGTATCCCGCCACTAGCATTACCGTTTAATCGTTGTAAGAGGGTGTGTACCCCTATGTCAGGATTGTCGCACGACGACGAGCGGCGTGCAACGCAGTGTGTGCGAGCTATGCGCGTTGCGGTTGTTGGGTCTTAGAACGATTACACGGTAATGCTATGGACGCGATACGCAGTTGACTTGTAATCGCTCTGGGACCCAACAACATGGCACCTTTAGCTCGTCCGACTTGCTTCGCTTGCGACATGCCGCGGTGCGACAATCCTGACATAAGGGTACATACCCGTTGTAAGACCCAACTACCGCGACGTGCATAGCTCGCACACACTGCGTCGCACACCGCTCGTCGTCGTGCGAAATTCTGACATAAGGGTACACATCCATCGGTCAACAGTAGGAAGAATTGTACTAGCGGCACGGAAATAAAAACACTGGCTTAATTAGGTCCCCATGGCTGGTACGATCCATGGAACTTATAATGGACGTGGTGATTCAAATGAACCTTCCATGGCATTCTAAAAACTCTCCCAAGGGTAATGACAACGTTATTTTGACACAATGGCTGAAAAAAGGGGTTTTCCCAATCGAGGACATTGCCATTGAGCAGGTGACCTGTATGGCCACGAAAGTCACGAAGCCACCTGAATCGAGAAAGTCCGTAATTCAAACAATAGTCCCGTGATTAATGATCGATGCGATACAGTGCCATCGGCCGATTGATCACTTGCGAGATTAGATTCAAACTTATGGAATATTGAAAATACTAAATATTGATCACTAAACTGCTTTAAAAAATTAATAAATTGCAGAAGATCAAAATTCCCCTCTAATTAGCCCACAACGATCTAGTGGCAAACATCAGTAGTATGAGGCTTGATAGTGTAAATAGTGTAAGACCTGCTCCGAATTAGACCCTTAAACCCGCTCACCAAGACTATTATGTTCATATGAGCGATCACGGTGTCACATGCCTGCCAAAATCATTTTGAGCACAATTATCTAATTCTGAAGGCGAAGGTGGTGCAGTGATAAGTGACGACGCTCTTACTCTCATGGTCCAGGGATAAAATTCTGGACCAGGGCTCGACCATACGAGGCCTTCCAACCCTCTGGGGTAGATGAATTGGTGGGAGGCTCGTCTGGGGTATAAAGCCTGAGTTGCACACAGGGCCATGCGTTGCGTCGAAATATGTTAGAAATGATTAGGAATACGTCCCTTTCAAACCCACTCCGACCACCACACGACCTTCCCTACCTGTAAGAAACATGACTATCGATTGCCCACATTTTTTAGGGAATGCGTAAAAAATCACTTAGAAAACTATGGTCCGAAGATTCTCAGCAGTGGTTTCAAAATAACAACAAGACCCCCTCTTTTCCAGCCCACAGTACGACCCTTTGTTGAGGATACCTCGGCAAAGGCTGGCCCATGTGCAGGATAGAACATATACAGATGTCACTACGATCCTTATCGGGAGTAGAAGGCGTGGCGCATTCGATACCATGGCGGGAAAACAGAATAATGTTAGCGGTTCAACTTTTCGCTGTAATTCTACAACCAGGACAACATCTATAGGATTTTTGATCGTCATGAAGTAAATAAGAATCGATCAAACTCATTGACATGTGCTTCGGGACCAACTCCTTTCTATTTGAAGGCAGTGATAGGGGTAATTCGGGCCGAATACGGAAAGATCCGTCAATATGAAGGTTGAGGTCCTCAATAGTACGGAAGTGAAAAAATAACCGAATGGAACGGTCAAAAACTTGAGAAATAAGACCCCCTTTCCGACTTTTACTCTCAAAATGGGCGGGTCGCCCGAAAAAGGCGGCTGGCATAAAACAAGTGGTACCTTTTGAAGAGGACGGCTCTTATAAAGTTCAGAGGCACACTTTCTCATTGGAAATTTCGTCACATATAGTCTTTTAGACACCTAGCTTTCATTTGCGTGACCCAGTTTAGGAGTTCCCATTACCCACATTACCCCTATCCTTGTCTTAAAGCCCTATCGTTTATAAAGACCCATGAGGCCACAATGACATGTACTGTACAAGAGCACACGAAATAGCTATTGTATGGGAATGCTGTATGATTACGATGTGAAATGAAAAGACAGGACAAGTTGCGGAAACTCGCTCAGCATCGTCGTCGTCGTCGCTGTAGTTTTTTGGACAGATTTACACCCCAGGTCTGCACAGACACCACACGCCGTCACACCACAGATACACACACACGCACACACATACACGCAGCGAGGCACCACCATACCTCTTCCTCGGCTGACGATGGTTTCGCTATGCGCCGCCGTTTCAGTGTGTGTTCGAACGGCCGCCCGCCGCCGTTGGACGATTACAACGACGGTACAATGAGAATGAGACCGACCAAATGAGCGACCAGAACTCAGACACACGAACCCACAGACGTTCCACAAGTCGCCCTCTGGCTCCACCGCACACCACCACACAGCAGCTGCGACGTGGGAATTTTGAGAACACGTTTCCGAGAAATTGATGAGAGTAACGAGAAGAGCAGCAGGAAAAAACTCCTTGTACACTCTCATAGACATGTGTTGTGCTTGTACTGACATTGTGGATGCAAAAAATGACAAGCAAAAGACGAAATAAACAAGTAAATAGGTGAACAAGTGAATGGATAGACAAAGAAGTAGGAAAATAGATAGATCGGTCTGCGAGATTGTATAGGTATTGCAGGGAAGAAAATAGTATGATAGAACTCTTCGTAAACGTCATAGACATGTGTTGTGCTTGTAATGACATTGTGTGTACAATAAATGAATAAATAAAAGACGAAGAAAATAAATAAACAAGTAAATAAATGAATTTTATGAAAATGGTTGCGGATCCTGCGACGGCGCGGGATTAATGCGAGGAAGAAGAATGGATAAATAAATAATAAATAAGAAAATGAAAAGCTCGGTCTGCAAGACTGTATAGAAATTTTAGGAAAGGAAACAGTAGCAAGTAAAAGGAAGGGAAACGAGGTAGGCTGTATAAGGAAGTGGTCTGAAAAGCGGTACATTAATGAGCAAACAGTAGAACGGTGATGGAGAAGGGGCATCCCCTGTTGTGATGATTTTCGGAAGATTTCAAAAGCGGCTGAACAGTTAGGGATGCGCCACGCACAAGTTGAACGATCCTTTGCTACATGGGATCAGCAATGGAAAGAGATAATTGTTTTTGAGATAAAAAGGAAAAAAAAAAACACTTCTCAGGGGAATTTGAGAAGAATAGAGGCCCATGATGGAGGAGGAATCAGCGTTACAAGCACGGATTGCTGCGCGCTCAGTCAGGCCCTTTCTTGACACAGCTGTAAGAGCTGCTCTGAGCATCGAATTGCTTCATACATCAAAGTTATATTAGGTACAACATGGTGTGAAGGGTCACTGTAACAGGGTAAGTAACGGCCTGTACCGCTTATAATTTGTCTTGGCTCATCAGTTAGCTTGCGTTTAGAAGATTATACTACCCAGATAGTTCAATAGAACATCTCTTCATACAGTCCTAGCTGTATATGACCCCATACCCAAAAAGACCTATCTCTGAACCCCATGCTCTTTTTTTCATACCTGTCCTCTTTCCTGACGATTTACTCCTCCCTCATTACTACCATCACTGATTCGATCACCCCCCCCCCCTTTACGCCGTAACCAAGCAAAAAAAGCCGTGACGTTCGTTGAACTCTGATGGAAAGCGGAGATACGGAATGTGGAAAATCAGTCAAAAAAACTCAGCAAGGAGTGGAACCAAGGCGACAGGCCTGAGTGTTGCTCACGTACATGCAAGTTACCAGTACCAGTATTTTTAAGTAATATTTTCTGATGAGTCATTATTTTATGTAAACCAAGGCATTTCGTGAAATGTTGCATGCAGGCTGTAAAATGGGTGTGGCAAACGTGTATTTCAAAAGGTGGTCGCTACATAATCTTTGAGACCTGCATGACTCTTTCAAAATTCCTTCGAGTCTTCGCTTACTGTTTTTTTATTTGTTTCATGAATCAGTGCTAATTATGCCATTCATTATTTCACTGGAAAAGAAGAGACTTCATAGAGAAGATACCGTTCCTATTCAAAACTTCAGTTACTGCTTTCTTTCTCTGAAAAATGCCGCTGTAATTAAGAGAGCACTTAACTTTAAGGCTCTCTGAATGTCACCGTGGGGGAAGAATTCGAACTACGTTTTTACCGCTGACAGCTGTCTGAATGTTGCTGGGCGGGAATTCAAGCAATTTGCCGTTCTTCCAGATTTCCGATTTCTGCTTTTACTGAAGGAATTTTCTCAGTTCTTCTCTTGTTTCCGCTCATGTACAGTATTTAGTGGAGTGATATTAGGAGTAATCAAAATAGCGGAATTTCTGTGAATGATTTCTTTAGGATTGGATGTAAATAACGGAAAAATTTCCAAAAAAAACAAAGGATGATCTAAGAAAGCTTTGGAAAAGTGCTCGTCACTGAAAAGTGATGAGTCATAGTGGCGGATCAAGCTATCTCATGTAACAGTGATGTCACCTTGGGGAGTTCATGAAGAGATAAATATCATGAGGGAGCAGAAAACGAATGACTAATGCTCAAAACGTGTCACTAAGTGGAAAGTTCATGGAGAATTGAGAGTTTCCTGGAAGCCAAGGAGATGAGTGAGTGTGACAGCTACACCATCTAATGGATTCTGGAAACTGGACAGAATTGAAAATGGGCAGTAAAGCTAATAAACAGGTCCTTGCACTATAAAGATATTCCAGTGTAAGACGAGTACATGGCGTATCCCGGAGGTTCATAAGACGAGTACATGGCGTATCCCGGAGGATCACTGTGAGTCAATTGAGGGAGAAACTTTTTATAGGAAAGGATATTTTACGGTATAGTCCGAACTGCATGAAATAATCAAACTTCAGCAATGATTGATCTGCAAAGGATGCGCCACGCACTCAATTTCGTTGCACAATGGTTAAAACATTCGCAAACTTTTCAAGGTGGTCTGTTTGTGAGTCAACGGTGTGGGTCAACAAAATGTTCTAGATATGGCTTTCTCAACGACAACTTTGTTTAATCTGTAACTGTGGAAGGCTTATGTAATAGGCCAGACTCAAGCTTCGAAACGGCGATGAAGTGGTGCTGCTTTCGCCCAGGGTCAAGTTTTCCGAGGAGCCCTTGAGAAAGAGTCGTTGTGCCACGTTGTGGCCTGGCTATAAAAGGCAAAGTGATAGGAGGGAATGTAGCGCTATGAATATCGGTATATTACGAAATTCATTACAGAACTTATCGAAAAATATTGCTTATTTCATGCAAAACAAATTTCACGTAATATTTTCAGATGAGTCATTACTGGTATGTACATAAACGAGGACTGTAGATGAAGTCATGAGCAAAGTCATGTAAACAAAAACTATAAGGCGAAGTAAATAACTTCAGCGTAATAACTGCCTAATGAAGGTAAACAAGTACGGAACTGAGGTGGTAACCCCTTCAACAACAAGTATATTATAAGTAGATGATTAAGTGATGGTCACAAAAATAGGGTCGAGTGTATGAGGGAGGATGGGGATCTTATAATAGCAGGCAGGCACAACGGAAACGTCTGAGACTTATGCTGGCCTCATCACTGATGTGTGATTGATTATGATCGATACATATTTTATTATTATTTTATTATTGTTGATACTGATATCACTACTGCTACTAATTTTATCGTTATGACTATGCATTGATTACTAAGTATTCCTGGTATAAGTCTATCGACATTCTTCTGCATTCTTATTTTCCTGCAATTTTTCAGAAAAGAAATGCGATCCCACCTCCACTTCGATTCGTGAGTGCTACCTCGACTACATAATTTATCAAGGAAGCTCCCTTTGATAGAAAGGGGTGTCAAGTCCATATCAGGTGCAGGGTTAGGTGCTCGAAAGCGACCTTCAACACCATGAAACATAGCCATTATGCGCATAATCAATCGGAGTCTCGAGGACATTAGATTCGCGGAAGTCCCCCCCCCAATGACTTAAAGACACCAGGAGGGGGTAATTTTGGCTTACTGTAGAACAGACGTAGTGTGGACGAGTTCGAGTGGCCGCCATTGCACAAACTCACCAATTTGACGCCTTGGCATGGTGCCAAAAGAAGATGGTTCTATTATAGATTTGTTTTTTCCTTTTAGTTTTTACTTTGTTCTTTCTTATATTGTTTCTAGATGTACTTACAGGTCAAATAAAGTCGGGGGGGGGGGGGTGGGGGGGAAACGCAAAATTTTCACCCACGTCAAAGCTTCTTTCCCTTCCTAGGGTTAGGCTAAAGCAGATGAGACCGATGCTTTGACAGATGCTTTTTAATGTGGGAGGAGGGGATATCAATTTTAGCCTAAGCCTAGTAAGGGAAAGGAGCTTCGACGTCGACGCAAAGTTGCGTCTCCCCCCCCCCCCCCCCGACTTTATTCGACCCTTCTGAGATTTTCAGCTATAGAAATGCATAATTAAGAAGATCTATAAGTAAACAAGTAAAATATGTCACTAGAAACAGTCTAAAGAAGAAATAATTCAAAAATAAGGTTACATCAGGCCGAAGACAAGCTTTAAAATGAACGAAGCGTGGCTCGGCCATGGAAGCTTGCAGTTCGGACGGAAGCGCGCCCTGGGGGCAAATAGCGCTCTATGGCGCGTTTTTTAACGCCGTTTTCGTTACACATTGTACCTACCGAACCCATATGTTTGTTTTCAGACGCCATTGTTTTTGTAAACGTTATTCCGCCCTTGCCCCCCTCCCGGTGTCTTTAAAACTTCAGCGGTTGAGGCAACTTGGAGATCAGTACGGTAGGCGAAAGAATTTTCTTCCATGAGCAGCGATAGCCATATAAGTGGGGCTGCTGATCCGTTCCTATCATTGAAGATACTCGTGCAAAAATCAAGTATGCAAGCGTGCAGGTGTTCTTGTGTTTTTAAGATTTATTTTATCATTTTATAAGTCGCTGGCGGCTTAATCACCCACCGGCCATGTGACTATTCCCCGCATATCCTGTGAGTGTTAACATTACAGGATCCACGCCCAAAAGGAAAGGGAGCGACATTTGCTGTTTAACACTCTTTCTCACCCCTTATCACTCACTATCACTTTTGATAATTGCATTGATATATTTGCTGTGATCCGGCCTCAGATGAATCCCACAAAACGCCCCCATAACAGAGATAACCTTGCCCTTTCCTCTACTACTCCTGAAGCGGGCGATATGATATAAAAAGTGCACTGTGAAGTAAAAGAGAGGGGCTTCATCGAGAATGAATAAGTGAAGTGGAAAAAGCCGCTCTTGCGCTCCGCCAGTCCATCAGTTCGGTACCTACAGCTGCCTATCCCTTTTCTTACCCTCTTGCTATTCAACCAGATCACATTTACAAATGAACGACAAAACGAATTCCGTCTCAAATATTCCTTCCACGGAATTCCACTACTCTAATTAATTCATAAATTTTCACCACAAAGCGATTGCATGGCGTATCCAGATGAAAGTTGATTAACATAGCCAACTTCACTTAAACAGCACCCAACCACTTAGATGTTCTCATTGAAGGCTAATAATGAAATTCGTAATGCAGCCATAGCTATGGACATTGGTCTGCAGGTAATAATACTTGGCGAACAACAGCTCGCCCCATCGCGTCGACAACAACGGGCATTAGCAAGGAGACCTGACCAATTGATTATAATGCACAAGTGAAGCAGGAAACAACAGATCTTTGCAGAACAGCAAGGGGCGGATTGACACTTCCCCAAAGGTATCGGGAGAGGGGGGGGGGGGCAAGGAAGGAAAGCGTATGTCAAAACACTGTCTCTGTAGGCGAATATTTGAACTTAGAAAAGATAACGGGAAGCGAAAATCACGTTGAAAAACGCGTCTTTGGGGCGCTATTGCGATTTTAGCGTGATTCACCTCTGACTGTACGCTTTGGGCGCGCCGACTCCACTGTCATTTGGTGTCACGTAGGGTGATTTTGATTTCTCCCATGACGATGTCCAATTTGCGAAGCAGCACACAGCAAAATACAAGTGAAACCATGAAAGGAAGAATAAGCGAAAGAGTGAGAAGAAAGGTGATTATAATAACAGAGAAAGCCAAAGGAATTCACACTAGACGTCATAATATGGTGTTGCAGCGTAACGAACTGCAGGACACCGAAAACCCATACCGTAACCAAAATTGCGCCCTCCTGCTGTTTTTAAAGAGTCAACGGGCTGGCTTAGGGTATCGCAAGGATCGCGGTCAGATTGACCACGATAGACAGAATTGATCAAATAATCAGATAACTCAGAAGAAGTCATTTTTGAACGCTCATTCCCTCTAGAGAGCCAGAAAATATCATGCAGCAGCACCCTATTAGGCCACGGTTAGCCACCGATAGTAGATAGTAATGGCCATAGTTGAGTGGGCTTCAGGACCAGAATAACTCTAGGGACCACGGCCATGGATCGGGTATGGATCAAGAAAACATCAGCGGAGCGTGAACGGTGGTCGCGTATTTTTTAACTACTCATTTTGTAAAGAATTTTGGAAAAATGAGAATTATTCTCACAAAAAGGTAGTCAATGGTTAAGATGAAAGTTCTACCAAACTACGTGGAATTAAAGAATTTGAAAATCGCGGAGGCATTGAATGCGCATTTGGTCTATGAGATAAATGTTGTTTCAAGGTTGAGTGGGCTCTGACTGACACCACGAGGGATATCTGTCCACTCGCACAACTTCAACCCATTTTTTTTTACAAATTTCAAGTATACCACTGACTGTATTTTGCAATTTAAAGTACTCATAAACACTCCTAAACAGAGCGATGGTATTATAGAATTCAATCTGAAAAGTGGTTAACCACAGCGACTTTGGGGAATTTGATGGATCTGGATGGGAATCGATCCAATTGATACATAAATAGCGTTAGCCGTCACCTCACCATATGAAAAATTGATTTTTTATTAAAAAGAAGGAGAGGATTGGAAACAGGTCTAATTTTCGTAAGACGATGTTCCTAGTGAAAGGAAAAGTGAAATCGGCCTCTAAGGGGATCGATGACCCGAAAATTGTTTATGATCGATGGAGTGAAAGTGGGGTAACGAGACGGGGGGTACGAAAATCCACGTGTGTTCCATATTCGAATATATGGTATCGAGGTCACTTGAAATATTTTCTAGAATTCCGCGGATTGCGCCATGTTATCGTTCCCCTCGTTGGATTGCCAGTGTTATGGTTACGTGTGCATGCATAGAGCGATTACTGGGCTAGCGGATCTACCAACTGGATGGCCCGAGCGCACGATTCGATGTTTGGTTGTTTGGCGACGACCATCACCGCGACCATGCTACTGGATCAAACATCACTGACCATTAATGGGAGAGGGGGACTGGTATCGCATTCACAAGGAATGAGTGGCTTTCTGCTAGGGGGAGGGGGGGGGGGGGGGCGGGGAACCAAAAAGGGTTCGTCTGTGGGCCATCTCTGAACATTTACGAACTCGAAATCTTCCCAGGATCACAAGAAAGGATTCAGCAAAAGAAAATTGGCAAGAAATTACTTAAAAAGGGGATGACGTGCAAGTGTTCCGACCAGTGTTCCGGGAGGTCAGGCCACCAGTGTTGTGTGGCGGGCAATCCACTATAGAAACTACGAAATTAACATTCTCATGAGACTAAGACTTTCTATTATGAACCATCACAATAACTAGCTTCCACCTGTGGATCGTATCCGCTTTCAGTTAGAAATCGTGTTTAATGGAAGATGACACAACTTAAGTATTCAATGGAAATGTGCACGTAAAATGAGTTTCTCTGTTACCCATATAATTATGTTATATTTGCTCAATGAGTGCCGTATGCTAAATCACGCAAAAAATAAGGATCCGGCTAAGATACAGCTCCTCAAAGTGGCGGCCGGAAGGGCGGGGCTCGGAGCAAATGCCCTTCCGCGTTCGCCACAATCGAAGACGAAGAGTGGGACTGTTTACATAACATTCTCTTCCCACTATGCGTCTCCGACCACGGCGGACGGCGGGGTGGGCATTCGCCCTAAGGCTTCACCGCCATAGTCGTTGCTTTGAGAAGCTGCATCTTAACCGAATTCTCACTTTTTTGGGTGAAACTTTGCATGGGACCGTTGCTAGGCAAATACAACATAATTCTGCAGGAAATAGAGATTACCTTTCCTTGCATTATTCCTTTAACTTACAAATATCCAACTTTATTGTATATTTAGCTCACAAATATGGTCTTTATTCTTTGGCCTTTATCTTTGACAAAGTAAAGCAGCGACGTAGTCAAGATCTTGAAATTAGTAGTAAATCAATGGTCTTATGAATCAAATCCACTCATGGATGACCTGACCCCACACTAGTAACCGGAACACTTGCCACACGACCAAGAAAAGGTCTAAAAAACGTCGGTAGAAGGAGAGGTTGGTAATCAATACTTTTAGTAGTCTAAGGCTGAATAAATACAAATTGTCGACTATGTTAAAAGGCCCCGATCTATTTGAAGTGCAAGGCAGCGCCCCCAGCTCCTGCACTCTTTTGTTTACAAACACATTAAGGGCATTTGACTAGCTGCTACCGAAAAGCACTGACAAGTTCAGGATATTTGATTATACAGAGCAGATAGATAAATTACAATGAAAAGACCGCGGAGTAGAAGCGCGCTGCAGGCACACCGGGGAGACTGAAAGAACAGCAACAGGTAGAGCTGGACCTAACGACTACCATCCGGTCGAGCTGACTTAAGGATTCGACAAACCTAACTAGAAGTGTTTGAACCGGTCCTTCTTGTAGCTCGCTAGTCGAAGACTCGGGAAGTGGACAGAACTCTCAAACATTAGCACACGTCATCAATCCTTCCTGCTCCCAGTTACAAACCAGAAGAGATACATGAATTTCAGAAAATCAGTCATTTGAGACTAAAACAACTGACATTGTGTGACTCGTTCAAGAAACAAAATAATTGCTTTTAAATTTCTGACTGGATCAAAAAAAAAGCAAAACAAACAAAGTCAATGTATTCGAAAACAAAATATATCTCGACAAGAGCTCTTCATCTCCCCACCGAGAAAACAACTTATTGCACTACCACATGATCGAGCAACGCCCCCATAAGGTTCCGGCATGCACCCCACACCCCCAACCTCTCTTGATTTCTGCAACGGGTGTCAAAAGCGAGTAATTTTGCTCACATCCGCCAGGTATACAAGGCAGGGTAATGAAAGAGACAAAAGTACCGGAAAAATATTCCTGGAATGTTCCTCTAGAAGCAGAAACAAGCTGTGACTCACTACTTTCACCGACACAAAAATATGCAGCCTTCAGTGAGCTTAGTCGGGCTATAGAGCACCTACGGCATCAGGGTCTACCTTAAACAGCAGAGTCAGCTTCCGTGGTAGGTCTTTTGTGGGAAGCTTCTTGAGGACGAACCCTCATAAAAGTCACAGAGCTTCCGCTGCTTGGACAACGGTGCTCTGACGGAAGTGGGATTTTTAATGCCTCAAACCTGCCTTCGTAGGGGTTTCAATGGTAATGGCACATTCTGGTTTTTGGAAACGAAGGCCTTTGGGAACCCGGAAAAATGGATTTTTTAAAAACACCACTCAGTATGAATCCCTTTAGGTACCCAGTGTGAACGGACCTTAGCAAGATTGTGAACAAGGGTGGCGCAACCTCGGATTTTGCCGAGATGAGTTGACACATCAGGTTCCCTCGTAAGAACCTCCCGATCTGCCCATGCAGAAGGCTTACATAATCAAGGTGGCTTTTTTCCAACAATTTTATTAAGCGCAAGCAATAATAAAATTTGAGTAAAACGTGTTCAAATAATTATTCGGGAGCGTTTTCACCATCATAATCAAGGACTGCTTCCCATTTAGTAGTGGTCGAAACGTCAATTTTCACTGCAGAAAAACGCAACAATGAAGAGCCACATTAATTATGCACCAACCTGATACATCGTCAGGCTCTGCTGAAGTTCGACTAATATAGTGTTGAAAGTGGAGGCGAATAAATCACTATTTTTTGTACCCCCTGCAGTTGCTCAGTAATTTCCCTTCCCCTCTTCGTCCATATTCTTATTTTTCTTATTGCGTGCTTTATTCTGAGAACTTTCTTCATCCGAATTGGTGGCGTACCAAGTGCATCAAAACAAATGAATAAATGAAATATAAGCGATCAAAAATGCTATTACTGACCCTAAAAATTCTAGTACTACCCCGATTGGATGCTTTATTTGGCCATCTGTCAAAAGCCATTTCTCAAAAGCCATCAAAAACTGAATGAGCAAATAAACAAGCCATGACAAGCCATGTGAGGAAAGAAGCCGGTACACAGAACCTAATAAAAGGGTGGAATCTACTGTTCTCTTCTCCGTTGGCACAATTAATCGAGAAAACACGATAACTAATCAATTATCGATCGATGCACCACAGCTGCTATGCAAACATCAGATACCAAATGGTAAAGGGGTTATATTCGGGTACAATGCAAACGTGATTGACAACGATGACCGAGCCGGCTGACCAAACGCTAAATTCATTTTTCGAGCCATTCAAGGAGAAATAAGCCGAGAGCGACAAAGTGATGAATGAGGAATGAATGAATGAGGAGCGAAAAATGAAAAAAATTGAAAGTAACGGTAGGAGAGTTCTATGAAAGTGGTTTTCAGCTCACTCTTGTTTGAAGATGATGGGAAATGTAAAGCAAACCTTCTCAATGAAAAAGAAAATCGTGATGGATTCCGCCAGAAAGTAGGAAAAATAAAGGCTAAACATGAAAAAAAACGAAAAGTCAAGGTAAAGTGTTGTGAAGCGTACCTGCCGAATTGCCCACAAATTCCTCTGCGGCAGTCTTCGGTTGCGACGCGGCGGCCGCTACGACTTGATGCGATGGCACAGGAATGGCTGCGGAGCGGCTCAACTGCCCACACGGAGACGCTCTACACGGCGACTAAAAACGCTTGATTATTTTATAGAAATCACATTAGGGGTTGAATAATTGCGATATTTTCCGAGAAATTCAAAAAGCTACATTGCAACGAAAACGATACCAATTAAACGTAAATGAACAATGTGAAGACAATTTGGTTTCCGAAATTCATTTCAAAAGACTCAAATGTTACACAAAGTGAGGACAAAAATTCAAGAAAAAGAAGAAAAAATGGGGAAAATTCGAGCCTACAGGCAAGTATTAGGTTGATTCATAATAAATCGGACAAATGGTAGTGATGATTTCTAGAGATCATAACTCAGTAACGAATTAACGAAAATGGACGCGCGAGGTACCGTTGGAATGAGTATGAAAAGCTCTTCAAAGCACCGCAAAATAATCACTCCAAAGTAAATTCATTCCGCCACAATGCCGCACGATTTCAAGCGGTCCAGAGACCACATCCGCAACGTCATACTATTTATATCGCTATCTGGCCAGGAACCCGCGGATATCGGCAGACGTCTGAAAGAAGTTCACAAGGAGCATGCCCCCGCCAGAAGTACACTGTAGTTGTAGCATTCGAAGTTTGCGTCAGGCGACTATTCCATCGAAGACGAAAACCGCGGTTGGTGGAGCGTACACGGCGTAGAGTACTGGGAGCTGCTCGATGAAGGTACCACAGTATCCGCCGACGTCTACGTTCGTCAATTACGAGAACTGAAGGCCAATGTCCAAAGTTCGCTACGGCGGCGGTCACATGTCTACTTCCAGCACGACAACGTGTCTACTTCCACAGACCGCACTTCGCAAGATCGACCAAGGCCGAGCTGCTGTCGTACAGTTGGACCGTACTTCTATACCCACCGTACTCCCCAGATCTGGCCCCTTCAGATTTCCACCTTTTCTCCCACAGCCAACGCCACCTGGACGGCCAAGACTTCAAAACTCGCGACGAGGTCAAGGCGGCACTCGGCAACTTCTTCGAGCTCCAGCTTCCGGCCTTCTGGAGCAAGGGCATCCATGATCTGCCTATACCGTGGCAGAAGGTCATCGATAAAGATGGAGTATATTTCAAGTGAATCCCTGTTGTCGTAAAAAAGTTGTACGACAATGATTAAAATTGGTCAATTTGTCCGATTTATTATGAATCAACCTAATATTTGGCGTCCGGTACCGTTTTCGAGCTCGAAATAGACAATTGAATTCATTTTGTATATTGACAATTTTTGAAAGGAGCAAATTGATTTGTACCCCACTGCCGTACTGCTGCCACGTAACTTATTCTTACCTCCTCAATGGGAGTGGAGCAGCGAGGTGCATGCATATACCTACATATATGTACTCGCTTTTTTCCAAAAACTGCCAATCATACTCTATATAAAATAAAATAAAATAAAATAAGCTGCTATATTTCTGCCTTGAGAAAGGCGATAGTCGCCAAACGCTCGTCGAAAGGTTCAAATTTCCCTTGCAATACTGTTGAACCTTTTGAACTTTTGAAATAAATTTAGGAGCCTCAAATTGTTTTCAGACATTTAGACTAGCATGAGGCTATGGAACAGAGCACTAAATAAAAAATGTAGAAAAAGAAATCAGGAAATACCTGAGTACCACACGTCCTAGAACTGAATAGAGCTGATACTAATCAATGAATAGCAAAATGAAAAAGAAAAATCAATATTGAGGTGTCTGAACAGCGTGGAATAGGACTCAGCAACTCCGAAATCGTGACTGAGAGACATCTGCTAACGGGTTATAGCAGATGAACGGCCGGTGGCAGACGATTAGTCATATTTTGAGAGGCGATGGCATGGTTCAAACAATATAAATTAGTCTATGGGAAAACGTTTGCAGGTATCGCTTGGGTTATGGGTTGAATTATAGAGGTTTCGATTCTACGAAACTCCTGTAGTATGCGGCTCTTCAAGCCATTCACAGGAGCTTCAAAGGAAACAGGCAACCTGGTTGACAAATATAATATTCAGCATAAAGGGACAAGCGATGAAGCTTTCGGCGGTAATTAATCCTTGTTGGGATGCGCCGTGCATTCCAGGTTCATCCAAATTCCACGTGAAAGGAGAGTGCGGTTTGACCTATACAATGCCTGTGGGAGACAGCCGGTTCCTAGTCCGCAAATTTGCTAATTCCTTTCAAATCCACTCTAGCACATACAGTACATTAACAGAGACACGAACAGGACCGAAAGCTTCTCTCTATTCCAATGCAGAAATCGGAAAACCGGAAGAACAGCAGCTCATCCGAATTCCCGTCGAGCAACGTTTGGGCAGTTGCCGGCGAAAAGACCGCAATTCAAATTTCGCGCCCGATGCTAGTTTGTTTCTCACTCTGCATCCCCGACAATGTGACCGTCGCCTTTTTGTTCCTACAGCTCCCGTGGCCGCGTCAACTTTGACGCCCCGGACAGCCGGACGCCAATTGAGGAGTTACAGTAGCGCTCAAAAGTATTCGGCCAAACGGTTTTTTACTTGGGTTTTTCACTTGTAACTTTTTTTGCGACTGGACCGATCTAAGTGAAATTTTAGTATGTTGTACTTGGATACACTGCATACTTAATATACTATTTTGGCGCTCAACGGTATAGGTTACGCGGTTATATGAAATTTTTTGTTTTTGGAGTGTCATCTATGTCGTCCGCTGTGCCGCTGTCATCAAAGGTCGTGGTCTTTCTACAAAATATTAATGTTCTCTGAGGCTTGCTCGTTTTGTTTTTGTAAAGAAAGCCGTTCTTCTTGACCAAGCCTTTTACTTTTTGGGTGGTCTTGTAGTAAATTCTTGTAAAAAACCATGAAAAGTGTCAAGCGGCACTCAAGTAGAAGGAAATGTTGACATTAGGTTCAGGGACCACATATTAAAAATTTGTCAAATTTGGTCAAGTAGAATAAAAGTTATGACAAAAAGTGTTTGGCCGAATACTTTCGAGCGCTACTGTATATCTAATGTAAGCAGGATTCTTGTTTTTTTTTGGTGAAGCCTTGCACGTGGCCCTTAGTAAACAGAAAAAACATAAATATATGGGTAGAGATGGACATAATTTCCCGTAGATTACTCCTTTAAGTTAAAGCGGAGTAATATTCGTTACACTTCCGTGAACGACAGTTAGAGCACTAATAGCTCGTCATTGCTGGCTGTCTAATTTTATGCCCACAGAAAAAAATGCCCAACAATTACATGTAGTAAACTGCAGTCGCTAACAAAATGCTACATGAAATGTGCGGCTGATGTGTAGAGATAAGGAATCAACAATCACACACCCGAGTATGACGAGGATTAGCGCATCACACAATATGCGCCGTAAACAACAATTGACATCAACAAAAACTGAAGGATAAGGTGAGATGAAGATAGTTAAGCTGTTGTGAAACAGGTACGGGAAATGACGTAGCCGAGGCTCTATGTGCGAGTAATCTTCAATCAACTATTTAAAAATTAAAATAATTAAAATGGTTCGTCCAGTGTTCTATGTCGGCCATGCCCAAGGCGTTATTTACTGACTTCCTATTATTCAGTATTACAAAAGAAGTTGGTACTGAGCTGTCCTCGCTATTTATTAATTGATACAAGGCTTCTGCGATACTTAAAGGGAACGTCCACAAAAAATGAGTTTCTTTGTTACTCATATATCCACATTGACGTCTAATGAGGTCCACATACAATGTTTCACGCGAAAAAAATGAGAATCCGGCTAAGGTACAGCCTCCAAAAATCTCGGCCGGGTGAGCGGGGCCTTGGAGTAAAAGCCTCGTCCCGTTGTCCGCCGCGGTTGAGAACGGAGAATGAGACTGTTCACGGAACTTTCTGTTCCTAACATGCGTCTACGACCGCGGCGGATGACGGCACAGGACACATATGTGCTCTGAGGCCCCGCCCCTTCGGCCGCTACTTTGAGGAACTGTATCTTAGTCGGATTCAGATGTTTTCGCATGAAACTTTGCATGGGGCCCTTACTAGGCAAATACAGCATAAATATATGGGTAAAAGAGGACTAATCTTTCAGTGCACGATTCCTTCAAAAATGGTGGCAAAAAGCGTAGTGTCGACGCCTGTTCTACTGCTCATATCATCAATCCTAGAGCCATCTGTGACGCCTACCGACAAGTGTTAAGTAGCGCACGGCATAAAAAATGGTTTGCAAGGTTTAAAAATGACGTCTCTAACATTGTCAAACTCCGAGATTTTCGCGACGAGGCCTATCGTTGAGGTCAATGTTGCCATTTTTGAATTTTGCAACCATTTTTGACCATTTTTCATGGCTTATGGCACCTTTTCCATAAACGCTGCGAATATCTGTGGATGTTCCAAATCGTTAAGACAACTTTTTCACCTCAACTGTAAGCAAAGTGGAGCAGGTGTCGAAAGTGCAGATTATTACCTACCGGCTATTAAATTTCTAAGCCTTGAAAATTCAGAAAAGAAATCAAATTTCAAAAAATAACAGCACTTCGTAGAACAGAAAAAGCTTCACCAAACGCATATACGTTTCGTTGAACGGCAGAGACAATGTTATGAAACAAAATCGGATAAAAAACTGAAAGAATGTCAATGCACAACCTAATAGGATCCAATCGAAGAGAGAAGAGGTGGAAGTGCGTGTGCAAAAAAAAGCTGAAGAAACAAAAGAAATCCTGTTCGATCGGAGAGTAGAAAGTTAGACAGAAAAAGTAATTGATAAATGACGTGTGTCTGCGTGTAGATGCAAAAGCCTGATAAAAGTGCAGGATGTGTCCGAAAAAATGAAAACCAGATAACGAGAAATCAGTTGCGCGGTATGGAGAGGAAAACTGAGGGAAATTCTCATGAGCAACTCGAAGGGAAGTATGCAATATCGGATTTGATGGCAAAAAATTGTATAGTTTTGAAATAACTACTTTCGGCTGCAACTTAGCTTCATTGAGGGAATGCGGGCATATTACATCGTTAGTAGTTATCGGAACAATTGCTATACCTATAGAACTCGTCATCTTTGAGTGATGGACGTTATCACTGACCGGTGAGAATTTCACTCTCGAAAAGTAGGTCTACCAGAAAGTGAAACGATCTTTTGAACCGGTCGTGAGCAATAAAATCGCTGACGGATGCAGGATAACGTTTTCCTTTGGGTTTTCACGGAAGGAGTCTGGAGAGCACTTCAGTAAGGATCCCATCACTGCAGAGAGTAAACTCCCAGAAAATCCCTTTTTTAACGACATTTAAAAAAATTGCAGCAAGGATGCTGAGTTACGAGCAAAAACTTCGGTATCGGACGCAGAGCACTCTCAGGTGTCGAGGAAAATAGTCGTTTCAGTACGACACCCCTCGACGGGGACCAAATACGACCCCACTTTTTTGACCTCTACAGTACCAGTACCTGGTGCCGATTTGTATAGTTGCAAAGGTTTTATTGATATTATCCTTTCCTGAGGAAAAAAATATTTATTTTACATTTTGTCGCACGATTTGCGGCAGAATACCCTTTGTTTTTCATCTGCTTATTTAAAGTTTTTAATTTTGGTGCTTATCGCTGACCTCTGAAGGTACGACCCCCCCCTCATATCCGGTCAAATACGACCCCCTGTCGAGGAATCCTCGAATCTCGGTGTATCCTGGTCGGACGGGACTTGAGCCTGCACATCATGTATCCTTGGCATATATGCTAATATGCCAAAGCGCTGTTACTCACAACTCAGCTTCCTTGTGGCAAGTTTCGCATCGCCGGCCGCAGCGAATATCATCCGCTAACAAGAACCAGTATATCGATATCAATATTCCAACAAAAAAATTAAGAACAAGAAGAGTTTTTTCTCATTTTTGATTAGTACTGACTTGGATGCATTGTCGCTCGACCTATTATCAATCGAATTCTTTCATTGTTTCATGTGTATCCACACATGCAATGAACATAATCTAAAGCTAGGTATTGCCAGATGTGTTATTGCATGATAAATAATTTCCAAATGGAATCCTTCTGAAAAAGGTAGTGCTGCTCCTCTCAGAAGAACCATTCTCCGAGCCATTCACAAGACTTTGTCTTTACTGTGCTCACCTACGACGCGGGGTTTTGAGTTCTCTGGTCAGCAGCTTGCGGGCAACAAGAGAATCTCTGAGAAACCGATCAGGGTGACATCGTTTGAGAATTTTCTGTATTGAAAGTAATTTGCTTCATAGTGAGCAATGCGAGTCAAGCTGCAGACCGTTTCGATAGTCCATGGTGGCAGTAACAGAAAATCAAAATGAAAAATATATTGTAATATTATAAGGTAATATATGGTAATATCGTATAGCCAGAACGCTATAATAAAAAAGAATAAAGGTTTAGCCTTAATCAATCCCTTGCGGGGTGGGCCGTGCATTCTATAATACTTCCATTCAGAATCGTGGTGGCAGTTGAATGCGATTTGGCCTATACAATGACTTGCGGAGGCCTACCAATGTACAAGTCAGTGTACCTTCCTAGACAAGTCAGCTACCATCGACCGCGGAAGGATGGAGGGCTTGGTTGGCCCGCTTTGATGTGGGGTTTGAAAACGGTGAATAAAAAAGAATGAAAACACTGACTTGTGCATCGGCTGGCTCCGCAAGTCACTGTATGGGCGAAATCGCATTCACCTGTCACCATGACTCTGAAGGGATCCAGAATGCGTGGCGCATCCCACAGAAGGGATTGATTAACGCCAAAAACTTCATTCTTTTTATTATATTATAATTTATTGTAACAATAAGTAAAACTATACAATGCCCGATAGCCCTCTCTCCAAACCTCTAAATGCCTGGGCTTCTCCTACTAAAAATCATAGAGTCTTCCTGGGACAAAATATTACAAAAAGCACAGTTTTCCAGTCTCTGTTTTACTCTCATAATCCCTTCTAATCGCTTGCTGAGACTCGCCATCCCAAAAGAAAATGGGTTTTTTGGAAAAATATTAAAAAATGAATTTGGATGCGAAAAAGAAAAGCACGGTAGGTGAAAAGTCGCCGACAAAAACTATTCAATCACAAAAGAGGAAACAGTCTTGTTAATCCTATGTAATCCCGCTTATCTTTGCCTTCTTATAAGAATAACCCATTAAATAGCTGTGTCGTAATGAATGAGACTTCCCTTCGAAACGGAAGTGATCTCCTCGAATGGCGTCGAAAGTATAAAGTTACGTAGAAAAGAAAAGCTGAGCGGCGACCACTTCGACCTCTGGCCGACGCAAAATCCGCTGGGCCAGAACGTCGGCAGCCAAGCAGTGGTCCGGACAGAACGGCTCTCAATGAATGATGGCGGTTGGCGAAATGTGAGCCGACGGCTCGAGTTAGCTAAGAAAAACGACAGCAGTGCACTGGGCAAGTCGAACGCTTTCGGCGAATGACTAGGGAATAGTGAAGACAATCGCTCTTAAAATGGACCACCATAACGAGTCTACTGACTGGGAGAGGTGTTGACGTACCACTCAGAGCAATTTAACGTAATGCAAATCACATGTGCTAGGATGTGCCATGCACTCGATTCACAACTAAACTCCTTCAGGTATTCAAGTACATACCCAAACTACAATGTGTGAAAGATGGTTGATTTGTATGACTGTATGAGGTTCTCAGTTCTCGAGAAAATACCATCGAATAGAAAAGGCTTGCCTGATCAAAGCTGACCCAAGTGGCTATGGATCTGTGACGTGTGACGCGGCCCACCCCCTCTGCCTCTATCAGATACGATAAGGAATAAAACGAGCATGCACCACAACTATACTTTCGTAGTGGCGATTTAACCTATGCAGTGAATTGTTAGGCAGCCGATGTAAGAGCCAGGGTTTTCGCCCTTCCAGACCAGCCTGGTACCAATTTACCAAACTTGTAGCTAGGTTCGTTAGCTTTCCCTGAACGAGCATCGAGCCGAGATTTGAAGATTGGACCGACGCGAGTGGCAGAAGCGTCATTCATCATTAGCACTCCCAGGTGTCGACAAAAATTGCAGCTTCAGTACGACCCCCCCCCCTCTACGGCGACATACGACCCCCACTTGTTTTGATCTCTACAATACCAGTAACTGTAGCAGGATTGCATAGTTGCAATGTGTTTAATTGCTATACAGGGGGTGCCAAAAAAAGAAGTAATCTTGTCTCCTCAATTTTCACCCCATTTTAGTCAAACTACAGCAAATTCTGTTGAGATATTTTCATCCCCAGATTCAAGAGCAGATCTCACTCTATCACTATACTCCGTGGCAGCCTTCTGCACGAGCAGGAACGGGAGCGAGGAAATAGTGAATAAGATGTGTCACCTCAACTGGGCAAAATCCAAAATTTCGTCGCCCTCGTTCACAACCTTGCTGAGGTCCGTTCACTCTGTGTACCTAAGGTGATTCATACTGGGTGTTGTTCTTTAACATTCCGTTTTTTCCGGGTTCCCAGCGCCCTTCGTTTCCAAGAGCCAAAACGTGCCCTCACCACTGAAACCCCTCCAGAAGCGGATTTGGGCATGAAAATGATACTTCGGATCATAGTAGCCTTTCCGAGCAGCATGGGCTCTGTGACTTCCATGAACCCAAGGGCCAATCCTTAGGAAGCTTCCCACAAAAGACCTACCACGGAGCCTGGCTTCACTGTTTAAAGCGGACCCTGATACTATAGGTACTCTGAACCGTACTGCGCCGAATGAAAGCTCCATATTTTTATAAAGGTGAACGTGGGGGGGCCACAGCTTGTTCCTGCTTTCAGAGGAATATTTCGGGAGCATTTTGCCCCAATACTTTTATCTCTTTCATTTCCCTATGTTTTGTATAATTGGCAGATGTGAGCCGTAGGCAAAATTAATTTTTTTGGCACCCCCTGTATATCTTTTCCTGAGGCAAGATATTGGGTAGTCGAAAAAGTTTTTTCGTATTTTCAAATACCGCTTTTCCCTCCAAACTACTTTCCAGCAATCCCTTGTGTACATACACATGTAGTACAAGTCCACACGCATCTATAGGTGTTACTGTCTTCCATCTCCCGGATAACCCTTTTCGGCAAAATAAAAATATCAACGGTCAACTCATTTTCAATACAAAAATTATAAAAAAAATTTCTTCGAATGGCGTTAGACAGGGAGGAAAAGGTGATAATCCGATGGAGCAAGATGAGGGCTATAAGGTGGATGGGGCAGCAATTTTTATCTAAGCTCGAGAATTTTTTGGCGAGTCATTTTCTCACTAGTGGTGGAAATTTTTTAAAATTTTTTCTTTTAAAAAATTCTCGAGCTTGGATAAAATTTGCTGCCTTATAGCTCTGATCTTGCTCCATCGGATTATCACCTTTTCCTTTCCCTGTCTAACGCCATTCAGAGAAAATAAAATTGGAATAGAAAATGAGGTGACTTTTGATATTTTTATTTTGCCGAAAAGGGTTATCCGGGAGATGGAAGACAACAATACCTATAGATGCATGTGGACTTGTACTACATATATATGTACAGAAGAAATTTTGTGGAAAGCAGTTTTGAGGGAAAAAGCGGTATCTAAAAATACGAAAAGACTTTTTAGACTACCTAATATTTATTTTACATTTTGTCAGACGGATTTGCGGTGAAGTACCCTTTGCCTCTCATCTGCTTATTGAAAGTTTATATTTTAGTGATTATCGTCGAAGGTACGACGCCTACCCTCCTACAGCCAACTACGATCCCTCCCCTTGTCGAGGAAACCTCGACTCTCGGTGTACCCTGCTAATCACTGCAGAACCGCAGAAGATCGCTTTGTCTCGCCCAGCTCAGCTAGCCCTTCAAGTGGAATTTTAATGGGAAATGGATGTTGAGACTTCTGCTATGCTGACTGGAACACGAAAAACCATCTCAAACTGCTAACTGAAATGTTTTTACCATTTTGGCGGAAAGGGGACGGTCGAAAGACAAGGCGCGTGAGAAAGCGAGATCGGAACTAACCTCTCGAAAGGGTTAACCACCTAGTCCCAAGCCAAGAAAGTTGTTTATTGATGGACATTTTATGTTGCATGTGATGAGACCAGGAAAAATACACCAATGAAATGCTTGAACGAAATGAAATATTAACAGGTTGGCTTCTAATCTGTAAAGATACAAGAAGTTTTTGGCGGTTCTTTAGAAAACGCTTCTTTTGAAATGTGATAAACACAGAAGTAACTCATACCAGCCTTAACTGAGAGTGAGGGACACTTTGAAGGGTAACCTGAGCTTAGGCTGGGATCGACACCTTAGAAGAGTTCCACGGAAAAATGAGTCTTTCTGTTACCTATATATTTATGTCGTATTTGCCTCATGTGGGCCGCATGCAAAGTTTCACTCGAAAAATGTAAATCCGGCCAAGATACAGCACCACAAAGTCTCGGCCGGGTGGGCGGGGCCTCCGAGCAAGTGCCTACCTCGTCGTCCGCCGCGGTCGGAGACGCACTGTAGGAACAGAAAGTTAGATAAACAGTCCCACTGTCCGTTCCCAACCGCTGCGGACAACGGGACGGGGCTTTTACTCAGATGCCACGCCCACGCTGCGGAGATTTTGGGGAGCTGCATCTCAGTCGAATTCTCACTTTTTCGTGTGGAACTTTGCATGCAACCCTTATTAGGCAAACACAACATAAACATATGGGTAACAAAGGAGCTCATTTTTTCGTGAACGATTCCTTCAAGCAGGTTAAGTCTAGTGTGAAATAAATAAAATTTCATGAGAAATAATGTCAGCTTGCCATAAAGGAGACGATAAGTTGGCCATCGACAGAGATCACAGCGAACGAATTCTGAAGAATACTCCAAGCGGACAAAGGCCAAGTGTACCAACAGGTATAATACTGCCACAGGTCGGTTTGTTCGTTGCATGGACGTTTTTCTTAACACGCTCGTTCGTTTGGCTGACGCATAGATAGGCGGTGAGCATAAAATGTTCGATGAATAAGACGCCCGCACTTTTCTCTAGAAAACGCCGTGCGACCGATTCATGCTGCCCAAGACAGCAGGCCGCCGTTCCATCGCAGCTCACAGCTACGGTTACCAAGGTCTGTGAAGGTAGAAGGGATTCGTAGTGACAAAGTTTCTTATGTGGTGAGTCAACTAGTCAGTAGAAGGGCAGTGATCACAGGATGAATGGCAGGAATTCAATGCCCCTAAGGCCCCCTCGAGCGGCACAAAATTTTTAAAAGGGTAGCACAGTGAAGATTCGATATGTGATAGCTTAGGCGTCCATGATCCCAATTAAACTCTTCTCCTTTATGCTCACCAAAATAAAACTTCTATAAGGAGTGTATCACTGAAAGGGGAAGGGAGGAGTGGAACATACAGTAGCGCTCAAAAGTCTTCGGCGAAATGGTCTTGCACTTGGGTTTTTTCACTTGTAACTTTTTTGCAACTGCACCGATTTAAGAGAAATTTTAGTATGTTGTACTTGGAGACACTGCATACTTAATATACTATTTTGGCGCGCAACGGTGAAGGTTACGTGGTTATATGAAATTTTTTAATTTTGGCATGCCATCGCTATGCCGTCCCGCTGTGCCGCTGTCATCAAAAGTCGTGGTCTTTCTACAAAATATTAATGTTCTCTGAGGCTTGCTCTTTTTGTTTTTGTATAGAAAGCCGTTTATCTTGAACAAGCCTCTTACTTTTTTATGGGTGGTCTTGTAGTAAATTCTTGTAAAAAATCATGAAAAGTGGCAAGCGGCGCTCAAGTAGAAGGGAATGTTGACAATAGGTTCAGGCACCACATATTAAAATTTTGTCAAATTTGGTCAAGTAGAAAAAAAGTTATGACAAAAAAGTTTTGGCCGAAGACTTTTGAGCGCTACTGTATAATTATATAACACCACTCTTTTCCACTGTTCTACGTAGGATTACCTACTTACCAGTACGACAGCCCTACCCACGGTCTAGCCTAACTCGTCGAGGAAAATTTGTCAGCAATACAATCCCCTGACCACCCCTCAGTTGACAGTCGAAGGTTTCCGACGCCACCTGTTCCTTTACGTGAGGTGGTTGTTCCTAACATCAAACGATGATCATTGCTCTCTCGTACTGTTAATGGATTGACCGCCTTTTTTAGAGATTACCTCATCGGCCCAGAAATCACAAACAAGGTGGTCGTAGAGGAATCCTAGATGAATTTCGCAAACAATATTGTTCCGCTCCCCACATCCCATCCTGAATACGCTAAATAGAATCCTCTGCGGATTCTTCGACCCATGCTTGATCCTGTCCCCATCGAAGCACTCCCAGATGACGAAGAAATTAGACGCGTCAATACGACTCCACTGCAGAGACTGAAAACGAACCTCCCTTTTGATTTCTGCAATAACGTAATACATAGGTGATGGATTGTATAGCTGCATATTCTATTTCTACATACTGGTATACTTACCTGAAGCAAAGACATACTTATTTCACATTCCTTTACTCGGGTTCGCTGTAAAGTACTCTTCGCTTATCACCTACCTATATGAAGCTTAGATCTCAATCCTTACATGTCCTTTGCAGGTATGACCCCCCTTGTCGAGGAATACTCGACTTCCGGTGTGCGTTGGCTCCTACCTCTATCTCGATGAGCGGTAAGGTTCTATGCATGACCAACGCATTACATTGCAAACTTATGGCTCTTTTCTGGTGAACCTTTCTTAGATTTACGATTCTCCTCCAGAGGCTTATAAAATTGCATCAACGACACGACTCTTTTGCCTACCCATGCACGACCCTACTTAGGTCCATTGGACTGTATGCACGTTTGGCACAAATGAGATGAACGTGCGCTCGATGAATGATGCCGCCCATATTAAATGATAAGATTATTGCCAAATAAATTCCACCGAGTCACTATGAACGTAAGGTAATCAACTGCGGAGACTGACATTGGGAAAAGGCTTTGGAGAAAAGCGACCGGGCATATGGCCACTTCATGTGAGCGCAGTTCTGAGAAGTGCAGAATTCTGGACGCACAATGGCGGTTGAAATGGCACCTCACACACAGAGATATGAAATATATTTTTTCTGTACAAATTGATGATGTTTACCTTCTTAGAGTCATAAATAAAGTACATAATAATAGAATAACAGTTCAAAGAAATAAGTAGTAATCATCAAAGAGATTATGCTTGAAAGATTCAGGGGTAAAAACAAAGAAGTGGTTTAACTCCGTTTCGCATGTGCCCTCATACGGAGGTTAAACTAAGAAATAACCTTTCTCCGTGCTCACCATCAATTTGTTTGAGTCTGATTTTCAAAATGGAAGGGAAAATGGGGCTTCAAAAATCACAGGCGAAAAGGAGAAGCCAAAGACAGTGGTGGCTCTTAAGCTGACCAGCGAAGACGAATGTGTAGTGATGAAACTACCAGTTAATATCGAGGTTTCCTCTTGATATCATCGGGTAGCGGTCGGTTGACGGAGTAATGGGGAATTAATGGCTGTACAAAAGGCAGACAGCACCCCGTCAAAGAAAACTAGAAAACCACTCGATCCGTAGTGCCCTAGGCTACCGCTGAAGAACAGTAGGTTGAATGAGTAGCTGTTGTTTATGTGATGGAAAGTGTGACCGCTGGAGGGCTCGTCGTCATCGTCGTCAGTTTGGGAACTACGTACGTACGTACGTACGGGTTAGGATCGCCACCACACAACGACTGGAAAACACGTTTTTCTCGGAGGACGATCGAGAAAACAACGCGAAAACGTCAACGATTTCCCAAACATTCAGATATTTCATGATGGGTTGAAGGGATATAAGTGGAGGATTCAGGGAAGCGAACCTTGGCTGCGGTAGTCGAGGATTAGCTTCTGTGGAGAGGCGTAAAATAAGGTTGAGACCGGGTTTAACGGTGAAAAAGGTTGAAAAATGGCCAGAAATTTTTTGGTATAACATGGTGGTTTGGGAAGGACAGTTTGTTTATTTATTTACATTTAGAAAACAAACTGGTGCACACAAGAATAGTTCGAATATCTTTAGGAATACAGACCAATACAAAATGATAAGTGTGAGGAAAAAAATAAAAAAAAGGTTGAAAAAAGACCCACTTTTGTCGAGGATGAGCCATGCACAAGACATTGTCGTGAATACGACTGATCCTTAGTTACAAAATAAAGAGGGTACAATAATTGATATCGAAGCTGTAGAAGAGTCAGTCAATTAGCAGAGATCGAACTCAGGTGCGAGCCAACCACAAAACTCAACTCATGAATTTGCCGACACCTACATAATATGGTAGAATGCGAAAAGGGTATGTAAATTGCGGATATATTTGTTTTCTGCCACAATTGTTTATTTTGCTCACGGAGGTTTCGCCAGAAAGATCAGCTGACAGCGATCAATACACTGAATATTCAAAAAGCTTCAACACATTCATAATAATCACATTTTTATCCAGCATAAGGCTTGTAAAAGAAGATGGGCTTTATAAAAAATATAGATAGAAAGATAAAAAAATTTCCAAAGCTTCAAGATAGTATATTCGCTCGCTTATTCATTGCTTCTTGAGCAACAAGGGGAGTTATCGAAGTGAGCTTGATGGTTTCCGCTCAGGATGTAAGTTCATTGGGTGGGTGGCGCGTCGACAACCATGAAGGTAGAGCAATAGGATATGGCGGTGACATCAGACGGTTGAGCAGGATATCGGCAGAATTTCGCTCAATTTTTCCGTTCTATGCTCACAAATTAATTAACTTGTGACTTATCTGGTAAGATTGAAGCACTTTCCTCGGATTTCTGCACGTCATTGTATGGCCCACGTGGGATTTGAATGCTGTTACGGTTCTTAATGGAAAAAAGAATGAATGGTGCGTCCTAGCCAGAGGCTGAAAACGATAAGCAGATAGGATATTCCCCTTGTCTTCCTTGCCGTTATCCTTCCACTACGCATTTGAGTAATCCTTGTCGGCTTTTTTCTCGAGGTCTAACGCCAGATTCAGCTTCATTGCCATCTACGAAAGCGATTGGCCGAGAAGCCCCTAACGATACCAGAAAGAGAACATTTGACAGATTGAGGAATATGAATGGGGGGAGGGGACGCTCAGTAGTGTAACAGTAGAGGAAGAACAAAATAAAATGGCTAAAACCCGAGAAATAGAAACCGAAAATCACTCCTATTCCCTCTCGCGCCCCTCTGCGTCACTAGCCGGGGTTAGATTGCAGACGGACGAGAGGCTAAATCAGTCGGCCGCCAATGTTGTCTCGTCCTCACTGACAACTCGTTCAGCTGATGAATGACACGCCGTGCTACGGGATCGTGATAAGTTCCCTGGTTGCAGTTTTTCAATGCGAGTTGCGCCACACCACCCCTTCTCAAGTGAAAGCTTTGTTTTCAGAGAGCATGTGTTCACACTTTTCACTTTCTCCTTACCCATCCTAGTGTCTCAAATTGAACTTGATTACCGATTTTTCAAAGTAGCAATGTTAAATGATAAGCGTAAATTCCAATCAGAGAAGTCAAGTGAAAATTAAAAATGCTAAATTACTGATGGAGTTGAATGATACATAACAGAACATTCGAGAAGACACATTCAGAGCAAAAAAATTCGTGTCGAAAGAACGAGCGAAAGAACGAGCGATGCCAGTACATTGCGGACTACACCGGGCAAAGCTCTAAGCCATTAGACTATCTCGATGTTGGTCCTCTAAGAGAGCCAGAAAAAAAAAGAGACATGAGAAACGACCCTATGCATCTGCATACCTACAAAAAACAGAGGGCAAATCGAGGACAACGACTGCTCCAGTGTCGGTCACTTAGGCTGGTAGGAAAAAACCGTCAAACCCCTCTATTGATCATTCCTTCTTTTGCGGTTTTGGGACGGTTTAAGCAAAACGCTAGCGTTCGGATTGCTGCTTCACGCAATGCAATCCCTTCTCTTTCCTTCATTAGCGAGCTGAACAGTGGAGAAGGAAAGGGGTGAGGAAAGAATGGGTGACGGGGAAAGGGTTCCCAGATCGTTATTTTTATGGAAACTTGCAGGACCTCCTTCCTCCCGTCACTCTTGGCCCTCTCTTCGGACATAAATGCACTTCTAATCCTTACGTAAGGGTCTTGATAGTGCAGATTTTGCCTACGGGAATCAAATCGCAGCTTTACTTGCCGCTAATCCTTGGCAGGTTTAGACAGAGGCTTGCTTCCTCTTTCTATCTCTGACAATATGAAGTAAAACTTGGAGCAGGAGGGGAAGTGTGGGAGAATTGACGGTTAAAGCTATAACTGGAGCACAAAACCAGTATATTCCGGATACTGCTGCACTCAATCTGAATAAAGGAATCGTCCGCGGAAAAATGAGTTTTTCGTTACCCATATATTTATGTTTTATTCGCCTAATAAGGGCCACATGCAAAGTTTCACGCAAAGAAGTGAGAATTCGGCTAAAATACAGCTCCTCAAATTCTCGGCCGGCTGGGGGGGGGGGGCTCCAATCAAAAGCCCCATCCCGTCTGCCACAGTTTGGAACAAAGAGTGGAAGTGTTAAGTAATTTTCTCTTCCTATAATGCGTCTGCGACCGCGGCGGACTGCGGGGTGAACACTTGCTCAAAGACCCCGCCCATCCGGCCGAGACTTTGTGGTGCTGGTGGTTTTTCGCGTAAAACTTTGCATGCGGCTCACATTAAAGGAATCGTCCACGGAAAATGAGTTTTTGTGTTACCCATATGTTTACGTTGTATTTGCCTAATGTTGGCCTCATGCAAAATTTCACGCAAAAAAATGTGAATCTGGCTGAGATACAGCACCACAAAGTGCGGTCCCAGTGGGCGGGGCCTCCTTGTAAAAGCCTCGTACCTGGTCGGAGACGCATTGTAGAAACAGAAGGTCACATAAACAGTCTCACTCCCCGTTCCCAACGGCGGCGGAAGACGGGACGAGGCTTTTACACGGAGGCCCCGCCCACTGGGACCGCACTTTGTGGTGCTGTATCTCAGCCAGATTCACATTTTTTCGCGTGAAATTTTGCATGAGGCCAACATTTGGCAAATACAACATAAATATATGGGCAAAACAAAAACACATTTTCCGTGGGCGATTCCTTTAAGCAAATACAACATAAGTATATGGGTTACAAAGAAACTCATTTTCTTTCTTCTAAACCTTCAACCTATCTTCACTGACTGGCAAAAAATCTACGCATCATTAATGAATACGAATTTTTGAAGCTTGATTCGCACTAGCATGGTCACGGGATGAAAAAATGGACCATGCCTGCTCAAGCCTACCAAACTCTCATACGTCAGCCATTCCATAAGACCAAACGCACTGAATGTTCCCAATAAAAGGCTTGGCGCTCACTGAAAAGGGTCTTATTAACGCCCACTACTTTGATCGTTTATCCTTAACGGTCACTGGTTCTCTTCAAACTCCTTGGATATCTGCAGGGCCCTTACTACCGAAAGCTTTAGCCCGCCCAGCTTTAGCCCCCCCCCTCCTAGTCCTACACATACACACGATACGTAGAGACTAGTCGATATCTATCAATATGCATACTATCATAACCATACGAAGGGGGGAACAGAACAAGAAGAGGAATTATGACTATCCAAAACATGTAAGATGTATTAATAACTGATGGCTTGAGCTACGTTTCTTTTCATGATAAGTCTGCCAGCCTTTTCTATTGAAGATTCTCTGTTCAGTGGACACCAGAATTCGGGGATTTCTTGACAGGGGGAACGCATAGCAATAAAAGACATTGCAACTATGCAATCCGACAACAGATATACTTTTATTGCAGAGATCAAAGAAGAGGTCGCATTCGGTCTTTGAAAAGGGGGGGGGGGAGTCGTACTTGAGCAGCTGTTTTTTTCGACATCTGAGTGTGAGCTGCCTCTATTGCCTACTCCACCCACTCCATTCCCTTGCCTATGCACCCATTCTCGTCTTTCCCAACCTCCGCTCATTCTTCCGATAAATTCAGCTTCTCCCAAAAGGGCAGGCATTAGTAGATGTTAGCCGCCTCTGCCGTAGCCCACGTAATTGTCCGACAAGCGCGGCATGAAAGCATGCAATTACTACGAATGGGGAATTAATGCCACAGGGCAAATGCTGCCGTCACCACTTTGGCCTGTGAGGTCACATTTAGCTAGAATTCTTGGATTTCTTCGGATTATTTTAAGCAGCTTAGTCGGATAACCTACTACTGCAAAGTGTTGCTGTAAAACAAAATTTTAAAGGAATCATTCACGAAAAATGAGTTCCTTTGCCTATATATTTATTCTGTATTTGCCTAATAAGGGCTACATGCAAAGTTTCACGCGAAAAAGTCAGAATTCGGCTGTGATATGCCACCAAGTCTCGGTCTGGTGGGCGGGACTCCGAGCAAGTGCCCACCCCGTCGTCCGCCGCGGTCAGAGACGCATTGTAGGAATAGAAAGTTGCGTAAACAGTTCCACTCTCCGTTCCAAACCGCGGCGAAAGACGGGACGGGATTTTTACTCGCAGGCCCCGCCCACCCGGCCGAGAATCCTGGGTGCCGTATCTCAGCCGAACTCTCACTCCTTCGCGTAAAACCTTGCATGCGGCCCTTATTAGGCGAATAAAGCATAAACATATGGGCAACCAAGAAACTCACTTTCCGTGAACAAATCCTCTCAAGAAAAGCAGTAGCTGCTCAAAAGACAAGCAGGAACGCTCGGAGAAAGGGTCTGTTCTAAGCGAGTCAGTTGGGGTACCTGTCAGAGTGTAGCCTTTCAATGACACGAATACTGCTATTATTCAACCAAACACTGTAAACAAATAAAAATAAATAACTTCTATTCCTATTGATGCAGTATTCTCGAATATTCCATCAGAACATGTCGTTCGACACTCAATCGTGTTGGTTATCGCGACGACAGCAAGGATTTACATAAAGAGCTATCGCATAAGCGAACCCAGCGTCATACCAACACAGCAACCATATCACCAGTAACCAAAGAAAAAATAAAAATTATAAAAAAGAGTAAAAATGCGTCAAGAACATGATGTAATACAAGTGTAAAGCCAAATAAAATTCGTTATTCAGGAATGGTTCGAGGACAAAGAGAAATGTTGAGCATCTACGTAAAACCAGCTGAAATAAAGTTGAAATAAGCTAAGGTACATCAAATCAAAGTAGAAAAAATTTTAGAAACTAAATAAAATTAATCTAATAATTTTACCAGTTTTTTCCTGAAGAATCATTCCGTTCTTGAGCTTGAAGTCAAATTTTATTGAATTTTTTAGCATAAAATTGAACTGTTGCTGAAGGCAGCGATGGTGGATGGTTGAGGAGGCAAACATACTACGGGCAGCAGTGAGAGGAATTAGTAGTCTCATTTTAGCCGCAAACACTTCACTGCTACCCCCTGACCTTAGTATGAACGAAAAGAGCACAACACGGTAAGCATGAAGAAAACAAAAAAATCAGAACGAGAACTGGGGTATGTGAAGAGTTCCGTGGGTAGGTAACTTCACAATGGATGTCTGACCTCCCAGTTAGCCCGACATGAATGCCACCCACGGGTCAAGTTGACGTATCATGATAATGAATTCATAGAAGAATACAGTGGACACAATGTCGGCACTGATCAATTCTCTAATAATACGCCGTGCACATGACATTTACCCAAAATTGTGCTGCCACTTGCTAAGGCATTGGTTGGTTTTTCAGGGCTTTCTAGGGCGATGGTTCCTCATGGAAGGGTTTTTTCGAGCAAAAAAATTAACTCAAAACACTTGAATTGGGGTCCTCCTTGCTACCTTCAAAATCCGCTAATGCACGATTTTATGAAGATGCTAGTAGAGAGACCAGACAAAAAGTGCGCGTTCTCAATTCGTTCTCTTCTCAAATTCCGAAAATTCCTGAAGAAATGTTTACGGAGGCTGTTCTTTCGAAGAAGATCTTTTGGTAGGAGGAGGGCTATAATTCACGTGTTTCTTCAGGAGTCCACAATACACATAGTAGCCGAAAGTAGCCAAATGACACTTTACTCAAGGAAGCTTTTACACTTGTAAAATCTTCAAAGACAACTTTTGCATGGAAAACTATAAAACTGCTGTTTTTAACATATCAAATATCGATTCCATGATATTGCACAAACACTACTAAACCCATTTTGTTGGCAAAATATTTACGGAAATCTTATCGAAACGTGATGATCAACAGCTCACCCAGGATCCCTCTAAAGCAAAGAAAAAAACACCCTTCGATACGTATTTCGTGGACAGAAATGCAACAATCAAACGGAGCAGCAATAAGGAACTGCATCGCGTGGCCCGCTGACTCATGACATACATCCGTGAAAACTATACGTATAAATACTCAAGATAAAGATAAAATGCTTTAAATTGGTCAGTTCAGCGCAGATGAGCGCCGGACTTACACGTGTGATCAGGCAACAAGAAGGCTATCAAACACCGTTGGGCCGTCGTCAACCTTTGCGACATTGCGACTTTGAGATTGTGCAATGCCGCAATTTCGCGTGCTGAGCCGCGACACCGCAAAATCGCAGTCTGAGGTGACCTCAGCTCTCAGACCCCATGTGATATGCGGCTCAAAGGATACGGGGGTCGTAATAAAAATGCAAATAAAAGTTTCAGCAAACATCAACATCAACAGATCACAATATAGATGGTTCCCTGAGCTTCATTGTTCAACAATTGAATCTTGTTTATGTAATTGAAGACTCGATTTTTGATGATCAACAGATCAATAAAAATATTGATATAAACAAATTAACAATATGGAGCAATATAAATAGTAATATTATATAAATATAAATAGCAATATAATATAAATAAAATAGACTATAAATAAAAATTATACCCGTTCGAACATATAGACGCAGGATGACGGGGGTACGCCATTCAGTCGGGTTCCATCCAAAACTGTGGAAGCATTCTATTGTTAACATTGTTTCCTTTTTAGTGAAAATGAAGATTTCATCAAGGGCCTGCGACATCTCCTTAGAGAAGATACGAGGCTTATACACAAAGAAGAAGTAATAGCAATTTTACAAAAATCCGCAGTGAGGAGTGGTCGAGTTATAGCGGTTAGAGAGGTATAAGCATTAAAAGAGGAACATTACAATAATCCTATAAAATTCAAAAAATTTTATCAAATCAGTGAATTTGGCAATATGTATCCCACCGATTGGAATTCCATTCTTATCTCTCTCGCACTATTTGATCGATTTAGCACTGAACCTGATGGGCCCTATATGTTTATAGCCGAATATTATTGATTATCCACCAGTTTGTAAGGAACAAGTGATCACGAAAAACGATAAGTCATTCCCAAAATGGAAAATCAAAGATCAGTTCCTTGAAATGTCATGATCTTTGGGATTAGTTTTACATGAATATTCGACAGTTCTAAAACGAATCTTTAAAATTCTCTGCAAAACTCGAGAGAAAGTGCGAAAGGGTTCAAAGCGGACAAAGAGCCATCGTGGCGCGACAGGATGGCGTAGATAAGGGCTCCCTATGTGAACGACGGACGACCGCACACATACACACACACAGCACACCACCCGTCCGCATACAGCGCAGCGTAGTCAGCCGCCCGCCGTATAGCCCGTCCGTCCACGGCGCTCGTTCCCCGCCGTCGGTTAATCTCCCACTCCACCAGAGGCGCTCGTTCAACAAACGATCCACTTGTGACGTGTCATCGTAGCCCTAAATGCCTTTGATTCCTTGACTATGACTCACCTTTTTCGATTCTCAAAAAACCCGGCTCTCAGCGCTATTCTGTGCAGGTTTTTCACCAGCCACCTCTCACTTGGATCACAGGTGGTCCCGGCCACTAGCTGTTTTTATCATATGCATCTCTCATAGTACATCCCTACCATATGTATATTTAAAACGCTCCGTCCGTTCATCTGTCCATCCGTCCATCTGTGTGGGTGCATTACATGAGGAGTAATCTGTATAGATCGAGACAAGCTTAGAATGGGTAGAATGGGTAGAGCATGGAACAAGAAGTAAGGAGCACACACAAATCTATTGGGTTGGTGCATAACTAATGCGGTTTTTTTTTCTACAACTTTACTTAGCAAAACAATTATAACCGCGTTTTCACCATCGCTATCCAGAACTACTTCCCATTGGCACTCGTCAAAACGTCAACTTTCATCACAGAAAAATGCAAGATAAGGCCGCATTAATTAGCCCGACCCCTCTAGCTGCCATTTTGAGGAAAACTGTATGTATCTTACGCGGATTCTCACTTTTTCGCATGAAACTCCGCATGCGGTCCTTATTAAGCGCATACAACTCAAATGTATTGGTAACTAAGAGACTTATTTTACTGTGCTCGCTCGAGTACGATCAGATCTCTACACTACGGCACTCACTGCCAATTCAAACAATCAAATATGACGAACAAACATCGACCAGATAGAAACAACTGGGAGAAGCTCCTTTTGACCCTTTTAATCAAATTTCACAAATGCAAATTAGCTCGTGATGGGAAAATCAGTAAAAGACAAGATTCCTCTTCTAACTGTCACCAGCATCACATTACACTTGGAAGGAGGCGAGCGTGTCATCTCCTCACCTTGAATGAACGTTTTGGGCACACCCCGTGATGCTGAGGCAACCAATACTTTGCGGTGGTGCTATTGGCGGCAGGGCGTGGCTGCCTTTACAAGCAGTGAAGCGGAATGGCGTGAGCGGAGACGCAGGGATGATGCAGCCACGCCTTGCCACCGGCGCTGCAGAGTATGAAGCCGACCTTAGGGGTTCGGCTTTAACGCCCCCAAGATATTAACGTCTCCTTCAAAATATCTCAAAACTATCGAAAGAGCTCTATAGGCTCTAAATCTTAGCCAAAACTTGATGAGATCTCTATAACTCTCTGTAAGCTCTAATAAGCTTTACAATCAAGTGACATTTGGAATTGAAGCAGAAATCATAGAAGTTCAATTCCAACAGCATAGAAGTTCGATTCACATCTCAATGCGTCTGGCATTTTTGAATGAATGTAAAGGGCATGGCGCTTCGTAGGAGAGTCAAGCGTACTTTTTCATTCTTCGCGTCAACGACCGTTTCAACACGCGCTTGCTTTTGCTGACACATTTGCTACGGAAAGGTGACGCTTGCGCTTAAGTGGATCTCGAAAGAACAAAAACTCAACATTCCCTTAGCTTCCTGTTGAAAAACGGTGACTAGAATTCTTACGGATTCTTGAACTCAAGGTTCTTAGATGTTCTCCGCTTCATTGCCAGAGGGATCGCTACACTAGAGAGAAAGTTCGATTAATAGGCCTTTTCTCACAAGCTGACACTTTCGGTTAAAACGACCATGTCACTTGAGATCGTTTCCTAGAGGATTAAAAAGGAGAGCGACATGGCTACAAGTGGAACAGCAGACAATGAAAAAGCTTCTTGAACTTCCGAGTAACGACAAGTGAAATCATACTGAAGAGGTTTCTAAATGGAGTGGTTCAATTCTTCGTTGAATACGTCGGAATCGCCTCTATTCTGACAAAAAACCGGAAAATCGTATTCTCAATGTACCTGCTCAGACTAGTGCACTGCTGAAGTTCCAAACAGGGAGCTCAAAAAAATTATCAAAATGCCAAGCTTTGCAAATAAAATAAACTTTGCATGATTTGTGACTAAACATCCAGAAAAAAACGGGAAAAAATGGAAATTCTCAAAATGATCCAAAAGAAGTGTACCAAATCTGGTCTATTCATGACTGAAAAGGATAAGAGAAGGAAAAAGGATTACAGAAGGAAATCTTAAAACGAAATGAATATGACATAGAGGGTATGGAAGGTAAAAGAAAGAAATTGGGGATGTTTAAATTATGACGAATGAGAAGTTTATACGATAACGTCGGGGCAGTAGTAGGTGATAGCAAGTGATATTGAGCGATACTGTATTATTTGTCGTATTGCACTTGCACGAAGGCTTCGCGAACGCAAGAGCTGCAGAAAATGTCAACGACAAAAAACTATAAAAGAACTGGAAGAAAAGTAAAAAAGAAAATGGGAAAGGGCCGGTATTGGTAGTCAAGGGATGGAAAGTTCTATAAAAACCATCTCTGGTCGTTTATAATGCGTTTAAGAAGTATGATAAAAAAATGTTAAGATACTATTTAAAAAATAGATATAAATTTAAGCAACTTTTAACCTATTTATTAACAGTGAATGGCAAGACAATAACGCAATTTTTCCTATAAAAATATAGAATTCACAATGGGTTGGTTATTAATGAAAACACCACCCTGCTCCGTTCGACCTTGTACATGAAGTATTGAGATATATGAACGCGACAAAATCTTGAAAGTATGAAAAAGGAATCAAAGTATCCGAGTGAAGTTATCAGAAAATCGCATGAAATGTGACAAAAAACCAAATGAGATCCGTGTAGTCAATTTGTTCAGAGTGTCAAGTAGCCTGGATACACTCGGTGTTAGTGCCGTTGACACGTATAACCACCTACTCACTGAAAGCAACCCAAGTGTAAGACGATACTTTGTCTTCTCAAACATGTTCTGTATTTAATATTCCTTCCAATATTTACCTATCGATTTTTATCTAGCCTATTTTCTATTGATTTTTACTTTAGTTCTATTTCCTCTCAGCGAAGTAGGTGGAGTGGCAAGGGACAATGGTATTTAACGCGAAGCAAATCAAAGTAGTTATAAAGTGCGGGGATAAGGGATCATTAGACCAATTATGAAATAACAGAACTAAAAAAAATAAAACCGAATTCCTATAAGAAAATTCATACAATCTAAGTATCCTTAAATATGTCTTATGGAATAGAACAATACTTTCGTACCTCACAGTGTCTTCGTTAAACATATTTACCATTTCCGTAGGATAATTCGAAAGTGTTTTAAGCAATTTTGTAAATTCCTTACTAATTTTTAATTTTCAAATAATGTAATTCAATCAAATTCGTTTGTTTGTCGTGGTGCTACACAGAGTGTAAGCAAACAATAAATAAATTAATAATAAATAGCAACATATGCACCAAACAAATAATGATAGCAATGATGGTAGCAAGCTACAAATTGACTAAAATGGTCGTGACTTACACCCTCAAAATTATATTATAATAATAATACTTTTAATCATGACTATAGTAACGAATGTTACCTTAATATTGTGCTGCCCGAAAAAATTCTAACATCCAACGACACAATGAGATTAAAAAATCACTTTAAAACTGAAAATCTAGATATTTGTGATCTTCCTCCTCTCCAAATAATTCAAAATCATAATGCATTGCTGTATCATTGGGCGAAACAATTAAATAAATGAATAGTAAATAAATAATAAATATCCGAGGGATCCTGTCACATTCAAATAAATAATATTAAATAAATAAAACTGAAAGTAAATGAATGATTCGTTCCTGATAATAATGGACCTTTTCATGTCATGAGAGCGATTAATAATGAAAGCAATAATGCTTAAACATTGCAATATAAATAAAGCCACGACAATAGAAATAATTGGCCAAACGATAACAACAGTGACACATGTTTACATATGTGGCAATGAATAAATAGAAAATAATTAATTAATAGCAGCAATAACGAGTCGCGAAAACACTTTACGCCTATAGGCTGACAACATGACTGTGGTGTCGGGAAAACCAGTCAGGATATAGACGACCAGACCGCGGAGGTCAGGCTCAAACCAGTAAAACAGTAACTGTAGATGGATCGACTATTCAGTTTGAAGTTATTCGTAACCAAGGCAAAAATTAAAAAAAAGAAAAAATGGCCTCTTTGGAAGGTGGGACCTTGGGGGTGTCCCCGAAATTTCGATAGAAAAAATGTAGAAAAATCCAAATTCAGTAAGTCATGGGCATTTCAACACTGCAGTAGAAGAATGGAGGCAAGTCCAAGCTCTAATAACTGTAAAAGATCGACTGTCAAGACTCCATCTGATTTTTCCCGCTGTTTGGGTTAAATTTCAAAAAAAAAAGAAATGGCTCGATTTGCGTGTGGGATCTTATGGGGACCATGAAATTCCGATATGAAAAGTGGTGAAATCCATGGAGACACGAGCATTCCAAAAAATAAGCAGAGTCAGAATTTATTTAACTTAAGAGTTTAGAGGATTTACTGTAATTGAGGACCATTTCCTTGAATATTCGTGCTTTCTCGAATATTCGATGAGAACCCTAGAAGATATTAGATATTAGTGTGGGAGGAATGTCCTCAAGAGGTAAGCCCTCTTGGAACACTAACAAAAGCAGCAGCAGCAACAGCAGGAATCTCGTACTACTGGCCCCTGCGTAGCAAGCGAGAAATCAATAGGAAACGTGTGGAGGGTACGAGAGCAGTAGAGAAATCGTAGACATCATCTCGACGAGGGAGGTGGTCAGACTACAAAGGAAAAGATAAACAGGCCGGTTTCGGGACGAGTGGATGAGGTGGTGCATTGGTCGCGCGTTAGCTGAATACAAGAACCACACATATACATGAAGAACAAGGGGCATAATATGGTGAGAATTAGAGAAGCAGAGTGATGAGTTGACGAAGAAGACGATACAATGGGAACAAGGAAGTGACCGTAGCGTCGTGTTCTAGTCGAACAAGGAACTGTTGTCGTCGCAATGAATGAATGGTTATCGATCCCGGTTCAGGTCATATGCAGATGGGAGAATAGCCCAAAACCTGACACCCAATGTTTGACACCCCGAAGTGTCCCATCTCTGAAAACTCTGGGAAGTTGCCCTCCGATCCAGCTGATACAGACCACGAAACTTGTTTATTTACCTGTTTACGGCTCACTCCCCCGGTATCGATGTCTGAGGGATTAGCGGTCTTACATGGGTACTTGCAATGCCTTCAATATTTATCCGCTTCAAATAATGTACTATGAAGAAAGTTTGCGTCAATCGCGTCTTTCTCCAAAATGATGAAAGGGATGGAAACAAATAAATAACATCAATTTATAAAAGTATAAGCATATAGATTACACAATAAATCAATTAATAATATAATTTTTAAATAAATAATGTGGGAGGGTGCAATGGTCCTCAAGCAAAATCTTCTGTTTTCAGATTTTTTTTCAAATTTTGATAGACGACTAACATACCCTAGAACCCTAGAAACAATCCTCACCAACAGACAAGCGAAGTGCGCACTCGTCTAATATACAGTAAAATACTAAATTTTTATTGTTGTGCCCCTAATGTTGTTTTTTAGATGCAAAATACAGCCGGTAACGTACATAGTAGTGATTCTTAGGTATTCGCCATGCACCTAGATTACGCAGAAGTTGTAACTGTATTTGGATGGGCGATTTGCCTACACTGAATCACCTAGGTGAAACTTGAGCCGATTTTTCATCTTTTTAGCTAGGGTACAAATAAAGATACATGGAGAATGGATCGGAGGGCTTAATTAGTTTGAGCGATATTTGTGAGAGAGTATTGAGTTAGGAATTACTCGTACACGGATAGATTTACCAGTATTTACTTGGTTTTGCTCAAATTGTCAGGGATTTTTTCGAAAACAGAACCTTAATCCGTGATGGTAGAACATGGGGATACACCAGTGCAAGGCTGCCGTCAGACTTTGCGATTTTGCGATTTTGCTGTGTCGTGGACCCGCACGCGCAGTTACGGCACTGCACAATCTCAAGGTGGTAGTATCGCGTTCGAAAGCGCAACGTCGCAAGGTCGCAGGATCCCAAAATCGCAAAACCTTACGGCGCCCTAAGAGTAGTTGACGGACGGCGTGACACCAATTCTATGGATCCATGCCCCATCAACCGTTAGTGGATGCCTTGCAGTAGCCGAATGCATGGCCCACTGTGAATGAAGCCGATGTGTGATCTTCTGCGGAATTTGCTGTGTGAATGGTATAGAATGAGATTATACGTGAAATGGCTTACACGAACGCTGTGCATAGGACAACTGCATAGAACAATAATAATTAAACAAATAGATAAATAAATGAGAAGAGCAAAAGGTGACGAGAGTTCACAATGGATGCGGTTTGTGCTTTGAAGCAAAGAGGATGTGAAGAAACATCTGACTTGATTAAGGAATAGCTTTACCTTTTCAGGCTTGGACTGAATAAGCGACTTCAACATTTACGAGTGGAGAGCTCGGTAATTCCACTGGAGTCTGATAAACTCACGCTTTGCGGGCTTCAAGGAAGACTAGCGGGGCTATATGTGGGGCCATATGTCGATTTAAAAAGTGATTAATGTAAGCAATGCAGCGCATGAAACGAGCTCGAGCAGAGAACATTCATTCACTGACCCAAAATCTTCGAATCATGTTCTCATCGGACTAAATTACTATTATATGTTGATCTAAATATATCTTGAAAAATGTGAGACTTGCAAAATTTATTCTGAAAGACTCAAAAAGGTTTTCACAAAATCGGGTGTAAAAAATCGTTGCAAAAGAATCATTGAGTCTATAGGCATGCTTTCGGTGCCTAGCGCCTTTCCCAGGCCTGAAATGATGCAAATTAAATCCTACCGAGAGACTCTATTTTAGAGCCTGCTACCACCGGAACACGATCCTTACCGTCTTGGTGGGGATCCCTGCTTGTGGAGCAACAGTTGGCTGACCCACTCTATTATATACAACGAATCTCTAAGTAAAGACCACATGAGCTCCGCAAGGGTAAGGTCAAGCTTGAATACACACTCGCAATAATAGTAGGATTACTCGACTTGCTGCCCTGTGAACCGCCACAGAAATTCTCCACAGGAACAAGTGCATGGCGCGGTTGAAAAGAACTTAATGTGAAACCTCACAGAATATTTAGGGCGACCCGTATCAAAAGGAATAGCGAGTTTGATCCTTATGTATTAGGTTGGTGAAAAAGTCCTGGGACACCAATTTCAAAAAAAAGTTAAAATTCGAAAAAAGGATCCGTGGGTCGATCGACGTTACAGATCAATAGCCACACAATCGTAGATAACCCTGAACTTATTTCGACTTATTTCGACTTGGGTGTCCCACGAACTGAGCGATTCAGATCGGTCATCGAGGTTAAGCATCGCTCAGTCTCTCCTCAGTCGATTCCGGATTAAGGACTTTCTGGGAGGGGTCGTTACAGGGGATGAATCCTGGGTCTTCTACGCGAATCATGGCAGGAGAGTCCAGTGGTTTCCCTAAGGAGAAGCGGCTCCGACTCAATCGAAGACAGACACCCATCAAGAAAAGGTGATGCTGTGCTGTTGGTGGGACTCACAAGGAATGCTTTGCCACGAATTTCTCGAAGGTGGTACCACAGTAACCGCAAGCATCTAATCTAATCAGCTGCAGAAGTTGAGCGAGGCAATGCAACAAAAGCGGCCAGGACGAAACAAAGTTTACTTTCTTCATGACACGCACGCCCTCATGTTGCAAGAATGTCTCGGGAGAAGTTGGAGGAGCTTGGATGGGAAGTACTGCCTCACCCTCCGTATTCGCTCGACCTTGCCCCTTCCGATTATCACCTATTTAGGGCCCTCAAACAAAATCTCAGAGATAAGGAATTTAATGATCAAACTCAACTTGAATCGGAGGTGACGCGCTTCTTCGACTCACAGCCAGCTTCCTTCTGGAGAAAAGGTATTCGTGATCTGCCCAAAAAATGGCAAAGTGTTATCGAGGCAGAAGGTGATTACTTTGTGATTTGAAATGACGAAGAAATAAAGTTTTTAAAATTTGAAAGAAAAGTTCTCAGTGTCCCAGGACTTTTTCACCAACCTAATAGTTACCCAAGTTGCACTACATTTCCGCCATCACGATGCTGTACTTTCTCGAACCCACACTAACCACGCCCCTCTGGATTGGCTGACCAATAAGGGAGAGCAAGTGGGCGTGGTCAGAGCGGATATGGAGCCGTGTGCCGCACAGCGTGTAATCTGGGAAGTTACCTACGAATTCATTGCATAGAAAGTACGCTGACCAGCCATATTGTTCATGAGGGGTACCTTTACTCTGATATTTTATACGTATAGTATAAAAGATTTCGAACATTTCTCACTTCCCCATTTCTATGCAGATTTCTCATATTTGATAAATTTAAGAACTTAAATGGTTGAATTGCATTTTACCGTTCCCACTAAACTTTGCAAATTTGAGCTGATCATCTCCAATCCAAAAAGGCACATTCAGTAATCGAGAAATAAATTGTGAAGCGTGATTAATGGGAACTATAGCGTGATGATTAGTGGGATAAGAAAATGAAGAGCACTTGTGCGTGGGGAATGACATCATTCAGTGACGTGCCGGTTGACGTCAGTCATTCGCCTTGCGAAATGCGTGATTTGATTCATTACATATCAATGCGAATTATAAAAAGTGGATAATCAGTAAAAGTGAGCTGCCTGCAGGCTTTCACATGAGGACAACATCCTCTGCAGAGCTGACGTCGAAGTCTGTACGAAGGCGAGTTTGCTGCGAAGGTATCGCAGTGTGAAGAAGCGCCACAGCTAGTGTCACGACAACATGCAAAAAGCTTAAAAGGCAGTGATAGGGAAAATCCGGACAAAATGTGAAAAAAGTAGTGAATATGACTGTTGAAATGTTATGTAATACGGCGGTGAAGAGAAAACGGAAGTATGTTGTACTCAGGCGGTTCTCACAAAGGAGGAGCTACTAAGGTCCATTCTGAAAACCCTCATTTTTACTGCAGAAATATGGATTAAAGCAGGTCTCATGGGGTGTCCTATATCACATACAATGTACCTTTTATGCACCTTATGAATAAAAACTATCAACAAATAAATAAGTCGAAATAGAATAGGAATAATAAAATAAAAATAGAACAATACGGATGTATCGTATATCATACAAGTTTCTGGGAGCTTCAGGGAATATCGTGAAATTTACTCTACAACCTATTTTCTAGAAAGTGCCTCAATTTTCGCTTCACGGCCATCAGCACGTCTTGCTGCAGTCGATTGGAATTACGCTCAGTATGCAGTGGGCTGGTAAAGTGTGGGACTGTCCAAGATTGCTAGATAGAAGCTTCCATATACTTATATGTTGTGGTTGTTGCTGTTTGATCAATAATACAACAAACAACTCGTACTTCTCGCTCCGCTCGCCGCGGGCGGCAGCGCGCAAATTCGACTAATCGACCTCCACCCGGCGTGTAAGTTGTGAGTAGAGTTTACTTTGACACTGGTGCAAGTAAGGCTCACCTTCTTGAAAAGAAACTAACCTGGATAACAAACAGGTTGCGACTCAAATAGAACGATACAGATATCACAGCTACATATGAAAAATGCGGTTCAGTAGCGGGAAGAACACAGTAAATGAATTCTTCAGCCATCAACCAATCAGTCAAATATTTATGCTCCAAAAAATCTGTCTTCTTGTCTATGTCTGCCTGTCTGTCTGTTTGCCTTTCTATCTGTTTTTCTGTCTGTCTTTCTTTCTTTCCTTCTGCCTGTCTGTCTATGTCTGTCTGTCTGTCTGTCTATGTCTGTCTGTCTGTCTGTCTGTCTGTCTGTCTGTCTGTCTGTCTGTCTGTCTGTCTGTCTGTCTGTCTGTCTGTCTGTCTGTCTGCCTGCCTGTCTGTCTGTCTGTCTGTCTGTCTGTCTGTCTGTCTGTCTGTCTGTCTGTCTGTCTGTCTGTCTGTCTGTCTGTCTGTCTGTCTGCCTGTCTGTCTGTCTGTCTGTCTATCTGTCTGTCTGTCTGTCTGTCTGTCTGTCTGTCTGCCTGTCTGTCTGTCGGTCTGTCGCACTTTGTGGGAAGGACACAACCGCATGGCATTCTGTAGAGGTAGGGCAGTGTACGTTGCCGCCGAGATCGAACCCAGCACGGATCGGCCAGGCCTCCCATTTCTCCGGGGGTTGAAAGGTTTGCTGATATCGTCCATTCTGCGACCATAGGAACCTTAGATCCTTTCCACACAAAGAGCGAACACGTTTTCTACGAGTGCTGAAGTTGTGAACAGAATTCGCATGCCTGGCACATTGCCAGAATGTCAGCATTCAACTGTTAGCCGAATTTCCACTTTAAGAGGATAAAAAAACAAAGACGTCAGGGTCGATCTAGCCATTGGAATGCACCATCCATCCTACTACGTGAATTCCGAGAATAGCGGCATTCAAAAGCGATTTTGTCTGTGTAGTAGGGAGTAGGGGGGGGGGCAGCCGTATGGTGCCAAATCCGTGACTCCAAAGAATTACTCCGATGATAAGCCTGATCTAGGGCGGAATCACCGAAATAATGCCATTGGCAATAATGTCACCTGTCACGTCCCCAGTAATGGGAGCGATGCCATTTGTCACTACACCACCTCCCCTTTTTTGTAGACAATAAAGTGCATAATTTAGATATGGGTATGTGTAAATATGCTATACGGGAGGACGGAGCAGTAGATGGGCAGACCTAGGGTAAAGTGGAAATACATGGTTTCCAGGCTTCTTAGAACAATGCGCCCAACTGACCCGTATTGCAGCCAGGGTACACCGGGAGCCGAGAATTCCTCGACAGGGGGGGGGGGGCGTATTTGTCCGGATGTAGGGGGGGCCGTCCCTGCAGAGGTCCGCGGTATGCGCTAGAATCCAAACTTTCAATAAGCAGATGAGAAGCGAAGGGTATTTGGCAGCGAACTCGTATAAGGAAATGTGAAATCAATTCGTTATTACTTTAAGTAATCCGGCAACGGTTACTCTAATCGTAGAGGCCAAAAACTGGGAGGGTCGTATTTGGCCCTGTAGAGGGGGGGGGGTCGTACTGAAACGGCTATTTTCCTCGACACCTGGGTTTGCCGTGATTGCAGCTCAACCTATAACTTACTCAATGATGCTTGCCCGATCTTATTTATTTCTATGGTACGATTTCCCTTTGGTATTGCCAAGGCCTGTACCAACGGGAGATAGGATATTGATTCATTGCTGAGGTGATCGCACCGGACCATGCAATCGGGCGCCCACCACTTGACCAGCGCGCGAGCGAATGCCAATAAGGCTCATCGCGCTGGATCAACTCTCTCTAAGTTTAACCCAGTTTCAGTCTTTTGAGTGCTTAGCACCGTTATTTATACCACGTTCTCTTGCCACTCTCATATCAGAGCGCTATATGTATACAAGGTGGATGAGCACCTTTTGTACTCCCCCCCCCTATCCATATAGCTTACCTATCCGTTCTGTACACCAGCTCCGAACAATTTCTCAATCCTTCTCGTTTTTCTCATTGTTTTTGTATGTAACTGAGTTGTTGCTGACGTAGTTTTGGCATTCCATTAAGATTGCGCCACGCATTGACTTCCATTTAGAAACGTGGTTCAACCAAATTTTGCGTTTTTTTCAAAATTTCGAAAATACGACCCCTTCTCTAAAAGGGCCCCTTACGACCCCTCCCACTTCTTCAGATTCCGCTATTTCTGTGTTTTCAACCCAGCCAATGCGATATGGAAATCACTGCTCTCACCGCAGTGAACAAACTGCCAGTTATCAATATCAGGAGATACAAATGGTATGGCTTTTCTGGGCAAGATCTGATCCAAGACCAATGTCTTCGTAAGCGGCGCCTCTAGCAGCTATTCTGAATGCGTCAATTCTTGCTTGTATATTCAACTGAGTAATCGTGAGCAATGGGTAGGTCTCACGTCTCGAGGTCTGTCGTATCGATTCCCGACGTGACCAGCGAGCCTTCATCCTTTTCAAATTGATTAGTACTGAAAAACCGTTTCAATAATGAAAAATACTGCAGAAAACTGTTGGCCGAGTCCGCATGTCCCATTAGTGAGCTCATTCAAATGGTTCATAATCTCGATTGGAAGCCTGGTGCATGGCGCGTTCTAGCGAAAACTCATTTTATTCTGATTTTATTTATTTAATATATTAATGTTATTATTAGTTTGATTTTTATTTATTATTATTATTTTGATTTTTCTTAATTTTTTGAGTTTCAAATGAAAATAATATTATTTTTTAATTTGTTCGAATCCCATGAAACACCAGAGAGGGTGACAAATCCGTGAATATCTGGAACACACTGATCTGCAATGAAGTGTCCTTGTTAGATCAAACCACATAAATAGCATTCCCACGCTGTCCCCCCTCCCTTGAAGCCGTCTCTCGTCTATGCTCGCTAGTCGTCGTCGATCTGTACTCTCTCGTTCCACGTTGCTCGTCCCATGTGGGCCATTGCGTCAAGTGGCCATCGATCGCCCAGGTGGTGGTGGTGGTTTGCCACCCAGGCACAGCCTCTACCCGCACCCTCGCCATCCACATCCCCCTTGCACATAGCAGCAACAGTCATCACCCATTCGACGACTTTGTGGGCCGGCCACCCACCATCTATCCGATTGATTCCTTGTACTTGTTTCCCGTACTTCTATGGAATGTCTTGTCCTTTATTTAGCCCTTCCCTTGCAGCGGATAGTTCTCTTCACCGACATCTAATGTTGGGAGAATCGATCGTCGTTGAACGGCTGGCCGGGATGATTGGGAATGCACCCATGTGGGTGGCGACGGCCTCGTCCAACCGCCCGCATCGATTGCCCCCGTTTGGGGAGCGGGAGTGAGCGCTCATTTTTCATTTCCCTCCTCTTCACATCCCTCTCAAGTACCGGCCTGGTCACTGGGCTCACTCATACATCCATACCACCAAAACTAAAGCCCTAAATTCCTTTGACAGATAAATTGAAATATCGTAATACGGTTTTGTAGATCATTTAGGCCATCATCAATTGGAGGTAGTTCAACCCTCACTTATTTTTTTCAACTATCTTGAATACTGTCATTTTTTGGTCATTTGAATTTCTCGAATATTCGAGAAATTTCCATTGTGTGGATTTTTCTCAAGAAATCTGCTTTATTCCACACGAAAAATTAGTTTGGATGATTTAAAAATTTCATTATTTCAAAAGTCCGCAACGGTACTCGTTGTAACAAGTTATGCCAATTATTTAATTGTTCTAACACGTTTTATCATGATTTACTAGATTTCATTAATCTACTTAGCGTCACCCCACGTATACAACCATTTTTTCGCTTCTCTTCCTATCACATGTCTTTTCAAACTTTTCTGCTCTTTTTCGTTTTTTTCTAGAAATTTCCATGACGGTGTATAATTCTAGGAAAAATCATGAATTGTCCATGTGATTAGCTGTTAATTCGCTAAGGAACGAATTAATGCTAAAGTGCCCTTCATACGCACTGCATCCGCCCCTGTAATTGTACGTTGGGGTGATTCCAGTGATTGATGCCATAGCTCTTGCTAAACCTCGTGCATCAGATTGACCGCTCGAAGAACCCTCCAAAATGTTTAAATGTGCAGCTTTTTATAAGATGCCCATCCCCCCACTCATTGCAACAGCACCTAATAAAGGCTTTGTATCAGCTGTGCGCAAATGTTGAGGTGGAATGTGATGGTGCTATCGGTGTGAATGTGTGGGGAGGTATTCTAGGTCAGTCCACCTAGTACACTCAAAGTCCCACAATTAAAGGCACCAGTTGGGATAAGAGATCTGGGACTACATGTTCTCTGAAACGAACCTTCTACTTCAGAAGAGGTCACATGTGGTGAAAATCGCATTAAAAAAACGCGGCTTGGGTTCTTAGGGCGACCCCGCAGCTCGGCATGCCGTAATGCGGCTATGCGCCCGGGGGAGTAGCCGTGGAGGGGCGGGACAACGATCGCGGCCGGCTGGTTCAGACTCTGGCCTGTCTTCAGTCCACCCTGGCTAGTGACGCAGAGGACGAGAGAGAAGGCGGATTTTTGGGTTCCTACTCCTTGATTTTTTCGCAGTTTCATATCGTTCTTTCTCTACTCTAATATTGCTGAGCACTTCTACTTTCCTAGTCCTCCAGTTTGCCGAATTCACCCCTCCCGATGTCTTTGAAACAAGCCACTAAGGTGTGGGACGATACGGGGAAATCATTGTGTCGACAGGGGGTCGCATATGACCGGAGGAGGGGGGTCGTCTCTGCAGAGGTCGACGATAAGCGCTACAATCTGAACTTTCAATAAGCAGGTTTTCGATAAGCGAAGGGTATTTCGCAGCGAACTCGTATCAGGAAATGTGAAATAAATATCTTTTTGCTTCAAGTAAGAATTAAAACACATTGCTACGATACAGTTCGGACTTTAGTGAAATGCACCCCTTGAAAAAGTGAAGCCCTTCGTTACCAAGTCCTTTTTTAATGTTAGCCTGTTGAAACCATCGTGTCTGTAAATAGAATGAATGAGTGGCTACCCAGAGCTTTTATTTCATAGTGGTAGACTTCGCGTTTTTGTGGAATCGCGTAGTATGCGAAAAATGAAAATGATACGTATCGATTAGAAAAATCGCGGAGCTGCATTTCTTGTAAAATGGGAATAGTGGAATGATCAAATACGTATTAATTTTCGGGCTCCGCCTGGAGAAAATTAGAAGTGAGGATTTCTCAATTTCCGCATTTCTATAAAAAGGAATTTTCCACACTTCCGATCGATACGTGTCTTATCTTTTTCGCAGATTCCACCATTCCGTAAAAACGCAGATTGCACCACTATGAAGGCTGCCTCCGTCAAGTTGGTCTATGTAGACCATGGGTTCAATGTAAAAGTTTGTTGCTTTGGCCAATGTACTTCTCAGATGGGATAAGCCACGCAAGTGACTTTTATCCTGAAATGTTAGAGGTATTTGGCTGGTATTCGACCCATACCTATGGTAAAGCTGATTGGGGTCCGATTGCGAGTATATTCTCGATGGTAAATGGACGTAACTGGATCGTTCTCTGGCCCACAGAATCGTGGGAGGAGGGTAACGTGGAAAGCAAGAGCGAATGTGCCTCGTTTATGAGCCATACAGGTGATAGCGGTCCGTCACCTGCCGCAGCATTTCCTTCTTCCCATTTGGTGTATTTTAATATATGGGATGCGAAATGCAAGCTGAGGCGAGCATGGTGAGATACAATAGAGAGGAAAGTGAAAAGTAGAGAAAAAAGAGTTGAGAAATCCAGCAATCGAAAAGCTGAGCCGTCTTTGTGGCAATGAGAGATTCAAGTATGACCACTGGCCACAGCTAATGAAAGTGTAATAATCAGGAGGATTGTGCGTGAGCATGTCGTAAATAGTAGGGCTCATCGTTGGAGTTCGTTAGGAGAGAAAACAGGCTAATTGGTTCTGCATGATGTGAAAAGACTGCTGCTACGAATCGTAATATTGTAGCTGTTCCACTTTGAGCGGACCAGAACTTTTCATTATATTACTCCAAAGGACGCTAATACTGATGTAAAATGCTGTTGCGTGTCGCAAGGAGATTAATTCCAAGCAAAATAAACTACAAAAATAATTTGCAGAAAATATTTGCGGGCTTTACATCCTTTGAATTCATCCTAATCGGCTATCTTGTATCTAAAGATGAAAACACCGAGCACTAGCCAATACTCCTTATACCTATGTATTATTACTTGCCTACAGGTCGCGGTGTGCAAATTTAAGCGTACGGTTCAGGCAGTATATCATTTTCTTCACTGGGACCTAAAAATAGTCCATTTCGGAGAACCTGACAGGGCGTGGCCTACGGACTTGGATTAATGTGCATCGACTCTCTCCCCGCCACACACTCTCACTCTCGCCACGTACTCTCACTCTCGTCACTCACCCAAGTCCGTATGCCACGCCCTGTTAGGCGCTCCAAAATTGGCTGTACTTTGGTGGCCGAAGTTCATTCTGTGGGCTGGAGCACTTGACCAGTTTCTAGTTCTTTCAGTATTCTTGCCGCCAACCGAGTGTGCGACAGGACAACCGAATTGGGTCAGTTCACTCGGGAAGGAGGGTGTCTTGTCCAGTAGCGAACACACAGTTCACTGTGGCATCAGCAAAACACTGGACGTAATCACGTGGCGCGATGACCTAATTGGAGTCCTGGCGCACACCCGGAACTTATGACAGTTCATGCTCCACTGGGAGAAGATGCGCTTATCTGGTGTGGATAAGGCCACAAGAAGGCGTGGTGCTTATGTCGAATTAGTTCCACCTTTCTCACAATTCCAGTAACCAGCAGGGTACTTGCGCGCGCAGTGACGTAATTCGTTTGGTGCGGTCATTTGTAACTCCCGCCAAATCACTCATAGTTACGAAATTACAGTGAGCCATATGGGCACCGGGGACTACCAGAGCTATGTGAGTCGTATTTTTCGAATTTGTCCGTCACATTGGCTTATCCTTATCCATCCTGTCATTTAAACTATACGAATTCTGGTCCCAGTGAGTGTTCTTTTTTCGAAAATGCATCTTATGCTTCGTCGTTCTACCAGATGCATACCGTGCCTCTTGATTCTTTTGTGAGAGTAAATGGGTACTATCGCAATGAGGGGGGGGGGGGGATTTTAAAAAAGTTGCGCATCTAAGCATCTCGGAGGGATCTTCGAAGGGTCAATCTGCACACTCAGTCGTATATTTTTGCCTAAGACTTAGTGGAGGAAATAAGGGGTTCCTATTCTTATCCAGGCTAAGGTAAAAATCGTGTCCACACTGGCAAGCCCCCCCCCCCTCTATTGCTATAGCACCAGTGAATGCCTTTTTGTTCTGTGAAGATATCCATTGTTAAGCTGACTGCAGTATCAAAATTTTCAAGTTTCGAAATGCTTCGAGTCATTCGTGTTTCTATCGTTTCTTTAGTTTTTTTTTTTCAAATTACTGTGTTCCCTTAACAGATCATGTGCGATAGTTTCATTGCTGATGAAATGAGAAGGATAGAGCTGGAGGAGCAGTTACAATCGCTTCATAATAGTTTCAAACAAGAAGAAAATGATGGATCCGTCCATTCGAATCTGGAGGGAGACCTCGATCTTGATTTGCTCCAACACATGAAGAAGAGGGTAGGTGCATTGAACTGTTTCTGACTCATGTCAAGCAAATACCATGCCAAGATTTATGGAAAGTGGAACTTGGACACTTAAACTGTCTCTTTTCTGTTTGTTACCTGAAAACTATATGTTTGGGACAGCGAAATTCAGTGGTAGTCATATGTAGTTACCCGTAAACACTTAGCAAAGCTGGGGTCACAACCAACCCCAAGTGTTTAGATTTTGAGTTAGAGCGCTCTACGTATGTGTAAGGCAATTGTGATTCGTCGCTTCCCATTCCCACCAATCACGTCCTTTACACTTACCTTCCAGCGCTGTGTATAGCCTTATGTCGAATTTTCGTGCGGCCGCGTGCGGCGCGGCGGATTTTCTCGCGTGTGATTGTGTACATTGCACACACTTCCTTCAACGTTTCCCGCGGATTGATGATTTCTTGATTATTGTCATCATGTAATGTTATTGTTTCTTTTAGTTTTATGTTACTATTTTATACCTGTTAGGGCACAAAAGGTATTGTTTGCAAATAATGATGAGATTAACAGCTATTTTTAGAAGACCCCCGTGGTACCAGCCCCTTGCGTTCTGAGTGGAATTCCAATCGACCGCGGCAAGTCGTGTGGATGGTGGCGCGAGTGCGACGCCAAAATGCGAAAATTCGACATAGGGCTACACCCCTCCCGCGCTCTGCACATTTACAAGTTTAATTAGACCACAGCAGTGCCAGCGCTATCAGCATAACTGGGCAGCTATGGTAGTGTTCAGAGTTCGCTCTTCAGTCGATCGCGTGACTTGCGAGACTCACGTGATTCAGGCGTATCACTCACCTATTCGATAGGCATCTTTTCTTTCTGCCTGAATCGCGTCAACTCTGAACAATGTCTAACTTGGAGTTTGCATTATTTTGTTCTGTCTTGTAAAATCACTAATCTGCGTCATTTATGCTGAAGATTCCAATTACCAACTGAGAACGAATTTCAGCGAGAATATCCGGCCGGACGATTCCTCAAGAAAGAATTGGAGTACATAGCTGAAACCTACTGCAATAATTATGAAACGTTCTACCATTCGACCGTAAACGGTGGAAAAGATAAAGATGCTATCGCAGTGAGTAGGTGATACCGCAGGTGACACCGATCAATTATCGATTATCACATAACGAGATGAAATTTTAGCGGAAGAAAGCTCTACTTAATGAGATGGCCGAGCATATCTCGACACTCGGTGAGGAACATCGTACTCCTGAGCAGGTGGAGCAGAAGATTCGAGATGAGCTGAAACGTGTGAAAAAGTACATGGCGGCGAAGGTAGCACTAATATCGGCTGAAATTTATTGAAATCTATATAATCTGGTGGTTTTTTCAGAATCAAACAACGTTCCCTATGAACAGGAGGGAGATCGTCCTATCATCACCACAACGCATGATTGCAGACATGATTGAGAGGACAGTAGTTGAGCCGATCAAACCGAAATCTTCTGAGCAGAACGCTTCGGAAGACGGGGTAGTCGTCGACACGTCATACGTTGATGTACCCACTGCCAGTAAGTCTTAGGGTGTATATCGTTAGGACAGAAACGTCGCGTGGCCGTATTCGGCACGCGACGGGATGGTGCGAGCTATGCGCGCCGTATTGGATGGGTCCTGAAGCGATGACAGTGCTCTAAGCCTCATTCTATGCGTAATCGCTAGGACTCAACTAATACGGCGCGCACAGCTCGCACCATCCCATCGCGTGCCGAACACGGTCACGCGACGTTTCTGTCCTAACGATATACACCCGTAAGTCTTGAAGGGTTATGTTTTAGCAAGAGCTCCCAATAGAAATACGTTGTCAGAAAATATGGAGCTTGGGTGAATGGGGCATACAAAGCCCAGTGGATATGTAAGTCCGCGTTCATACTTCGCAATGCCGGCGACAGGCGTGGCTATTTGTCCCTGCGTCTCCCCTCGTGCCACCCTGTCTCGTTGCCTGCGTCATCTCTGCACTTCCTCCGTCTCACTCTGTCTCGCTGCCTGTAAACGCACGCCATGTCGGCCCAAAGTTTGAATGCGGCCTAACGTTAGATCAGAACGTGCCGCATGGCACAATGGTGCGGTGCGTTTGCGCGGGATGGCAACAAGGCACTCACATGGGGATACCGATGTCGCGACGGCCCGCAAATGGGGTGAGTGGGATGCGACGCCGCTTTCCGGGCTGATGCCACATCTACAGTCGTATTAGGTTGGCAACTAAGTAATTGCGGATTTTTCAATACTGCTTTTTCCCTCAAAACTTCTTTCCACAAAATTTCTTCTGTACATATATATGCAGTACAAGTCCACACGCATCTATAGGTATTGTTGTCTTCCATCTCCCGGATAACCCTTTTCGGCAAAATAAAAATATCAAAAATCACCTCATTTTCAATTCCAATTTTTTTTCTTTGAATGGCGTTAGACAGGGAAAAGGAAAGGTGATAATCCGATGGAGAAAGATCAGAACTATAAGGCAGCAATTTTTATCCAAACTCGAGAATTTTTTGGAAAAAAATTTAATTTACCACTATTGAAAAAATGACTCGCCAAAAAATTCTCGAGCTTGGATAAAAATTGCTGCCCCATCCACCTTATAGCCCTGATCTTGCTCCATCGGACTGTCACCTTTTCCTTTCCCTGTCTAACGCAATTCAATGAAAAATCTTTTTATAATTTTTGTATTGAAAATGAGGTTGACCGTTGATATGTTTATTTTGCCGAAAAGGGTTATCCGGGAGATGGAAGACAATAATACTTATAGATGCGTATGGAATTATACTACATGTGTATGTACAGAAGAGATTGCTGGAAAGCAGTTTGGAGGGAAAAAGCGGTATTTAAAAATCCGCAATTACTTAGTTGCCAACCTAATAATTGCCCGGTGTGTGCCATTAAGACAGAAAATTCGCGTTACCGCTTGTGGCCCGCAACGCGATGTGTATGAGCTAGAGGCGCTATATTAGTTGGGTTCTAAAACGATTACGCGCACCGTCTTCACTTCGGATCAAAACAGTGAGGGGCACGTAGCCGTTCTGATAGCGTCACGCGCCAGACGCCGCAAAGTGAATTCTCTGCCTCGGCGGCATACACGCCAATCGCCCGGGTGTGTATCCTTATGTCGAATTTTTACTTTGCGGCGTCGCACTCGTGACGCCATCAGTACGACTTGCCGCGGTCGGTTGGAGTTCCGCTCAGGAAGCAAAGGGCTGGTACCATGAAGTCCTTCAAAGAAATATGTGTTCATCTCCCCATTATCTGAAAACAATATCTATTGTCCGAAAAAAAAACAAAATAGTAACATAAAAAATAAAAGAAGCGATGACATCACATGATAACAATCCTATTGAAAATAAATTACTTCGGGCGTAAAACTCTGAAGGTACAGTACGCAATCACACGCAGAAATCCACCACGCCGCTGCCCGCGCGCAGCCGCGCGAAAATCTGACATAAGGGTTAGCACCCCGATCGCCCACCACTCCTGGCTGTGACTGATGAACTGCCACAAATCAGTCTTCACTAGCACGTATCTTACCTTAGATCCTTGATAAAATTTTATAGCGCCATTATAATCGATCGTACAACACATGAAATAGTGACATATTACCCGGAATTAAAAAATATTAAACTTTTTTCGTTTTTCTTGTAATTATAGGAGTTTTTTTGACAATAACTTTGCTGCTTAGGTTCCTCAATGGAAGTGAGTCCACCGTTATTCAATCGTCAAACCGCCTCACCACCACATATACGTAAGAAGAAAAGACGACTGCTGAGCCAGAGAGAGCTTCCTTTGAATCAGTTCGAGGATTACAGTAGGTGAGCCTTTTATGAACATCTGTATAGCCCTGGGCAATTTTAATCATGGTTATTGGTTGTTATGGTTATGGTTTATTTGTCAAATATTTAAACACCAAGTTTCCGCTACTGCTACAGGTAGTTGCATTAATAGCAATAGTCCACAATGATATTGAGGTGGTCGGGTATACGCGGTACAGCACTGCTTACTTCACTTACAGTAGCTTTAGGCGTCAAACAGTGATGACATTGCTGCAGTTGCAGAAATCATTCTGCAAAATACCGGACCTCGTTCCTTCCACTCACACCTGCATAAGCACGTGTAAACGTCCTAGACCATACTTTGGAGGAGGAAACACCTGCAATCATTCGAGTCAAGGTCGCAAGTTATATGTTACTTCTTAGCGATTGCGAGGAGTATAGCCTCTAGTTCGTCAGTGCGTGAAAATCGATATAAGGGATTACTGTGAGTGCGGTGTAGTGTCGATGTACAGCATATAATTTTACAGAAAAGAAGCTTACTGCAGTCCATCACTTGGAATAACACAAACCACAACTGCGAACTGTGTTAGTTGTACAGTAGGGAGAGTACTACTAATATCAAATTTGAAAAGATTTTATAATCTTCTGACCGAATACCGATTTTATAATCTTCTACCGAATATATAGTTGATGTTGATGTCCTTGTTGATGTTGATGTCCTTCTAGATTCAGGCACGATTTCGAGTTTGTAAAGGAAAAACGACGACTCCTGGAAGACGACATGAAGTATGCCAGAGCGAAATTGGAAGCAGTGACTGCTGAGCGCGATTATTGGATGGCCAAGATTGACGTGCTTGATCTCGAACGTCAATACTGGATGCGTGAGATAGAGCGAACGCTCCACAATCGGCACTGAATCGTAAACCTCTTGCTGATAAAAATGAGCCTAAAACCACTAAAAACTTATGAAATTAGTGCTGTTAATATCAAGTGCAGTTCAATTGTATGCAACAGATAGGGTGTGTAACGATTGGTCGAATTTTCGCGCGGCCGCCCGCGGCGAATGCGAGTCGTTTGCAGCTTCATCTGTTGAAACATCAGCTACAACAACATAGGCGAACTTCCGAAGCTTCCAACTTGCAATCTTTGAAGATCCTTCACGGTACCAGGCCATTGCGTCTTGAGCAGAATTTCAAACGACTGCGGCAAGTTGTATTGACGGCGCCGCACAGCGAAAATTCGACTAGTCGCCACACATCTCGACAGATACTGTCATGGGCATTTTGCTGAGATTATCTACCTCTGTGCCCACGGCACGTCCATTTTCCTGTTGTCGTCCGTGCCCTTTTTAAATGACCCATGTCCCCTTGCTTAGGCTCACATTGAATTAGCCGCTGTCGTTTGTCGTCTGCGCTCTCACTAGCTGGCTAGAGATGCGAACCAGGGAGCTCAAGTCATGCCGTACGAGTTCAGACGCATTTCTACAGCACGGCTACTATTCTGTGATCGAATTGTAAAAAAAATAGGCTGATTATATCGTAACCATCGGAATATACGTGGAACAGAACGCGATCCAAAGCAGGGCAGTGTTTGCAGGATGTATCTAGAAATTTCGGAAATTGTATTCACTGATGCGGATTCACACAGATACTGATTATATAGAATTCTCGTTAATTGTCTTTTTTTCTACTATGGTATTGTTTTTCGCATTGTTTGCTTGTTTATTCGTTGTTTACACGGGTTGTTTTAATTCTCATCTAACTCTCATGAAAATTTTTTTCCTCAAACGTTCTACTAATGTTGTTCGAAGACGATTTTGAGTTTATTGACGTTGAGAATTTTTTTAAAAAGTGGAAGAGGAGGGTCGACTGGATCCATTTTTTGAAGAAGGCAGAAATGACACTCAAAATTGTGGCGGACATTCTTTCCTGCATGGCCCACTACTTATGCATCGAATAGAATCACGTGGATCTGGGTTGTGTAGCAGTTATGCGCAACATATGGTACGCTCGCATGTGCAATGAATCCAGCCAGCGAAACTTCTCTGCCACCTTGGGGCATCATTAAGCTAGACCAGGCCAGATGAGTCACAAACACCGCCCTATTGGGCCTAGCTTTCATTTATAGCACCTCAAATTATTCCTGTTGGTACTGAGGAAAGGCCTGTTGGGAAACAGAGCTGTACTGCCGTTGTCAGGTGTCCAATGTCTCAGCGCAAGATACATAGTACTACATATCCGGGCAGTCGTAGCATAGACTGTGTAAACCTTCATGAAGCTTACGAGGAAAGCTAAGGGCGCGCATGTTCATACTTTGCAGCATTGCCGATAGAAGTGGTTGCGACGCGCTCTATTCATGACATGTGACCCAATAACGTTCTTTCGGTGATAGTGCCATCTGAACTGCCTCCTTCTTTCTCTTCTTTTTTTTCATCTTTCAACATCCATAGCTTTCATGATACTGCCTATGGAACCAAACTATTTCCTTTTTCTTTTAGTTGCTATTTTTATCGCTCTGGTTTCCAATATACAATAAAATGAAAGGGGCTTCATTGGGTTATATCTTATATGTTTAAATAGTGTGCGTCATAGAAGTTGCTACCGAGAGGTGCCCCCGCAGGGCCGCAAAGTATGAAAGCACTTAAAGGAACAGGAAGGGGGTCCGAAACAAGAGAAACATACAAAGAAATGAGCAGTTCGTAACGAACGCAGAAGGTTAGAAGCGATAATCGGTGAAAAAAACCGAACTCAAAAGTGCATCGCTGCGGTGTGTATCCGCGCCTCATTCGCATTCGCACTGGCGTTCCGAGTTGTCCGCTGTAGGAGACGGCCGCGGGCCAACTTTAGTTGTAGCACCTGACTCCCAGCGCAGTGGAGTGGCCATTCCCAACTACATTAACATTCATGTAAGTACATCTAGAAACAATATAAGAAAGAACAAAGGAGAAGGTAAAAGGAATGAACAACTTTATAATGGAAACATCTTCTCTTGGCACCATGCCAAGGCGTCAAATTGGCGAGTTTGTGCAATGGCGGTCACTTGAACTCGTCCACACTACGTCTGTTCTACCGTAAGCCAAAATTACTCCCTTACGGTGTCTTTAAGCACGATGGCACGAGTACGCCTTGGAACGTTAACCATGACTGTGCCATTGTAAAAGAAAATCCGAGTGGCTGCTCGTGATACCACGCGATGGGTGCGAGCTAGTGCCATCATATTAGTTGGATTCGAAAGCGATGACGATATCCTAGTCGTTGGGGCCGAACCAACACGGCTCTCCTAAGTCGCATCCACGGAGTCACTTGCTACAAGAACCACATATCTGTTCCAATGGCGCACTTCCATAATATGTTGTTCCTTGTCTCGCGCTCTTTATACATATAGGCTCCAACGCCAAGCCCATTTGTTTTGACTTAACCCCACTACTCCAGTCATTCATCAGGCGTGAACCTGTGTAAGGCCGCGTTCATACTTTGCGGTGCCGACGGCGGGGGCGTGGCTGCGTGTCTCTGCCTTTCCGCCCGTGGCACACTGTCTCTTTGCCTGGATCGTCTCTGTACATCCCCCCTGCCACTCTGCCTCGTTGCCTGAACGCAACCACGCCTTGCCGGCACAAAGTATGAATGCGGCCTAAGATTCACTTACGGCTACCAGCTGATACCTGACGCAACTATAATGGGATCCATTGATCCACTTCGACGTGTACACGATATCAGTTGGCAGTTATTGCCGATCGTTTGTCACACCTTTTATTTACCAATAACGATAAAATTTTCGAAAAAATAAGGGTATGGTTCTTATCACGCATTTCCAATTGAACAAGATAAATATTTCAGAAAAACACGCAAAAAATATTTTCAGCAGAAAAATGGCGATAAAAGGCGCAAGGATTGCGCTTCAACCAGTACTTTACCAGGACGAGGAGTGGTGTTACAGTTGCTCGCGGGTAAACTTCTGAGCTCTGAATAGGAGTGCCTTTTATCGCCATTTTTCTGTTAAAAATATCCATTATCACCAGCAACTGATTATTTTACAGTAGCTATTATAAGGAAAGAGCCTTAATGGATCAAACGAGCACCTTAGCGTGTGTAGTTGAAATTCATGGGAACAGCTGCAGAAATCAGCACGTTCCTACCATCTTGAAAGGGTTTTTCATGGTTTTCAGAAGATGAAAAGGTGCGGCGAAACAAATGATAGACCCCTCAAAGTGTGGAGATCCGTTCGCATGTCATCGTGTGGAATCCCATTGAAAATGCAAAGGATTACGGGCTTGGGAACGATGTCATCGTCTCAATTCAGCAGACTCAACTGCCAGTCAGTCCACGATCGTCTCATTGTGACTGGCACGATCGATGCGATTGTTCAACAACAAGCAGAAGCAGGTGGGCAAGGTGAACTAATACTTTGGGTAATTCATTTGAAGCCCCAATCTGATTTAGTAGTGGGGAAAAATATCGGCAGGAATTCCCACCTAACCAGGATACCTCCATCTGCTTTGAGAAATAACAGAAGACCCAAAAATGCGCCTTTGAGCCTTACGGAAAATCGAAGTAAGGCATGGAGTTGTGATGCCACTGATCAGCTTACGTTCGCAAAAAACGTAAGAGCCAGCGCATCAGGAATCCGGAAGTATTAGAAACTTCGCGAATCGATCCACCTATCACTTACCCCTCCAGCACTGCTTTAACTGAGTCTCGCGCGAGATAGGACAAAAAACTATTTTCCGTTAATGGTTCATGGGCTCAAAATGCTCTTTTTTCCATTCCTTTCCCATAGTAAGACCAACGTTAGACTTTACGATTTTGTAGTGTCACGCATCGCACGCGAATCCGCATCATCGCAAATTCGCAATAACGCAAAATCGCATATCGCGAAGTGTGAGATCAGCTCAGTGCTCCTTTTAGTTGCCGAGAAATCCCATGGTTAGATAATTTCAAGTACTCTTGCTCATGTTTGCACTATTCGGTAGCACTCTGAGTTTATGCTACTTGGCCTCAAAGATTCGAAGTTTTTAAAAAATGAATTTTTTAAAACGTTTCTGTAGTTTTTATAAATCTAACTTTTAATATTGATTATGATTATGTCTTTCAGCATATTGGTTAGCGACGGAGAATATATGAGCTAGATGAAGCTGTGGCGTGAAACATCACTATAAAGCTATTAAAGACAATATAATTTAGAACATTGTCATTCTGTTCGCAACATACTTTTCTTTATATTTATATTCTTTTTATTTTATATCACTTACGATAGATATTTTATATCGCTTGTGGTAGATTTCAATCAATTTTGAATGAGTTTCCTACGAGTTTATATTGTGACCTCGCACTACAAATGGTCTACTCATCGATCTAATGGATTTCGTTGCAGTCGACTCCCTACCCACATCATCGTATTTTTCGCTGTTTTCTTTCGTTTTATTTCATTCGTTCATTCAAACATTAATGGAAATTGAATACACTTTTCTCGGAAATTTCTCTTTCGTGCCTTATATTCATGTCGGCAGCGCTCCAATGTTATGCCGTCCAGCTTTTAAAATCCAAAAATCTTGTCATCAAATCAAAGCCCAAAAATTTTTCCAAAAAATTGTCATCAAATCAAAGGCCCAAAAAAAATTTGAGAAGTTTTTTTTACAGAGTTGTCTTTAATTTAGCTCAAAAGTTATTCATGTCTTCCTTCTTATGACTTTTATAGAAACTTCCTAACTTTTTTCCTTTTAGCACAGACTAGTAAATTGATCACAAAAGGCAGCGTGAGTTTTCTTTTTACAGGACCCACATGACGAATAAGAAAAAATATCGTCCACGGTACGCAAAGTGTCAGGTTGTAAAGAAAGTTCTCATCTGTTTTGCGCACTCAAAAGAAGAATTCAAACCTGAAAGCGCATAAACTGGATCAACTCACTTACTGCTTTCCGGAGATAAACAAAAGTTGCTCTCTTTTTATGGTATATGCTTCCCATGGAATCCTACAAGGTTGTTCGAATTACTAGGGGAATTTTAAAGTACTGCGAAAACGGCGTTTTTTGGATGACTTCACTTCAACGAGCTCTTGTTTAGTCGAGTGCCAGTAAAGGCAATCACAAATGTGAGTAAGAAGGGGGGGGGGGTAGAGCATTGGATGGAACACTTTGACATTGGTTTCAGAAGTGCAGAAATGAGAATTGGTTGCTCGAATTTTCAATCAATCAAATCGCTTTAACTAAAACGGCAGAAAGCGATGAGCGTCTATGCTGCAGGGGATATTTAAAAGTATTAGCCCTCAACAAACAAATTCAGTTAACCACCTCAAATAGCCTCGACTTGGAAAAAATGGGTGCTGTGCGACCCCTCAGAGCAGCTAGGCGCAAGCGCATTTTCCACAAATCCTCTTCCAGTAATTGAACCAGTTGTAGGCTGAAGCCCCTTACTCGTGCATCATATTCACCATATCTAGCGCTAACTAAGCCCCACTCTCACAAACGTCTGGACAGCTCCTTCAATAGCAGTGAGTTCAGAAAAAATGGTGATTTGAAGTCGACTTTTTTTGGTTTCGCGCTATATAAATCACCAGTTGGCGGGCGCACACTACTGCGCGCCATCCATGGCGATATTGTGCAAAATGGGTTTGACCGGCACGACCACAGTTGTGTATGGAATTAAGTGGAAATTCCTCTGCTTTCAGCTGAGCTATTGAATTGGAAAAAAGCAGAGAAGATGGCGTGATAATAAAGCTGAGTTGAGAGTCCCAGCTTTGCTGCGACGCGAGATATCAATTTCCCCTTTCAAGGCTCCTTATCAGCCCTTATCAGTTGTTATCACTTCCGTTCCCTCACCACTCATGTTTCCTTACCATTCCCTATATCACTTCAAAAATCCAGAGTCCCAGCTTTGCTGTGACGCGAGATATCAATTTCCCCTTTCAAGGCTCTTTATCAGCCCTTATCAGTTGTTATCACTTCCGTTCCCTCACCACTCATGTCCCCTTACCATTCCCTATATCACTTCAAAAATCCAGAGTCCCAGCTTTGCTGTGACGCGAGATATCAATTTCCCCTTTCAAGGCTCTTTATCAGCCCTTATCAGTTGTTATCACTTCCGTTCCCTCACCACTCATGTTTCCTTACCATTCCCTATATCACTTCAAAAATCCAGAGTCCCAGCTTTGCTGTGACGCGAGATATCAATTTCCCCTTTCAAGGCTCTTTATCAGCCCTTATCAGTTGCTATCACTTCCGTTCCCTCACCACTCATGTCCCCTTACCATTCCTTATATCACTTCAAAAATCCAGAGTCCCAGCTTTGCTGTGACGCGAGATATCAATTTCCCCTTTCAAGGCTCTTTATCAGCCCTTATCAGTTGCTATCACTTCCGTTCCCTCACCACTCATGTCCCCTTACCATTCCCTATATCACTTCAAAAATCCAGAGTCCCAGCTTTGCTGCGACGTGAGATATCAATTTCCCCCTTCAAGGCTCTTTATCAGCCCTTATCTGTTGTTATCACTTCCGTTCCCTCACCACTGATGTCCCCTTACCACTCCCTATATCACTTCAAAAATCCAGAGTCCCAGCTTTGCTGCGACGCGAGATATCAATTTCCCCTTTCAAGGCTCCTTATCAGCCCTTATCAGTTGTTATCACTTCCGTTCCCTCACCACTGATGTCCCCTTACCACTCCCTATATCACTTTAAAAATCCAGAGTCCCAGCTTTGCTGTGACGCGAGATATCAATTTCTCGCCATTCGCCTTTCGAAGTTCCTTATCAGCCCTTATCAGTTGCTATCACTTCCGTTCCCCCACCATTGATGTTCCCTCACCACCCCTCATATCATTTCAAAAAATCAGACTCCCAGCTCTACTGCGACGCGAGATATGAATTTCGTGACAGACGGAGGGACAGACGGCTTAGCGCTTTATAAATAGTAGGGATCAGTTTTTCATCGAAATGTGATAAGCAATTACGCTCAATGTTGCCAAAATTGTAGCGAATCGGATGCTGCTTATTCTTTGAGGAAAGATGTAGTCTGAGCCGGGATATGATCTCAGTTGAAATTGCAAAAGCCGACCAAATTTTCCCATACAACCTAATACCTAGGAGTACTGCTGCATGCCCTAATGAGGTAGTTGTATCATCTGCGCTTCTATTGTTCTTCGGATTGCTTCATACAATGCTAGTAACCTTTCCTTTCTTACCAGCAACTTGTAGTAGCAAATTACGAGGCGGCTAAAAAATGCATATGGATCGCCAGTTTTGAAGATTGCCAACGCAAAAGTTCCTCCCTCAGCTACTGTACTGAACAGGGTCAACCCACCGACCCTCCGTGATTTAAATGGTAGATCGACCTTCTCAATGAAATTTCGTCATAGTATTGCAACCATAGTTCGCTTCGTGGTCCAATTGAGTTCTCCAGCTGAGTAAAATCACCTGGTGGTTTCTCCTTCTCCACTGGCCAGACGGTTACGGACAAGTGCTAGGCAGAACGTGGGTGACAGAACTCTGATGTCACGTAATCACCGCGCACCTTCAAAACGTTGACTAGAAGCTGGAAGGTCGTGATTTAGCAGAAGCAACCGTTCGGACTGTGCCCTCGTTTGTTATATCTTTACACACTACCTGCCTTATTATAATACCAGAGCTTCACGAAAAATTACCAAATTCTTATTTTTTATCGGTAATGTTTTCTTATCATACTATGCTTAGTGGCCCCAATGCACTAGGGTGTTATCCTCCGTTGAAATACAGGTAACTTTTTGAGTTTTCACAGAATCCAATAGTCGGTCACCATGATGCTTTGATGATTCCGGCCGATACCAATTTCAACCAAAGGTAATCGCAATACTGCATTGTGCCTGTTCGTTGATTTCGTTACCGTTTAGTTGGATTTCTATCACTGACGTGGTCCAAATTCAGTGCATTTTACCGATAGCTGGCTTTCTTTATCTATACTCTAACTGTACAACTATCCATCTATGGCATCACTATTAATGTTTCATAGTACGGTTGCCATAAAGTTAAATGGCATAGTCATAGCCTCAGAACCTAAGTTTGTCTACTTCAGTTAGTTGTTAGCTCGCAAGTCAAGAATACGGAGATCTTCATCTCTAAATATACACTAGTATGCGCTTTCGTATTTATCCTTTATTCAATTATCTGCTCCAAAGTCCGATTCTAATCGAATATTTGGCATGATTTCACGTCCAGCTGTACCACATCAGCAGCCTACGAAGAAGTCGTCACATAATTGCTCCAACAAAGCACCGATGCAACAGCGGATGAAAAGTGGCAGTGTCACTTTTGGGCATTTATGCATCGCTGCTTTATTCGTTTCTGCGATTAGTCCTTCACTGAGGCGTTTCAATCACGAGTTTCATTCCTGTGTAGTTCGCATCGCACTCTGTTTCGCCTTCTTTTTTCCTCCTTTTTTACCAAAGCACTCAGTTGAGTGCTTTTTGTTGAGAGGGCTACTTTTTTGTTAAGTGACGCTATTGCCATCTATTCCATGCATACTCTTCCGGGTTGCGGCTTCCGTGTGGTTGATGGCGTTCATCTATCCTTTAACCCTTGGCGTACCACGGGCAACACATGGTGTTGCACCCAAAACCGTTCTCGAGTGGCCAAGTGCAACACATGATGCTGCACCAGAATCAAACCACAATTTTTTCGCTTTTTGAAAATGTATCGTGGTAAAAAGCTGGCACATTATCTTTTCGAATATGATGAATAACATATTTTTCTGGGAATTTTCCCTTCCAAAAAGAAGCTAGAGTTTTGGCACCACGCTTTTTGAGAGCTATGGCAAGCAATAAGAAAACAATTGACCAACTACTCACCTCTGCAGATGGGATTTTCTATCGAGTGCGACCTAACTGCCTAGTTGTGTAAAAATTTAATTTTTGTCTAGGAGTGACATTAAAACGCAAGCCAGTTTTTCTGGTACAATCATGGACACATATGTTGTTCTCCATATCCGAAAACGTATCCTGACAGCTTTAACCTTCACAAATCGACGGTTTCATGTGACCCAACAAAGACTGTCCTGGGTGTCCGATTTGAAGACTAAATAAAAACGTCCCCCTCCCCCCCAACCAAATCACACCTAGCATTGACGATCTAACCTCCCAAGGTGGCGTTTCGTGGCGAAGGAAGCTGGCGACTCATCACGTTAAGATAAGATAAGTCAAAAGTTTTGGAGGTGAAAAAACGTTATAGATGATATAGTTGGAATTTCTGTGACTAAGTAAAAGCTTGTTCTCAGGCTGCAGTACTCCGGGGGCTGTATTCAGCCCTCCCTGTTTTTAGTATTCTTAAGTATTTTGATCGTGGACGCAATAACGCTTACAATTTATCGCACACAATACCTTCAATTTCCAGCTCTTCGTGGACTCACATGGAAAGTTTGGTCTATTTCACGGCTTGATTTCGGCATCACAGAATAATCTTGTAATGACCATGGTGGTGCGGGAGCTTTCAGTAGCTTTCCGCTACTTCGTGAAAGTATTCGGGTACCGCTCACTTGATGGATAAACTGTTGCATGGATCAAGCGTGACACTGGACTGTATGGCCTGCAAAATCGATTCTGTCCGTAGATCTCCAGTCCTGCGAACTGCAGAACTGCAACGCATCGCATGCCACATGTCATGGTCATAAGCGGTGCTGAGATATTTAATTTCCATAGTTTCTGAAGGTGCTGTAGACAGGGCACTCCCGGTTGCCGAGGAAAATAGCCGCTTCAGTACGACCTCCCCCCTCTATGGCTACTGAATACAACCCCCTTTCTTGACCTCTACAATACCAGTAATTTATGCCCGATTGCATAGTTGCACTGTGTTTTATTGCTATACATCCTTTCCTGGGGCAAAAATATATTTGTTTTACATTTTACACGAATTTGTGATGAAATACCCTCTGCTTTCATCTGCTCATTGGGAATTCAGATTTTAGTGCTTATCGCTGATCTTTAAAGGAACGACCATTCCCGCCCTTCTATCCGGTCAAATACGACCCCTTTGTCGAGAATCCTCGACTCTCGGTGTACCCTGACTGTTGAGGCCCGAAAAATCCCCATGAAACATCCTAGCCGAAGCAGCTGTCCTCGTTGACCAGTTGTGTCGCAGTCGCGAACTCAAATATGTTTCATTTAAGAGGACAAGGATTGAGTGACAGCTGGCCTCATTTGTCAGTTTGGAATATTTTAGGACTTCGACGATATCCGCATTGCTGAGCCTGAAACATGACACATCTTAAGTTTAGCAAACTTCCATGTACTTTTTACCAGGGTAACTGGTTTTCGGCTCCACAAACCTCAATGAGCTTTCTTATGGATACGTGATTAGAGAACCGTTTCCGAACCCAACACGTTTCAACGGCTATGTTTTGTTCCGTCAGCGCAGGATTTCAAAAGGTAGTGCGACAACTTGATTTCATCCGGGAGAAGGCGCATGCTCACCCAAATGAACGCTAGAGATTCAAACAGGTGTTATATGGTTTCTTCAAAGAAACCTAGCTTGATCCTGAAAAATTCGTTGAGCATACCACGCCCATAAGCTAGTGCATCATGAGCTACGGATGACTGAAACATACGACAGAACCGAGTTGCTTCGATCGATACGTCCGTGTCTTGACACGGAAAAACGCGTCCGCATTCAGAACAACGGGGGAGGGGGAGGAGGACTTTACTATTGATCAAGTTTTTTCCGCCTTTATCCCACTGAGTAACATCCTTATTTACATATCCAGAATTTTGGCATCCACTATTTCAGGGTGACTTGTTCATCGAGGGCCAAATTTGCTCTTCTGTAGAAGGTATAGGCTAGAGTCTAACTGTAAACCTTTGGGTGGAGACCCATAGGTGTGTTCACAGATTCCATTATAGTTTGCCTCATGCCCTAAATTTATTCTGTGGAAGTATTCTGCTGTTTTAACCAGGAAAAAGCTCCCTTCCATTTACCCATTGATTTTCCTCTGTTCCCAGGGAGGCCATGTTGGTGAGAGCTCAAATGTGACATTTCCCATACATCAGAATCCAGGAAAAAAGCAGTAAGCCCGAAACGAGTTTGAAACAGATTCGCTCTTCTGAAAGTTTTCTGTGCGCTTACCGCGCATTTTGTTGACGTTTCATTGGAGCCACTAATCCTTGCCTTTTTCTTTTATTATATTCTCAGTTCATCACTGAGGCTCCTTCTTCCACTAACCTTACTCTTTCCACCTTATACTCCACCGTAAGACTTCACTTAATTCCGGTTTATTGGGTTCGTCAAACGGCTGCGTGTAATCTTTCGCCAACCGACCTCATTAGTCTGTTGACGAACTGAAAGCCCTCGAGCAGTGGGAAGTAATTGAATGAGGATCCTTCTGGGTTTTTTCCCGTTCTCCTGTCGTAGTATCGTGGCTGCACACACCTGCTCTTCTCTTGAGAAATTCACCTTTTAAAACTTAACAAAGTCAGAAGACGCCTGGTCTTTGCTTCCTTCTATTCGGTTGTTCGGAAAGAAACGCGCGTTTGAGTGCAAAAAATTTTTTATTATAGAAACGAAAGTAAACAAGATTAATTCAAAAGATAATCTCCATTACTATCAATGACTTGTTGCCAACGTTTATGCAAAAAATGGATTCCTCTTTCGAATAACTCGGCCGGCTGCACCTCAAAGTAGTTGGACAGCCAGAGGTGGAGTTTTTCGCGGTTTGTGAACTTTCTCTCGGCAAGGGAGTGCTTCATCGACCGGAACATGTGGTAATCGGATGGTGCTAGGTCTGGGCTGTATGGCGGATGAGGCAGGACTTCCCGGCTGAATTCCTCATTTTTTTTACAAAGTGGTTTTCGCGACATGTGTGCGGGCGTTTGGAGAAATTTTGTCGACGTCGATTCGACACCTTGACGACGCAGTGCCTGGTCCACGCGGTTCAGCTGATATTTGTAGATGTTCGCCGTAACTGTTTGACCCGAATCCAGAACTTCAAAGTACACCAAACTTTGCTGCTCCACCAAATACAGAGCATCACCTTTTTGCCGTGTATATCCGGTTTCGGAGTAGGTTTTGAAGTGTTCCCTGCGTTTGACCACTGCCTTTTTCCCATTGCGTTGTCGAAGCAGATCCATTTATCATCTGATGTGACAATAGAGTCGAAGAAACCACTGTTCTTGGAGCGACGAAGTAGAATTCCGGCCATTGCCACCCGTGTTGCCTTGCCTGCGTCGCACAGCTGGCGCGGTACCCATTTTCAAAAATATATTATAAATATTATATACATTCAAAAAATAAACAAAAATATACCAAAAGATGCACAATAAAAAACTCTTTCGGATGGACAGAATTGTTTTGGAAAATCTTCTATAGTAGGAGAGAAATAAATCGACAAAGTCAAGAAATTCAACGCGCATTTCTTTCCGAACAACCTAATAGAACACTCCTCGCAATATTTTCTTATCTCTATTTCTATCTTCATCTATTTTTGAAGTATTTAAAAAAAGAACAAAGAGCCAATGAATTTGAAGTGATCCAATGCGAGATTTGGTACCCTTTCCATCCAGACAGTGACCGTGCCACGCTTCACTGCTTTACTCTTGGTCGTCCACGGTGCTATGCACGTGTAGAGCATCAACAGGGTCTGGTATCGGTATTCAGCCATCTATTCACTCAGCTCCATCAATACACGGCACCCATGCCCTTACTACATATGAGTTATGGGATTAAATACATCGGAAGAGGTAAATTTGACGGGCTGTGGAATATGAAAGTAGGGAAAAGTAGGAGTACCCAGTTATATAACATAGGGGAGGAACGAGACAAAACAGTGTAAGACCGAGAAATAGGAACTCAGTAACCCCCTTTTCGGCTAGCTCCCCTCTGCGTCACTAGTCGCGGAAGACTGCAGGCCAGCGGAGAGGCAAATTCAGCCAGTCGCGAAAGTTGTCCTGCCTTCGCCTGCAGCTCGCCAGGCTGCAGGACTGCAGGAAGACACGTCGTGCTGGAGGGTCGTAATAAGACCCCGAGCCGCGCTTTTTCAACTCGAGTTTCGACCCACATCACCTTTTCTAAAGTGGAAGGTTTGTTTTCAGAGATGATGTATCCACAATTCTCACTTTTCCTTACCCATCCCGGTAAAAATGAGGACTCCATCCCTCCAACAAGTGTCCCAAAGCGACTCACAAAAATTTTGCAGATGCCTGCCTAGTAAATCATGCCTTCAAGTGAGGGCACTCGATATGATCTGCGTAAGATCTTTGCACATCACAGAGCTGTGTGCCGGTGATTGATACGCCAGTGATGCGGTGCGTAGAAAATCACGCCTTTGAGTGAAACAAAAAGATGAAAGGGGTCCCAAATCGTATGGGAGACTATGCAGCATGGTTTGTTTGCCTGTTCTGCTCAGGACTTCATCATGCATGTAGTAGTTATTATGTCCATGTAATTACCAGATCGGTGATATCGAAGTACATACACCCTGTCGTCGTTCCTATATTCAGATGGAGGAGAGAAGATAAAGGATTTAGTAGCAATAAGTTTAATGTTTAATTGTAATTGTTAGAATAAGTTTGAATTGTCTTTTTTTGGCTATTTACAAGGTGCTGGACCTGGCTGACTGCGTTTCTCAATGCTTTTGAGGGACAACTTTTGCTTGGTAGGGTAGTTGTCGGTGATAAAGTGTACATAGGAATTTACACGAGTTGCCTTTCTCCGTGCGGACTCCATTCGAAGGCAGCATATCCAAATTTTTCGTCTTGCAAGAGCGGGTGGTCTCATTTTGTAATCGAAAGAGAAATTAGCTAAATCTGATCAGAGTATCCCGCCTCCTTGGCATCTTCTCGGAATACTTGAGACTAGTGAAAATAGGCGGCCACTTTTATTATAGTGGGCTGTGTTCGGCCGGTATCTTCACATAGGTATGGAATCTGTTTCTGACGATTCCAAGATGGCTCATTCGAGAGAGACCGAGACCGAAGCTTTTGCCCACAACTCAGCAACCTAAAAACAACTTATTTAATGTTACTCCTTCTCATTAAACTACATGAATTTCTTATTGTTTTCATATCTAGAATTCTGAATTTTTACCTGCTGTATGAAAATGATGCGATGTTGGAGCAAAGCTGTGGCAGCATTTCTTAAAAATTCTTGGAGCATTGCTAAGGGTACACTTGAGTACTTCTCGACTGTGTGTCGGGACTTTCCAACCAATTCAGGCCACTCTAGACAATTAACAATGGGCAAGCATTGCATTTGACGCCGGCGACGCAATTGGCTTGACACGATGACCTAGTTCAACAGTCCTGACACACCCTAAATTCTCGATGAGTTTACTATATTTGGTCAGAGGGTAATGCTATAAGGTCGTAGGCGATGATTGAATTTCTATTAGTTGTGCTTTTCTTAATATGTTCTGTCCCGAATTAACCGAATTATGGGTTCACACACTTCTCAATTACACTAATCACCTGAGCTACGCTATGTTTATGAGCAATGCGTCGAAAACGAGGGGTGGGGTCCACGAGGTCGAATTTCCGCTTCGCGGCGTTTCACTCGCGGCGCCCCCGTACGACTCGCCGTATCGATTGCCCTTGATCGGCCGGCTGAGCGTGACTGCGTCACGTCTGCGCTTTCCACTCATACCACACTGCCTCGCTTGAAGTCTGCCATGCCCTGCCACTGGCACTCGCACCAGCTGTGCCGCTCATCGCGCGCGGCCGCGCGGAAATTCGACCTCGTGGACCCCACCCGAAAACGAGCAGTGCTGCGATGCTGTTCGGATAGGCGGGGAATATCATTTCTCAGCCATGCTACCGCTCAGCAAAGCACTCTTAGGTGTCGAGGAAGTTGAACGCTTTAATACGACCCCCACCCGCGCTCTCTCTCTACGGAGACCAAATACAGCTCCTTTTTTACCTTCACATACCAAAAATTGTTGCTAAATTGTATGGTTGCGTTGTGTTGCGGTGTGTTCTATAGCTATGTTTTCTTACGTGAAGTAAAAAGATATATGATTCACATTTCCCCACACGGGTTCTTTGTAAAATAGCTTTCGCTTCTCACCTGGCTAGTCAAAGATTATATTCTACTGCTTATCGCTATCCTCTGTACGTACGACCCCCCACCAGTCCGATCAAATACGACCCCCTTGTCGAGGAATCCTAACCTCTCGGTGTGTCCTGCCGATCAGCTAATGTTACCTTAGTATGGATGGCTGCACATTTGTCCATCGCACAGCCATTTCTTTCTGTCGCCTCCCCCCTATTCTGCTATTGTGCAGTAAGCACAACGCTATTTAAAAAACACCTCATTAGCCCTGGATAGATTGGAAATGTGAATAATGCATTTTTGGAAGCCTGAGGGCTGGAAACGAGGATCGTGGTAATGGACCACTGGTGGCACGGCAAAAAATGGACTTTATGGTCCATTCCTATAATAGGAATTGGCAAAGCTGGTTGCCTAATGGATGTGCATGTGAGCCTGTCAGTAGTTTTAAGGCAGAGCTCGATTATTCCAATGCGTCAGCACTGTCCAACTAGGTTGCGCTCCAAGCGAAGGGCCATTTCATAAAGAGATCAGCATGGTGCTTGACGTGGCGGCGGCATAATTCGCGTGGCGCGGTGACCTACGTGGACAGTCCTGACGCATGGTTTTATTTTTGGCTTTTGGGATTCCTTCGTGAGTTAGGGGCGTAATTGCGTTTTCAATACGCCTAATTAAGGCGAAACACTTAGAAGGTGGGTATTCCCCTTCGAATTGCAAAGGGCACAGTCCTTCCACTCAAATTTATTATTCATTTTGTTATTTTACATTATAATTGAGAAAATATAATCGGTGTATGGTTGGATAATGTTTGTTCGCCTTTCATTTGTTTACGGTTGATGCCCTGTCGTGAATTATCTTTTTCTCGCAATAATCTCTTGAGCGTAACGCTATATAGAATGGAATGATACTGAATGATAGCTAAGGAACAATGTGTGATAGGAAGTGATTACCAGTGATTATTATTTATTATAAGTAATGAAGTAAATTATTATAAGTAATGAAGTAGTAAAAAAATGGTAAATATACCATTCAAAAGCTGAGTTAAGGTGAAGGTGGTGTCGGTAGTGTAATGGATTAGCATATATCCCCGGAAAGGATGAGGTGCGGGTTCGAGTCCCGTCCGACACCGAAGCTTTTGCCCATAACTCAGTATCCTTGTAGTAACTTTCGCATCGCGAGCTGCGGCGATAAACAGCAGTTATCAAAAATTAAAAATATTTCCAATTTTGTAAAATGATTTCCATGGGCTTTTTGATGTGCTTTCCGAATGACATTTCTCTGGGAACGAGAACTTCATTGCAGTGGTAACGGGAAATGTTTTTATGATATTCGTACCGTAGTATCTTATCGATTTGGGGAAGACCCTAGCCTTAATGTACCTTCAAAAGTTCCTGTATCGATGGCCATCCATCTCGAGGGCTAAAGATACGCGAGCAACTCCTCATGCTCTATTATTGATATGTATGAGCTATCCAGCAGACGTTCTCCATCCAAACCACAAGGGAGAAGGATTTCATCGCGTGAGCTCCCCATTTCGACGCGTTCAACTCGTCGTCATTTCTTTGCCAGCATTGATGTTTCTTGTTCTTGTTCCACTTCACCTCATCAGTAGTTTGCCTTATAGGATTTTATTCGCTGTAACTGTTCAAATGGTGTATTTCAGCCTTTCATCATTTCGAAGAACCGTTTTTTTTATAATGCGTTATATTTACGATTTAGAAAATTTTGAACTTGTAAGCTATGATCAATCAATCTTCAATCAGCTCTTTCTTCTTGCCCTTTTCATGTTTTGCTCTTTATATGCCACAACTCTCACTTGCAGTTGCTAAAAAAACCCCTAATGAATCAAATTAAGAGAGAAGTTTTGTTTCAAACCAATGTTCAGTATCGTGACTGTTTGATACCACTGCTGACCTGCATCCACACACAATACTCAACGTGGTCCACTTTTACGTTTTGCGACTTTTGCAAAATGTAAAAGTGGACGGCGTTCACTACTACGTATGCATGCAAGTCCGTAAGGAAGCAATGGTTCGAAGTGTTCTTGTAAAGCAGAGGTCCGCCCACTTGCAAACCACGCCCCTTGACTAATCCCATCACTTCCACCCGAGAAGGGTATGATGGGATTAGTTAAGGGGCGTGGTTTGAGAGTGGGCGGGAGTAGTTGAGGGGCGTGGATAGGTGTGAAACTTACTCTACCAACGTGAACTGGTTCGGAATTTGATCCTTTGACAATGCGGAAAGACGGCGCCAGTTTCACCACACAAACACCTCCTAATAATTTCAAACAATGTTAAATAGTAAAAAGAATTTCAGTGCTACGGAAATCATGCCATAGATACTGGTATGAGCTAAGGCTAAGCCTTTCTCCGACGTGCTGTCGAATAAGCCTTTTAACAGTGCACTGGTGACACTTCATAAATTTTCCGCACTTCTTCTTTCCCTTTGCAGTCGGTCGGGCGTGCAGTTGACGGGTTTTCCAAACTAAATTTCGTCAAGAGTGCCAATCTCTGGAAAACCATTCCTCACACTAGACGTTTTCTGAATTTGCAATTTAAGTATTCATCGATTCAAGGCAGTCCTTTTGGACTTTTGGGACTCGAAGTTGGAAATCGCCTGTGTGACCGATGGGAGAACATCCTCTCTGTTGTGGTTGAAGAATTGAGCATTTCTATAGCTGGAGTAAGTTTCCATTGTATCCATGCCTTTCGGAAATGCTCTGCCCTCTTCACTTCGTCAAAATGACCGTTAATGGATAGCCCATACTCCGTGCTAGGTAGTAACACAATGATCATCGATACGGCTTTTTTATTTGGAGAGACCTTATGGTAAACACAAAGGGTGTGTACACTTATGACAGAAATTGTGGAAAAAAATTTTTGTTCATCAGATCCTTTTTGAAGTGATTTGCGACACGGCTTCTTGATGTCATTCGTCCATAATACAATACAAATCCTCCGAAAACTATAAAAATCGCCAGGTGAGAATATATTCGTGAAAAACGAGGATGGAAAGGTTCTAATGCTTCTTATCTACAACCAAAAGAGATAACCGTTGTTCCCGTTTTTTGCAAATTACAATAACATTGCTGCTTCCTTCTGGGAGAATTGCTCACTTCCGCACTAGCTCATATGCACAATTCAATAAAAAGGGACTTCCTGCACGTACTGACACTTTCTGCACCCAGTGCCTCTGTGAAGTGAGCTAATCAATGCTGCGTCGCCTTTTTTTGCTGGGAAAAGCATAAAATTCAAACAGAGAGAGGAAATGTTCAGGTAATAACCAATAACTGCTGCAGTATGTCCCGGCAGCCTCTATTGTGCATTGCCCTTTGACTGAGCCTCCGGACTCACATGTTCTCTATGTTCCTCTACAAATATTCTTCATTACATTGAAATCTTCATCCCTGAACAAGCTAAAAGAGAGCTGTCCTTTTTTCGTTGGACTCACAATTTTCTCGCTTGTCGTTAATTAATTCTGCCTTAGAACACTGAGTCGGTTTAATTGCGAACGCATACGTCTTGACGAACCCACTAACGATTTACTCCATTCAGAGCCAATCATCATATCTGGGACATTTTCCTGCGGCCTCCAAAGTCTATTACACGGCTTTTTTTCAGCAGTTCGAACCGAAAAAGGGCTCTGTGGAAACCAAGTGATGCATTCAATTGGTTTCCACAGAGCCCTTGGAGAGACCTTATGGTAAACACAAAGGGTGTGTACACTTATGACAGAAATTGTGGAAAAAAATTTTTGTTCATCAGATCCTTTTTGAAGTGATTTGCGACACGGCTTCTTGATGTCATTCGTCCATAATACAACCTTTCCAACCTTGACAACCACTCTGTTGCGAATTCAGCGATTCATGTCTGACTCGGAATACGATTATCTTAAATATGTAGTTAATTGATCTCACCCTCGTACTTTTATTCCACTTTCTGAAACACTCGTTTTTCACTGTCGAACGAAATTTTGCAGATGTCAAATTTGCAAATGTAAAATCAAATGAAACATGACTCTGCTGGTATTTTAAATTTCGTGCAATCTCAGTGGCTAGAGATGCAGGAAGGCGTTTCCACGCAGTTCTCAAGACGGTATAGGTCTAGTCTAACCTACCCACCGTGTTCCTCACGAATAATAGCACACATCCCGGGAAATGGAATAATCTCACAATGGCTAAGGTTTTTGGAGCCACTCCCCTCCTCACGCTCGTTCCCTTTTGTTTGTGGCTTAATAACCGCACACCAAAAAATAGGCACTGCCACGTGCGCCCATAAAAGTCACGGTTAATTTCGCTAAAATGGTCGCTGTATGGTGTTCGGAGCGCTTTTAGCTCTTTCTTTATGGCTCCATTCATCTTGTGTATTGGACCCTCTCGACGCCTATGTCATTTCGGCAATTAATGCCTTCGGCGATGGGCGTCTGAAAGTCGCATTCGCTGAATTGAACGTAGCCTTTCACTGCTGGTGAATGATGGCCGTTTCCGTCGGTTAGCGCTCAGAGACCTCCTTCCCTCATTTTCGGTCGGCTGCCAGGTTTTTAGCTTCTTCTTCTTCCTCTTGTTATATACCCTGATCCCGTAGTTTAAGCTTTCGGGTTCTCGTCTAGTTTGGTGCTAACTATTCGTTAAGGTAATTATCAGTAAACGCTACGCTTTGCTCTGGCGCTTAAAGGAATCGTCCACGGAAAATGAGTTTTTGTGTTACCCATACGTTTATGTTGTATATGCCTAATGTGGACCTCATGCAAAATTTCACGCGAAAAAATGCGAATCTGGCTGAAATACAGCACCACAAAGTGCGGTCCCAGTGGGCGGGGCCTAAGAGAAAAGCCTCGTTCCGTCGTCCGCCGTGGTCGGAGACGCATTGTAGGAGCAGAAAGTTTCGTAAACAGTCCCCCTCTCCGTTCCCAACGGCAGCGGACCACGGGACGAGGCTTTTACTCTTAGGCCCCGCCCACTGGGACCGCACTTTGTGGTGCTGTATCTCAGCAAGATTCGCATTTTTTCGCGTGAAATTTTGCATGAGGCTCACATTAGGCAAATACAACATAAACGTATGGGTAACACAAAAAAGCATTTTCCGTGGACGATTCCTTTAATCTTTCAACAGAGTTATAGAAGTAGCATTAATAATGAGGTTCATAAACTCAGTCACGCAAATGAAAGATGGGAGTCCAAGAGGACTACATATATGTGGCGAAATTTCCGATGAGAAAGAGCGCCGCAGGGCTTCATGGAGCCGTCTTCTTCAGCAGCTTCCACTTGAATTATGCCAGCCCACCCCTTTTTTTGGGCCGACCCGCCTCTCTTGAGAATGAGCGGCGGCAAGCGGGTTTCATTTCCAGGGTTTTTGACCATTGCATTTCGTTTTCCCTTCATTTTCGCACTAAGTACGTCCACCTTAATATTTGACGAACTTTCCTTATTCGGCCACAATTACCCCTATCACTGCCTTTGAGCTTAACTACTTATTTGCTATTGCACTGCTTCCGCATATGTTATTAAATATTGTATTTGCTGCTGCTAATTAACATAAGTAATAACTGGAGATATCAAAAACGACAGTGACATGGAATTTAAATGTAGCACCTTATACAGTAGCTCTGCGCCTGAGGTAGCCAATGATAAAGATACGTTTCGATTGGGAGAGTTGCGAAATTTGTGTTTTTGTGGAAATGCAAAATTGTGGGAAGTGCGGAGAAGGACTATAGATACCAATCGATTTCAGAGCTCTGAAAGAAACCAGAGGATTAGCGAAGTGAAGATTATACGATCTGCACTTCCACAAAAAAGAAACGCAGGAAGAGAGAAAGTAGCCTAGCAATTTTCAGCCCATTCGTAAAAGACAAAGAATCGAGCATTGTTTAACGAAATCATTGCATATTGAATAGGCGGACTAATAGTAGGTGTGCGATGAGAAACAGGTCAATCAGCATTTCCACTAACGCGCACTTTCCACGTTCCACAGTTAAGTTTATCTCATTTTCCTTTGGCACAGCTCTTTCTCTCCCTCCCCCTTGCATGTTACGGTATCAATATGAAAAAGAAATCAAAAGTACGCCATAAAAGCTCAAATAAAAGGACGATATTCAAGTAGGTTCCGTTTTATCTGAGTCTCCAAAGGACATATTTTTCTCTCACACAATTATGTTCACACGAATATTGCTCACCGATGGTGAGCATGATATTTCCATTGACATTCGGTTAACATGATATTTTCATATTTTATTACATTTGCGTGCTGTCGAGTCATTAAACTTGTGCAAAGTGCATTTTTCATATATTTCTATTAATTATTCAGTCTGGTGACTGGGCGACTTTAATATGAACATTTTATGAGCTAAACATGTACATGCTGAGAACGTACTGTGAGTGCAAAGACGAGGCTCTATGCTCCAATGGCGGCTCAATTTACAGGTGTCTAGGCTTAATTCATTTTCTAGACTCTTCTTCGTTGCTAACTTGAAGACAGAAACATGACTCAGCCATTCAAGGACTTTTCTTTTCTTCTTTCTCGCCAAAGCTCGCAATAGCCAATATACATAAGTGTGAACATCGATTTTTTCCATGACATGTTGACTGACTTTTTCACTCGAACATGAAAATGTAGAAGACTAAGACGTGGATAAATTGAAACTCTGAGTCGTTTTCGTAATTGAGACTCTGTGGCTATAAAAACCTAAGCGCAAGACACGTCCTAAGCCTCTGTTTGGCTACCAGGAAAAATGAGTCACAGTGCCTGATTGTGCTGGGCGGAATAGAAGCCCTTCTTGCTTCCTCAGGTCCTTGATTGCGCACTTGAATGACCGACAGATGGCGGAGGCCTGAAACCGGGGCACACCCAGGTTTCAATGGAAATGGCCGCTTCAGTACGACTCCATCCCCTTAAAGGGTACACAAATACGACCCCTTCTCAGCATTTATTGGGTCATTCCATAAGTAGTGTCGTTTTTTTCAAACGAAAAATTTTTCCATGAAATCACGAGGTTTTGCAGCATGTCATATACCGTTCGAAAGACAATTTTCTGCTCTACAATATGACATGTTTAGTTCCTGAGTATGTTGGAATAGCGCCGACATTTAGGCTGGCAAAGGGGTAGGTCCAGCAGACAAAAATTGGCCAAACCGGCAATCAATTAAAACACTATATTTTACTTGAGGAAAACTAACCAATCATGTGTTCCACACTTAGCCCCAACCTCTCATGCAAGTTCCACCAGTTGGTTGCTCGAAAAGTCACGTTGCTCTTTTTCCACATTTAGTTTTTCCGCCACAGCTCGGTGATTTCAAACAATTTCTTCAAACCAAGGCAGGAAAATCTTTTCAACCAATCAGTTGAGAGAGGGGTGAAACGTTAAGTACAGGTAGCGAGTAGGAACAGGGAAACACCACGGACCGGATTCCTCAAGTTTCTCATGGAGAAATAAATTGTGAAAAAATGGCAACTGGACCCCTATCACATGATATTAAAATTCAATATGAATCGCAGCCAGAACAAATTAGAAAGATGTTTTTGATATAGCAAAAAAAGTTCTTCGGAGTGGTTCATAAAACAACTCTAAGCGAGGAGTTTAAAAGAAAAAAATTCCTTTTTGAATAAGTGTGGGTGCTTGCGGAAAGAAGATTTTAGAAAAAGAACGACGCAACTTCTTGATTAACCCAATATTGGAAATTGCAGAAGAGGTCAGGAGTAAGTACGCGACACGTGACTGGCTGATTTTCCTAAAGTGGAATATAGTCTTTTAATTGATTGCCGGTTTGGCCGATTTTTCGGCTGAGCCTATCTCTTCGCCAGCCTAAATGTCGGCGCCATTCTAACATACTCCGAAACTGATTAGGCTGTTTTGTAGAGCAGAAAATTGTCTTTCGAATGGTACATGACAAGCTGCAAAACCTCGTAATTTCATAGGAAAAATTTATGCTTGAAAAAAAACGACATTACTTATGGAATGACCCAATACATAGCCTTTACAGTATCAATAACTATTGCATAGTGTCACTAAGTATTTTATTACTGTAAATGTTGTGTTGATCACTTAAAATCATCATATTTTCTTACATAACCGGTCGGGTCAGCTAACGGCACGTCCCGCTTATCATCTAGCCTGCGACCATTGCTAACCTCTGCAATAACAACTCCCCATCCGGCCCGTCGAATGCGACCCCACCTACCGAGAAATCCTCGACTCCCGGTTTACTCTGCTTGAAACGGTAGTGCCTAGTGTGAGCACCATAAAGCCACTTTCATACTCAGCGCGGAGGGACGTGGTTGCGTTCGCACAAAGTGGCTGGGGGAGGTGCAGAGACGACGCACGCAGCGAGGTAGGGTGGCATAGGCGGACGCGAAGCAGCAACATGCAGCCTCTCCTTGCCGCCGGCACAGCAGACTATGAACGCGGCCTAACGTGTGCTCATCCTAGCAAAAGAACGGTTAGGTGGAGATTTGTGCCAAACACCGGTGATCACGGCCCTCATGTTCAATAGCCAAGTAACTCTCGAAATGGGAAGAGTAATGTATCGCAGAACATCGGCGAATAGTACGGGGTGGTCAGGGAGTTGGTACGGTGAACAAAATGCCTGAAATCGTGACTACTGAACCACAACGTTTTCTCTTTACGACTACATAAAGCTAAATCCTAATCCAGACCGAGAATCCTAAGGGCGTTTACACTTTTTGATCGGTTACCGTAATCTGATTCACTGATCTCGGGTGGTGTGAAAACACTCATTGTTGGGATCCAAAGTGAAGGCTGTAACAACGTGGTGTTGTTGACGACCTGACGACAATTAAGTAGCTTAGCATTTTCCAGCCCATTCGTAGAAGACAATGGAGCGAGCATTGTTTTCCGAAAACACTGCATGTTGAATAGGTGGACTAAGTAGGTGTGAGATGGGAGCCAGGTCGAGCATGGTGTAAAAGAATCCTTAACGAGGGGCCCTATATGGGTTGGAAATAGGGCTCGTATTTTTTGCAGACTCTTCCACCAGTCCTCGACGACCACGTCTTTTTCAAAGGCACTGGGAAGGGGAAAATAACTGAAGGCAAACCTTCTACTTTAGAAGAGGTGCTGTGTGGCGAAACTCGCATTGAAAAGTGGGACTGGGGTCCTACCACGACCCTGCTGCACGGTTTATCGTCCTGCAATCCTGCACCCGGGCGAGTCCGCCCGTCTGCAGTCTACCCCGGCTAGTGAGGCAGAGGGGTGCGAGAGAGAAGAGCGGCACTTCCTAGGAAACCCCACTCATCTCCCACCCCGGCTTTCGCTTCGAGGAGCTTATCTTTGCCGGATTCTCACTTTTCCCGTGAAACTTTGCATGCGGTTTTCATTAAGCAAGTACAACATAAATGTCGGTAACAGAGAAACTTATTTTTCCGTCTACAACCCTTTGACCTCTCATATTCATTACCGTGTGTATAGAAAATGAAGATACTTCCGTGACATGAATCTGGCTACGTGAGCATTTTTTGCCCCGTGGTGACTGCCGATATCGGAAACATGATGAAAACTTTGCCGTTGCTCACCACCTGTTGTCCACTCTCGTTGCTTCCTTTTTGCAGTTACTCAAAAGCTAATCTTGCCGCCATCCAGATTTTATTATTTGTCTGAATTCGATTCAGAAGTGTTCTTACTAAAACTTTGATCCTTTTCGTTCACGTTAGTGGACGATTATAAGGTCATCAGACCACTATACTGATGTCTACTTTGACCTCGTCAAAAGAGAGTTAAAGAAGCATAGGCGTGGCCAAAAATTGCCTAGGACAGAATGAATGCGGACATACACGTAACATTAACAGCAACATTAAGTTGGATTCTTTTATTTTGCGTGCTGATTCACTCAATAAGAAAACACGCGGAACGTGCGCAAACGCCTCTTCGAACCGTGGGCGACGATCAAAAAGTTTTCATTCAACTGCTCATGTGAAATACTTGTGATTTTTACATTACTTCTTTTTATGAAGTATGAATATAAACAGATAGAGAAATAGGGTATCATAAGTGAACCGCGAATTCAGATACAGTCGCATGTTATTTTCTGAATTAATCCTACTTTGTTACACAGTCCTCTTTTATGTTTCATATGTGTAACCCTCTTTGATGGTTGAATGCTTACGGATCAAATCCTTGACACTTTTACCTTCTATTAATTCAAATTCAGCCGTCTTGATCTCGTGCATGCATATGCCTTATTACCTTTCGGTCTGTAATAGTTCGAAAAATACGAATATATCTTTGAAAAAATACCGTATTTTAGACTCTGAAATCTTAGTAATGGAGTAGATTTTATATTGTTCACATTTCCTTCAATCTTGCAAGAACGAGGATTTTTATTTGAAGGCTCATTCCACGCCCTGTAGAAGGTGTGTAACATCATGATCATCATCGGTGAAGGCGTAATGGAAGATGTATAAATTACACGTCTTAGCACTTATGGGCGTGGCCGAAACTAAACAACCTTCAGCCAATGGCAATCAAGATGCTGCCTGCCTCCCAACGTGGACGGAATAATGGAAGGTGTATCGGCCACACCTCTTAGCACTCCAGGGCGTGGCCGAAACCAAGCAACCTTCAGCCAATGACAATCAAAATGCTGCATGCCTCCTAATGTATGTGGAATGTGCCTTTAGACGGAGGCGTTGCAGGAGAGCACCGGTTTTTCGAATGCTGTCATTTGAAAAGGCTGTGAAGCGGGAAATTCCTAGCGATTGTATTTTCAAATAAATGAAAGGTGGCCTGTTGCCCAGTGTCGATATTTATTCAAATAGAATTCAAAGCTCAAATATTTCTATGTCACCGTGTCGAGGGCTCCTAACTGTTCAAATATTGAAGATCGCGGTTCACTGTGTTTATTTTGATAAACTGGCCGTGCTCCTGGGTATCTCCGCTGCCAAATTTTTACCCCTCTTCATATTACACTTTCTGATGAACATAATATCCCTTCGGATTCGAAGTCTACGATATTTTCACGGACATATTGTTTGCCTGATTGAGTACTCAATTTGTTCAAGTTCCAGATGGCGTCGGAACTGCACAAGTCGGGTAGTGGTGAAAGGTCATCACGGATCATCACCGGACATCGAACCCCACATCAACCAGGACAGGAACCGATGATAGGTAAGTCTCTTGATTTACGCATAACAACTCTGAATCTATGTATGTGAGCATGTGAAGGAGGGGCATCTCAGGCCAACGCATTCAAACCCATGAGGACGTGTTCATACTTTGCGGTGCCGGTGGCAAGGCGTGGCTGCCTTTCTCTGCGTTTCAGCCTGTGCCACCCTGCCTTGTGCCTCCGTCGTCTCTGCACCTCCCCGTGCTACTCTCTCTCTCGCTGCCTGTGAAGACAGCCACGCCCTGCTGGCTCGAAGTATGAATACGGCCTAACGCAGCTCATTCAAAATAAGTCAGTAACAGGAGAATAAGGAACGATACAGAAGAAAGGGTTCCAGCCCGGGCGGCGGTTCCTGAGTGCTAGGAAGATTAAGAAAAAGATCGTGAGCCAGAGAATATAGACCTTACCTGACCCTTAAGCCATGGAAGAGGATGGGCACCCGGGACAGATGACCCCCATATACACGTAGCACCCATCTCCATGTAATGGATATAACACAAAGACTGGACGAGTAGCTTCTTTCATGTACGAATTCCATGAAGGATCTGACTCGAGTCAATGATCTCCCGATGACATTTCTTCCCATGGAGGAGCAACACCTCCCACATATAACTCATGTTGATACACACCTCGATCGTGGACGAACAACCCCTCTTCTTGAGGACACACTGACAGCCCAGTACACATTCCACCGTTATCAACGCAGACTAGGGGCGCCTTCATTTGCTAAAGTACCGTACACGGACCCCTAGACTGATGCGTTGGCTAAATGGTCCTAGACCGGCTTAGAAAAGAGACCCACCTTACCTAAGTACGCTAGATAGGTGTCATTTAGAAGAAATAAGGTCACACATTTGGGATAGCAGGCTAATTAGTGGACTGCACTATTTAAAGAAGCCCTTGAGCAAGATTCATAAACATCCGCTGAATCCTATGACTTACTCCAGAAAATAAAGATAATATGGAAGCGCCCCACTACTTTCAATAGAAATCGGAAGCAGGGAAATAGATAGCGCTCTCAGCTGTGCTCCTTTTCGAAAGTTTCACGGGCAGCTTCAAATGATGCCATCCTCGTACTGAGCCTGGCTGGCATTCTCCCGTGCTTTCAGAAAAAAACGAAAGTGTAATTTTCCACGAAAGGACTGTGGAGGCTTTGTGGTGAGAATGATTGATAGGTCTTTTCCAGTCTGCCGCCCACTAATTCCTGTGCTATTTCTGGCTTCAAATCTATGAATGAACCGTCCAGCCTTGCCGTTTAATGGCTCAACCTCAAAAGTTTCGTTGGCACTTATTGTGCACTTACATAAAGACAGGGACAAATATTAGTCGAACAACCCTAGAAAAAGAGCGGTTTCTCCTTTTTGAAGTTGCGTTTTTTGCTAAAGGATCTAGGAGAGAGAAAGACGTTGAAGAGGTGTGTGGGGGGAGGGAGTTGAATGCAAAAGATGCTTCGTTAAGCTGATGGAGATTATAAGTTTATTCTTGACCCTGCCCTAGCCTTCCTTTTCTACCAAAGCATAGCGATCTATAGGGATAATAGGGATTGGAGGTTGTACCAAAAGAAACGCCATTAGAGACACCGGAGGTAGCAATTTTGGCTTACGGTAGGATACCGTAACTCTTGCAGTTTTCTAGGTTGCACGCATCGCGCATAAGACACCTTGCTAAGACGTCGAGTAAGAATTAGGTCGATTTTTTTAACCATGAACACCTTGTTCTCACCCTTTCACTTAATCTCCCATTCGTTATTTCGCTTAATTGATGCTATTTGTTGTTTCACTTTTTTTACATCATCATGAATGAATGAAAGACATCCTACGAGACAACAAATGACGTCTTCCAAGGCGAGCAGCACGGAAAGGTGATGTTGCAGTTCGGAGAGATGCGCCGGAGATTGAACACAGGCCACAACTCTCTTTTTTTTTGAATCTTGTTTCCTCTACCCATAATTGCTTTTGACCTCGAATGTTCGCACCAAGACGATAGTTTCTTTTCACCCTCCTTTTTACCCCCAACGCTGTCATTTCCGTCGTCATGAAGCGCCTGAGGATTCCCAAAAACTTAGTACAGACTTCTTTCATTCCTGATGGATCATAGGCATTAATGTTTAATCGTGTGTGGTCATTTGAATATGTCTCTGTGAACATCTCAAAGTACTGCTGACATGCTAGGCTGAGACATGCGCTTTTTGAAGGCACTGATCTCTATGGAATGCCGCACACTCCACCTATGTTTGCTATTCAGCAACATTTCACCGGTTTTTAGTCCATGCATGAACTGCAAGACTCTTCTATTATTTACTTCAAGAAGGAACAGCATGGGCCCATGAGCCGGGCCTACATATGTAGGTACCTGACGACCTGGCATAATTATCCAACTCTAAAATGAGCTGAGGTACCCTAGCTCTCTCAAAGATAGTGACTACATAGGTAGCTTTCATGATGATATAATTCTCAATATTAGATGCATCAGTTACCCCCTATTTTTGCAACTGTACCCTTTTTGTGGATCATTTTACTTTTAGTTGGCGCTACAGGGAAGATTATGACTTTATAAGATGGCAACTAAGCGCGCTGATGCGCAGCGCGTACTTTCTGAGTGTACCCACGTATGGCCATCTATGGGCATGCACTGCTAGAACCGCAATTCGCACTGTGTTTCGTGCGGCGCAATGCGTGCGAGCGAGGAAACTGTATGGAGTTGGGTCCTAAGGCGATTTGGTATCGTAAGGCTAAAGTTTGAAACAGAACAGAGAAATCACTTCGCGCCCACACGCAATACATGGCACGCCGCGTTGCTTAACCTTGCCCTAACGATGAAAACTTCCCACCCACATGCAGCCACAACATCATGAATCAGCATTCACCAGGACGACTAGGTGGATTTTCGTCGGTTCCTGTCACTTCCGACATGCTCTACAATTGAGGTCAATTATTTACTCATTTATTTACTTATTTATGTATTGCACGCATAGGTGCGCTATTGCATTCGGTTTTCTCAGTTTGAGCGGCTGCTGGTTGTTTTGCTGTTCTATGTAAACAATTTGCAAATAAGCCTGAATTTTCTGTAACGTTGTCTAATTCTACTTCTTATCGCATTAATACTGCTCGCTAGCAACCGCAAGGGATGTTACCCCTGGCTTGTTTTTCCGCATTCGTGCCCCGAAAAACCTCATTAAAGCCCGCCCAAGGGAGAAAATGTTCTTTTCATGTAACTTTTGCCCTGCTGCGGTTATCCATTTCTCTTCTTCATTCTGTTTTTGATCGCAAAATTGCCGTGTTTGTCAGGCTTTAGTGTCTTTTTGTACCCGAAATGAGCCTACATGAAATCCCGCCTTTATCTGCACTTCTCGCCACTGCCGTTCTCAGAAGCAGCCAGCCGGTGCCTTTCGATTACTCATCCGTCAGCTACTCTGTTTGCTGGCTGTATGGGTGCCATTTTTGAAATGCAAAATCGCATCTGTTTGTATGCCCTTTTTCTGCAATCATACCTATGCATAGCTCATTCTATTGGGTTGAGGAATAAGTCCCCGCCGTTTTTTCAAATCCCGTTTTTCACATTGTTTCCTCCATCTTTTGACAGAGCTTATATATGTTTTTGATAGAGAGCTTTTTCTGCTCTACAAAACACTACTATCTGTTTTTCGATTCCTTCGACCACCTATTATTTACGAGCTTTGGAAATGAATTAAGCTGAAGGCAAAAAATTGGCACTTGCGCACCTCATCTTTCTCTTCTGCCATCGAAATTAAAAAATGTGTCTGTGCATGCTTTCGATAGAGCTTTTTCGGCTCTACAGAATGGTACTACTCTTTATTCGAATCGCTCAACTTTTTGCTGTTTTTATGACTCATAAATGCAGTACTCGCAAAAGTGTGCACTTCGGTTATGTTCGCTTCCTCGCCTACCATCGAGATTGGAGAGAATGTGCATATACGCATTCAATAGAGCTTTTTTTGCTCTACAAGATGATATCATCCATCTTCCAAATTCTTTCATATTTTAGCATGTAGGAATAAGTTTCCACGTGTTCTTCAATTGAAAATTGCGTAATGAAAACAAGTTTTTTGGCACAATGATTTGTACTAGTTGATAGAGCTCTTTTCGCTCTACAAGATAGTATTTACGGTTTTTATTCGAATCAATTTTCGCCCTTTTTTATATGATTCAAAAGTCGACGAAATCGACTACTTTCGACCTTATGTGACGAAAATGCTCGATTTCGTCGACTTTCAAACGATCTAAAAACCAACAACAAATTTATTTGAACAAAAACCGTAAATAAAATCTCGTAGAGCAAAGAGAGGTCTATCGAATGATACAAGACACTCTGCCAAAAAAAAATTGCTTTCATTACGCAATTTTGAATTGTAAAACACGTGGAAACTTATGCCTACATGCTAAAATATGAAAGGATTTGGAAGATAGGTGGAATCATCTTGTAGAGCAAAAAAATCTCTATCGAATGCATACACGCACATCCTCTCTGATCTCGATGGTAAAAGAGGAAAAGATGATACGAAACTGCCTACTTTTGCGAGTACTGCATTTGTGAGTCTTAAAAACAGCAAAAAGTTGGGCGATTCAAATAGAAAGTAGTACCATTTTGTAGAGCTGAAAAAGCTCTATCGAAACATATACACATACATTTTTTGGTCTCGATGTTAGACGAGAAAGATGAGGTGCGCAAGTGCTAATTTTTTACATTTAGCTTAATTCATTTCCAAACCTCATAAATATCAGGTAGTCGAAGGAATCGAAAAACAGATAATAGCATTTTGTAGAGCAGAAAAAGCTCTATCAAAAACATATATAAGCTTTGTCAAAGGTGGAGGAAACAATGTGAAAAACGGGATTTAAAAAAACGGCGGGGACTTATTCCTCAACCCAATAGATTGTCAATAACGGCAAACACGGGAATAAATCTTCCTGCTCTGGTAAACCAGCTATAGGCCCGATAAGCATGCACAATGTCTAAGGAATCTTCATTCCGCACTGATTTAATGCAAAAGAGATGCACGGCGGTTCTCCAGATATCACATCGCATTGCACTGCTCCCTTTTTCCCCATATGGGAGCTGTACCGATCCTTCAGGCCAACCCATTTCGCTATCCTGGCTTTCGTGGGGCTCCATAAAACCACCGTTGAGGGTGATGAGGAACATCAGAGTCGGAGAGGCGTGTTTTTCTAAAATAGTGAAGTAACTTTCAAGGAGATAAATGCTGCAAAAGTATTTTCGAAAAGGCGTCTCAGGCTTTTTATCACCCCATTACATGGTTGCTGGTATGGTGTGTGCCGATGGTGCAGTAGCCGTGGAGGGCGGATAAGGCTGACATAGGCACTTTGCTGTCTGCATCCCTACCCTAGAAAATGCAGACGACGCGAAACCACGTCCTCGATCGCGAGAGGTCAATTTCTCGTGTTTTTGAACCTCTCTTTCCGTTCTTTTTCTGTTATTATTCAACTTTACGCGTCTGCTGTCAACAATCAGCCGAAATTTCTCCCAACGGTGTCTTTATGCGCAATTTTATTTCTATGGCTTTGGAAATACTCGGAATGTCTAGCGCTGAATGTTTTTAGTACATATAAGGGGACACCAACAAAAGTTAAGCCCCTGGAGAGTTAGTGCGGGCAGCTGTGATGATAGAGCTGTCAAGTTATTGCCCGCACTCGCCTCGAAATAGTTGCTTTATCTTTCGCCATGATTACTTCGAACCATATTTAAGCTGCGAGATAAACAAGCAGAATTGCTCTTCTTCCATTGTTACCGACATCTAGATAATCGACGCTTTTGAAAAATTGTATCAAGGACTCCTGACCTTTTTATCTGTAGTATGACAAAACTCCGCTCACTATTCCTCCTTACCTTACTAGCCTTCTCTCGACTTTTTCCAGGTTCACGTGCACGCCTCAAATTCAGGCAGCGTGGGACCCTGGCAGGGTTTCTACCTTGAAATCCGTATACCATGTCCTTTTGTCAGTAAGATAGAGCGATTTGCTCGCCCTGCTCTACTTTATGTCGGCGACAGCAGCACTAGGACTGTCTAACTATGTCAAGTCACACGAGCAGGCGCCATCTGTCATCCTCAACGCGGCACCGATTCCCAAGGATCTCATCGTACGACAAGTAACTTGCTTGCCACGATGAATTAATTAAACGGTCCTGATGCACACTCGCTTTTCTGACCTAAAGGCACAAGTCGACCTGAAAAAGGGGTCGTATTGGATCGTCTTTGGTAAGACATATAAGTGGTGTTGCGCTGTATCTTTACACACCAGAGGGTGTGGTTAGATAGTAAAAACTTTCCTAACCACCTTCCACCAATGACGATGGAGTTCGTCCAGTTTCTTTGAGCAGGGGCTGAGTGTACCTTCCAAGGGAGTCCGTCCATCGAAATTTCTCTGCGCTAGATTGAACTTAATGGATGAGTCGCTATAAAGATCTCAAGCTCGCTTTGTAGCTCGAATTTCAGTCGAATTATCTCTTCCAAACACGGAGTTCATTTACAGAGAAATTCCTTCCCAAATCTCATTTTCTTCCCTAACTCTAATAGCGCTTTCAAAGTCTATTCAGTGCTGCAATCACAATCATTCTCTTTGTACTTTACGTTATGATCCGGTTTGACCCGATGGCCATAATTTCGTGGCCAATAGGCTCTGCTGAGAATTAGATGTACCAAACTGGGCAAATCCTGGGCAAAATTCCGAGAGCGTAACAGTTTGGGCATGCATAGCACTTGTTAACGGCATAGAATTAAATTCCGCCCCCGGACAAGTGTAAATTGTCATAAATTGTCCTTGGACCCCACTGAAATTGCTACTCAGTAGCGGAACAGCCAAATTGTCAAAGTTGAATGGCCAAGCATATGGCAGCCGAGTTGATTGCTTCCGAGTAGTTTATCCAATTTTAGCCACTACACTGAAGTCTTAGCCCTTGTCGATTCTAGTAATGGCAGGATTAGAGGTTGAAATTCCCAGCCCTCCTCAATTTCGAATTGCTTTTTGCCGCATTCGTTCGCCATTTTCCAGAAATCTTCCACATCTCATACATTTTTGAAGACGTTTCATCAAAATTCGTGTCATTCCTGAATAAATTTCATTTCAGCCATTGCCCTCTCGGATATGGAATATGTGATGCGGACAGCTCGATCGACGCGGTGTACGACCAGGTAAGAACGCTTTGAAAGTGATTGCAAATATCGAGTAAATGGAAGGAGTAGCTAAACCAGCGATTCCATTTCATGTATTTCGCGGCTGTGCATGCTATTCTGTTGTTTATGACCTCAATGACGTAACCCTTAATCCAGCACGTTTTTCCACAATTAAAATCCTATCAGATTGTTAATTATTCAAAGTTAATTTAATGTACATACTCTAACGCATCAGTGGTGAAATGATTTGCATTAATGATTGCATTTGATTAATGATTTGCAAAAGCCGACTTTACGGAGAACTTTCGTCGATTTTCAAATGCTCCTTTACTTACACATATGACATAACCCATAACCCACCACGTTTTTCGACATTTAAAATCCTATCAGATTGTGCGTTCTTCTTCGTAGTCACTTTGCTGATTTCTACAAATCTTTTTTTTATATTAATCTTCAGTAAAAACTTATGACAGGACTTCGTCCCACGGCTCAATGGATGTGAGCTACAAGTGCCGTATGCAAGTTCATGGGTCCTGGAACGCGTCTTCTTCTGGGAGAAGGGCATGGAATCGTCTTGGGACCCAAATACTTACGAAGCTCCTAACATGAGCGCATCGCACCGCACACCGCGGTGCGAAACTCTGTCCTAACGATACACACCCGTGCTTCCCTATTGCTCTAGTGGTTATTAATTATTCAAAGTTTACTAGAGTTTAATGTGCTCTACCGCAATAGTGGTGAAACAGTAATGGTTTGCAAAATCGAACTTACGGAGAACTTTCGTCGCTTTTCAAATGCTCTTCCACCTCTATGACGTAACCCATAACCCAGCACTTTTCTTCATCAAAAATCCTATCAGATTGTATGCTTTCCTTCGTAATCAGTTTGCTAATTTTTGCAAATCTTTTTTAAATTAATCTTTGGTAAAAACTTATGAAATCTGTCTGCTTCTCATGCTTAGCTATATTAGCTTTAGCCATATTGAAACTATTTTCGAGTTTTCACTAATGACGATTTTTCAAGAGGAAATTCTTTTTTTTAGAGAGCGCGAACCAGGTTGTACATGCTGTTGCCATCTGAAGTCAGCCGTTTCGATTTCACCAAGGACAGCACATTTCAATGTTGCAGGCGGTTTAAGTATACATCATATCAAGAATGTTAGCAAAAGTACGTTGTTTACTAAAATTTTTTGGTAATTGATAAATAGTTCTTACTTGCATCTTACAACTAATAACGTGGCCTCACCTGCGCTCACCTATCCGCAGGAAGTTTACTGTGTAGGCCAGAGGCATTACTACTATTACCAAATAAATGGCGAATCCATGGCGCACATCGAAGCGTTCGACCGATTTCTAGCTATTTTGTTTTTTTGTAGCCTTGTTCCATTTTTTATTCAAATCTCTTTTTTTCAGCAAGATTGGCCATTAAAATTACTTGCTCTGATAACACCCTTTATCGTGTCACACCAGTCTATGCTATCTTGGAACCGGACGAAGTTGTAGTATTGAATGTGAGTATGCACTTTCAAATCCATTAAAAGTTTTTTAATTGATGATTTGAATTTCTTTAATATTTGATTGATAATTTTTAAATTCATGTTCGATTTTGATTAATTTTTTATTTCATTCAAAAATAATGGATTATAAGATGCCCATTCGACAAATTCATTCCTTTAGATAGGAAGGCTTGATGGTGTGGCAAAAAAGGATCGTCTTGGAATTTTAATGATCGACTATAATGGTACGGGTAACGCTAAAGATGCTTTCAAGGTATGCTTTGAATTTTGGATAAGTTAGAGCGGTGACAAGGCATTAAGGCAGGGTTTGCCATGCGAACATCCTACTACGACTCATTAAGAGTACGTAGTTCTAGGACCGGCATAGTATAAGGTGTTTCCGTACCTCCGTCACCCCTTATAGTAGTGTAAACCACGACACTCGAATCGAGCCACTTCGCGCGGGCACGCGATGGTCATGCCTCCCTTGCGCGCTCGATTCACAAGGAAGTGGCGGACTTGTCGCGCACGGTGACCCATTTCGGGTGTTCTGCACTTATACATACATATATGCTACAATTACTTTGGTAGGTCATCACGTACTTACTTCACAACCGTTTCCTCGTCGCCGCGCAACGTCTGGGGCAGTTTCCCGATAAAAAGGCTTAACGCCCATCCGTCATCGCTAAAACGGGGGAGCAAGAGTGGGGGGAGGGGGGGGGGGGGGGGGGTGAAATGCTGATGTACAATACTTTGAACCATTAAAGGAATCGTGCACTGAAAACTGAGCTTTTCTGCCATCCATATATTTTTGTTGGATTTGCCTACCAAGGGCCGCATGCAAAGTCTCACGCGAAAAAGTGAGAACTCGGCTAACCATAAGATACAGTCTCTCAAAGTGGTGGCCGAGAGGCGGGGCCCCAGAGTAAAGGGCCACCCCGTCGTTCGCCACGGACGAGGACGACAATATGACTGTTTACATAACTTTCTCTTCCCACTATGCGTGTACGACCGCGGCGGACGAGGAGGCGGGCATTTACCGCGAAGCCCCGCCCTGGTCACCATCTTGAGGAGCTGTGTCTTAGCGGGATCCTCACTTTTTCACTTGAAACTTTGCATGCGGCCCTTATTGAGCAGATAAAGCATAAATATAAAGGGAACAGAAAAACTCATATTTCCGTGCACGATTCATCTAAATGTGGTGATACTATAAATTTAGTACAAGTGACCCATGGTTTGTATCCAGCCATTCATATGACTTTAGCGTAGAAGTGGATCACATGAAACAAGTGCCGGTACCTAAAGGAGTCCCAGTATATTAGGCCGAATTCATACTCGGCGTTGGCGATAGCAGGGTGTGAATGTGTCGCCTCTGCGTCCCCGTCCGTGTCACTCTGTCTCGCTGCCTGTGAACACAGCCACGTCCACCGTCGGTAAATACGCCGGCACCACCGTAGAGTAGGAAGGCGGCCTTAGCTCATTCCGAGAACCTCTGCCTGGCTCAGCCGTTGTTCATGTCAGTGCTTTCATCCTCACAGGTTGTGCTCGCGAAACGATTGCGCTGATCGGAAGAAAACCGATCCGACGGTCGCAGGCATTCTGCCATTTGTACTCACTCATCAATGTGATTGCTCATGATGTCCAGCACCTATTAAGCATTTAATTTCAGCGTACTGATTTGCGACCTGTGACTGTCAATGTCCCTCTTCTCGTCAAAGATGGCTGAAATACTCATGTCATTCAAATCCAATCAAACTGTTATGCCATGTTCTTCGAATGTGCTATTGGACGGCCTTCTCGATGTCAGAGGCTGAACATTATTCTCATGTTCCGTATCTCGATCTCAAGACTCATTGATATCTCAGCTTTGAACGTTGTATTTTTGAACAAAAAAATCGAACTTTTAAATTTGAAAGGCAATTATCGTCGTTACTCCATCTCGGTGGCTATCACAATTGTGACTGATTCGTATTGTTTTTAAATATTTAGTTGTTTTTAAAGAACGCTTTCGCATTGTAGATTCGTCGTGACCTTTTATCTATTATGATGTCTTCTTGCTTGTTGGAATCTCAAGTGATTCCAGTGTATTCTGGATAAATTGTTTATGGATTAATAGACACTTTATGTCACCGCGTAGCCTAATTCTACGCCTCATTACAATTCTGACAATGAGGCCATCCCGGTGAACGTTAAGGCCGCTTTCATAGTCTGCGGTGCCGGCGGCAGGGCGTGGCTGCGTGTCTCTGTGTTTCCGCCTTTGCCACCCTGCCTTGTAGCTTGCTTCCTTCTGCACCTTCCCCGTGGCACTATCTCGCAGCCTTTGAACGCAGGCACGTCCCTCCAGCGTAAAGTATGAAGGCGGCCTAAGAAAAAATCAGTGCTTGAAGCGGAACTGCAGAACTGGACAATCGATGCGCATCTGATTGTTGTCTACTACGCTGAGCAGAGTTGAGGAATCGATTAGCGTTTTAGTTCCCAGACTATTCCATTCTCGCAAGATGGTCACTGGGAAAGTTCAAACAGTGGACTTTGATTTACTCTTTTTTTTTGCGGGTGTTGATATTCGTGGATTTCCCTGAGTGCCCGATGTTTAGTTCTTGACGCGGATTTTCGTACTTTCCAGTGGCGCTAAGGTTTAATGTAGTCGAAAATCAACGGAATTTTTTAGCTCGTTCGGTACGCACTACACCCATAGAAGTCTTAGTAGGGGCTTCGCATGGGTTTTCAGTCAGTAACTGACATCGATGTTCAAGTCAGCTTCCGCTACCAGCCTACTTAGGGGCAGTTGGAAGACGTCTTGGTAGGTCCGAATTCGATCTTTCGACGACGATAGCAGCACTTATCGTTGCTTCATCTCTACTCAGTAAATTAAAGCTTTGCATTTTTGTGATTCTGCGATTTTGCGGTGTCGCGGCTCTGCACACGAAATTGCAGCATTGCACAATCTTAAGGTCGTAGTATCGCATGCGAAAGTGCGACGTCGCAAAATCGCAGGATCGTAGAATTGCAAAATCGCAAAGTCTGACGGCGACCTAATACTTGCTGATACCTCTAGATATGCATGCACCATAACCTGTTGAGGATTCCTCGCAGACCCTCACGGACCATGACCCTCCCCAACCAACAAAGTTTCAAGCCTCTTCTGGATTTCTCACCCCTCCATGACCATGAGTGGAAGAGGTGTGCGAGAGAAGTGAAAAACTAGGATCACTTTGATTTTTGGTCCCCCTACAGGAACTTCTACCCGCACTGCCCTGAGAAATTACCCAATTTAGGATGCTCGTTTCCCGAAAATGTCGGTAAATAGTAGCCACATTACGCTTGGCCATAACGAAAAAGATCACGAGATTGGTGGGTGGCGTAAGAGTGGTGAAGCATTCGGGCAGGTGAAGCACTTTGATGACGCACTGTAGCGGAGCGGAAAAGGTGCAGCCTGGATAGTTAGTTACCGAAGGATCCACCAAGAAGGTAAGTCGCAGTCGTTGTCGCCGAATGTGCCTTTAAATAGCCGACGGGAAGGAAGTCTTACCCCTTTTTCAGTCAAATTTAGGAACTTGAGAGATAAGGGTATCTCGTACTGCTACGGTACGTCAGTGGACCTCGAAACTCGTACATTTCACCGCCCCTCCCCCATCCCCACCCAAAGCCCTATTTGCTGGCAGTGCTTTTTTCCAAGTGCTATCTATGTCCAGCTCAAAGACCAGAAACAGTGTAGATCCCCGACGAATCAACCAAAAAGGCGATTCTGCTTTTGCGACCGATTTGGTAGGGATCTACCCTCCTAACAGAACGAAAAACGTATTACACTAGAAGCACCCCTTCTCATTGCCAAAAAGAAAACGCGCTCTATGGGCTAACCGCAACGCAGCGGCGCCCATATGGATTTAAGCTGCAGTCAGCTGTTCGATCAATGTTCCCAGCCTTCTTCTTCTTCCGTTTCACGCTTGCTCTGGTTGTCGATGAGTGTGTTATCAGTGAAATCGGTACAACACTTTATTTGTATACATCACCCTTTAATGGCCTTTATATTCTACTGCACTCATCATGGATCACTAATAATGGGTACTTCCTTTAAGTCATCAACTTCAACGTATTTTCCTAAAAACTGTTGCATTTCGACTGCTTTTCTGATATGTCTGCATCCCAAATTCTTTGGGGTGCTATCGCAATGAGGAGGGGATATTTCACTATGGACATTACCTTTGCCTAAGCCTGGAGGGGGAAGGAGGCTCGTTTTTGTCTCCACTAAGGCTTGGGCAAAAATACACGCCTGAATGTGCAGGTTGACTCCTCAAGAACCGCTGCAAGATTCCTTAATGTGCAACGTTTCATAAAATGCCCTCCCCCCACTCATTGCGATAGCACCATCCTTAACTTACCATCTCAAGTTTTCTTCTCTCTTACTAAAAGTGAAAAAAAAATGAATTTTTTAGGACGTATAAGGTGGTTGATATACTTTTTTTTATCTCGAAAATATTGTTGTCGTTTGCTTTCCCGAAATGCTTCCAGGTTGAAATTTCAAAATTTTAGGAGAAAGGTGGATTAAAACTGGGTTCGAGATCTCTTTCAAGATGAGTAGTAGTGGACCAGTGGAAATTCCTGCTGTACGAAAGAAAAGTGCTGAAATGTACTTTCATGATTACGATCTCGACGATGATTTCTCAATTGCTTCACCACCCGTTAGTAAAGCTATCATCGACGTCGATGATCCCGTTGATGCTCTCAGTGCGAACAGGGAGCAAACTAGACTCGTAGCTGCAGGATGTCGTGGAGGTATGTCTCTTCCATTTGTGTTCATTCTATTCAATTAGGAAGTTTATTTGGACTATATTTTACAGTATTATAGTTTATGCACTACGCTGTATTACTTTTCTATCAATCTGAGATTAAGCCTACTCCACATGATGTAACTTTTGCTTATCTCCGAGGCCCCTTGGATACTAGAAGTTTTGCAGTCACAAATTGAACCCCTGTTATAGATGATTAACTCTTTCTGAGAATACCATCGTTACATATTAGCCAAGTAGGAGGTAGAAAAAGTAGGTTAGGCAGATTAGTAAGAGAGCACCTAAGTAAACACTCAGTCTCCTTGCCTCCTTTCGACGCTGCTAGAGAACGAAATAGGTCGCATTCTGACGGTTGCACTTGAAGAGCTGGCATAAAAGTTTTATGTTTACCACCGCCACGGTTGGTACTAGTACAGGCTGTTACATTCGGGACTGCCACTTCGCCTGGATTCATCCTGTCGAAATCTCCTTTTACAATGAACCCTTTCCGACTTGACCTTGCTGCTGCACTGTTTTCTTTCTCTTGCATCCACTTTTACCAGAGTTTCTATACTCTTCTCATAAGTGTCAATAAATTGCTGCAAAATTTCTGAATCTTCTAGGTAACGAGCCCTTATACGTTCAGATGAGTAGATTTTGCGCTGTTCAAATTCCTTTTCCAACATTTCTCTTAACTTCGAAGAAAGCCAGTAATGATCAGCAACCGCGATGAGATATTTATAATGTCAACAAAGGTGCAATATTTATATCAAAGCCTTTATGCTTGGATCCATGATTGACTTTCTCATTACGTAGCGACTTAGCCATGAGTTCAACTGTTTTAGTGCTGAAAGTTTTCAAAATGGATGAGGATGGTCTAGAACAGGTAGCAGATCTCAGATCTGTACGTAGTCGTCGATTGAACTTGCTATATTCTCCGAGCAATGTTGCTTGGAGTAAACTTAGAGGTTAGCCCATTTCCTTCCCTCGTATATTATGTTTGTACTTCTGATTCACTTTTTCAATATTTCCATATTTTGTCTAGATCATTTGGTAGCAACAACATCGAACAACGGAGCTGTCGTGTTATGGGATGTGAACAAAGGAAAAATAGGTTTGTCTTGATTAAGTTCACTCTCTTGACTAATCATGATAGTTGTTCTATTATTTACAGAAATGCATTACAAAGCGCATCAGCGTTCAGCTACAGTAGTTCATTTTCATCGTTCTAATGAGAATTTACTGGTTAGTGGTTCGCGAGATGCGGCCGTATTCCTGTACGACCTTCGAGAGCAAGATCCAGTGAAGAAGTTTGGGTAAGCACGCAGTAGTCTGTTTTTGATTTTCTGCATTCAAGAGATGGAGCTATGCTCACTTTAGTGCCCAAATAAGACATTCTCTATCTTTTGGCTTCGCTTTTCAGAGAAACAAGCTTCCACGAGTTCATTTCTCGTCAAACTCTTGATCTTATAGGGGTACGAATTCCTATGACGTTATCCGTGATCTGTCATTTTGTCTCCATCAAGATCAGCATGATCAATTTGTGACTTCTGATGACAGTGGAACGATCCGATTTTGGGACACAAGGAAAGTGGACAAGTGAGTTAAGATTTTTCTCCATTTGAACCTTAATGAAGTTTACTTTCTTCCTCAAAAAACCTTGGATTTTAACTCATTTGCTGCAGAGCAGTACTTGTCTATTAAGAGTCTCTGAAAATTTGTTCGTTGTTCTGTCATTTATACTTATTGACTGGAGTTTGTCACTAATTCTCCCAATGACTAGTGCACGCATCGTGGACGCCGTCGTTTCTTTCATTTGTTGCTTTTGCTTTTTTTTCTGTGCGTCACCAGTCGAGCTCGTTGTTGTCGCATACACGTCATTCGTTCATTACTCTTTGACTTCAAATGTCCACTAGTGGATAGACACCATTTATGCAACTGAACATACTCTATTTCTGTGGTATTGAATCCGCAGAAGGGTTAGATTCTCTGGTTTTCTGGTTGAGGCTTCCCTGCTCACATCCTTTTTCCTTTCAATGTTCACACTTTTTGTCTTTTTTTTGTTATTCGAAATTTCTTTGAAGGTTTCGCTTCACGCTTTGGAAGAGAAATAGGTACCCAGTCCTTTTTGCCACCATTCTCAATGCTTTCGCTTTTTTGAGAGACTTCTAACTCTTCTCAATGATGCCTTTTTATGAGATAGCAGTATTCGTTCTCGCAATAGCCTGTAAATCGGCTTATATAGCAGGTATTTTGTTTCCTTCAACATCTGAATCGGAGTCGACAAAATAATGTTGCGCCTCCGTTAGAGGATTCTTGAAAAGCATTTTCGAGTAGCCTCATTGAATGACGACGTCTTTTTCAATCTCTCAATGAAGTGTGTATATCCAGGGTTGAAGTATCTTGAAAGTCTTCCTATGTAGCATTCCTTATGTCCTTTTGGTCTCCAACAGCACTCCTAATCAGATTTATCGGCTAATTTTGATTATTTCAAGGCCATGCGGATGTCGCTGTACTAGTTCCCCACGGATTCTTTTTCTATTTTTATGGTCCTTAAAGACACTTTTCGTTCCATTGTGCTATGGACACAAGCTTACATATACAAAGCTTCTGGAAAAACCTTTCTTAGTTTTTTTTTTTGAAAGCAGTTGGATTTCTTGCTCACACCTCTCTCTTTTTACTGTATCGAAAACTTGCAATCTCGAACCTGTACTTGACCTAGTGTTTTCGCATCCACGCGAGTCGCTTGATATGGACTAGGACTTTGCAAATCGATTTAGCTGCTGCTCATTATGCCAATACATGAAGCGATTAGCATAGCATCAATGTTGCGCAGATAATTAATTGTGCATCAGCGACGCGCAGTGTGCCAGTGAGTGGGCGAGTTGTTACTGAGTATTCGTCCAGCTGCAGCTTTTATTGAAATTGATGTGTTAACTTCATTGGGTTTCACTTGACCTCTCTTGGTTCCGACGTTTGCTCATGATCTCTACATTCCCTATGGATACTTCATAGTCCATAGCGGCGCGGAGAAGGAATGAATTTTGTGACTCCAGTAGGGAAAGCCCTGAAAATAATAGAACTGTAAAACAATTTCTTTATCCGACATGGTGGTCTCGGAGCGGTACTGAGAGCACAGTATTACCTTGAAAAGCCTTCATTAGTCATACATGTTCCAGGCCCATGATACAATTTCCTGCACATCAAGGCTATGCGGCGAGTATTGCACTTAATCCGAGGGAACGTCATTTGATTGCATCTGGAGGTGGAAGAGACAAGTTCATCAAGGTAATCCATTTTCGATGGCCGTGATTTTTTTGCCGGATGTTTCTATTTCTTGAGTATTATACAGTAAGACCTGCAGTCTGTCGGTGAATGAACGCGAACAGCTGCATCTGTTTTTTTACATTTGATTAAGGAAGACTCGTAATAGGAAGCCACTTTCATTTTTAGATCTGGAATTGGTCGAGCGCTCGTCCAACTGCGCCTACCTATCAGGTGGAGACAATGGCACCAGTTGGTCGTGTCTACTGGAGTCCTGATCCGAAGAATGCCTTCCATATAGCAAGTTGCGCAGGTGAGTTATATCTAGTTCTAGGCAGTACTTTGAAAAAGGCATGTAGCTGCTCAAATTGTACTGAATGATCAAAATCACAGCAATGTTTCGAGTCTGTTTTATAATAATAGCCTCAAAGATTCTTTGTTTTTGGTTTTTCTGTGATGATAGTGCTAGCTCTCGAAGTAGTCGAAATGTATCATAATTCAAGCTATTATTACAGTTGTGAACGATATGAGTGTGCATATATGGGACATACGACGGCCGTACTTGCCATTTGCCAGCTTTGAGGATCATAGCGACAGTGTTACTGGTAAGTATTCTTGCCGTATTTAGTGTCTCCACGTTTACAACTCACCTTTTCCACATTTGCTGCCAACGTATGAAAATGATGGGTTGCCATCAGTGACAAAAACCTTTCCTCCTGTCTGTAAAGTATTTTCTTGCTGTGTCTAACCATAAATATAGGGCTAGCTAGGTTTTGAACGATTTTTTGAACCATATCACAGACTCTTTCAGATATGTGGTGGAGCATTCAGGACCCAGATCGGATTGTTTCATGTGGAAAGGATGGACTGCTGGTGCTCCATCGTATGGATCAAAAACAGTCCCCGTTATCTTATGCTTGTGATATGGCACTAGACGTTGCTCCAGATGGATTAGTTGGAGTGGCAGGTAGGATAGTTGTCATATCAAAATGAGCTCTGATGGAATTGTCTACTTTCAGCGAATTCTCATATCCCGATCATCAAGAATCAAGAGCAGTACATGGCTAGAAAGGTAAGCAAATATGGGTCATACTCAGGGGAGTGCAACAGAATTGCTTGAGACCGAGGAGGGTGAAGTGTTCGAAGACATACGCTCACTCCGTTTGTGCCATGCATCCAATTTCCATCTAAAGGCGTAGAAGTACCTAAAAGCGTATTTGGATATCCAGTGACTTAAAGGAATCGTCCACGGAAAATGAGTTTTTGTGTTACCGATGTGTTTATGTTGTATTTGCCTAATGTTGGCCTCATGCAAGATTTCACGCAAAAAAATGTGAATCTGGCTGAGATACAGCACTACAAAGTGCGGTCCAGGTGGGCTGGGCTTCCGTGTAAAAGCCTCGTCCTGTCGTCCGCCGTGGTCGGAGACGCATTGTAGGAACAGAAGGTTTCGTAAACAGTCCTACTCTCCGTTCCCAACGGCAGCGGACGACGGGACGAGGCTTTTACACGGAGGCCCCGCCCATCTGGACCGCACCTTGTGGTGCTGTATCTCAGCCTCACATTTTTTCACGTGAAATTTTGCATGAGGCCAACATTATTCAAATACAACATAAATATAAGGGTAACACAAAAACTCATTTTCCGTGGACGATTCCTTTAAAGTAGCCGTCAAAAGTTGGGGTCGAGATCTGAACGTGAAATTGTCCCGTTTATCATTTTGGAAAGCTGGTGTGAGTTTGGGGAAAAACTTTTTGATGTGCTGTTAATTTTTCAGAGACAACCATATGATCCGTTCCGAACGCCAGTGCGAAGTCAGTTATCTTGCGGATTACCAGATAATGCAATGAATACATTGCAACCATCTGCGTTTTACAAGTTGGCTGAGAAGTGAGCCGCTTTATTTTTCAACGACTAAATGAGAAAACCAGAGACTGTACAAAAAGTCGTGTCAAACAAATACTTGTATATTGATCCTCCCCCATAATAGTTGGAGCACTGTCTGTCAAACAAATACTTGTATATTGATCCTCCCCCATAATAGTTGGAGCACTGTCATTTCTAGATATCTGGCAGGAGGTCGCCCGCTTCGCATTTTGTGCAATCACAATGCTAATTTGGCAATGCAACTGGGACAGTCTAGTGTGGCTCAAACTTGGCGATTAGTGGGAGCGTTATTGGAGCAGACAGGTCTGCAGAAGGTAACTATAATATTTTTAGATGTTTGTTCTAACTTATATTCACCAAGTCGGTAGCAGTTATGTGAATCTAGGATGCATGTAGGTACGGTATTCGAAAGTGAAAGAGAAAGTGTTCCAGTAGTCGCTTCTGTTGATTCTTCGGCGATGACTGTAGTTGAGTAATTGCATTTGGCAATCGTTCTACACCGTTCTCCGTTCCATTCGTAACATTTGTGTTCAGGTTTACGATGAGGATGCCGAAGAAGCCGTGACGGCATTCAAAGAGAAATATGACAAGTCCGTTCAAAACTATTGTTTCCCATAATTATTTCTTACTCAACTGATCCATGGCAGATATGTGAGCGAGATGGAGCGACTTGGCAAGAAAATGCCCGAACCTCCTCATACGTTGGCTGTTTTGCCAACGCACCTCACACGATTTTCTGAAAATCATTCCATTCTGTATCGATCGGGAAGAGAAGGTGTTGACTATGGCTTTTTTGATTATCATAGAGAGCACTATGACTCCGGAATTGCTGAAGCGTCTGAGCTCTCGATTTCATTTATTCAATGTGCCAATGCGTTGTTGCCCTTTTGTAAGACCTAGTGGAAAGTTTCAAAGTGATCACAACCATTACCATCATGGTTGTGCTGCTCGGTAGTACCACGTTGTACTGCTTTATTCTGTGGTAACCTGCTCACCTGCCTAGTAAGTGACTGGCGCTAAGCCGAGATTGTTTCGTGCTTATCTCTGTTTCCGCCTTCATGACTTAGGCTGGTACCGTGGTGATTCCAGTGCGTTTGATGTTTTTAAAGCAGTATTTCTTCATACCTCTTAAGAAATAACTTAAGCGTTATATGGCTCTGTCTTGTCATTTTTGTAAGATTAGGTATGTAATTCCACTTATATTTCAGCACGTCTCTCACCCACTATCAATGAGCAGTCAGAATTCACTCCAAACAATGTTGCATCCGGTGACTTCTATTTTGGTGCTGGCGAATTGACGAAGACTACGATTGAAAAGGGAATGTATGTTCAGTTTCGTTGAACTCGCTTCTCTAACCGCAGAGATGAAGAAAATTTATCTCAACTTGGTGTCTCGGCCAAACTTTTATGTTCATGCGAACCTTGGTAGATTCTTTTTTTTTGTTGACTTTGTATCTTTTGTAGTGACCGAATTAGCTTCCAGCAATGATGCACTTTGCAGTGAAAATCCCCACTATAACGATTTCACGGGTTTGAAAGATGAGGCATTCGCTTTGAAACCAGATTTGACAAAGTCAATGTTCATGTCGATGATAACATCTGATGATGACGGTGAGTTTCTATTCATGTATTGAACACAAAACAGTACCATGTGGTATTGAATTTTATCGGTTTCGACTTTCTCAGTATTTTAATCGAGCTGTGAGGTGGATGAGTAAATGTCATTGTGCTTGCGTTTGCTGGTTAGTATCCATTCTTCACACATCAGCACAAATTCAATTGCTTATACAACCTCAGATCAGCGCGACGGCTATAAAACTGAGTTTCTAGGTGTAAATCGTTATGATTGAGCTCAGAGTTGTTAGAGAAATTCCGTGCCATCAATTGTTATGAATAAGGACACTACAGATGTACTACTTATGCAAAATCGGGATAGCAGCTGTCCAGTTACAATTTTTTCACACAACGTTAACTGAGGGGAAAGCCTTAGGCCGCCGTAAGGCTGCGATTTTGCGCTGTCGCGGCTCCGCGCGCGAAGTTACGGCATTGCACAATCTCAAGGTCGCATTATCGCATGCGAAAGCACGACGCCGCAAAATCGCAGATTCGCCAAAACGGGAGATCTCGAAGTTGACGGCGCCCTCACTGGGATTACGAATGAATCACAAATACGAGCTGTATAGCTCTAATTCTGAATTACAATGAAACTTCAACAGTTCTGTAACATCATATTCTAGGGCATCTGGAGAAGGAACATATTGCCAGAATGAACTGGAATCCAATGCAGGAGGTTGCTAGGCTGCTTCGCTACCACGCTGATCAGGTTCCGTCAGAGCTTCATTTGCTGCTTCTGTCATATTTCCTACCACAATAGCGTCTATAAGAAACCGTGTTTTAGGGTGATATGCAGACTTGTGCGACCCTCGCACTCGTTTGTGGACGACGACTGTCAGATGTTATAGACGACTTTACGGTAGAGTCGTGGACAGATAGCTATATAGGTAGTTACTTAACTCTGCATGAGAAAATGAGCCATGTTAGTCTTGTGGGTCGTTACAGTCCTTGAGACCTTAACGCCGACTTCTCACAGCGGGACAAGGCGGCAGCTTTCACCTTGACCTCCTGCAATTCTTTAGAGAGGGTCTCTGCCGTCACTGTGGCATTGTTGGGTAGGATGCTGTAATGGACGACTCACTGATTTCATCACTTATCACTGATTTTTATCTTCGATGCCACAGTTTCCACTGGTGAAGCGAGTCCACCATTTTGACATTCAGTTCTTAGAAGGGGTGTTATCACCAAACTGCTGACTCCTGGTCGTGGCCTGACGTCTGGAAATGCCCAGATTGTAGTAGTAGTGGTGACTATAACTCATCTTCACTGCTTTATTGTAGGAAGAGCAGGGAAGGAAATTGAGAGCTAGCTAGCTCAGAAGATAGCTCATCGCGAGTGCTTTCAGTATTGCGAAATTATTATGCAAAATCCCAACGCGTTGCGCGACGCTGTTTACAAATGGCCAACGAACTTTATGGACACCCTAATAATTTAACCCATTTCTTAGAAAATGAGTGTCTTCGAGTGGCGTTGTTGTTACTCTCAGCCAGCAGTCAGGGTTTCAGGCATGTTGGATCAACTGGAACTTCATACGGCTGTAGCAGGTGTGAAAAAATATTCTTGGATCAAGAGAATCAACCAGAGATCTTTGGAGGTAAGACTTGTAATGCTTTTGATGATCCTGAAACCACGAATGCTCTTAGCATACATACTTATATCTTTTTCTTTGGTTCTAGTTTCTAATTACTTTAATTTTTACTTTACTATTTTATTCCTTTTTTTTATTTTTTTATTTTATTCCTTTTTGCTTCACCATTCCTCTGCACATTTTTCGAATGAGTCTGAAATACACATCTATTATTAATTACTGTATTATTAATTACAAGATGTGAGGTTCTGCTCTAGTTTTGTCGGTATCCTAACGATTCGAAAATGGAAAGGCTTTTTTTAAGGGAACTCATTTCCGTCTGTCTCACCGCGGTTGTACTGGCCAAGCGTTGAAATGTCGCTGCAGCAAGTGCTACACTGTTTGTGGTGGAACGTGTTCGGTTTGGTAAGTAGAGCATTTTTTACCCCGATTCGGCATGTTTTCAATGTCTTGCCAAATCACTGAAAGAATCAGAATAATGCTGAATGAATGAATGAATATCAGAAAATTTCTTTACTGCGTCAGCATAGCTTTACAACTTTGGTCGCATAGTTTTCCTATTGATTCTCATTGCCTCGAGTTTCTAAATTTGAGTCACATCTGTACAGTCATAGATGGTGGTTTGAACTGAAAAGGTAGTTGTGAAACGGCGGGACAGGATGCAGTAGGTGGCGCGACGTTTTCAGTCTCGTTGTGCGTCATTGTGGCGTTTCTCTGCTTTTGGCGATGTTTCATAAAAATGCAGGGTGCTGTTTTGCAGCTTCGGAAATAGCTAAGAGTATTCCATTGGTTCAGGGGTTTTATCCTTCTATCTCCTTTGTAAACAGTTAAAACTGAAGATAGATAACTGTTGAACCTAATCCTTGCATGTGAAGTATTCCGACTAATCCACTTGTTCTCGCAAGGCTGGTACTTTCTTTTCATCCTTTCACCTGATATATCGGATCTCTGTTCGGATGAGTCCCAACTTCCATCACTGTCATTCTTCACGACAGATTTTACTCTTAGCGTTATCTTGTTTATGGGCACGAGTAGGGAGGCTTTTGTGGGTCTACAGCGAGCCTGAAGGACTGCTCAAAGTTCAATACTGAACAATAATGTTGAATTCTACAGCGAAGGACCGTTGCTGAAGATGAATTGGTTCTGTCGCAAATGTCATCATGCTGGTCATCCGCATCATATACTGGAATGGTTCACGGTGAGTTGGGTATTCTGGGAGTTCCTCAGTGAGTTTCAGTACCTGATCAGGGAATTATATACAGAGAGTGTAGCTGGAAGAATGGAGATTTCCGAACAAAAAAGAGATCTTTGCAAGCCATTCTACCAGGAAGTGATTTGTGGAGGGGTATACATGGAGGGCACGAACGAAGCTTGAATAGGATCTGAAAATAAGCTCGTATTTATGTTGGTGCGACTTAGGAGTCATTGCCTGTATCCCTGTTGTAGTTATAAATTTGCTTGATTTAGAGTGAACGTACTTGCCCGGTTGGTGATTGTTCATGCGAATGTGGGTCGACCGTTGCACAAAGTCCAGAGAAGCGGAAAGTGGTAGCTCCTATAAAAACGCGTCGTGATTTACTTCGAAAGGTTGGTTATTTTGAAGAAAGATTCAGTAGGAATGCGACGCAGTCGAATCTTTGTATCCTATTAGTAAACACCATTGTGTTTCTGTTTCCTAAATGACACAGGTGCGGAAATAGCTTTTGGATGCCCAGCGCTCTTTTTGCTTGTGTATGCAACAGGATGCGTTTTTCAATGGCATATTCGTTGTCTTCTGGAAGAGGGCCATTCCTAAATTAACTAATAGGAAGGGTGTGGGGATCAATGTAATTTTTGTTCGCATGGATTATCCTTTCGAGAGAACTCGACAGCTCTTAGCCACAGTTTGATTCGGGTGAATTCCTTTGCTTCTCTAGGTTTCGAATTACAAGAAATTTCAGCGCGAAACTAATTGCTACCTACCGTCGTCATCGGTTCAAGTCCATTATGAGAGCTCATCGGAAGATGATAGTGATAGCACTGCCAAGGGTGGAGATGGCACCGAGATTCCTTCTCTGTCGAGTTTCTCCATTGGAAAAGTGAGTGTCGTAAAGAATTTATTAATAGTGCTCTTCATGGTGGCCAGACGCCCAAGAGGCATGGTGTAAGTAAGCATAGTGTAAGTTGATAGCACAAGCCAGAACGCCTTCTCTGTGTGTTTAAAGCGCAGTTCGCATCTAAGCCATTCCCCTTCTAGTGAGAAGTACGCCGGAGGTTACTTAGCCAGGCCATCATGCTTTATGCTCGATATAATCACTTCTTTTGAAATTTTGCTGTCAGTTTCCATTCCATGACTCGCTGACACCGAGTTTCCTTCTTTTGAATGTCTGCTACAGTTATCACCTCTGATTTTAAGGTACAAGATCTCATATTCAGTTGAGGTATTTCGTCGTTCAGATGCCACTGGGTTTATCGAAGTCTGATCCATCCCAAGCAAGGAGTCGGGAAGAAAAGTTGGAAGAGCAGCGAAATGTGACATTACCGATTGAGCATGACCTCCTGGAAGTATGTCGGATTTTATTTTGTCGTTCCTTTTTTTGATATCTGATATTGCTTGTCGCTCGTCTGTGAATGTCATCTGGTTTCATTTTTCAAAACCCAGCGAGTAATTGTTTTACTGGAACTAATGGTACATCTATCTATTAGGTTGTAAGGAAAGTACTGGCCGGTTTTTGCAATTTCAACTTTAGGAGATCATAACTTGGTCCAGGGTGCATCTTTTCTTACAGAATAAGCACCATTCGCTTAGCCACACTCTTGTCAACACTATGTATTCCTGTATATCTCAATTTGATGAAGGGCTGATGATTCATATTGCGCGAAATGAAAAAAAATCGACTCCTAATCGCCATTTCTGAAGACACTGCTCCTGAAGGAGCTGTCCAGATCCTTGGGGAAGAGTGGCTTAGTTAGCGCTAGATATGGTAAATATGATGCGCAAGTACTGCTTCAGCCTACAGCCGCTTCACTTACTTGAAGTGGATTTGTGGAAAATGCGCTTGGGTATGGCTGCTCTGAGGGGTCACGGGCATTCATTTTTTGGGTTTTTCTCAAGTCGAGGCTACTCAAGGTGGTCAACTAAGTTTGCTTGTAGAGGGCCAATAGTTGTGGATATCCCCTTGTCATCGCTTTCTGCCGTTTTAGTTAAAGCGATTTGATCAATGGAAATTCGAGCAACTCATTTTCATTTTTGCACTTCTGAAGTCAGGGACAAAGTGTTCCGCCCAATGCTTCACCTCCTCCCCTTGCTGTATTCAAGTTTGTGGTTTACTTTGTTGCGGCTTGACTAAACAAGAACTCGTGAAGTGAAGTCATCCAATAAGTGCCATTTTCGCAGTACCTTAAAATTTCCCTACTAATTCGAAAACCTTGTGGCATTCCAAATGAAACATATATTCAGAAAGAGCACCTTTTTATCTATCTAAGGAGCACAATATGTAAGCGGGTTCATGTTGCGCTCTGATATTTGAATTTATCTTGTGAACGCAAAAAATCGGCCAGAACTTTCCTTACAACCTAATATATGATTTACATAATTATTTGATACTTTTTCTAAACTCTTAGGCACACTCATAGAGCACTGAAGGGCGAGTAGAATCCCATCATTGTTATCTAATAGGGACCTAATGAGATGCCTTAGGTGCATTTCTCCGGACCTAGGCGGACTCCGTTCCGCTATCAAAGTGACAGAGTTGGGGCAAGGTACAATTAGTAGGACGGATACCACCCAGGCCATAGCGTGCATTCCACTGCGAGGGATAAGCGCGGTGGTACCAGGTTCTCTGTGACAATTAAACGGCCGCTCTCACTGACTACTGTTCTGCCTACCTTACTTCATTTTCATTTATTTGTTTTGTTTATTTTATTGTTTGCAATTTGATTTCTTTACTGAAGTTTGATGTCTCATAATCGTTTCAACAATGACAAATGGTTTCCGCTCTACAAAATTATAATTACATACTGGTTTTTGCAAAAGGCCTCCGCTTCTGATACCTGTGTTGTCGCTGCGCGACGATGTTTGATAATGTACATGCGTATATGAGTAATACGAAACAACCTCACCGGCAGGTTCATCACTCAGAGAACATTTAGAGTCATCCTGATCAAAAGTCGCTGTAATGTCGCCGCTGGCTGATTGATCGGTCTCGAATACACTCACTTAACTTCAAGTATCTTTTCTTGTGCTGTCCTGACTTGATTAGCAGGGTAGTACCCTGCTTTTCTATCACATCCCTACTTAGGAGTCATACCCCTTGTTATAAGGGCCTGGTCTAGCTTCTCTTGCGCCGCGCCATGTCAGCGAAAATTGAACGGGTCCCTTTGTGCTCATAGATCCTCTACTAGCTTTATTCTTGCATCTTCAACAACTCCTGATCATTTTCAACTAATCAAAAAAGTGAAGATGTTACTAGAACGAATGTTCCAGAACAATATCCCTGGTGGACGTAAAGACCTGCTATGACTGCAAATTGAGTGAGTACGCACAAATACGTTACGGTCATCTAGAACTTGTGATGCTTGTGAATACCCAAAAGGTAACTTCCTGTAAACATCACGGCTCTACCGTGAGGGAATTATGAACCTGGTGAGATAGTGTGTGTTTGTCGGGGCTGCAACAGCGGGTTCAACTGGCGCAATGATTGATTTGCGAGTGTAGTGACTTGTCTTCCAGCTACTTTTTGGGCACCTTGCCCATTTGTGAGAGAACTTGTTTGTCTACTTGACGGCACTGTGTGCTCAACATGCACTCAATGTCCGGTTGCCCTTATATTATGTAACATGGGCTTCTCATCCTTAGTGAACGAATTCGATATGGGGCATCGCTGACTATTCTGGGTTCCGTGTATTTTTCGTTTATTTTTGAATCCCACCGGGCGCAACCTTGCAAGATAGTTGCTTCAAGGTTGTGACATGTTTTGTGCAAATCTGGCGTACATTAATCATCACAGGCGAAGTTTATTACAGCTTATGTGTTTTCTGGCGGCCAGGTTATAGCGCCGCTTCCAAGTTAAAAGGATTTCTAGTGAGATGTATTTTTATTGAAAATCTTTGATAATTCAATATATCGTTATTGTGTAGAATATGAGTGTCACCAAGGCTAGCACTTTATTGAACAGCATATGCTGCCAAACGCTGTGGTGATTTTAAAATTGCGCGGTGTGTCTTTGTTTAGCGCCAGAGTTATCTCTTTCAATACTTATCTGCGCTTGAAGATGTGAGTGGAATTCGGGGATAGTAATCGGTGTTCTTCTCGCAGTTTTTTTTTCTTGTTTACTCAGCTGTAGAAATGTTTACCGATGCATACAGCCAGCGAAAGTTGCAGACCGACATTGTCTTTCTCACAGCTTTCCGTTGTGCACATAGTCGCAGTGGACTCTATGTCTGTAGTCGATATCTATTATCAGTCCAATTTTTCAAAGTAAACTCGATTGTCCTGGATCAAAGTAAACCCGATTGTCCTGGATTGAGCCGTGACTTAAAAATTTGCTGGAAAGCAGTCTGGACGTTCGGAATGCAATTGTCTTTTTCTTTCAGATTTTGTTAAGCAAATTTATTCGTGCTTTTATTGCCATTGTTGGTCGCTTCATCGTAGAGATACGATAAGGTTATGAGCTCTTTTTTTGATTCATGAACTTCATTACAGTTATTGAAAGACTGCGATGGTAATAGTGAAGTGTATCAGAAAGCCTCCACGTTATTGTTCTGGCTTCAGGTGAGATATAGTTTTTCGCTTTCAACTTTAACTTTTTCTTTTTTGTCGTTGTTTTGATTCCTCTGTATTTTGCTGAGCTGAGTGCCCGCATGTGCTCGTACTTTTGCCGAGCAGCTTTAGTCCTTGTAGATCCTTGTTCAGATTCCTGCTTTGAATCTGAGTGAATCGAATTTCAATTCATACCATAATTATATCAAGTCCTTGTCAACTCATATGAAGTGGATATCAATATTCTAATTTGGGTCAATTCCACCCTTCTATCTCCTTTTGTTGAGTTGGTATGACCTGTTCAGTTTAGATTTGTAATGGACTCATTAGTTCATGTTTGTTCATCGTTGAGCAATGTAACCTATGTCTCACTTGCTAGGCAGAGCTCTAGAAAACGATGGAAAAACGAAACTAAAAAAGTTAGTGGAGAACGAATCGTGTCTTCAGGTCATCAGCTCGCACTGTGACCTTTTTTAGGCAAGGTTTATTCCGAAAGCAAGTGTTTCACGATTCGTGATGAGGTGAATGAATAGCTCCTGATGAGGGTGCTGTCGGCGAGTGTGTTGCTGTTATTGATTGCGGAAACCGGGTGTAAGGACATAAGACAGGAGTCTGGCTTGTTTCATAGCGTTTCTGATTTTTGAGAGCTCACCTTTTCGTTGACTTGTTATATCACTGAAACTGCATTCGATGTCATCGCTCTGTAGAGCATGTTGTTATTCTGACCTGATGTAAAGTGCAGACATAGATTCATTTAAACCACCCACTCGTCGGCTAGTAATCGGATTTTATTGTGGCGCTCGATTGCTTTCGTCATCCCACGCGAATGCTACTATTTGTCTTTCATGGCTCACGTAGTTGACCATTCAAAAGGCGAATGTTGGAAAAATGCCTCTTTCGTAGTGTTTTGTTTTGATGACAAGTTTTTAAATAATCGTCCGTAGAAAAACTAAATCTATGTGAAACGGTACCCACAATTCAAGCGTTCTAAAGGTGATTTTTTGAATGCAATGAAGTGCTCAATTTTGTCGAATTCCGATAGATATATCTTTGATTTCATACAAAAATTTTTTTGGCTTTTGGCAACTTATTCTGAAATGAGCTTTTTAGAGGAATGCATTTTTTGTTAGATTATCTCAGTAATAGACATCTTTTCAAAACACACAAAATGTCGTCATTGTGCCGTAGGATTACCATTTTGGACTTGTTCACTTCCTTCCTTTTTTATGGACCCATTTTTTTATTTTTTCCTTTTTTCACCTCAAAGGAATCGTGCACGGAAAAATGAGTTTTTCTGGTTCCCATATATTTGTGTTGCATTTGCTCAAAAGGGCCGACTCTCGGCTGCGACTTTGAGGAGCTGTAACTTAACTGTATGATACAGCTAAGATACAGCTCCTCAAAGTCGCAGCCGAGAAGCGGGACCTCAAAGTAAATGCCCGCCCCGTCGTCCACCGCGGTCGGAGACGCATAGTGGGACTGTCTACGTACCTTTCTGTTCCCACTATGCGTCTCCGACCGCGGCGGACGAGGGGGCTGACGTTTGTTATGAGGCTCCGCTTTTCCTTCCCCTTCTTTTCCTTTTCCTCGGTCGCCACATTGAGGAGCTATATCTTAGCCGGATTTTCACTTTTTCTTGTGAAACTTTGTATGCGACCGTTGTTAGGCAAATACAATATAATTCCATGGGTAACAGAGAAACTCATTTTTCCAAGCACGATTCCTTTAATTATCTACTCGTCCATTTCATCATGCTTTTATTTACTTGCTTAGTGTTTCTCTTTGTTGTTCTCTTCTCTTCTCATATGGAATTACATATCGGAATTTATTTGATCATTCATTATTCCATCGGCTTTTCCTACAAAATAGGACAAAAAATAATTGGAGGGTTGCAAAAAAAGAGCTGGGAACATAATCAGCTTTTCGTCATCTTTGCTTTTGTTCAAACGGTATATGCCATTTTGGAACTATTGGTCAGTACCATGTATGTTTTGTCACCACCTCCTTCCCCTCTTGCTTTTTGAAGACGGCTATTATCACTGGTTCTATTCTTTCGCATGATGTGGCCTTGAAGAAAACATGAAAACATGTAGTTGCGTAGTAATGTTTATACATCAGGGTAAACATGAAATTGCCCTTGAACTGATGGTTCTCCGCTACCGATAGTGATTTCAACATATGGAACCTTTGAGTGACTGCGATTGAAACTTCACTACAGCCTGCCCTCTTTTATATGACGAATAGAAAAGGTTCTGTACACCAAAAATAATGGCTCACTTGATAACCATTTTTTGAAATTCCCCAGACTATTTGCGTTCCTAATGTCTGCAGTGGCGGATGAAGAAAGCTGGTAACCGATAGATGTTAATATGTATACCATATATCCCTTTGAAAGGCCTCTAAACTTTTGGTTCCACTTGATAGAGCTTAAAGGATGAAAGAGCATGGTGATGTGGTAAAGAAGGGATGCAGTTCCCTCTCGCATACCCGCGGATCAAATCCGGGATGAATGCCCGCCCACATCAACCATGTCTTTCATCTTTTTGGTTTCTGTGACATTGTATCAGACTCGTTTAGGAGTTTGAAACACTGATTTGTACATTGGTGAAGAAGGTGGTAGGTTAATTCAGTTGCATAGTTCATTGCAATTGAACTATGCAACTGATACCGTTCGGCGGACGTTCTCACCACAAAAACTGATACGCAAGCACAAAGTGATTTAAATTGGTACGACATTAATACGACACATGAGTATAATTCTCCTATCATGCTAATTACTCTAAGCCTACGGAATAATTGAGTGATATTTGTAATTAGAACCGTGTATCATGCATCTTGTGTCTGGAGCTCCACCAGCAGTGAAGCTCGATTGTAGTTGTTTCAGCCCCCTGTACTGTTTCGAAGGTGTGTTTGTGATTTATCTCACAATTCTCATTTGCTGAATGAGTCATTGATAATACTCACCACATGGCGAAGTGAGTATGATAGGCAATCCTTGCTCTTTTTTACATCAGATTACCTTATCAGATTTATTTGCAAAATGTATGACTTATAACAGCAATCGCGTCATGGGTATTCCCTGAGAGTCTGTGCTATCGTTTGGAACAAGATGACGTAAGGCATGACCGTCATCGCCAACAGCAAGTGACGCTCACGCCATCACTTAAGAGAAAAGTCACGTAGATCTAGTTGGTGGGCGCCCACGGTGGCGCCGGTCGTTCGACCCTGTTCTTGCCTTCGGACTAGGCATAGGATTTTGAGGCAAGCGAGTAGTCTTCAAGGAAGTGTAGCTCAGTGAACTAGATTCCCCGGTTGGGGAGTAGGGGTTTGTCAATGAAATTTTTCATTTTGCACCATTTATTATACAGTAGCGCTCAAAAGTCTTCGGCGAAATGGTCTTTCACTTGGGTTTTTTCACTTGTAACTTTTTTGCAACTGCACCGATTTAAGAGAAATTTTAGTATGTTGTACTCGGAGACACTGCATACTTAATATACTATTTTGGCGCGCAACGGTGTAGGTTACGTGGTTATATGAAATTTTTTAATTTTGGCATGCCATCGCTATGCCGTCCCGCTGTGCCGCTGTCATCAAAAGTCGTGGTCCTTCTACAAAATTCTTACTTTTTTTTGGGTGGTCTTGTAGTAAATTCTTGTAAAAAATCATGAAAAGTGGCAAGCGGCGCTCAAGTAGTAGGAAATGTTGACAATAGGTTCAGGCACCACATATTAAAATTTTGTCAAATTTGGTCAAGTAGAAAAAAAGTTATGACAAAAAAGTTTTGGCCGAAGACTTTTGAGCGCTACTGGATATGGAATCTCAGGAGGTGGCAGGAAAGGTGGGACAATATGTGGGTGAAGAGGAAGAGGGAAGGGTTGTGATCGCCTTCACGCATTTCTTTCCTATATTTCGAGAATCTCTCACTTAGAGGTTTTTTTGCTTGGTCGCTATTTCGAAAAGGTTTTCCTGTTTCTGAAAAGTTCTGTTATCGAGAAGTCTCAGCCCAGTTTTCAAAAGATGGTATTCAAGCTGTTTGTCTGATGTTATCCTTGTCGATGAAAATGTCGGCTGCAGGTCCTCACATGCTTTGATAAACAGCAGCCTCCTGTCAATAATTAATCATTGGCAGATTAACGAGCGAGTGCTCGAGTGCGTATCGCCTGGTCGTCAAATTCATTGGCATCTGGTTTGCTTATTCTGCATTTTTGATGGAATCTCATTCTTCCTTATGATAGCAGATGAACGCGATCGTTTTTTTATGAGAACTGGTTGTCAGCTATCTGGTAGTAATGTGTTATTGTAATGATTATCCTAATTAAATTATCACAGTTATTATGTTGGCACATGTGAGAGAACTTCTCTACCAATGTTTAGATTTTTTTGAATAGGCTAATTGAAGCGAAGCTACTAATAAGCAATTTTTTGAAAAATAGGCAATTCTTATTTCTCGGGTTCAATGCAAGCAATGCTGCACTTCTCCTCTCGATTGTTTTCTTTTCCATAATTACTTCATTTATTTTTAGCTTACGTGTAATAATTGTTTTTCCTGCCTTCGTCGGTTCCAGTTTTAGTTTGCCGATTTTGCTTTTCACCTGTCTGGAAAGTGTTCTGGCTTCGCCAGTTTTTCTTCCATGATATCATGATTTTATTTGGAACACCTAGTCTGTGAGATCTTTGAGGAACCTCGTTTACTCAACAACTGCACTTTTGCGTCACCATTAAGAAGAACAAAATAGCTCACGCATTTCATGAGATCTTTTGGGTCTTTCTGCAAGTGGTTCTCATACGATTTCACTCTCGTGTAAACTAGTGCCACGACATGAGACTTTTCTATATCAGTTACCTTACATGGAGTTCAGCTCGGCTGTGCTTTGTTTCTTCTTCTTCGATTTGAACGACTTATTTTGTAGAAATACCTTTGCCTTTCAAACAGTGGTATAACATTATATTCTGATTGGTATAACATTAGATTCTAATGGGGTTCTAAAAGTAGTTCATAGTGTTTGCATAATTCTCCTCTCCCTCCACCTGCATACGTCGTCAAATTACTTTTTTTTTGAAGATCACATTACGTATCTTCCAACTGATCCGTCTAATGAATATGTTTTCTTTGCCGAACGAATCGCTTTTTAAAATCGTACGACGGATACAAGTGCAATTTGACTTCACATCTAATGACTTCATAAGACTGTGTTCTGGTTATTCAAACGTAATATTTGCCTTATCCTTGCAAACGATAACCTTTGAACTAGAGATGACTCATGTCACTATGCCATTATGCTGCCTTCGATGCCTTTTGATTTCTCCTGAGGAATTAGGCTTCGTGAATGATAAGCTGTTCATACCGTCTGTTTGTATATAGGGAAGCTTTTCAGCCTATTCCCGTGAGGCTTATTCGCTTAACCCATAACATTTGTTGGGGAACGTTCAGCGCGACGGTATTCTGAGATGACAGTCTTGTTGAGTATTCACTGTTTTGGTGTCGCAAAGTAATGGGCATACTGAGCTTATACTCTGGGCACGCTGGGCACCCGTACCTTCAGCGTTTGGTCCCTCTCTCGTGCGTGTATCGGTAAAGTGAAAAGAGCGCCATAGCCCCAGGAATGCTGCTCTCTTGTGCTTGATTGTTTGCTTGAATGAGACATGACCATTTTTACTGTAGCAAAGTTTCACGGCCAGTCGCCGTAATCCGCTCTCTAAAATTAATCTTGATTTTGTTTCAAAATAGTCTTTGCAACTTTTCTTCTCGTCTATGTATAGAAGGCTCACTTTTATCTGCATGGTCATGCCAACAGCTTTATGAACTGTCGTATTTTATAGCCACTTATGATGACTGTAATTTATGTTTAGTTTTATCGCTTGGTTGGACCGGAATTCCTGCAGTCCCTCCGAAAGAAGAAAGAGTGGCGGAAACCAGGTGAGAGGACTGGGAAGAGATGATTTTGGGTATTTGAAACGACGCTATCCAGAGGTCTCCTCGTTTCGATTTGTTTGCTCCTATCCCGAGGGGTTACTGTCCCACATCTTGTATGCTTATGAACAATATGTTTTCCGTGTTAATCCTTTCAAGAATCGTCTGTATCCCGCCCCTTCACTGATCATCGAACGTCAGAAACGCTCCATACACTTCCGTTGATTCCCGGCGCACTATTGTTGTTGCCGTATATTAGTACCTGTGCGGCTCCTGGCTGCTGAGAGTTTTTCCGTTTTCTTGCTGTTTATGAGGTGCATGTAGAGTGCATAACGGAATCCATTCAGAGGAGGGAATAGGTGTTAAATGTCCCCATTCAGAGCCCTGAGGTATGAAATCGGTAGTCGTTCTCATTGTGAGCGTCAACAACAGGAATCGCGTACCCAGCATAGATGTTTGATGCATGAGCGACGGCGTCCCTGATCATTGTTTAAGGGGATTGTCCTTTATTTGTCCTTTATAAACATCTAAATACGTTACATTCGCTATTCAGATTTGGAAGCCGAACGACAAGCCTACTCATTGTTCTATCAGAAAAATGCGAAAAAAGATTCTGAGAATGGTTCACGTTTCTCAAGTGAAGACATTCCGGAAGACTTCACGGAGCTACGTGGATTCGTGTCACCCCTGGGATCGAAATGCGGTAAGTCTTGATAGTCGGTATTATTTCTATGTCGACTTTTTATATGAAACGAGGAATTCTCTGACATTCCTCGCTCTTCCCTTTTTTTGATTTTTCAGTGCTTTCTTCGCTTCTTTTTTCTTCGCTTTGTTTCGCTGATTTTTTTTTCAAATTTTTAGTTTCAATACAAGTTACAGAATGCGATACGTAAGGCATTTCCGAAAATCCCCTTGATTTGAATTTTTCATAAGCCTGTGCATCAACGTAATGTGTTGCTAATGAGATAATGAAGTTCTGATTGCCACGACTTTTCTTTTTTGTCAGCTTGAATTATTGTTTTCCCGTAGCAGAGGTTGTAGCATTTTTATCTGCCGATACAAGTGTGATATAAGCGGTCCCCGAAAGTGGTTGTTTTAGGTCCGCTCGATGCTCAACAAACCCGTTCTCGGGCATATTATGAGAGCATCATAAATGGCGATGTGGATGAAAGAGAACTTGAAGAAGTGAGAGAGTGGGAAGAGAATTCCCGGAGAGAATTCGAAGAGTCAACATCACGATCTTCAAAAAAGGGTTCAAAGCGAAAGAAAAAGACCGACGATGAGGTCAGTGACACCTTTTTCTCTGTGCGTCAATTTTGAGCTCAGTGACACCTTTTTCTCTGTGCGTCAATTTTGAGCATTCTCTTTCTTGTCCAAAGATTGAATGGCCCTGACTGCCTTTACTCTCTGCAAATTGACCTTTTGTGGGTCGTACCGCATTGTGCAAGGTTGTACGTATTCAAAAGACTTCCCGATCATTATGAACGCGCCGTATTTGCAAATGTTCCGTTTTAATGACCTGCATTTTGATCCCTTAATTCATTGATGATTTCCTGTGTTTCCAGGCAATATCACGGACAAGCATCTATGGACAAAGGTATCGCTAAAATGGAGAATCAGTTCGTAGGAGCTAAGTTCTCGCGAGCCCTCCGGAGATAAGGCGTTTCGGGATGCTATATGTAGACACCGATTCACGACTGTGTGCTCAAATTTCTTTCGCGTGATTCGGTGACTGTTTGATCCTATCCGTTGATGAACTCATTTTATTAGACGCATCACGGCCAGAGCACTCCCAGGTGTCGATTAAAATAGCCGCTTCATTGCGATCCCCCCCCCCCCTCTACGGCGACCAAATACAACCCTTCCCCCCCCCCCCCATTTTTTGACCTCCACAATACCATTTGCTTCTCATTTGCTTTGTATGTTAAGATTTTAGTGCTTATCGCTGACCCCTGAAGGTACGACCCCACCTTCCTAGGTCACATACGACCCCCCCCCTGTCGAGGAATCCTCGACTCTCGGTGTACCCTGTTCACGGATATCACTTTATCTGGACCACCGATATAAAGGTCCCCTCCAGGAATAAGAGCCAACTTCTTGTTCGATCACTTATTTTTTAGTTACTAAGTTCAGCAGCTGAGATTACCTATTTTAGCAGGTGATCTAGTTTTATTTATTAGGCTCGTGACTTCAAGATCCTTTTTAAACGTGCCTGAGATAGGATATGCTACTCAGTGGTGTCCGCATGTATTATCCACTTTCCTCCACTTTCAGTGAAACCCTTACCGCTCTTGCAGGATTCACGTTAGAATGAAACGACGTGTTCCTTGGGGTGTGGTGCGGGAGGACCTAATGCCACGTAATGTCTCGTGATTCTCTGCGCTTATCCACCGCATCCATCGTGAATGTGCCGCACGCGTCGCACTCTCAAGCCGCATTGGTTCCCCTTGTCCCGTACCAATCCATCCACAGGAATGGCGAAAGCGGGTTGCGCTACAAGGATCTGCCGTTTTGATTGATGCGCCTCATAAGTCCCCCTTCTAACGAGAATTCTCTTCATCTGTAATACTTCAGTCTTTTCTTCTTATACGAGTTTTGTATCTTCTTGTTATAAGCCTTGTATCAGCCTCTTTTTGCCAAAAATGTACGGTTCTGTTGTTTCGTCCTGTTTAAGCTTATGTTTGTTTGTTTGTTTGTTTATGTTTTCTTCGAGTTGATCCTGTTGTACGTTCCGTGAGAGATCGTGTTTGAGATTATATGATACCCCGCAGACACCTTATCACGCGGACGCGCCCACCGGTTTTTTCCATGATGTCATGCATATAAAGGAGACGTGTCCTCGTAAAGACACTGCTCCCCTATGACGTCTAGGAAATTTGCTAGTTCCTGTTTCTCTTTATAAAGATTATAAAGTTTTAATACTATTGTCAGTTTGTTGTTCTCGAACCGTAATATATCAGTTGTGTTACTTTGTGGATCCGCTAGCGTCATGTATTGATTGTTTTTATGGATTTTATACTTGATTTTTCTTCAGAAAAAGCGAAAAAATTGAATGTTATCGTTACGATTAGCTACCTCCTTACGTACTGGATCGTTTATAGCCCGCCGTTCGATCAGCTATGTTGCTTCACCATGCCGAGCATCAATTAAGTACGGGTTTCATTTCTAATTTACAAAATTGATCCTTTTTTCATTTCGAGTGATTTTTCGAACTCGTTACTTTATTATTTATTTACTCTGTTTATTTACCACTTATATCAAGTGCGAGATACTCCAGCAGGTGGTTTCAGCAAATAACTGCCCACCTTCATTTACACTAACTTGTCGGTATGCTGGAGCTAGCGTTGCCAGTCGGCTGGCATTGCAAGGAATATCCGGCCCACTGAAGAGGTTGATAAAAAAGGCCCTTGGGTCTATACCTCGTTTCTGATGGTTGCGCATTATACATTTGCTCGCAATCGTTGCGGCTTTTGTGTGTCTCTCTCCTAGGTCCGATTGGTCGTACAAATCAGTAATGTCGCTAGTCTTACAATTCGCCTTCGCTCTGATCCCTTTGGAATCGCCGCCTTTTGCGACGACGCGTCAGAAATATCTTTCGCGGCTGCGACGTGAAGCATTTTTGGCGCTAATCAAAAAACATGTTTTCATTCTTCTTCCTAAGTTTTTTTTACGTATTTATGTTTTTTTAAAAATACCATTCAAAAATGTGTAAAAAATTCAGATTGAGGCTATTAGCTGGTGTAACTGGAGCAGGACTGTACACAGCATGGCATTTGAGAAGAGTACGATGTGAAGCTGTTCTGGACAATCCATGGCTACTTACTCCACACGGAGCTGTGGGTTCTTTTTTTTATGAAAATTCAAATGAGAAATACAGGGAACTGGGTGCACATGACCTCTAACAGTCGCCGCTTTATTGGAAGTGGCCACGCATTTGTATTCCTTCATCCGATTTTGTATGAATTCCTAACATATTATTTATTCTAGCAAGACTCATTATATAATTCAAACCAGGTTGGTCATTATGATTATGTTGTTGTGGTGTCCATGTGACTGTTTTGTCGTTTGTTTGTTGCTCATACTCACGTACTAATCATAAAGGAATTTTTTGCAAAAGTTGCAATTGCAGACAATGGCATGAGCGGACTCGCTCCTATAGTACATAGCAGACGGTTAAGAATTATCGTATTTTAGTAACTAAAATGGCTATTTTCCCGAAGTTTAGGGATTTATGAACTCCCTCACGTCAGTTCCCGGTTGAAGCTAACACAGTGCTTTCGCCTAACTTTTTTCCCGTAGAACTTCTTTGAGTCACCGAGGACGCTGTGAAATAGAAAGCCTATAATAATGCTTTTTAGTAAAAATTTTCCATCTTTTTATTTATGGACTAGCACATAGCGTCTTGTATGATTTGTTCATTATCAGGGGGTCCAGCTATGATTTTCTGGTTTTGTATTGAGGAACCTCGCTGTTTGCCAACAAATTTCTCTAATTGTCAAGTCTATTATTTATAGAAGCCCATACTCGAGAAACGTTCAGTCATCATCAATTTGGTTTACTTACCATGGTACTTGTTGTGTGGAAGCTGGGCTTTTCTGATAAAGTTTACAAGGTAAGCACTGCCGTTTTGATCCTTCTCTTGATTCTGTTAGTTGGAGCAGTAGACGCGCTGAATGGAATGGAATGAGATGGGTGTTGCAGCCGGCACCTGTTCTTAGAGTATCGTCCATTTTATCTTCCCGCAAGGGCGTGGAAAGGTGTTATGTGGGATAGCATTGGCTCAATTTTATCTGCATGTTGCCCTTAGATTAATAATGAGTATTAAATTTCTAAATGCGGCAATACATATTTTTTGGTGTTGAGCTTGTTGGTTGCAGATGTCTCGGATTGGCTATCCGATTCGTGCCATTAGTGATTACATATCCACTGGCGAGCCGAGTGCAACTCGTCCATGAGTTGTGGTGGAGATGTGTTCTATACGCAATTCAGGTAAATCAGTTTTTGTGGAACTGATTCATGTGAAACTTGTTTGAATTCCTCTTTATTTCTTCTCACTTTTCATCAATTATAATGCTCCTGAAGTTTTCAGAGTAGCGGCCCAACGTTTATAAAGCTGGGACAATGGGCTAGTACAAGACGAGACATTTTTAGTAAGGAGTTTTGCGATCGAGTGAGTTTTCGGGAGCGTTTCTCTTTTGATTATTTCCATTTTCTTTTTTTTTCAATTCCACTTCGTTTCTCCTTTTTTTCTCATCGCTTGCATTCAACTTTTATCTTTTTTCTTTGTTGCTTTTTGTACTGGCATTTTGCTTCCACGCACTGTGGCTCTTGTCATCGTTGAGAGTCTACTTGGAGCCGCCATATGTGAAAACTGAACTACCGCTTGGGGTGCGCTTTAAAGGACATCGGAAGGGGTAAATTTGGCAGACTGCGAAATATGAATATAGGGGTGCCCAGCAATGTCACAGTAGAGAAAGAACGAATCGAAACGGCGAAAAGCCGGGAATAGAAACCTGAAGACCCCTTTCTACTCGCCCTCTTGTGCTTCACTAGCCGGGGTAGACTTCAGACGGGCGGAGAGGCTAAATCAGCCGACCGCGCACGTTGTCCCGTCTTTGCCGGCAACTCGCCCGACTGCAGGGTTGCAGGACGAGACGCCGTGCTGCATGCCGTGATAAGACCCCAAGCCGCGCATTTTCGATGCGAGTTTCTCCCACATCACCTCTTCTGAATTAGGTTTATTTTAAGGGAACATATATTGACAAATTTCAAATTTCATTTACCCCTTTCGGTGCCTTTAATGTGATGGGTTTTACTGTGCTGTAGCACTCATTATCGCTGTCTGGTCCATTGTGAGGGCTCGCACACTTTTTCTTATTGTTGTTGAATAAACCTAGAGGCAATGTTGAATTTATTTTGATTTCAGTTGTATTTGAGAAATTAAAATTGTAATGTTTCGTTGTTGTTTCCTCACAATTCATTTTCAGTTGCTAATTTTTATTCTTAGATGTCAATACTACACACAAAGACGAGACGACAACGGTACTTCCGCGATTGCGACAAAGTACTGGACCAGGTATTTGGAAAAGGATTCTCAAAGAATCATAAAAATGAAGTTTTTGTGAGGATGGAACCGTACTCGATTGGATCCGGCTGCATTGCTCAGGTTTGTTTTCTGTTAATGTTTATCTTTCGATTGTTTTCTGCTCCTCGTTACTTTCCTATGAAATTTCACCTTTTATGAGTTAGTTAAATGTTTCGAGGCGTGCGCACTTCCCTACCCTTTTTCCATTAATGTTTGAGAAACGGTCATTTATGGAATTTGTTAGATTCATGCGTTCTCCGGTTATGTCGGCACCACGTACGGGGAGATCTGTAGAACCTGTCATGACAAAAAGCGATGTTCGTATATGGTGTGAGGACGTTGAGAAGCACTCGTGCAGGCAACAGCACTTTGTGCGTTCGTCTTGGTCCAAACAGCGTTAATATAGCTCTGTATCATGGACATCTTGTGTCCTTTGGCGAGATTTCAACGAAGTGCTATGCATCCAAACGCGTACAGTTACTGATTTCAGTGCAGCGTCACTAGTGCTTCAAATTACTAATCTTCGTTTACAGGTTTACAAAGGAACTGTGAATGTCGATGCTTTAGAACGAGTGACTGGAAAGAAATTCCCTCAATTCAATGGCTCAGTAGAAAAAGATGTTGCAATCAAGGTATGCCAAGAAATGTAATTGAAAATAATTGTAGACGTTCGAAAAGATGTATTATGTGTTAATTCGGTGGAGATTTTGTGGAAAAGCTATTCTATTAGATGGTAATCGTTCACAATGTCGTTATTGAATTGAGATTCACAGGATTTATCCGAAAATGCTCTTTCAGGTTGCTGAACACGGTGTTGAAGAGCAAATTAATTTGGATCTATCCATATTGAAAAGTGGAGCAAGTTTAATACTCAAAGTATGTTTTACTGAATTTTCCATTTCTATTAAATGTTTTCACTTATGTTCTTGTGTTGGGCTGAGAGGAAGACGTACACTTTCTGTATGGAAAACACTGAGATTAGAGTCTGAATCCCAAATGGTCTAGGGATCACACTTACGCGATTCTGCTTCTCTGTTTTAGTTGATGCCTTCTCTCAGCTATTTGGAACCGCTCTCAGCACTGGCACAATTTGAGATGGTTCTACGACGTCAAGTAGACTTGAGGAATGAAGCGCGAGCACTGCAAGTGGGTTTTGGGTTTTTTTTTTCAACAGAAGTTGCTGTCCTTGTGTATGTTATTTGTTTCTGAAGTTGCCATCGTTTATTTTTGATGTTTCTTTTCTCATAATGAAAATTTTTTGTTCGAAGAACGCCAAATACGTGCATCAAGCAAATAAAGCGCAACACCTTCGCAATTAATATGTATGCTGGTATCATTTTTTCTATTTTTTTCAGAAGTTTTCACAAAATTTCGATCATAAGAAGACCGGTGTAAAATTTCCAACTGTTATTGGGTACACGAAAAATATTCTAGTGGAGACTTTTGAACATGGAATGTACATTAACCGGTTGGTTGCAGAGGATGACGATCCGCAGGTAATAGCTTCTGCCTAGTTTTTGTTTATTCCATTCGTCGCTTTTACTCGAATTTACTCTAGAAAATAATGTTTTACAGTTGGCTACTCGCAAAACACCCCAAGTGCGCCGACGCATTGCCTTGTTGGGCGCACGTGCTCTTCTCAAGATGATATTTGTCGATAACTTTGTACATGGTGATTTGCATCCGGGGAATATTCTGATACGGTAAGATTCAATTGAGAGTTGAGTGTGGTTTTAAACATTTTGATTGCCTCCTTCTGTGTATTACTGCTTCTCGGCGCATGAAGTTATCACTAACGTGCTAAGTTATGGATGAAAGACCAATGCTAGGATTCTAGACAGATTCCCACACACTATGCTATTTGTTGTCGTATTTATACTTGGAATAGCGCCTAATTCACAAACATGCAGTCACTATTTCGTCATGCTTCGGTGTTCTCCAGCCGCGGTGCCAACAAGCTTGATATGTATTGTTACGGGACCTCATTGATCGCGATCGCCGAATATGGACGCCCCTCACAACACAAAGATGATTTCCGTAACTCTGCACCCCGCGATAACATGCTATGAAATATTTGATGAATGCCAAACAGTGTGGTGTGGTCTGTTCAGTGATGGCTTTTTTAGTTTCAACGAAGATGATGAAGGTCTGCCTGGCGTACACAACGCACCACCCAAGGAAACAGTATTTGGACAGGCGGTTTGTTTTTCTTGGATTATTCAAAGTGCTTTAGAGGAAAAATTAGTCGCTATATAAATAGTAACGGTCTTCCGGAGCCAGTTTCCCAATGAATTCAAGATTGCTAAGCTTATATAGGTTTATGGAAGTGAAGTAACTTACACTGGTGTTCAGTTGGAGCAAATACGTAATTGGCTGGGGTGGAGATCAACGCCACTAATTCGATTCACGGATTCTCCAGAACTTGCCGATGAACCGACATTGGTGATGCTGGACACAGGAATAGTTGTATCTGAAACTGAGAAGAACCTTCGGAATTTGAAAGCGCTATTCCGAGCAGTACTGCGGAAACAGGTTAGTTCGTATGCTTTTTACAGGGGTTATGGAATTATTATGATCTATAACGGGGAAAAGGAACAGGATCCATCTAGAATAAAACCTTGGATTGTATCCGCTCTAAACGTACTTATTTAGGGCTACAAGGCCGGCGAGTTGCTTCTCGAGCATGCAGAGAATAGTCGCAATTGCCTTGATCCACATGAGTTCTGTTTACAAGTCGAACGACTTGTGTCAAGAGCAATGAAGGAACGTTCGTTGAGAAAAGTAAGTGTTTTGCTACATAAATTTTGTCCAACATTTCCATTCACAATTAGCATTTTCTTTTTTCCATCCGGTATGGCCTTCTATTTGTTTTGAACTGTCGTTCTCAAGCACTTTTTTACGAGCTATTTCGTCACTTTCTCATATATTTCGCCATCTTCTGTCGCATCTTTTTGTTGTCTTTTGGCCACCGCAAATCCACATTTATTCTGCTACCGTTCCTTGACTGATTTTAAGCATATGCTTACCTTCACTCGCAACTACTCTAGCCCATGAGGTACCGTGTGCAACATAGGTGTTGCACTGGTTTCAAACCACAATTTCTCGATTTTTTGAAAAGTTATCGTGGTCAAATGCTATCACCATGTGTTTTCGAATATGGAGAAGGACATCTTTCTGGGAGCCTTCTCCTCCAAAAAGTAGATATGATTTTGACAAACCGCTCTCGACAGCATATGCAGCCAACAATGACCAAGCGGATTCATTGCTCGTGACGGTATACACGTGCATGCAGTTCTTATAAAGGTTTTATAACAAACCGAACAATGACAGTCTTCATTATGTAATATTTGGTGCTGGATTCCGGTTTACTATGAGATCTACTGCTTGTGGTGACTTTGTTAAGAATCTGAGCAATTATAATTTCACAGACTCAAACTGTACTACGCGTACATTTTTTTATGATGATTCTGGAAACAGTTGGCAAGAATGATAAGTGCGATAATGCGCAATAACAATGGAGGCAGGGCAGTCCCTCACAAACCGAATTTGGAGTCAGAAATATGAGGCACCGTGTTCAGATAGTCTCTTCTAACATCCGCAATAATCACACTCTTTCAAAATACATAATTGGAGGTTGGTAGGACATCTACTTACCTCTACAGATAAAACTTCGACCAGGAACTCTTCTATTGGCTTTGGTTCTAACTAAGAAGTTGTACATATAATCTTTTCACTGCTGTAGATGACGAACCAATTTTTGCAATGTTGAAATGAGTAAGGGATATGTTGTTCTCCATATTTGAAAACGTACCCTCAGAACTTCTGCTCTCAGAAATGGACGCTTTTATATGACACGAAAAAAGACGGTTAGGGTGGCCAAGTTCAGGACATGGTGTTGCACAATTTGAAGAGCGCTAAAACAGCCTTGGTCTGTTATGTGCTAGGGAACCCCTCTTGTTGCGCTACATTTACTTTCTTGCTCTGCCACCGTTTTTCTAATTTTCCCTTCTCAGTTGGATTAATTTTGGAATCTCCTTAGAAGAAAGAATTGGCACTCGTATCAGTTTTTATATTTATCATATTTTATATGCTTTTTATATAAAGGCGTTCATCTTTCCTTATTCATGTGTCACCTTTCACATTATTTTTCAACCCATTTCAATTTTCATCGCTTCTACATGTTCTCTGTTTCTTTTTTTTCATGTGACCTTCTCAGCAGTACTTTTTGCTGCAGCTTTCGTCACTCATTCTTTATGTTACCTCATCACCATTTCATCTGTATCTTCCATCGTGCTTTTCTAGATACTGTTTGTTTACTTCTCCTTTCAAATTTAATGCAACAAAATGACACCATATTCATAAGCCCACGGTAAGTAGAACAAAAAAAACTTCAGCTTCGTTTTGGTATTTCAGCTTAACATATCGGCGTTGTTGTCCGAGATGTTCTCCCTGGTAGCCGCTCATCGTGTCTATCTGGATTCGTCATTCACAAGTGTTGTACTGTCGGTGATGGTACTTGAGGGCTTCGGCAGATCACTTGATCCAGATCTCGATCTCTTCCACTGTGCTCGACCGTACTTACTAAACATGGTTTAGCTAGGTTTTGATATTAATTTCACTAATATTGCTGGGATCTCAGTGGAGTCAATTGAGCTTATCGACTGCCAGTTTCAGTGATTATTCAAAAATGAATTAACTCTATACTCACTATCTCATTCCACTTGGTTTGAGCTGGTTCTGCAGCTTATACCCCTACTGTAAAATGGTTCCACCTCAAAGGTTTTATTTGTAATGGGAAGTTATTGATAGTAAGATTGTACTGCGATATAGGCACTGATTGCGGAGCTCTATTCGTTTTATAATTGTATTTATTAATAAGTTTCGAGAGTTTTATGGTTGTTAAATCAGTAATAATTTTCATTTTTCTGGCTCAGTTGCGGAATCTCTGAAGTCTTAGACACCATGTACTTATATAATATTTACTTATACAAATAGCTGGCGGAGGTTAGACCAACTGGACCAGTTGATTGGGAGTGAAGAGGGTCAATGACGCGTGTGGTTGTGATGCGGCTTGTGGTATAGCGAAAGGTAGGAATATAGAGGAGAAAATAGTAAAAATATTGTAGCTGAAATTACCTCATATATTATTTTGCTGTCGACCGCGCCGCAGCCTCGTCCGGCTCATTGTTGGAAGCTGGTTTGTCCATACTTTTTACTTTTCGGCGTGGCGATCACGTGATCAGCCCAGCTTAAGAGATCATCTTAGTAGCTTACATAGTCATTGTAAATGTTCGTTTCTGTGTTATCTGTTTCTTTCATCAGTCATTAACTTTCGGGTTGTTTCTAGTTGTTTTAAGCACCAAACTTAAACATAGAATGGATCCTAACCTTGGTATAAAGTATTTTATAGAACGAACGAAGCATATTGATGTTAAGCGGGGTTGGAAAACCTGATTGTCTCGTACGATTTTCTTCTTTTTCTTTGCTTCTTATCTAGTAATGTCGTGCATGGGTACTATATTACTATGTTCTGTAACCGTTGTGATTGGTGTTTGTCGGTTGTAGTGAGCATGTGTAAATAAAGCATGAATTTTTTCTGTGTTGTGTGCTTGACAGTGTTATAATTTAGTTCCTGGAGTGATTGTTCAGCTCATGCTGAACATGGCAGTGCGAGCAACTGCATGTGAAATGCTCTACTCGGGCTAAAAGAAAGTTGTTACTCTGGAAGACAGTGATAGGAGTAGTGTGGGTGATGAAAACTTCAAAATGAGTCACGCAAAAGGAAGCCATGGGTCTAAGAAGACTATATGTGGCAAAATTTCCGAAGGAGCGCCCTCGGGCTTTATAAAAACCGCCTTCTTCAGCAGCTTCCACTTGTTTTATGCCAGACCGCCCCTTTTTTCGGGCCACCCGTCTCTTTTGAGAGTGAACGGCGGCTATGGGGTTTTATCTCTTGGGGTTTTAACCATTTCATTCCGTTTTCCCTTCAGTTTCGTTCTACTAAGCACGCCCACCTTCATATTTGATGATCTTTCGATATTCGGTTCGAGTCACCTTTATCACTGCTTATAAGTTTCAGAGTGCTGTAAAGCGAATTTTGGGTGACGGGATCAAGTTGCTGAGGTCCTGATGGGCCTAACGATCGGAGCAGCCCCAGTGAATAGCGCGAAATGATCAGTAACATGAAATCTGGATTCAATCATGAGGCGGACCGAGAAGAGCGCCCAGAGCCTCGATCCTGCTCAACACCGATGATCAGGAGCACCGCTCGCCATCGTGTTGCCTGGATATTTGGGCTGTCAGTAAGGTTGTTTAAAAACAGATCGGGTGACTGCTGGCTGGGTGGCCCGCCATCTTACGTACGTTTGTTAGGCAGTATGAGCCTTTTTGGGCTCACTGGGTCACTCCGGCGAGGAGCGTCTGCGAAGGGATGAAGGTGATACTTAGCAACTGTTCCGACTTCGAAAGAAGTTCGTTAGATTGATTAAACGTTTTCAGTTTCCCTCCAATGAATAACTATTGTGGATGTGGAGTGCAGTGCAGTGGTTTTTACGTAAAAAGCATGTGTGAGTAGTGGTTTTACTAAAGTATAGAAGACTTAAGAAATCGTTCACGGAAAAATGAGTCCTTTGTTACCCATATATTTATGTTGTATTTGCCTAACAAGAGCCGCATGCAAAGTTTGACAAGAAAATGGGAGAATTCGGCTAAGATTGACTCCCCAAATTCTTGGCCGAGTGGGCGGGGCCTCCGGGTGAGAGCCTCGTTGCGTCGTCCGTCGCAGTTGGAAACGGAGAGTGGGGCTGTTTAACTTCCTGCTCTTACAATGCGTCTCCGACCGCGGCGGACGACGGGGTGGAACCTTGTTCATAGCGCCTTCCACCCGACCGAGGCTTCCTGGTGCTGTATCGTAGCCGGATTCACATGTTTCGCTTGAAACTTTGCATGCGGTCCACATCAGGCAAATACAACATAAATTTATGAGCAACGGAAAACGTATTTTTTCGTGGACGATTCCTTTAAGAGTAGGAATGAGCGAAATTCCTGCTGTGGTTTCCGATCCATGTGGGCCCTAACGGAAAGTCAAAAGTCCTTGTCATTGAAAGAACAGCCGCTCCCTGATTTATAGGCACTTTGCAGCTATTCTGATTCAATTTTGCTCATTCCCGCTCAAGTCACTTAGCCTCGCTGCATTTTGTTTATCTCTCCATATAAATATGTGGAGCATAGTTTACTCTTTACAGTCTAATCCACAGTTCGCTTCTTAAATGTCTTTCCATCCCCCACTTCGGCCTGAAGTGAAACCGAAACCTCCAAAGGAATGGTATGAAGAGTTGATGGATCGGGTGAGCATTTTCATAGTTTTTTCTCCGTTGGTTATCGACTTTTCTTGGTACCTGGAATACTTTTAGGATGAAATTTTGCTGTATTTCACGGCTAGCCTCGGTGTGCTGCTGCCCGGTATTGTATATGTGATCTATCACAAAGTACATAACATTTACATTAACTATGCCAAGGTTTGTTTATGTTGTATATCATATGCTAGTTGAATACAGTAAGTTTGTGGCTGATGTGGAGCAGTGACAGGTGGCCCCCTCCCACCCCCATAATCGAGAGTTCTACTCCTGGATTAGCTTACTCAGAATAGCCAAGCTTTCTATGCACCCGTGGCAGCGAATTCGCGCCAGACCAGTGTGCGAGGATTGAATAGGTTCGTACATGGGCTGACCACCGCAAATCATTGTAGGGACCTCATCCACATGCCAGAACAAATGGAAGTAAATGCATGGCGCATCCCAAAAAAGTATTGGGTCTAGTGCTCTGTCCTTCTTATTTTAACCTCGTCCCGGAGAATTTTGTCATTGCTACAGATTACTTTGCAGATTTTATTAGTCGATTTGTTGAATTCATAATATTTTATTAATAATTGAACCATGACTCCAGCAAGGTGGTTTTTTTCCAGAAAAAGGAACAACTACGGCTTGCTGAAGAAGCGGCTCGTTCAGAAGTGGCCATTATTCCCATGTGTACTGAAGACAGTGTCGCACAGCGATTTGCTAAACAATTAGAATCGATACTGAAAGCCGAAATGGTCAATCCGCCTAAGCTATGGCCAATAACAACTTTGAAGGCTAAAGAATTTGCTGTTTTTAAGGTGAGTTTGTTTGAGAGTTTGAAGCACTTTATTTTTTACTTATATTGAATCATTTTAATTCAGTCGAGTTTCAGTGTGAACTTTTTTGGGAATCGACCGCTTATGGCTTATTTTCCTGTTCAGGGATTTTGCGTGTTTGTCGTGGAGACACTAAGTGGTGGAACTGCCTTGGCTCCGTGTGACTGGTTCCTAGAGTGGCTCGAAGATGTCGCAGCGGACGCTAAGCAAAAGAAGAAGGCGAATTTCGAGGCATTGAAGTTTATCATAATTGGTTTTGGCTCCAGCGATGATGGAGAGGCGAATTTTAATCGGGTTAGTGTCCACGAATTTGTGCAATACTAGTTCGCTCTCTACATCTAGTGTTAGTGGTAGTGTTAACCCATCCACTGGTTCGATAACATTTAACGCAAATTATTGAATAATATTTTATTAATTATAACAAGTGCAGAATCAGGCCAGTGCAGAGAATGGAGTCTGCCGTCGTGGTGGAGTGGTCATACTTCTGGGCGATGGCCCTGGGTTGTGAAGCCTGAGGTTGGCGAAGGGTGAGGAATAGCGTCGACAAAGTCGGTCTTGCGGTGTCCTGCGCCCAGCCTTAGGCCGCATTCATACTCTGCGGGGCGTGCGGCAGGCGATGACTGCGTATCTCTGCGTCTCCACATGTGCCATCCTGCCTCGTTGCCTGAGTAGTCTCTGCAACTTCCCGTGCCACTCTGCCTCGCTGCCTGTGGACGCAGCCACCCCTAGCGGCGCTGAGTATAAAGGTGGCCTTACCGTCTCCAAGCCCAGGTCGTTCCTCTCCGCCTCCTGTAATCAGCAAAGCTCGCCGCAGAACCATGACCCCTCTCATTCGATCGTCGTTTCGGTGATCTGACAAATTTAAAGAATACTTGAGCAGTTGATTCGTGAGGATTTCAAGGTTTATACTAAGTTACATCTCTTAAATCTATACGAGGCTTGTAATGATCGTTAGCCTACCACTTCTTCGATTTTGTGTAAGTAACTCGATTCTGCTAGAGACGTGATGTACCCAATGACGGTTTCATCCGTAGAACAATGAGATTGTGCTTATATGGCGTAGAAGCTCCTCATTTTCGTACCAACGAAACACAGTGTGACAATGCATTCGCTCGATTGTCTCCAGCGGTGGTTTGACCTCCTTATAAGACAGACGTTCTCATTCGTCATGAAAACATCATCTTACATCCATGAGATCCGCAGCTCGTCAGTGTGTCCACGTGACGTCACCAAAAACCTGTCATTTTAGCTGCAATACAGAAAAATGCAATACAGGGGATTCTGGCTCAGGGCCTGGGAGTACGCGTAAAGACAGTGCGGTATTCGTACTCGAGAAATAAGACTAGTTTCCATGACAAGTTTCGAGCGATTCTTGTCTAGTTGTCATCACGCCGGTGTCTGTCGCGCTAGATCTACCAAATCGAATTCAAATAGGGGTTACTGTGGGTTGATAGTGCTGCATAATCTATTACTGTATTAATGGTCTATTTTTGTGTTATTTTCACCATTCACATTTTACACATTTAAAGGAATTCTTCATGAAGATTTACTTTCCTCTGCTACCCACATATTTATCTTATATTTGCTTACTAAGGTCCGCATGCAAAGTTTCACGCGCATATGCAAGAATCCAATTGAGATAGATCCCGGAAGTGGCGGACGAAGGGGTGGAGCGTCCGAGTAGGTGCAGTCACGAGGGTTCCGTTAGCAAAGGCGCGACGATCAAATGGTCAAAGACGCAGAGTGGGAAGCAATTCACTACTGGGCACGAAAATCTGTGCGGCGAGAATTCAAGCAAGTTGCTCTTCTTCCATATTTTCAATTTCTGATCTGAAATAAAGAGAATTTCTTGGTTTTTTCGTACTTCTAATCATGTACTGTTTCTGTTTGGATGATTTTGAGTGGAATTAGAATTATGGAATTTTCGTGGACAATTCCTTAATCAAGAATGACTAATTCCTATGCATTCCATTTTTTCATTTTAAAGATGTAAAGATAACAAGCGCTATGGGTACTAGACTCTGACACGTCGCCATCATTAGTCTGTACGATCACTTCGGGTGACATGCAAGTGTTCTGAGCAGTGTTCCTCGAGGTCAGTTGCTGCGTGGAGGGCAATTCACTGTAGAAACGACGAAACTAAAATTCTCAGGAAACTAAAACTTCATATTATAAACTGTTACAGTAAGTAGCTTCTACCTTGTCTATAGATCCTATTTACTTTCAGATAGAAATCACATTTAATGGAAGATGTAACCACTTAAGTATTTATATTATGAACATACTACCTTATTTCATAAACAACTTCAAAAATATCAGCCTTCTTTCTTTGGCCTTTATCTTTGGCATAAGTAGATCAGCTGCGTGGCCAAGACCATGAAATCAGTAGCTAATCAGTTGTCGTGCAAGGCAAACCCAATGGGGCGAGCCACACTAAGCACCGGGGCACTTGCCTCACACCCGATCCCTTCTATTGATGTCTTGGCTCAGAGGATACTAGCAGAATCACACCGTTTCATTCCAAGCGTTGAAAATATTTGAACATCATAGCCGTTATTGCGGCGCTACTGCTTTGCGCCCATGATGACGGCAGCGTATCGTGGACGGGATTGCAATCACTGTTTAACATGGCCGAAATCGATAGCAATCAGTTCTATTGGATCTTTGCACCGATTATCATGGTTGATACGAATTTATGGTATTCTGCTTAAGGTATCCCGAACTGTGCTGAAACGTATGAAAATCCTTGGCTCAAAGCAAATTATGGAAGTCGAGTTGTTTGACACCACAGAGCCGGGTACGTGGAAATTTGATCATAAATCATCGATTTATTGATTACTTTAACCTATGAAGTAATTCAGAAGCAACTTTATCTGAGGGTTACGCTAGTCTGACCGAACGTATCCTTCATGCAATCGATAAGAATTTGCCTGGAGCTGAAGTGGAATCGGAAACTGAGAGCGAATTCAGCGATGAGTCAACAGATGAAGAAGAAACATTGAGAGATAAAAAACGGCTTTAGTTCATCGCGTATGTATGATGATTATTGATCCGATCGACTTCATTGATTGTTTTCCTTATTTTGTTCACTTTATGGTCTTCCTCCAAAATAAAACTTGCTCATAGCTTTTCTTATTTGATGATTCTCATGTGTAAATAATCTGTGGGCAGACGTTAAAAATTTCTTAATGACGCAAAAAGGTGCACCATGCACCTATCTTAGCTTCAAAAATTTTGTAAGTGTCAAAATCACTTAGCCTATTTCTTATTTTTTTTGTTAAACCGGCCGTTTTTTGTTTTCTTTTCATGAAGAAGATGCCATTTTTCTGTAAAAAAGGCAATACCAATTTAATGAATGGCTCACATACACCCATTTCATTGATCAACATGAATGTAAAATAGCACATTAATAGCTTATCATTTGTAAATAATGATAAGCGACTGAATACTCACAAGACGTTATACATACTCTGTTGTTTGTCGCAATGCTTGTAAGAGTATGCCATGTATTTGTTAAAGTTCTGAAACCACAAATACAATTTAATGCAAATCATCGGAAACAAGTCTCCTTTGTTATTTTAAGCTAATCAATTTAAACACTTGATTGAAGCGCAATCATTACTATTGTTTTCTTGCTTATCAAATACGATAATCAATATTACACAGTAGCTATCAAATGATCTTTGCTTGTGTAAACGGGATGATTTTTGTCACAAGACAATTCGCTTATGTTTGTCCACACCGAATAGTTCTACCCAGGTTTTTCTTTTACTTCCAAAGCACGAGTTACAGATAAACTTCATCTTTTATTCTTGATATAAATGTTTTTATCATTATGTTTTCCTGATGTATTTTATTGATTTTCGCTATTAATATTAGTAATACTATTAGTATTATTATTATTACTGATATTATTAGTACTAATATTATTATGGAATTTTGATACTTGATAGCTGCTGATTTTCGCCGCAGCCCGCGATGCTAAGGTTCTTACAAGTATGCCGAATTATGGGCAAAAGCTTTGGTCTCGGACGGTACCCGATCCCGCACTCCATGCTTTCCGGGCATATTTGCTAATCCATTACACATGGAATGCTGATTTGAGTCCTATCCGAGACCAAAGCTTTCCCATAACTCAGCATATGTACTTGTAACAACATGACTGATAGTCATCATTATTATAAATCACCTATTATTGCTACTATTTTATTCTTCACTCATTCGATGTACCTCGGTTAATAGTGTTCTTCTGTGGTTGAGGGTCAAGAGAGTTTGAATGATGTACATAAAAGAATGCACAATTCTTTGAAGAATGTCTACAGCATGGATAACGGCCTTATCGCTGTTCGTCTGTGTCGCTGATGCGCTGAAGATTCTTCAAATCGTACCCGGTTTCACGAATAGCCATGTTCTATTCAATTATCGACTAGCCGAAACATTGAAGTTCGTTATTTACAGCTATTTACAAATGTATATTTTAGAATATTTGCATTTCGAGCTTTCATTTTCAATCATTTTTTTATAAACTGAAATACCTCCATCAGGTTCCTTGGTCATGATGTCCATATGTGGACACAAATGGAAATGGCAATGCTGGACACCGGCAATAATCGATTACCCAGTGGTGTTACCGAATATCGAATCGCTATCGAGTTTAAAGATACGCTGAAGATTGAAGGTCTAAAGGTAAGACATGACATTAGCACTTGAGCTTCTTACGAGTTCCGGGCGTTATTTTGAATAGGTAACCACACTTCTTTCAGCTTTCGGCAGTGGCTTTTGAGAGATAGACGTGGCAGTAAAAAGTAATAAGTAAATAATAATGAATTGATAAAAGTAATAAAAAATAAAGAATAAAAAAATAAGGAAAAAGGAGCCGAGGGAAAAAAGCGAAAAATTCTTGCGAAAATCGAAGCTCATCTCGGTTTTCTTCTGGTAACCTCTGAAATGGGATGGCTCCCACTTTCGATCGATTCCATGGGGGGATCAGGGGCGCTAATGGAGTTAGGGGGAGGGGTCACACAACAAAAGCATAGTCACAGCCCAATTTCTGCTTATATTTAGGCGTTGTAAAGGTTACTTTATGCTTAGATACAGCTAAGTAACTAATAAAACGAATGATTATTCTTCTAGCACTATATTACGGAAAATTCTTCAACTAGACCGACCAACCACTCGCGTAATTGTCTAAGCCTAGGGAAAGGGAATCTCCTTTTTCCAGGCTCAAGCTTACACAGGACAAAAAACACGAATCCGCTCATAAAAAACCTTTCTCCGAAAAATTCCAGCCCGATTCGATTAGCGCTATAACCTCTCTGCACTCTACCCATAGCGTCAGAGACGCAGAGTACAGTGTACTGCCCCCCCCCCGCTCCCCCTAACTCCTTTGGCGCAGAATTAAGTCTTCTGTCCCTAATGTATGTTTCGCGCTCATGCGCCGCTGCTTATAGATATGGTATACAGATTGGCAAAACGCTAGAGAGTCGTCAGCGAAGTGTTGTGGGACAGCACCGGCCATGATAGCAGCTTTCCCGCGCAGTCCTCGTGACGTCACCGATCACGTGCCGAGCGCAGACTAGTGGTGAGCTGATCCGCAGACCAAAGATAATGGTATACTGTTATTTGCATCGATTGACTTCTGAGAGCCATCGCATAGGGAAGAATTATAAGAGCTAATGTCGTTGGGGAGAGGGATGGGGGCACTCCACTGAGCGCGGCTACTTTTGCCTAGGTTTTTAGCCTAAGCCTTAGTTTAGCGGAAGTTCCTACTCCTCTAAAGTAGGGCTTAGGTAAAAATATACGCTATGGTATGCAAACTGATAATTGTAGAACGGTTTCGAGATGACAGTGCGACAATGAGTGCCCTCCCCCCCCCCCCCCCCCCCGTCTGACTACTGTAGCACCGGCAACGTTTATATGTGTTTCCTTTTGAAGCTGCGAAGCTGCGACCAGGCTAGTAACTAAATTTATTCATCTAACGTTGCGCCCTTGTCGCCTTAGTCAGAGCCTGGAAAGCTGAGGATAATGCTACTTATCATCCCCCCCCCCCTCAACAGTTAATTACCATCCTGATTGCGGGAAGAACCACATGCAAAAAAATACAAACTGAACGAACCCAGATTTATGGAGGGTTGAACTTGAATACTTATTGGGAATTTTTCTGTTGAGCTTCGCCTTGAAAGTATTATCATAGTGAAGACGATGAAAGGATAGGAAAACTCACAGACAAGCTGACGGCGGATTTATTGTGGCTTGCACTCGTTGAAAACGCTTGTCTAGGTTTTCCAATCCCTCATGTTTTCTGCCGGTGATGCTTATGATCTATGGTGGACAGGACAAGAGTTCAAAGATATGAGGGTGGAGGCTTGTGCACAAATGCTGGAGCACGATCCCAAGGTGAGTTTCTTTCATCTTTTCTTCGATTGTTCAGTGACTTTTTAAGTGCTAATGCGTTGAAAGAGGGCACTCATTTCCGCGCTACAGTATCTCAGCCAGTACCATGTTGCAGTACACTTAGGGGAATCGGAAAAATAATTTTCTTTGTTACCCATAGATTCATGTCGAATTTGCCTGATGAAGGCCGCATGCAGTTTCACGTAAAAAATAGAGAATTTGGCTAAGATACAGCCCCCCCCCCAAATTCTCGGCCGGGTGAGCGGGGCCTTCTACTGAAAACCCCGTCCCGGGGTTCGCCGCGGTTGGGAACGGAGAGCGGCTGTTTACGTAACTTTCTGTTCCAACAATGCGTCTCTGACCACGGCGAGCCACAGGTGGACACTTGCTCGAAGGGCCCACCTACCCGGCCGAGGCTTTGTGGTGGTGTAAGTCAGACGGATTCACATTTTTTTTCACGTGATGCTTTGTATGCGGCTCACATCAGGCAAACACAACAAAAGTATATGGGTAACAGAGAAGAGTCCATTTATCCGTGGACGGAGCGTAGTTTTCACCTAAACCCTGGATGGAAAGAAAGAGGCTTTCCTTTGACTAAGGCTTAGGCACGAAGGCCAGGCAAAAATTGTGCCGGAAGCCTATCACAGTGAGTGATCGTTACTGCTACGAGATATGACTATCCAGCAATGGTTTGTTGATCCACGAATATGGTCCTCAGCTCCTACTTTTTGAACCATGCGACCCCCGTGAGGATACCTCAACCCATGCTTGATCGTGGTTGAGAGGGCCTAGTACAGAATATATGTTCAGTTATTTGTATGCACCAAACAGACGCACCAGAAAACAAGAAAAATGGCTGAAACAGAACAAAGCATTTGGGATGCTTGTTAGGACCGATGCCCGATTTTTTGACAAACATTTTTTCGATTTTTCGAAATTACCTTTGTCGACGTCAATTTTTTACACACCACCTTTCCGGTTCAAAAGTTACTGAGAAAGAGAAGATCGATAAGAACTACTCGAGGAGTTTCTGAAAATATGGCTCCCTTCCCTTTTTTCAATCTAGAACCGATTCCCCCCCCCCCCTGAGAATTCTTTGCGACCCATGACCGACGCTGGTTGCGCGCGTACGCGGTATTCGTTGTGGCGTCACAATCGCGGCACGATTTCATATGGAAAGGAACCATGGGGCGCCCTCAGTATTCATGATTTTCCATTCTGTGATTTTGTGGCGTCGCACTTTCGCACACGATACTACGACCCTGAGATTTTGCATTGCCGCAACCCCGACTGCGAAGCCGCGACATCGAAAATAGCGAAGTCTGACGGCGGCTATAGCTTGCTACAGATACTGTGCGTAGAGAGTGAAGCGGTCAGCGATGCGGCTGTGACGCTTGTAGTGACATGCGAAAAACCCATAAAGACGGCATTAGGGGTAATATGGTTATTGAGGAATTCTGGAAAGAAGTTACTTACATGGAAAGTAAAAGTGGGCCTCCGAGCTGTGGAAACGGCGAAACGGATAAGAGCTGATGCCTCTGGATGATCGATCCCGCCTCCAAGCGACGTGATTCCTGGTTGGCCACGATGAGAGCGGCCAAGGATATTACTTTCAGATCCACTACTTCTTTTATTTTTTGTCCGAATTTTCCCGAAAGCTGCCTTTAAACACCGGAAACATCCATAAAGAGATGGCGAAAACACCCAGAAACCGGGCATGAACGGGTCTTGCGCATGTTTGTTTGCTGATCGCCTCTCATCGAAGACGGTGATGAGTATTTAGTGTTGACGGATATAGAAAACAAATAAAACACTTGAAACAGGCAATGAATCGTGATGAGGGCAGTCTCGGTCACATAGGTTGAAGGGAATCAAATTACATGCTAGTTGTGGATTTCTGAAATTTGGATTTCATGTAAAACTAAGCTGCTCTGAAAGTGGTATTGTGATCATACTTACTTTTATATGGCGCTGCTGAGGTCGTGCGATACCATTTCTCACAGGGAACTACCACAAAATCGCCGTTTTCAGGTCTTCGACAAATTTCGAGAGCAGAAGTTTGATTTGGCCATTGCTCACTTCCACGATCTTTGTCCTTTAGCAATCGCACGGAAAATCGGCGTGGAAAGAGTTTCTTTTATTTAGGGGATTTAGACTTCTCGTGAAGGGATCACATTTCGTATTTCAATCGATAATGTGCCTAGGTTGTGTGGATAACGCATGGTACATCGATTTATGACTTTGCTGCAGTACAACTTGGTTTACGGACACTACCTGCCAGTGTACCACATCCACTGTCATCCGGTTTGTGATAATTTCTTGCTCTTTTTCAAAAAAAGAAACCTTTTGGTATTATGAATACGGGGTCAATTTCAATAAAAGTCGAGAGGGAGGGACGCAACTTTTCAGCGACGTCGAAGCTCATTCCTCTGTAGGCACAGGCTGAAATTCATATCCCCTTCTCCAACATGAAGAAGCATCTGTCTCACCTGCTTCAGCCTAGGCCTAGGTAGGGAAAGGAGCTTCGACGTCGATGAAAATTTCGCGTCTCCCTCCGCTTCAATTGACCCCAAGGTCGCCGTGAGACTTTGAGATTTTGCGGCGTCGCACATTCGCACGTAACAGAGTTTCGTTTGCTTGAAATATCTCTGATGATGCTGTTCCAGCCGGCTTCACCCAGTCTTTCACTGATCGAGTATTCAATCTACTATGGCACCTATCTCTTCTTGACTTCGTCAATCTGCCTCAAAATCTACTTCATGACGAAAATGAATATTACCGAAGTGAGTGAAGAAGGTTAGCACACAATAAGCAAAATGTTCATAAGTACGTTAAGGGACTGTTGGTACCGATGAACCAGATCTTTGGGATTTGTCGCAGAATGTACCGGCGTTGCTGATTAATGGTGAACGTATGCTGGACTTTCCACGACCACTTCCGATCCATATAAGCTTCTCCGGAGAGTTGGGACTGAAAAAGTGTAGGTGAATTCTGAAAAACTCACAAATGAAAAGGTCATACGACCAGAAAAAAGTCATTCTTTTTCGGATCTGATCATCTGAAATCTTTGAATGGTAAAGTTAACCGCAGAAATCTGACCTGAACTAAAATGCTCGTTTACAGCGCCAAACAAGGTCCAATTCGATGAAGATTTGAATGCGATTCTTCAGAAATCCTCAAAAGGCCTGATTGTCTTTTCCCTTGGAACCGTCTCGAACACAACAAATATGCCTCAGCAGATGATTGTAAATTTCCAGGGTTACATTTTTTTTTCGTTCAGCTTTCATCTGTTCTCTAAACAACTGACATTACTTTTTTTTCAACTTTATGCGATTATGACTGTTCAGAAATCGTTTGTCGGAGCTTTCGCCAAGCTGAGCGATTACACCATACTTTGGCGTATGGAGGGTAAAGTTAGGATTACCTTATTTCAATAAAAAAAAAAGTACAGAGTAAGGCCGCGTTAATACTTTCCGCTGACAGGGCGTTGTTAACAGGGAGCGAGGCGCAGAGGGGATGTACAGAGGCGACACAGGCAATGGTGGGGCGAGGTGGCACAAGGTGGCAAAGGCGGGAACGCAGAGTCACGCCCTCACCCCCACGCAGCAAAGTATGAACGCAGCAAGAAATCGGAAGACCAAAGGGTGTCAGCTGCGGGTGATTCATGGATTGTGGGGGAGGCATCGGGTTTAAGGGGGGGGGGGGAGAAAATTTTTTATCGAAAAACAAAAACTTGAAAAGAAGTATCATTTAAGAGCCAGAGTAGATGTGTCATGTCGTAGTAGTGAAAGGTGCCGCTATCAGTCACAGAATTCTTAGATCAAATAGTTTAAAAGCTATTTTTGACAATTTAGTTCCCTTTCTTTTTTAGGCTGCATTCATACTCTGCGACACGCAAGACACCCCGAAGCAAGATTCGCTGTTGTTTGTAGGCGTGCCTAAGGGAGTGGGTGTGTGCCACATGGACAGCAATTTCGAGCGGCCTCGTTTGGCGCGCGACGCGATAGTGCGATCTAGGGCGCCGTATTAGTTGAGATCTGAGGCGATTACGCATGGAATAAGGCGTGGGGCACCGTCATCGCTTCAGAATCATCCTGGTGCACACATCTCGCCCCATCGCGTCGTACACTGACGCCGCAAAGCGATTTTGCTGTTCTAATGGCACGCACCCACTGGCCGTGGGGCATGCGGTGCATGCGTCATACATCTCTATCGCCGGGCATAAATGCAATCCCAATAAAACGTTGGGCTTCTGCAGGGTAATTGCTTATAACTTCTTCTGTTCGGGTGATCATGCAGATTGTCATACACCGTAACTGCCGTTCATGGTTTTGCATACTGCGTCATCGATAGAATGATCTGCGTTGACCTTTTTTTGTGGCTACTAGCGCAACTTCCATCAGGCTGATCTAGTTAGAGGGCTAATATAACGGATAGATATTCAAGAGGTTCAGCTGAGTCATTTTTGTATTTCTAGGTGGATGACGCCAGTTCACTGAAGCATGTTCATTTGCTGAAGTGGCTACCACAGAAGGATATCATGAGTGAGTATCTCAGATATCTGTTTCCTTTAATGACGATTACTTGCACCTGATTTCACAGGCTGCTTCAATGCACATTCAAATCTCTTCATCTTACTAGGGAAGGCTATCAACTTCCCATGGATTTTTGAAATGAGAGCCGGAGGATCGATAGAGCTCCGAATACGGATTGTAATTGTGAAATTCAAAAGTGCTCAACGGCATTTTGAAGCGAGTTACGAGGGGTCAAAGTTTGCCTGTGACACCGTATTGGCGAGGCACCTTGCCATCAACACGGCCCTGCTAAGCCAGCATCGACCACCGTGGCTTACTGGTAGTGTCCAATTCAATCCTGCAGATGTAAAACACTACCAGTAAGCCACGATGGTCGATGCTGTCTTAGCACGGCCGTGTTGATGGCAAGGTGCCTCGCCAATGCGGTGTCACAGGCAAATTTTGACCCCTCGTAACTCGCATCAGAATGCCATTTAGCAATTTTGGTTTTCACAGTTACAATCAGTATTAGGAGCTCTGTCGATCTCCCCGGGTCTCAATTTAAAGTTCCATGGGAATTTGAAACCCTTCCCTGGTTAGTGAAATTTGAGTATCTTGGAGCAGGGTACATCGAGAGTTGAGCATTCCTCGACAGGGGGTCGTATTTGACGGGATAGGTGAGTGGGGGGTCGTACCGTCAGAGATGAGCCCCAACACATGCAAGGCGTGCGCGATCAATGCATTAGATGTGGCGCCGACCGATGAACAGCCCACACACAGATCATTGGCCGGAACAGGCTCTAGCAATGGTTGAGGAAAGAGGGTAATCTTTGAAAATACGACCATTGATACGACTCTTCCATCCCATGACAGGCGTTTTGGCATACTGAACACGACTATCTCTAATAAGGTCAAAACAGCGTTGTCGATCGATAACCACACATACTGGTTAATAACTATTTTCTGCCCAAATTGCGGTTTCCGCGGTAGTCCTAGTTGAATAGTGCCTTCGATTCTTATAGTCACTGCTCACGTGGCCGACGTCAAACTTCGCGATTTTGCGGCGTCATACTTTCGCACGCGACACTGCGACCCTAGGATCTGGCATTGCCGCAGCTCCGAGTGCGGAGCCGCGACACCGCAGATGCGAAGTCTGATGGCGCCTTACGGTGATTGCGATGTCACCGTGAGGTTACCCTGAACTGGTCACGTGCACCCATGGAGAGCTTTCCCGCTCGCAACGCAGCGTACGTCCTCCAACCGGTAAACTCGGTGTTGACCGTGCATTAGCCGCCATTATTGATCGTGGCATCATCGATTGTGTTTTCACAATCAGTTCGCCGACGTGCACAGCCGGTACTGGGCCGCGCACGACACGCGTTGCGGTGACCGCGGCCTTAGGAACGCGTAACCAAGCATGAATGCAGTCTAATGGACAGAAATGTTATGCATAGGGGTGCTAATGTGATAGGATAAGTACTTATTTTCGTGTTATTCTCTTTAACCTGATACCCTCCTATAAACAAACGAAGGGCAGGATTGGTTAACAAGACCTGGAGCGTAAATCGAAAAAAACGTAAAAAAATAATCGTAAATTGAACAGTAATTATAATATAATCATATATATCAAAATATAGTTAAAACATGAATATACAATATAATTGATATAGAAGTATGTAGTCGTAAATTAAACGTAAATCTCCTTTGGAATGAAATGGCTTAAGTTGATTTTCCATTATATGAGCTTTGTTGCTGACGACCATTCGAGAAAATTAATTCTTTTTCTACAGAATTGCCCAATATGAAGCTGCTGATAGCTCACGGTGGATACAACTCGTTTCTCGAAACAGCGCAGGTACGGATTTTTCATGGTCAAGCACGCCTGATTCCTGCTTTATCCAGAAAACTGGAAATTCTTCACACTGGGGGTCGCTCACTTGGAATTAAAGGAACCGGGAGGGGTTGGAAAAAAGGGGAAGATGGAAAGAAATGATCGTCTCGAAACGAACATCAAGAGCATAAAAGCGATAAGCGTTAGAGAAATGCAGATTCAAAAACGGATGTTGTGGTCTGTATTCACATCTCCCGCGCATCTCTTCGTACTGCAACATGCTCGCTGTAGAAAGATGTCATTTGTTGTCTCGTAGGGTGTATTTCAACATTCATTATGATGTGAAATAAGTGAAACAACAAACACCAGCAACCAAATGTAAAATGAATAGGAGAATTAGTGAAATGGTGAGAAAAAGGTGTTCGAGATTAAAAAATCCATTCAATTCTCACTCGACGTCTCAACAAGGTGTCGTGTGTGCAATGTCTGCAACCAAACGAACTGCAAGCGTTACGATAAGTCTCACCGTAGACCGAAATTTGCCCCCGCCCGGTGTCTTCAAGTAGAATTGTAACGGCCACTTGCCACTTGCAAAATCGCTACTCATCTCGAAGTCCGTGCACAGAAGTGTAAACGGAACAGTGAGAAACTACAACACCAATCCATGTCCGAAATATGCTTGTAAACGATAGTGCCACGTTCGGTAGCCCGTTGATTCCATCTCCTTCTGTTGTGCAATCGATAGGAGCATAAGTCTGTTAGCTTTTTTTTATGATTGCAGATATAATATGACATACGTATTCCAATATCTTCGCAATGCCAAAGTTAAGCCGAAAGCCTGCAGTATTCCAATATGCCATTAGACTTTTAGCGAAAATTCAATTCTAAATCAGTTCCCGTTCAGTCCATTTCGGAGATCCTGACAGGGCGTGGCCTACGGACTTGGATTAGTGGCGAGAGTGAGAGTGTGTGCTGGGGTGAGAGAGTTTGATACACGTTCATCCAAGCCCGTAGGCCACGCCCTGTCAGGGTCTCCGAAATGGACTATATGCTTTTAACTGTGCAAAGGTTTAGGCCGGTGTGCCAGCCGTGTTGATGCCTCTCTTTGCCGATCAGAAGATTAATGCTATGCGAGCTCAACGGTTTGGTATCGCCAAAGTACTGGACAAGCTGAATCTGACTCCAGAAATCGTCTACGAAACTATCGTCGATGTACTTCGAGATGAGACGTAAGGCTCTTCCACTCAAGGCTTCACTTTAGGATCATATTTTTTTCAACTTTCTTAACTGTAGATCCGCCTTTAAGATACACCATACGTGCTCGAAAACTGTCCATGATGCTGGCAGACAAACCAACTACCAAACCGTATTCCTCGCTGAGTTATATTCTGAAGTTGGCCACCAGCGATGTCAAGTACTATACACTTCGAGCTGCTCAACACTTGTCATTCATTGCATTTTATAATTTGGATATTGTAACCATATTCGGAATCATTGTCACTATGTTGTCAATAAACCTATGAGTGTCATCAGACGATTGCCCATCGATCCACTATGGTGAAGAAGGCGGGCGTCAGGAATGGCCGGAACTGGGTCAACGCGTGCGACATGTTCTTTGCTGGTTCCGTAGTGACTTGGCTCAGCTCACAGTGGGGCCAGGCTTATTCACATTGGGACCAGCAAGGAACATATCGCTCGCGGCGAACCATTTACGTAAGGATGCGTTCATACTTTGCGCCGCTCGGGCATGGCTGCGCTACAGACAGCGAGACAGGGTGGCACGGGAGAGGTGAAGAGGCGACGCAGGCAATGAGACAGGATGGCACAGGCGGAGACGCAGGACATCCACCAATACCCCGCCGCCGGCACTGCAAAGTATGAACGCTGCCCAATTGGGGAGCTCTGATGCACACACGGTTCAAGGGTCAGTACGAAGCTTGCGGTTGTCGAAAAAGAAACGGATCGACTTTATTGCAATTTACGTGGCTTAGACTGAAGTTCGTACTGGCCCCAGGGCGAGGCGGTGTAGTGACAGATGGCACTCCCACTCTGATGGTGCGAGGATCAAATCCCTCATCAACGCCTACCCAGGCCAACCAAGTCTTCCATTCCTCCGGAGACGGTAGACTGGTACCAGACTCGTATGAGAGGATGAAGCGACTGATATGTACATGGGGTGGCCCACGCAATCCATTGTATAGGCTGAATCGTCTTCATCTGCCGCCACGATTCTGAGTGGAATTAGAATGCGCCGTGCATCCCAACTAGGAACTGATTAACGCCAAAACTTCACCCTTTAATTTGAGGGAAGTCTGAATGGATTAAAGTTTATGGGTACTACCCCACAAGCATTCGTAAAATGGTTCCGGTGACGATGAATGGAAGCATTCGTAAAATGGTTCCGGTGACGATGAATGGAATGAGCCAACCCTTTGAGTGCAGTTGACCTAGTTCGCAATGGCAATTTTCACGCAGATTTCGAATTACAAGTTTTAAAACACAGAACGTCGATTTTCTTCTATGGGCTCAATCGATAGCCACCACATGGCAGCGATTAAACATTTGGGACATGTCAGCCTCTTAGAAATGGAAGTTACGCTTATCGAGGGCTGTGGCCGCGAAATACTTGACTAGGTGGGAAGAGGTCACTTTGGATGATGGAAGCGCTCGTATCGATATGCTATAAGCATTATCTTCAACGTGTTAAATGTTTGTAGAGGTGTGGTGTAGGAGTTGTCGCGAAGGCTCAAGATGGGACACACGGTATTTTTATAATGCGTGCAGTAAGAATGTGTGCATACTTTGCGCCCGCAACGTTTAGCTACATTGCCTAGGTGGCGAGGTGGAGTGGCACGGGGAAGTGTGGGGACGACGCGGGCAAAGAGGCAGAGTGGCACAGACGGAGACGCGGAGACCGCAACCACGCAACACGCCATGACACGGGCACCGCAAAGTATGAACGTGGGCTGAGAAATTGTGCGGGAATACGATGCCCTATCGCCCTCTCGTAAGCTGTACCCTATGCGTATATTCAGCAGACTATAAAATAATATTTATTTCACTTTAATATGGATCTAAAAGGCTGATAGTTAACTTTTAAGAGAAAAAGATGTATATACTGTACAATAGGTGTACATAATAAGTCGTTCGGTTTGAAATGGATCAGATCATTGGTCTAAAGTTGTTTTAGATAAAGAGAAGCTCTGAATTACGGATCGGCTACTGTAGAATCTCATTAAAAGAACTGCATAAGGTATTTCTTCATGCAGTAGGGATCTTCATGGTTGACGAAAAACATTCGTTGATGATTCCAGTACTGACTGCGGATCGCAGCAAACCGACCACGGCGTAGAATCGCTAGCATCAATTTGGCGAAATTTTCGAAACTGCTTTTTCCAGAGTGGAACTGCAAAGAAAATAATTAGAACATAAGCTCCGAAGTGCCCCGTTCATACACGCCGCGCGTCTCACAGAGTTGCCGCGTGCGGCGAGAAAAATCAAGTACGCAAGCGTGGATGAAACGATCACATACAGTAGTATAATGGCTAGCTCTCCGCCATCACGTTTTTTGTGGCAGCCAATTCTAAGGCCGCTGTCAGACTTTGCGATTTTGCAATTTTGCGATTCTGCGGTTTTGCGACGTCATACTTTCGCACACGATACTACGATCTTGAGACTGTGCAATGCCGCAATTTCGCGTGCGGAGCCGCGACACCGTAAAATCACGAAGTCTGACGGCGGCTGTGCACACTCCTTGTCACGCATTCGTGCAACGAAGCCGAACAAAAGGCGAGCAGAGATGAAGCACGCGAGGTCAGCGTCAGGGCTGTCCAACTAGGTCACCGCGCTACGTAAATTGTGCCACCACACACGCTGAGCGCTTTGTGATTCTCTTGTGGGTTGGAGGCGCGTTTAGATTCGCTACTGATGCCTCCTTACGTGAACTCACCTCGTTCGACAGTCCTGACCCACTTTCAAACCTTCTGGGAGAAATCAGCATAGAAAGTAGCGAGGATTAGTCGCCCCTAGCAATTCGCTACGTGGCACTCACCTCCACATTCATATGACAAATTACAATAGTATCAAGCGTATCATTGACGGCTATCATAGGAATCATATCATATTCAGGACCTTCATTATCCAAAACCAGATGATCAATACGGGTACGATTAACCATACTCGTAAAAAATGTATTCAAGTCAATATGTTCCACATACATATATTCATAAGTACCTAAACTTCATCAATATTTCGACTTGATTATTAGGCTGCAATGAGCCCTTGCTACAGTAGTTTGTTCAAAGCCAAATAGATCTGTGATGTGTGGCGATCATGCGCAACACGTGGGAGGACCAATGACGGGGAGCAATTTAGGCCGATCCTTTACTGAGAAGAGAGCTTCCTAATTGGGTAAGCGCCACCTGCGCCACACTGTCTTCTTGGACCTATATTGCTGATTGTTAGTAGCCATGTTTCATTATCAGCTCACGCGCGCCTTTGAAAAGTAGGGAGCGAGAGGAGGGGGGAGGGGGTGGGGGAAAGGGAGGGGATGGGGAGGGGAGGGATGAATACACCTGGATGGAGCACTGTTCAGTCAGTGAACGATTCAGTAAGAAGGAAAAATAGAAGTAATGTCTCATCAAATCTCCAGTGTAGTCCCCGCCCCCAAATGGACGTGTGAAACGTACAAAATAGCACTTGCTCTAACGCTCTAATCGATTACGACATACCATGATGAATCACAGCGGTGTGGACTGGGGCGTGCACGTTGGTGGCTGTGGTGAGCTGTGGCGTCAACCACGCAACGTCGAAATAAAGACTTTTTGTCAGTTCGTCACGGTTTTCCTCATCACTATCGGGTCACACAGCTGCTTGACTTCAGTTTCCCAAAGATGCGAACCGTTAGGACTGGATTTCACGGCGCGGCATGCGGTCTGCGATGCTAAGCGTGTGAGGTGCGAGTGTAATATGAAGATGTGTTCTAAGGTGATTACGCTTGCAATACGGCGCTGAACACGTAGTTGCTTCGAGACCGAACTGCAAAGAGCGCATGCATCACTCGCACGATCCATGTCCCCGTGCCCTGTCCTACAAACCCGTTACCCAATAACCAATTATGACCACAGTTTATTTATTTATCCCTACTGTCACTACTTTCACAGAATCCAGTCATCGCAACTGAGTCTATCACTTCCCGTAAAACTCCATGGAAATAACTTGCCGTCGCGAGTGAGAACATGAGACTTTGCTTGACCTGACTTCGTACTGACTGCTGTTGGAAAAAATGTCCCAACTTGTTTGAATAGGTCTTCGTTCTGCTCATTAACCGGGTCTGCTCCGAAAAATTCTGATCCCTCAAACATATATTCCTTTTTGAATTTCAAGTTACACTAACAAATACATAATCTTACCTTCGGCAGCAATTTCTGCAATTTTTGTTCAAATTTGATGTCGGCTCCAACTCCTATTGTAACAACAACACTTGGCTCCTTCCCCTTGAATACATGAAAATGTAGAGCTCAGAAAATATGGAACATTACGGACAATTATATCATATAAAAATGCAAACAGGAAAAGCAGAAATGCAAAAAAGTCAATTCAAGTGCTCACGACCTTTTTCTTGCAATTTAATTTTTTTTAAATAATGATGATTTCGAAATGATATCTGGTAGGTATGTACTCCCGAACAGAATCTCTGCAGTATAGAAATTGCATCTCACAAATGTTCGGTGGCGAAGCAAATGGCTGATAAGCAACGGAAAGTGCGAGAATGACAGGTCCTCGGTAGTATAGTGGTGAGTATCCGCGTCTGTCACATGCGAGACCCGGGTTCAATTCCCGGCCGGGGAGAACATTTTGCTTTTTTCCCGAAACTTTTCTATGATAAAACACAGTTGTGGGGAAGAAACACTGACTTGTGCGAATAGGGACTCCGGGCATTTGAAGCGGTGAAGCCGTACCTCAGCTCAATCGTACTCTTGCGCTTCTGGGCGCCGAATGAGGGTGTGTTGCAAGTGTTCCGATGATTAGTGTGGCGTTAAGTCACCCCTGAGTGGATTTATTTCACGAGACGATTGATTTACTACCAATTTCAAGATCTTGGCTACGTAGCTGGTCTGCTTATGTCAAAGATACAGGTCGAAGAATGAAGGAAAAGATATTTGTGAAGTTAATATGTAGTGAAGTTATATATTTGTCACTTAAATGATTGAGTTAGAGCATCTTCCATTAAATACAATTTCTAACCGAAAGCAGATACGATGCATAACGAAGGTGGAAGCTAGTTACTGTAACAGTCTAGAATACAATGTTTGAGTCAAACAACAATGTTAATTCCGTCGTTCCTATAGTGAATTACCCTCCTCACAACATTGGTGACCTGGTCTTCCTGAACACTGGTCGGAACACTTGCACGCCATTCTCAAACGAGGCCTGGGAGCGGCAGTTAATGAGCACGTCAACGAGGGGTATATCTATTAGGTTGTAGGGAAAGTTCTTTCATTTTTTTAAAACGCGCTTTTTTCCTCAAAACTACTTTCCAGCAATTTCTTCTGTATATACATATACATGTAGTACGAGTTCACCCACATCTATAATTATTATTGTCTTTCATCTCTCGGATAACCTTTTTTGGCAAATAAACATATCAAAGGTCAATGTCATCTTTACTATCGAAAGTTTTCTTTGAATGGCGTTAGATAGGGAAAGAAAAAGATGACAGTCCGATGGAGCAAGAGGCTATAAGGTGGACGGGGCAGCTCTTCCCATTCAAGCTCGAGAAGGTTTTGGCTAGTCATTTTCTCAATATGTGGGAAGACTCGTCAAAAAATTCACTCGCCAAAAAATTCTCGAGCTTGGATAAAAATTGCTGTCCCAGCCACCTTATAGCTCTAATCTTGCTCCATCGGATCATCACCTTTTCCCTGACGCTATTCAAAGAAAAATTTCCGTTAATGAAGATGACATTGACCCTGATACGTTTATCTTGCCGAAAAAGGTTATCCGGGAGATGAAAGACAATAATACCTATAGATGCGAGTGAACTCGTACTACATGTATATGTACAGAAGAAATTGCTGGAAAGCAGTTTGGAGGAAAAAAGCACGTTTTTAAAAAACGAACGAACTTTCCCTACAACCTAACAGTACTTCCTTTTGCATGCCTTTCTGTAACTGCGTATCGCAGACTGAGTGGGTCGTAAATCTGAAGCACCTGATTATATGTCCGCGTCAGGACAATCCAGCTACCTAGATGAGGTCAAGAAGTGGAAGTAGCGCTCCCTGTGTCCACAGTGAATCCGTAATTGGCCAAAATCACACCTTACTGTAACACGAATTTGAAACTCGCCAAGCTCGGGAAAACTGATTGTTTTGAAAACCAGACATTTTTCATCTTGGAGCCGAATACAACTTATTTGTAGAAAAGGTTTCTAGTTATCTGGATTGTTTTTCTACCAAAGCTCTCGAAACGGATCCATCTGTTCCATTCCATATATGAGAATAAAGCTTCGTACATTTCTGCTGAGTATGTATGTCTTCACTTCATCCTTATTCTTTATCTGAGTCAGGTTTATTCGATGAACTTCAGTATGAGACGTGCAATATTTTGTGATTTTCTCAAGTTCTTTCCATAGCTGAAATAATAAAATCGGTTTCTCAAGTGTTTCTTGTCTCAGGTTTTGAGTGATACACACCTTTTTCGGCTTATCGATTGCGATTCCTAAACGTATTGTCATGCATGATTGCCAATCTCTAAATGCTTTCCTTATCCTGCTCATAGGAGTCAGTTTATAAGTTGATAAAAATCCGACAATCTGCTCTGTTCTGGCGAATAGAAGCACAGCAACCATTATTGCACTCACAACTAGGAACGTCCAGCAAACAGCCAACGGAATCTGAATTATTGAATAAGATATTCGACCAGTATGATACAGGAGTGATCATGATTAGGCTACATTCATACCCAACGTTTTGGTATTTCTGCCAAATCACCGAATTCGCAGATCCGCGACTTGGGATTTTTGGCGATTCGCGGATCTGCGATTTAGGATTTTTGGCGATGCGCACCACCGTTTCGATCTTTCTGCATTATGACAAATATTCAAATCTCGGATGCCAACCTCAGTTGACACATGTCTTATTCCAGACGCGAAATCTCCGAAAATCCCAGTTCGCAGGCAATAAAAACACAAAAATCCAAAATATCAGCTATGAACCTTACGGTTATTATAATAATGTCTGGCATAGCACCATTTTACACCGTTTCGCACCTTTTTGTGAGGCATCACAGCCTCTTCTATCTCGTTTCTGAATCTCTAAGGCAGTTTGGTTGATCGATGAAAGTAGAAGCGCTAGCAGATGTGGTGCTACTGTGGCGGAAGTTCCTTAATTCTCACCGAACACGGGTTTTCGCGCCCACTGCATCATTGAAGGGGATAGAGCAGCGGTCAAGCTCGGATGCGAGCGTTGCCCTACCCCACGTCTAATCGGTCATTCGCGCCATGCGCACCACCGTAGGGCAATTATCGAGAGCTTAAGCCACGCCTATCAAGGCGAGCTGGGGTGCCTCAGGCTACCTATCATGGCTCCGCGGAGGTGCGCGGAGAAGTAGGCGTGGGAGCGGGGCAACGTGCGGGTCCTGCCTTTATCATTGATCTGAATCGTGTAGGGGACAAAGGGAGCAAAAGCACGTTCCTAACAACAATCAGTGATAGGAAGAGGGTCCTCTACACAGGTTTTTCTGTTTCATTACATTCTAGAGGTGCTAAGCAATACCACTGTGGCACTGCTTAGCACCTCTACGTCCATAGACAAACATTTGACCTAATTTTGGCCTATAATGCCTTTAAACAGAAGTATTTCGATGAATTCGTCTTTACGTACCTTGTGGGGACGAATCGCCAGCGAAAGCGTATTTATTCTCATTCGCACTCCTTGTAGGACCTACAAACCAGCACTTTGAAAAAGTTAAAAACTCTCCTTCAAGGTTACCACCTTACTCGCAGTCTAATTGATTGATCCACAGTTTTTGGGCTCTGAAAGGTAGAGATGTTTTCCTAAAGGTGGCGATGAAAAATCGATTTCTCAAGAATTAGTAGTTCTGTTGGCATCGTGCTACCACCGCACTGCAATCGTGCTTTACCGCAGCAGGATCCTGGGCTCAATGTGGGCCGGGTGTGGTGGGGATAAAACGTAATTTGACGTTTTATGATTCGAAGTTAACGTATCGAGTACCACTGCCAGCCAACAAACACATAAAAGCACGGCCAGGAGGATGCGAGCTTTAGCCGAAGCCTGGGAGGGTGGAACAATTTTGGGTCACTGATTCACTTCATCTCACTTCATTGAGTAGGCTAGTAAACACTGGTTCACACGCCCCAATCTTTTTTCCCTTCAGGCTATATCGTTGAACTTAAATTCATACCCGTCCTTCTTAGTGGAAAAAGCTCTGCACCATGTGCTTGAGAAAAAGTCGCGGCGATAGTCTTTGCACATTTGTGCGCGTATTCGTTCAGCTAGTGACGTAAAACGTGAAATCGCGTTCCTTCTCCAACCCCCCCCCCCCCCCTCGACACTCACAGAAAGCTTTCGTACAGTAGTCGGTGATGCTTAGCAACTCTGATGCCCATCCACTGGTATAGGGTGTGTAGCCTCATGTCGAATTTCCGCACGGCCGCGCACCACGAGCGGAGCGGCGAAGTTCTTTGCATGTGGTTGCGTACAATGCCTGCACTCCCTTTGAAGTTTTAAACCAAAATTAATTATTTCTTGACTAGGATTGTTATCATGTAATGTTATTGTTTCTTTTAGTTTTTATGATTCTATTGTGTCTTTTTAGGGTACAAAAGTTGTTGTTTTCAGACAATGATGGGATAAACAGCTATTTTTTCAGAGGGCCTCCATGGTACCAGCTCTTCACATCTTGAGCGGAAATCCAACCGACCGCGGCATTTCGTGTTGATGTCGGCACGAGTGCGACGTTGCAAAGCGAAAATACGACATGAGGCCACACATTCCTGGCATAATTAGTCATATGATGTTAATTGTGAACCTAGACCCAGCCAAACATTATGATATTCAAGACTTGGAGAACCAAGGCCCAAGCGTTCCCCCGGTCAGACACCAGTCGATTCACCTACTCTTGGCCCTGGCTGTTCAGGCCTGCATGCCTTGTGTAGAAGGGTCACGCGGAAAACTTTAGGGGGTTTTGAAACGCCTCTTGAGAGGTCAAATTCAGAAATATGTCATGTGATGGTATACTCTTGGATAAGTATGTAAGTATAAGGATAAGTGTACCCCATCACGCTCAAGCCAACGCTGCCAAAACATACCCAACAGCAGTGCGAAACACGTATAAATGAACATATCATGATATCATGATATTGTAAAGGTGCTATCAGGGTCGGGAGGATTGTTGGATGTTAAATCGCAGCATGCCCTCACGTGTCAATCACCGCGTATATCATGCATGCTCGTGAATTCAATTTTTAGGTTGTGAGGGAAGACTAGCCGGTTTTTTTGTGTTCACAAGATAAATCCAAATAGAAAGCGTGTCAACAACATGAATCAGCTTACTCAGTACCAATACAGAATCAAAAATACAATGAAACGGGAACGGAAAACCGGTTGAAAAAGAGTTGCAAATCGATCCTTCCCCTCCATCTCAGTAAGCGCTATGTAGCAAAACATTGCTATTAACATCAATAGTCAGTCAGCCACGCGACCACCTGGTCGATAGGCCACTGTGGGTGTAGGTTAGGACACACGAATCTAGGCCGTGACCCTGTAACAGCCTGTGGCCTTCGACCTAAGCCTTAAATAATTCAGACAATCTGTTCATGTAAATCGTGTCCTCCTTGCAAGTCTGTTCCGTTGTATAGTCAAATTGTCTAAATATTCATGTCACAGGGCAAAGGTCACAGGCTGTCACAGGGTCACGGCCTAGATCCGTGTGTCCCAACCGTCACCCGGCCACCGTGATCGCGTGGCTGACGCACCATTGATGTTGGGTATAAGAACACTGGCAGGGAGGTAGTTGAGCTTCAATACCCTCTCCTACGTGTGCTGTTTCTGAGCACAAAATCAATGTCGGCCTCCCTGGACGACCGATCGGATTACCCAAGAGGACCGTCAGTACTTACTACTTTGTTCTATTGCATTCGATTTACCAATAAATTCAACAGTCAATCATCTATTCAGTGGCAATAACTCTAGCATTAAGAACAATGAAGTCCCGCGTGGCAGAAGAACTACCTGAAGACCCAGACAAATTGGTGCATCGGCGATTTCGAAAGCCAGGTCGGAGTTTTATTTTTTTCGTTCAGTATTTCACGTCTGGCGGTTCTCTCTTTTTTTACCGCTTCTCATTTCTTTGCATCTCAATAAGTTGATAAAAAAGTTCCCAATATCAATCAATATGTCCCGAATTGCCACACAAAAACGACAGCTCACAACGTTCACTAATGAGCTGGAGCAAATCGTCTCAAAGCTAGAGGAGAAACTGAAGGAAGCATCCCGTGAGCTAACTACGTCGCAAGGTAACCTCAGAGTCCAACCAGACGATACAGACAAGGACAGGCAATCGCGGAAGAAACCTCGTTTCAGCTCACGGAGACATTCTGGCAGCGTTGGCAACATGAATATCTTACAAGTCTACGTGACACGCCTCAGCAATGGAAAGTAAGAAAGGCAGCATCAAAAGTCCATGAGAAAGCAGCTAATACTAATCTGTAAATCGCACGCGGGACTTTTATTGTTCTTATTGCTAAAGTTATTGCCACTGAATAGATGATTGACTATTAAATTAATCAGTAAATCGAATGCATAGAACAAAGTAGTAAATAAAAGTAGTAATCTGTAAAGCAATACTACCTCGTCACAGTCGGAAAACGAGAGTATCGAAAAGCTCGTAATGAACAATAAAGGGATCATAAGAGAAGCAATTGTTCGACTACCAAATCGGCGCCATTCGACGACCAATAAACCTCGTAATCTCTCTCGAATTAGAACAGGATGCATGCGAAGAAACACCCAACGTTAATTCAACAAGGTTGGATTGTTCAGCTATGCAACGTATAAGGTATAATTTCCGCCAACATAAAGCAGTCAATTACAAGGAAGGCAGCAATAACGAGGACGAGGATCCACAGAATCAGGAATGTCCTCCAGCCTTGGGCCATCCTTAAATGGCTAAGAAAAACAGCAATAGGCAGCGCTGACTATTAACAATAACTACAAACTTGATCATTTCAATCTGATTATTTCATCATGAACAATATCTCATCATCCACAATGACAAGTCAAGTACACTCGAAGGAAAATGAGTACCAGGACAACTTCCTTTTCCTTTCCACCTTATACTGGGAGACATTTTAGCAGACGACATTGAAATAGTTATGACCACAACGCTCAAGGAAATCAACACCCATATCAAGATGGCGACCACATTGGAATCGCAGCTGACACACCGTGTCCTTCTACAACTGGTGCAACTTTTACTTCTGCAGAGTTGATACTGTTTTCCTCACGCCTCTGGAGAACAGCCATATACGCCAAAAAAAACTCATCTGTTTCACTGAACGGTACATGATGTTTGATTCGATCTACCATATGATGGTAGATCGAATCAAACATCATGTACCATTCGGTGTCCACGAAATGAAGGGTAGATTGGCTTGAAGATGAAGACCACGACATCAAGAATCTGGGCGTACGAGTACAATACCATCTTACCCGCCTGGACAACAATATTTTAGACATCGAGTATGAGATCACTCACGACAGTTTATCACCAATAAGACCATTGGAAAATCGGAACAGAAGTTCGAAGACTTCGCAGCAAGATTTAGTACCTCTACTAAAGAAATGGAACCAGAAGAGAAGATAATGAATACAACCAAGACGAACCACTTCCAGACGAGGAACATGCCCTCACGGATGACGAATACATGCAAAAGCTGATTCAAGAAGCAGAGCCGCGGACGATTCGCCGGAGGCTGCTGAACGCAGGATGAACTACAGCGAAGAAAGCGATCACGATCAAGCTCACGAAGAATACATACGTCGCTTGAAAAGGCAACTCGACGACTTGTATGAAAGAAGGCATCTGCTTCCTCAAAGAAAATTTGGCACGGAAGGAGCCCCAGCACTGTCTACGCGGTACTTGTGCATCCAATAGATGCAGCAGCAATAGAAAACAGTGTTGGTACTGTAACACTGGAGCCGAAACGGTCTTGGACCTTATTTACGACGATGGTGGTCATCATCGCCCCCTATGTAACGTGCCGAACTCCAAGGCTCGCATTACGGAAAGAATAAAGGGAGTGAAAGAGGAACTTTCACATGCCAAAGGACAATACGTACAATAATTGCCGTGGGGAGTGTAGCAAAACATTGCTACTAGCATCAATGGTCAGTCAGCCACGCGATCACGGTGGTCGATATGCCACCGTGATCGCGCGGAAAACTTGGGTATGAGAACACCGGCAGGGTGGCAGTTGGGCTTTAATACCACCTCCTAGTGTGCTGTTTCTGAGCACAAAATCAATATCGGCCTCCCTGGACGACCGACCGGACTACCTAAGAAGATCGTCAGTATTTGCGACTTTGTTCTATTGCATTCGATTCACTAATAAATTTAGTGAATCGAATGCAATAAAACAATCGATTTTCTGCTCCATACCAGGGAACCCATTGGCGGTAAGTATAGCGGTCCTTTGGCAGCAGTAAGTTGATTAAGTACAAATACGACTGTAGACTCTCTAACAGAGTCTATAAATAAAATCTAATTTGTACATTTTCAGGCTTGATAAAGGCGCTAGGCGCCGAAAGCTCGCCTATAAGGCTAAAATATCTTTTGCAACCAATTTTTGCAATCGGTTTTGTAAAAGCTGTTTTGAGTCTTTTGGAATAAATTTTGGAAGTCTCACATTGCCTTATTCACATTCAGATCAACATGAGGCTTCGGGACAAGACAATGCTCAAATAAATTTAGTAGTCAATCATCTATTCAGTGACGATAACTCTAGCAATAAGAACAATAAAAGTCCCGCGTGACAGAAGAACTACCTGAAGACCGCGGCACGCTATGTTTGTAGCCGCCTTCGGCATCTGCCGAGTGATCTATACCCGACGCAATACATGGCAGAACAGGCGAGCGATTTGATATGTCAACTCCCGTGATCTAATGCAAAATGGCTCGCATATCTCAAGCACCTTTTCGCGGCGCGGCTTTTGCAGTTTTGCCATCCCAAAACGAGAGCAGACCTCAAATTTGTCCTGAGTTTGCGAGCTTACCGTTCACCTTTTGCGATCCCGGAGATTGAGCAGTGAGGGAAAATTATAAACCCTCAAAGACGCCCATGCGATTGAACTTCATCGAAAATACTGATCCTTCACTACTTCTGACTTCTCTATTCCAGCAAATCTAAGAAGACATGGGTGGTCAGGGGATAGCATTCCCCAGACAATTTCAGCAAAGAGAAAGCAGAAGTGTGAATCCTACCTGAATGCCATATTATACCGGATAAAAAAAATAAAGTATAATTCAAATATTTATAAACTCTTTCCAATTGAAAACAAAACGGTGCGCATACATAATTACATTGAAATTAGCATCTGAGAAAATGCCAAAGCTGAATTAATTTAAATAGCACCTGTACACTACGAAAAATGAATTCACCAGCCGTAATAACGTTTTTTTCAACTAAAGTTCTTCCAGCAATGATTTGGCCCAGAGTCCAAGCGCACACACCATTAGGCGCCGCTCCTCGGCTGGCCACGGAAATGAAAGGATAGTATGAAAGTAGCACGTCCAGGAATCCGAGTCAATTCCGATGCACATGGTCAACGTATAACAGAAAAACTTAAGCAGGACACAGAAATAAATTATAAAGTGAACCTAGAAAGCGGAATCGTGCCCGCAAGGCACCAACAAAGCGCTTACTGTACAAAATGAAACAAACAGGATTGAAAGCCAATAAGACCATGTTGATGAGCAATCAAACAAGAAATATCTTCTTTTGGAAAAAAATGACTAGGTAACAGATTCCGAACATTCTACAATCATAATTAATCTCCAGCAGGAACCTGAAAATACGAGAAATTACTAGGAAGTAATAAAAAGGGTAAACTTAATTGATTCTACAAATTACCTTATGCTTTCCCCAAGCATGAAAACACTTCTTAAAACGCTTCGACTCCTTGCCCTTTATTGCCAATTTCAATGTGCGTGGTCGATCTGTCTGACGCATCCTCAGATGAGCAACGTAGACCTGACAGAACAATAATATATGAGACGCACCAAAACATCATATGGACAGTCTGCTGACAAAAATGACTTAACAAGACATTTCACAATAAGTGAATTCTCATCGTCATGGAACACAAAAAAGACAAGTGGCACCAGAAAAGTACCGTGGCAGCTTTATATGCGAGCTTCACTTCGACTTCACTGGCTCGAGCACCTAACCAAAGGAATACAAGGTCACCATTATCGAGAATCATGATGTCGTCATCGTCCAAATCATCCTGCATAACAATATCGGTAAAAAACTACCTCAGCGAATTGTATGTAGGTGCTCCCTTATTTCCCCAAAGGTAAACAAGCTAATCATCTAAAATAATTAAAAAAACTGAGGCAGTATCATTGTGGCGCTCTTAAGTCAATAAAATACTATAATAATGGAGACACGCACAAGCTCTGTCACGAGTACTGGCTAATCCAGAGGAAACCATTTTTCTTAATTTGTAACAGCATAAAAACTTGAGACGACAAGGTATCACAGAAAAATTGGTCGTAATCTAGCATAGCCACAGGAAAAAAACCATAGGAATGGTGGTCTCAGATAAAATACACCATTTCCTTGACTAGATATCTGATTCTATGTGGTGACAAATACTAGGCAAACGTTTCAGACAGGAAACTATATAATAGCAAAAATATAAAAGACTGGCAATAAATTATTGATTTATTCTATAAAGCGCAAAGATAAATATATAACCAAGAAATGAAGCGTACCTGGCAAAAGTCAACGGTTTTCTCAGAAACCGCAAAGTAACCTTTCTCGTTTGTACAACGAAACAAGCGTGTGTAGCGGAAGAACGATGCGTCTTTCTCATAGCTGAAAGAATATCTGTTCAACTGCTCCAAATAGACATTGTGAACGGTACTACAGCACCCAAAATACTGCCGATCATAAAAAGTATGCTTTCTTCTGCTGGATAAATTAGTTTTTATCATCGAAAGCAGTGCACCAGCGACCGTCCATTCGCGGACGACAGGTAGACAACTTCACAAAACAAAGTAGGTCAGTTCTCGAGAAAATTAATCGAAAAATCCGCGCCCTATTGACACGGAAACCTTCAAGGACTAGCTGAAAACAGCAACAGCTGAACCAGTCCGGGTCAAAACACAAGAAAGGAGAGAATCGAGAAAAAACGCACTAAGTGGCCTAATTGGAATTCAATCGACTTACTTTTTCTTTCCTCCCATGTACTCCCAAAAGTCATCAGGCTCTTCACCTTCCTTGATCACATGCACTGGCAAATGTTCATCATGACGATTGATCATCTCTTCAGCCACCTATATTACAAATTCTTATGCAGCGATCTAATACAACACCATGCTTTATACTACGAAATTGAGAAAAAAACTGAATTGCAGGAACAAAACGTACTCGTCGAGCATATTCATGTTCATGAGGATCACTTTGCGATCCGATCCACACATAAACTATGCCTTTTTCGCCGTCTTCATGTGGAATACTGTACGGTGCACGCAAAATGTGGCAAAAACCAGAACACAGCTCTGTGGCACTGAAAGTACGTTCGACCGTGTAAGAGCGCAGGTTTATGTGATTTTCGAAGACTCACCGGCAATCTATTTGTATCGTTCTTGTGCAAACGCTTGAGCCATTGGCTCTCATCTGGAACAGTTCAGGCCATTTTCCGCCAAGATTCCGAGTCAAACCACGACGTCCACGACGAATCACGAATTTTCGATGGAAATGGGAAAGGAACTTATGATTCTCTTGCTGTTGGTGCATTCGCACTACCTATAACACCGACGACGAATAGTACACTACCACGAAAGAGGTATTCTTCTAGAACTTCAGCCAACAAACCTCTAATTTGTCCTTGAAAATCTTCTCAAATGTGGGCTGAAGTTGAAACGTGAAATGCAACCAGCCCATATTCGAAGCATCCCGACCCTGCCAGAAGTACAACACACACTTGAAATCCTGTTGACTCTAAAGAGGCTTCACTTTAAAACAAGTAGAACGACGATCAATGGAAGAAGCAGTTGTTTTTGAAATGCTACGATAAATACAGCCGCCTGGTAGTACGAAAACACAAGCTTGAAACCGGAGAATTTCTCACCTCAGCATCTCCCGCATCGCTTTCGTCCTCTGATTCGTCCGGTATAACAGCATAACGACATAGAAATACGTAACAATCCATTGTATAAAAAGAGCCGAATTCTCCATCTGGCAGCCGAACAAACTTCTTTCCTTCCTGAATTCAGATGGATCATTCGATTCAGATTTTCACAGCAGTGAGCAATCATGCCGTCTGTGCAAAGGCAGCTTACCAAAACGAACGACTCAATGAATTCAAGATCTTCATTGCAATCGTTGAGCAGCTCTTCACTTTCTTCCGGTGACATTGCTGGTTGACGGTCAAGAAACAAAGCCGTGAGGTCAGTTCGCATCATGTTATCACGCTTGACGAGAACCTTAATAGATAAACTTACTATATTAAACCGTATTAGAGGCACACATGCCATCAAGAACAGAGAGTGGTAAACAAGGCGAGAGGGTGAAATGACTACCTTGAGATCCGGAACACGGCTCACTGACTCAGACGTGCGTGTGAAGTCTACGGGGACGATATCATCCCAACCAGCAAACTTCGATCGGAACATCATGGACTCCTCATCCTCAAAATAATAATAATAAGTCATAAAATAGGAGCAGATATGAACCAAAAGTGGTTATGACAAGTTATAAAACCCTGTAGACATGACGCTATGAAATAATTTTATGCGACTCACCTCTGTTTCTCTTGATACTTGTACATAGTCAGGTCGTTCAATCATTTCGTGTAGTTCCGTGACCATTTTTTGCCCAGCCATTTTTAGTAACCTTAAACCCATCAGAGATTACTCATTTCAATCGGTGATGTAAGCAAAGAACAGCCCCTGCCAACTGCAAAAAAATGAATAAGGAAAAACATGACTTGCATGAGCATACTGACCTATTCGCTTTCTTTCCCATCCACAGAAAAATATCGGAAGTGCAGTCAAGGATATAAACACATTTAGTATTCAGCAGCTCCTGAAACTAACTTCTTCAGCTAATGGGATCAAAGAGCACAATGCTTGAGAGCGAACCTGCTTGGCAACACCCTTTGGAAGGTCAACCTGAGGTAATTCCAAGAACCCCATGCCGATATTTACCTGTAAAGGTGAACTTTCGACCTAATACAGATGCTTCACAAAAATTCGAACAAGTATACCTGGTAGAGTCGCTTCCTTTCGGGAACGAAGTTTTCTGGCACATGTTCAACTATGGCTTCCTCGGGTCGTTTAGGAGACCCACAGAATGCCATCCAGAACTCTTCAGGTACCTTGGGATCTCGACAGGTTTCGATGGCAGCGACACCTTTCCTGTCTCTCTTGTTGAGCCGCTCCGCAAAAAGACGTGCTTTATTTGCCACGGTAATCTGAGCATTGGTGAAATACGCAAAATTCAATATAGAAAAGTTCATTTCTACTCACCCTAGCTTTCCATCCACTCCAAATCCACAGCGTATCACCAGCATCAAGAAGGAAACAGTATCGAGGGTCAAGGGATTCCATAGCTACAGGCACCGGTTCCATTTCTACAGCTGTTCCGTTGACGGAAGCTCGGTACAACCTGCAGATAGGGAAATCGAAGAAATGAAAAGTCAAAGATTCAGTTTATGAATACGCCACCACATCTAACTTTTTGCTTATCTTACCACCATACCTCGTGACATGCGGCGGCTTTTCCACTGTGAAGAAGCCAGTACTAGTGCGGGCACCCTCAATGTACACTATTTCCTCTCCGCCAAAAAGATCCAGAAACTCCTCGGATTCGTCATTCATTTCTTCTCGAATGGTTCTATAATGGATATATGCAGAGAAAATTTCACAAATGAACAGAAAAATGACCAACAAACATGTATAACAGAAACAGAAGAGAACGAACCGGCATGTAGCATTGAGATGATTGCGCAAGCCAACAGCATGCACAGCTGCACACATTCCTTTATCAAGGGTAGCTTTTTCCCCTAGCCAGTAGTAAATCTCATGTCGTATACTTCCCGAAAGTTCCTGAAAATGAGTGCTACCAGATTCGTTCGCTTATTTACTTTTCTCAAAACAAACTAAGCAAGGATTGTACCTTTGTGGTCTTTAGCACGAGGTAGGCGTCTGCATCATAGAACTGTCCATAAAATGCATCGTCAATAAGGACAGGATAGAAATTTTCGATTTCCCATACCCAGAGTCCCTGTAAAAATAAGGGGTAGCTTGACAAGAATCTAAAAGGAAAGAAATGGTCATTGAAGGATACCTCATCGTGACCCACATCCTCGTCGAAAATATCGCTATAATCAAGTTGTCTTCTCTGCTTATCCAGGTTTGCCTGGAAAACAGGAGCGTATCACAGTACGTTCTAATACAGGAAGAAAACTACCAAAAACAAAGGCTAGATACCTTCCAGTTGACAGCTGACCGAGCAGCTAACTTCTGTTCTTCTTCTTCGCGTTCGGCCTTCAAGGCCGCACTTGCGCCAGCTATTTTTGACATGCCCTAAATAACATATCTCAGAAGACAAATTACATTCCGTACAAGCAACAAAGAACCCATAAAAACAAATATTGAGTTAAAGTGCCACCACCCTTTTTTCAACGGTGATAACATTTTATTTATGAATTACCAACCCAACCCACGTTTCTTTCGCAACCAAGTTCAATCCGTAAACGCCCCACCAAAGTTTGCACAGCGAATTGCAATCAAAACGTTGTGAAAAGCAATTCATATAGCAAACCCTAGCACAGAAAAGTTTCACGAAAAACCTATCGGAGGACCGTCCCTCTCACGTATTGCTATTTCGGACAAAAAAAACAATACTTATTACGAAAAGTAAGACTGAAGAGCTGTAATGGAGCGATGATATATGACCCCAAGGAATGGGGACCTTCCTAAGAACACCGAAGACATCGACTGAGAAAGGTGGAACATTATGCAACCAAGCAATCTACCAAGAACAATACCTACATACAAACGAAAGAAAGCGGAAGAGAATGTCTGTAAAATATAACCCACCTGAATCACTTTGCTAGCATCTTCCTGATCAGTCTGCTGTTTTCTCCTTCTAATGAAATCTTTTCGTCGAGCAACTGGATCTTTCTCCTTGGTAGTGCTCTGCAGTGACGATATGGACGATGAAGGACTTTGGCCCGCAAGTGTGCGCTGAAAATTGTTCGCGTTGAAAGAAAGAGATACAGATAGGTGATAGACCAGATTGAAGTGGGGCATTTCTTTCTAACACAGAGATGAAGACAAGGTTGTTCAATGGGCAAGTGCACCTTGAACAAAAACAAGAACTAGTCTTCAATGGATTTCAACAAAAGGTGGCAAAGGGATGGAATGGTTCTATGTTCGATGGAACAACTTTTATTTACTAGGAGACACTTACCTGATGTTCCAAAGAGAAGTCGATATTGTAGAATGCAAGCTTTTTTCTTGCTTCGTTCGGTTTAGGAGGCATGACTAGATCGTCGTTACTGAAATAAAAGGATGAAGGGATAAATAGCTTATCACTGCTAAGGTGCAACTGTAAATATCAAATACAATCAAGAAACTTAAAACCAATGCGAGAGCTGAAAGGAAAACAATTTCCCTTCGCCTCAAAGGGTAGATGATAATAAAATAAAATAAAAACAGAAATCAAAGACCACAGAAGAGAAGCTCAACATCTAGAGGATTTTAAAAGAGCGATTCTATTCGACTGCTGAACGAAGTTCCCCTTTACAGAAAAAAATTGTGAAAATGTCAGAGTGACAGCAGGAATGGGTTCTGTTTCATCTTAGTCACCACGTTCTTGCTGCCAATTTTGTCAGAAAAAAAAATAGCCTGATTCAACACTAAGAATGACGGTGAACCCAAATGTAATAATGCTCTTCCAACGAGAAGAAGCAAAAAGAAAACTAATGTCTCCTACGAGAATAACAGCAGAACTCCGTGCAAGTATACACCCGCAGCTCTAAATGAAATTCCCATGGAAACATATACGAAATTCTGGCATCGCTAGTGGGAACATTTCAGAAGAAAAGCCACAGAAATTTTAGGGGAAAAGAAAATTTCAGAAATTCTTCTTAACAGGTTCGCATAGCCGAAATATTAGAACATTAGGAGAAACATAAAAAACGGCAATGGAAAGAGTGGCTTTGAGATATTCAACTAACTCAGTGAGATCGAGTTCCTTGAGATCGGGGAGGAGATGGATACCATCGGGTAGAGTGATGAGCCGATTGTGGTTTAGACGAAGTCGTTGAAGCCGCACACATCGCGTGATCCCCTCTGGTACCAACTCCAAATTGTTTCTTGTTAGGTGAAGAACTATCAACTGCACGAGCTTTCCAATGCCACTTGGTATCCCTGATTAATGCAGAGAATAACGGATGGTTACATATAAAGGAATCCACAGCCATAAAAAATAAAAATGACTAAAACTAAAACTTCACAAACCTTCGAACGTGAGGCGGTTATCACTTGCGTAAAGCCTTTGCAACTTTGTCAAACGGACTATTCCATCGGGTAGAGTTGTCATACCATTTCCGCTGATGTTAAGTGTTTCCAGCGTGTCCCAAGCTCCCTCCGGTATTGTTATTTTCTCGATCTAGCAGGATAGTTGTATATGACTTTCTAGTACACGCCAAGAATGATGGAGAAGATAGAATATTTCGAAAAAATCACCTTGTTGCCACTGATATCTAACTTCCTCAAGTTTTTCAGCTTAAACAAAGCTTCCGGTACGGCCGCAAGGTTGTTTTCAGAGAGGTCTACGTCCTGAATAAAATCTCTTTTCACTTGGCTTTGGTAAACTAATCAGTATATTCGAATAAACATACTCTGAGATTTTCTAGGTCATCTAAGGATGGAGGAATGTTTTCAAGGGTCCTGTTCGTGTTACGCATGTGTAGTACTCGAAGAGAGGTCATACTGAATAAATCGTATTGGCTGTACTAAAAATGCTGTCTCTCTATATACTCGTAAAACTGCAAATGAGCTAACCTTGGTAACTGCTTCAGTTGAAAGTGATGTAGGGGATTATTTGACAGCTTGAGTTCTTGCAACATAGTTAGCCTACGGATCTGTGGAGGTAGCATATCCAATTTGTTATTGGATAAATCCAAAAACAACAAGTCGATCAGGTTTGAAAACACCTTAAGAACACAAGGTACTTCAACATGTGAACTTGAAGCCATAACCGAAATTATTAGAACAGAGCACACAATACAAAAAAGGGAAAAGTTCAAAGCCATCTCCTGACTGACCTGGTTTGGTATGTTCTCGATGTTATTGTGACTTAGATTGAGAACTATAGCACCTTTGGCGTACTCAAGATTTGGAGGAACTTCTCTCAGCTGATTATGTGAAAAGTCGATAATGGTCAAGTCTTTCATTCGAAAGATGTCAGTGGGTATGCCAGCTGTTTTGACCTAAAATTATGTAAAACAGTTGAAAGCTACTATAATATAAAAACAAAAAATGGATTCTATATTGAGATAAGAATGATCACCAGAGCTATTCGGACTTAATACAAGGAAGGAGGAGGTTTTCGAGCTAATCAACCGTTGTTGGGATGCGCCGCGAATTCAATTCCAATTATAATAGTGGTGGCAAGTGAATGCCACAATTGTCAGATAGGGTCAAAATAATCCGAAATCAAGCCATTCATCGGAAGGCTAAGAGTGGCGGGCTTCTGCAACTGCGCGGAGCTGCCAGCGTTCTATGTTCAATATTAGTAAGAGATATCCCAATCAATGCACAGTTTTGTATATTCTTTGAAAACAAAGGTGACACTCAACTGTTTAATGCTGTGCTCAATAAAGCTATGGTATACAATGGAAATAGTTTTGAGTGACGTTCAGAGGTCAACCTTTCTCAGGAAAACTATCAGGACATGGTACATTGGAAGGCCCAAAAAAAAAGCGAGAAGTCAAGATTGTTTACCTCTCAAACTTATCTATACACACTTATTTTATACCACTAAAATATGCCACACTCTGACCGTGGCATTAACGTAGCGCTTGTAACCCATATGTAAAAAAGCAATAGATCCTACCTGATTATGTCGAACAATGACAGATCTCAATCGAGGAAGATCAGAAAGCTCGCCATGAACACTTGATAAAGAATTCCTTGACATTTGTAAATGTTCGAGGTTTGTACACCGTGAAAGTTCATCCGGCACCTTGAATTTTTCATAATAGAAAACATACAGCAATAACCACATTTGAAAAAGAACTAAAAAACGCACCCGCTCCAGTTTCGCTCGATTCAACTTCAGCCACGTCATTTGCGTCATTTGCTCGACGGCATGAGGAAAGCGATCGCCCTTAAAAGTGGATAAATACCATTAGATAGCAAACACAAATAAAGCAAGTAAACGAAAAAAAACTCTTGTAAATTAATCAAACAAGGAACTCACAGAGAAATCGTTTCGAGAAAAGTCGATCCCTCGAATAAAGGAAAGCACAGCAGTTGACATATTGACTAGATTTTCTTTGTGACTACTTATATATCATGCCTGCAACTATAGATTATGCCTCAAGTTTACTATTTTTTATTCGTCATCAAAATATTCCTACGTAAACATTGTTCAGAGATCACCACACCAACGACGACCGAAGTAAGAACTCAACTGATACAAATGCACTACATAAAAACCTGACACAAAAACATGAAATTCATGAAAGAAGAACACAACCCTGAAGAAAATATGGAAGATCCTATGAAAATGACCGCAAATTTTTCCAACAAAAGCATCCTTTCTGCAGTCACAGTCGAGGCCCTTTATTTCACGACATGTCAAAAGGCGACGTAGAAGAGCTTGACGAGTTTCTATTTCTCGTGAAGACAACTCTGTGGGAGTGAAGTTGTTATTGTTGAAAAGACGAATAAAAGCCGTTGAGAGCAGGGACCATTGGCGGCCTCCGGAAAACTGTTTGTTCGAAAGAACAGAAAGTGGCAACAAATTAGGTTAGGTAGGTAAGGCGTCATTTGCCATAACGAGATGCTAATTTATACTTCTGATGTGCACATAATTGATGCGGTCGCAGTAATCCTCTCAGATAAAGTTCGTCGGACATCTGAACCCAACGCAACGCTCAAATTTTTTGCAAACTAAGGCAAAGCACATAGTAGCAGAGACGAGGTTTTGACCACATAAGGCTGAGGTTATACCGTGCGGACCGTCCGGACCGCTCGGACCGGCCGGTCCGACCGGTCCGGACGGTCCGCACGGTCCACACGATAGAATTATCGCAAAATTGCAGACCACGACGCACGCTACAGTAGTTGCGCGCGCACTACCCAGCCTTTGGAAGCTTTGGAAACAACTTCGGATACGAAAACACGTTATGTAAAACAACAAATAAATGAACATGTTACACGAACACGCAATCACAAACGAAACGAAAAAAATTGATGCACTATACAGAGATGCACCGAATATTCGAAAGCACGGTATAACCTCAGCCTAACGCTTTTTTCTGTTAAGAAAGGCATAACGACGTACTTCAATATTTACTGGACCATCTGTCCGCTTTATGGCCCATTACTTCCATTATTCTCTAGCCGCCGGATGCATTGGAAAAGTCGTTTATTTGAGCATACGAACTTAACTGTGGAAAAAAGACAAACGAAGTATTGATCGGGCATTTACTTGTTCATGTCGTCGATGACGACCCCTGCTTCAATCTGTAACAGAACAACCCTTGTCTCCCTCGTTGAAGGGGGAGGAGTTAGGCCATGCGGCCATACATGGCACGCCAGGCCGCGGTCAGACTTCGCGATTTTGCGAGTTTGCGACATCGCCTTTCGCACGCGATACTACGAACTTGAGACTGTGCAATGCCGCAACATTGCGTGCAATGGTGCGATGCCGCAAAATCGCAAAATCTGACCGTGGCCTCAGCTTGACTGGTGTAGAGAACATTTCATCCTTACCACTTCTCTCACTCCGTCTATAAACATTATACTGAACCACCATTTTAATTTTGTTACATCGCAAGGTTCACTAAAACCCAGTCTAGCACCCATCCGAGACAGTTCATCGGATTTTTTCGCAAAACTAATCGATCGGCACATGATCAAAGAGGTGCTGGATGAGTATCAATGAGCGATCGTATAATCGACAGGCATGTACTCCTTACACGAACTCGACACAGCATTTACGCAGTGACTGGTTGCCGAGTATGAACGTGATCTCGACCTTACTGTAGGTAAGTTTCTGCCAAATGAAAAAATCTGTGTTCATCTGCCATTTGTTTCTCATTGATGCATATTTTTTTTATTTTTTACCATATATTATTTCCCAAACAGTATTTGCCGCAAAAAGTTATAAAATTACACAGTAAAATTTCCCAATGTGTGAAAAACAGTGTGAGGTCCCAAAATTTTGTTGTTAATTTTAAAATTAAAAAAATTTGAAGCCTCACATTGTATCTCACGCATTTAGATTGCCATGAGGCTTCGGGACAGAACAATACTCAGAAAAAAAGATTTTTAGTGTTCCTGACATAGTATAATTTCTCTCTCCGATCATGTGCCTCAATTGGATTGGACTGAATGGGGATCTCGCCAAGAAACAATGCATTTTGAGAAAATTGCAACCAAAAAGACAACTATGGCCAGGGTTTTTCTACGGAGATAAGGCGGATAGGCTGGTTTACGTGCAGTTGGTAAGTTCCGGGAATGAAATCGATTTTGAGTGGTTTCCGGGGGAATTAACTTGTCATTGTGGAGTAGAGAGGCGCTACTTCCTACAGTTTACAGTATAATAGTGTGAAAACTCGATTAATAAGCAAACAATGAATCATAAAAGGACAACGAGATTCTTTGCAGGAAAGCGCTTCTGTGGAATTTTCCACAAGAGCTTAAAAAGGTTTCAAGAGTTCAAAACCCTATGTAGGATTAGTGCTGATACCGTAAGCCCTGTAGGAACGATCATTCAAGGAGCACAATGTCAAACGAGGGCAACAGGGCTGGGTTCATTAGATGTGGATCGTAGCGCTGTTGGTGTCTGATTAATAGCTATGAGAGCTACAGCTGACGGGAGGTGGGGCAGAGGTTGAGTGGGAGGGTTGCAATACTAGTATGTACTTTATTCTTGGAATATTATTTTTTGCTTATCGAACATATGTTCATGAAAATCACGAGCTAAACATCTTGTCACTGAATAATGGGTTCTACTTTTGATGCCGTCGGTATTGAAAGTTGCAGGGGCACTGGAACATTCGAGAAACTAGCCAATAGCTGGGGATACTGGTGGGACAAGGCATCAACCAATGGTACACAGCGGTCTCCTTATATGGGATGGTTTTCCAACTCAACTCCAACCCTAAGCAGAACTAATATAAATTTTTGAGCGCAATAAAAATTTAGGAAATATAAAGTTAAATACTTTATTCGAAGAAGTAAAAAATATTAAAAATATGAAAACCAAAATAAGAAATAAGCAGATAAAAAATGAAATAAAAATTTAAGCAAATTTTATGAAAAAATCGACGACCTTCTCTGCCCAATATCTATTCATTAGGTTAAGAAAAAATGAGCAAATATGACATCGAAGGGAATATATAGGCTTGAAGCTTACAAATTGATAAAACATCTGGGTATATAAAATATTAACTATTGTTAATACACTGAGCATACGCCATGCATCGGAGTTCGCCAGGGAGTGGTGGAAAGGTCTCGGAAGGTACCTTGGTCGTACCTCGGTCCGCAAATGTATGGATTTGAAAGTTCACTGTTGCCAGTTTTCTAGAAAATTCTGTAGCCAAACAGACCACGTTGAGTTGACATGAGCACAACCGGATACAAAAACTACAAGGTACCACCTTTATACGCTATTTTCAGGAGGAAAAAAAGGAAAAAAAATAGGAGCGAAAGTAGTAGAGCGCAAGAATAGATATATGCTATCAGGAATATCAGGTTCTTATAAAGATCACTACGGCAAGTTGAGATGACAGAATAACGAGGAGATCCTGGAGATAAGTGCTGCAAAGTGTACACGTCGTGCTGTGCGCGTACACGGGGATAACCGAGGATAAAAAGATGAGTGGTTCGAGACGCGGACAGTGACGGAGGGAAGATGACGGACGGAAGGGAGAGAAAAGGCCTCTCGCCCTACTCTCTCCATCACTCTGAACTGCCACGCGCAGCACCGCTCCTGTTACACCACACCTTGCTCCTTCAACAGGGCAAGCAGAGCCTACGCAAACGCACGCGCGGACAATCGCACTTATTGATCCTCTCGATCTTTTCTCGTTCTATGTCAGTTCTTGGCATCGATCATCTTCCACGGATATGTACTAGATTACGGTAATGGATACTGTAATAATTTTCAGATGACAACCGGTAGCGAAGCTCTCGACGAGGCTTCTGCTGATGAGGAACCGCAAGAAATCTGTTCGGCTGCTTCACATCTGGACAAGGCAAGTTATATTCGATTACGAGCGGTTTGGTTTTATAATCATGCTTAATGAGCTTCATAGATTACATCACATGTGAAACAGCCCAGCACCCCCGACCCCCCCCCCCTCCCCCAGCTAACCCGAGAAATCGTTCAGCTTGTCGTGCATCAAAGTCTGCATCTGTACTGCATGTGATTGATCACAAAAAAATTCTTGAGAAATATGGCGCTACGACGGGCGATTGGGCCATATTTTTCTGGCCCGATTTGACGTTTCAATGATACATTTCTGTGAGGAGTTAGTGTTTCTAAATCAATGAATTAATTAATTTTGAGCAATAAAAGGTCTTGCAAAAAGTCGTGTGGGATACTTCAGCACTTTGAATCGTTGGCTCTCCCACCTGTCAGCATGTCCTACGAAATGAAAACTTTGCCGACTATTCAATCCCATGCCAAATGGTAGATTGATTTGTAAAATGACTCACGGGTGTGGCCGGTGTGTACGCCATTCCTTTATACTGCCGAACGATTTTCTGATCATTTAGCCTCTTCAGCATCATCAGGCTCATTTTCAGGAGCAGGACCCTAGGCACGGCTCACCCAGGTGTCGAGAAATACTGCCGCTTCAGCCTTGCAATATCAGTAACTATTGCCGATTACTTAATATTACTAAGTATTTTGTAGCTGCAACTTGTGTGTTGATCACTCGAATTCGTCATATTCTCTGACATGACCGGGTCTGATGACAGGCGCGTTCTGCTTATCGTTTAGTCTGCCTGAGACACTGCTATTAAATACGACCCCCTCTGTCAAGGGATCCTCGACTCACAAAGTACCCTGGTTCTAGGATTTATCCGCAACGACGCTATTTGGCACCATCCCGCGGATCTAGTGGTGCAATCAGAGATAACAAAATTTGTATGAAACTTCTTGCGCTCACCTTGTCCTCCTAGCGAATTCCCTCGTGATTTGCGAGGTTTCGGGTGTCTAAAACCGGTTGGCTCTTCGCCTCATGATCATTATAGAGCATGAAATTATGCAAACGTCACTTGAGCCCTTGAAGCTCGATTTTTCTGGAGCGCTCACGTTTGCACGAAACCTCCCGCCTTGAGTACTACTGTTTTTTGCCGCAGTGAAAATGCGAATGAGATAACGGTTAACCACATCTCAAATTTGGAAGAGAGCAGAAGTAAATGACGAGAGCGGAGAATTTTCGTGAACCTCAAATCAGTCACAATCAAACAAAACTATTGATCATCATGTCAACAAATCCTCAACAATTGTTCCGAACACCAGTATGACAGGAGAGAAAGCGTAGGTGGATCTGATCGCTTGCTAGTCTGAGTCACTCACCTAAACTTTGGTGTGTGATGTTCCCGATGAAAAAGTTATGATGTTCCTTAACTTACCCATTTTTTAAGAGCAAAATACCCCTTTCACATTACCAGACACTCGAATCAGAATACAAGCCTGTTTTGGTGGCAGATTTCCTGAGAAGCGTCATAATGGAGACTAAGCGGTCGGTGGTGAAAAACTTTCTCCAAATGCCTCACATCCAACTCTCGTCCAAAAGGGCCAACAGCTACCCTATACAACGCTTTTGTCATTCCAGCAAACGCAATTCCGATTCATTGATCCAGGAAAAACCTCGTTCATGTCGAATGAATTCCATCTCTAAGAGTGAAACGTGAAAACTATAAATTCTGTGCTCCTTTCTCCGTATTCGTGTAAACACAGATTTTGGTGGTTTTCAATGAGTTTCTTCGAAGGTTAAAATTATTTACTGATTTATCAACGCCTTTAATCTTTTTAATAAGCCACGTACTTTACTTCCACATGGTCTTGTAGTAACATCAGTCTGGGGACCTCACTTCATACAAATCTATGGTGGCATCTAAGGTATAAGCCTGATCCTCCCGATAAAGCTTGGTTCCAGCTTCGCAGCAGGACATTCCTCTGGCTTAGATGAGAGCTCAACTAGATTGTAAACCCTGAACTGAAAGAGGGATAACGGCGTGTGTTCTCATTGCTCTAGCTGCGTCAATCTCAGGCTAGAACCTCTCATCTGTAACCGTCCAAAGCTATCGAGTCTTTCAAGATCAGTGAAGGTGAAAAAATAAATTCGTCATTTTCAGTTCGACCCTAAAGCTTACCTAGAGAGCTTTTACAAGACTGCGTCCGAAGATCAGGCCATGCAAATTGTGCTATTTTTCTTACCAGGAATGATCTATCGACTGCCGTCAACAATTAAAACCGCACTTGACCTCGGTGCAGGTAATTCTCTGTTCATATAGATTATCGATAAAGTTTTAAACGTTAAATGCTAAGTGGGATGCGCCACGCATTCTAGTTTCATCCAGATGTATGCGTTTTGGCCTACACAATGAATTGCCAGTCGATGTACAAGTCATTGCTATTATCCCCCCAGATGAATCTGTTAGACCGCGTTCATTTAGTGGCGCCGGCGGCAGGGCGTGGCTGCGTGTCTCTACGTCTCCGCCTGCGCCAGCCTATTTCGTTGCCTGGTCGTCTCTGCACCTCCCCCGCGCCACTCTGCCTCGCTACCTGTGAACGCAGCCACGCTCTGCTGGCGCAAAGTATGAAGCGACCTTACCAGTTCACCTTCGCCACATTGATGGAAGGCTTGATTGGCATGGGCGGGCATTAATAGGGGATTTGATCCCTGCACCATGCGAGTGGGAGTGCGCATCACCTGTCACTACACCACCTCCACTCCATAAATCTCGGTTAATACTGTAAGAACATCATGACCACAAAGTAACCATTCAGGACCTACCGTTTACATGCCGATTGTGCTGCGAAATCGCGCTCTTGAAGTGTACACATCTGACTACGCTAAACTCAATAGGGACGTATTACAGAGTTGGATTGAAGACAAGTAAGTGTATAAACTTTCAAGAATGACCGAGTTTGGGCAGGTGCGTCCCTTTTCCCTTCCGTGGAGGTGTCTGTCCATTTTCTATAATCATGAGCTCCTTCTTTCAGGTCATTGTTTGACTGGTCAAATGTTTGTCATTGGATAGCTAATATCGAAGCTACAGAAGAGTTACCGTCTACGATGCAGCAAGCAGCTAGAGAAAAAGTGAAGGCTGTCCTAGAGGTCAGACTTGAAGTTTTGCTTCAAAAATGAGACAGTATAGCGAGCGTGTAAGTTAGGTACCGTTCACAGTTCGCGATTCGAAAGGATAAGGTCGCGTTCATACTTCGCGGTGTTGGTGGTAGCATGTGGCTACATGTCTCTGCGTCTCCGCCTGTGCCATCCTGTCTCGTTTCCTGCGTCGTCTCGCACCTCCCCCGTGCCACTCTGTCTCATTGTCTGTGAACGCAGCCACGCCCTGTCGGCGCAAAGTATGAATGCGGCTTAAGATACGTATCGATCAGGTGAATGATACGCAGGTATCGCGTGAATTACGCGATCACCTGAATCGCGAACTCTGAACAATGCCTGACTTATCAAATTCGAAACGAAAGCCATTCAGTTCTTACCCCACATCGATAATTCCAGGTAGATGTCCAAAAAATACCCGTGATTCAAGGTGTACATTGGCAACGAGAAGGTTCCAGTATACCGGAGAAATTCCAAGTTTGTACCGATCTGTTTAACTGATTCAATATCAGCCTTTATCGATATACCGCTTATAGGTGGTGTCCACCGTATTTTGTTTGGAATACTCCTGTGAAACACTCGACGGCTACCAACAAGCGGTGCGAGGTGCTTGTAGTCTTATCGAAGATGGAGGATATTTGGTGCGTGGCAGTTTTTCATATAAATCACCCTCACATACTCATACTATCAACACAATCTCAGCTTCAAGGTGGGGTAATGGACGCTACAACGTACAACTTTGGTGGAAAGGTGTTCAAATGCCATCGGTTGCAACGTGAACATATCGAGGATTCACTTAAAGTAAGGTTTTTAAAAGTGCATTTGACAACATTGCATATTGGACTCTATTTGAAATACGCGTTCGAACTGAACCCGTTTTCTGCTCCTGCCTGCGCGCCATATAACTGGATCATCCCTGCTAAGGCTTTCAAGGGTTTTACTGTAGGATGGTAGATCGTCCTTCATCTGTCGGCACTTTAGTTTGGGATGTATCGCGAGGACTTCGGAATATTTCGATTTGAAAAGAATGGATAACATCTATACCCGCGAAACCAGTACCGATGCGCACGGCATGTCAACCCAAGCTCGATTCACGGTTCAAGTGTCCTACTGAGTTGCCGTTCGCCATTATCTCATCACCGCTCATAAACAACGCCCACCTCTTGTACTACTTGATGGTATTATAAGACTACCTTAAAATCGTATTTTCAGGAAAATGGTATGGCCACCACGTGCGCTGAAGGATACAAGTTTATCACTCATGACGATATCTTTTTACTCATTTCAAAGAAACTTAGATAACATTTATTTCGATAGGATTTTACATGAACAACAAGATCAATATAAATTACTTGTAAACATAGCCAACCAGTACCAACACAACAATCGTACAACTAACGTCATCGACGATCCTTTTTATGTTTCTTTGAATCCCTGCAAGAAAAAAAGCTGCGTACTGGAGAAATAAATTTGAAAATACACAATTAACCGACCTTTCTCTACTGCGAGAATCACTTGAATGACGCCGTCTTCTCTTCTCCCTATCCCTACTACGCGATCTACTGAAACCAAAATGTATATCAGATAACCAGGAGAAACCACAATGAATTCTAATCATTCAACCACTTATTTAATTTCTGATTGTTTACTGCCGAAATCTGAACCAAAAAGTTAGCCACTTAGGACAGGTAGTCTTATTCTGAACAAATCATCACGCCCAATATTTGTAAAGACGAATTGTAATGTTCCGAGTAATATCATACCTCCGCGATTTTCTATGCTTATGCTTCTTGGACTTTTCCTTTTTCTCTTTTTTCTCTTTCTTTCGCTTCCCACGCATTTCATCACGATCCTTTTCGGCTTCATCATCACTCAAACGAGCGGGGAGTTTAGCTTTCTCTTCGCTCTTTGGTGGTTCAGGTTTGCCGAGGAGTGCACCGATGCGGCTGAAATTGAGGGAGTAAAGATGATCTTATTTAAAAACATGAAAGTGTGTAAGCTCAAACAATGTCTACCTGTTAATCAGTTTGTCTACCATTTCCAGAGAAGACTTTTTCTTTTTCGCATCTTCTTCAGCTAGTTGCTGAAAAACATTTTAAATAAATGGTGAATATAGTTATGTATAGAAATCATGCCAAAATACCCTCTCAATTTCCGCTTTCTGAGCTTCGAGCTCCCGAATTCGAGCTTCTTCTTGCTCTCGAAGTTTCTTAACACGCTTCTCATTCAAGAGCCGTTCCATGAAAATGCGAGCCTTAAAAAGCATAGAGTGGAAAACCACTAGAGAGTTGTTTGAATGTCCAGCCTACCTTTTCCTTCCTGTCTAACTGGGTGTTGCTTAGGATGTTTGGTGGAACCGGAGGTGGAAGAATCTTCAATAAAAAACCGTAGGCATATAGGCCGTAACTGGAAAACTCAAAGCTACAACTTACATGAGGACTTGGCACAGGTGCCTGGGCCATAGTAAGTGGTGACAGGGTTCGAGCATCAACAAGTACAGCACTGGCAGGATCCTCTGCGATCGCTATCCTAAATGCATTAGTGATTCCGATAGATCCACCAACGAAAAAAAAATTAATTTCGACATTAAAGTTTAAGATTAAGTTTAGCTCACTTACCCCGTTGAAGTGCACGGGACTTCTTCTCTTATTGGAGCTAATGTAAAAGAAACCGGAATAGATGGGAATGGTCTTGGTGGTGGCACCACGGCAACGCTCGGCGTACTTCCATCGCTTATAACCCCCTCTTCCGTTGCTGGCGGTACCAATGCCGTAGATGGAAGTAGAGCGGGCGAAGAACTTACTTTAGGAATCTAAAAATGAACTCCTTTGGATTACATAGGATATTTTTTAAAAAGCAAAGTCAGGTGTTGCACGCACATGGAAAGCATCAGATATGCCTATCGCAGCTACTGGATCCACAATTCCTACAGGTTGAGTGGTTGCGACGCGAAATCCATCTTGAAGCCTCCGCCTCTGCTTCCTGTTCATCAAAGGAGCTGTGGGATCTGAAAAATGAACTAGTAAAGTGTTTGAAAATAACATTATGCTATAGACATGAGTGATGACATTTATTGATCGTTTTCGCACGCACGACTAAAGCTTTCCACGAGCAAGGAAGAAGCCCTGATGGGCATGGCGTAAAACGCCAAAAGACAACTAACCGATAAAAGCACCTTGCCTAAGTGGCAACTTATACGTACCTTGCGGCAACGCAGTAGATGTTGAAGGCGCACAAGCATCCTCCGACTGAACGCTGGCATCTGGTGCTTCCACAGCTGCGGGAGCTCCTTGTTCCGCTTCGGTTGCATCTGGCTGTAATGAACCAAACAGCTGACTCAGGCCAAAGGATTATGACAGAGGAAGAAACCTACATTCTGAGCTGACTCTTCCGATTGCTCTAGAGCTTTTTTGGCAAGTTCCCATTGAACCATGCGAACCCGATGTTGGTAATAAGAAAAATGCGGACTATGAGGATGCATAAACGTCAGTTGCAGATCAGCACGGTCTGAATTCGATGGTTTAATTGACAGAATCCACAACAGGAGCTGTCAGATTCACTATGAATGACGAAGTTTACCGACCTCTCAATTCAAGTTCAGTTTCGGCACCGTGACGAGCAACGAAATCTGCGTAGCTGGAAATGACCGGCTGCAGGTCTGGAGGAGGGGGGACCATGGGTTGAGGACTTGAGAAAGGACACGGCGTTCCATAAAAGGATAACCACCATGCTTGATACTCCTCATCTGGTGGTGGTGGGGCAGATCTGAAAATTATATATTTAATAACATGACAGCTTGTGAGGCCTCGAGAAATATTTCTCTAGTAAGAAAAAAAACATACGCTGCGATATGCTTTTCGATTTCTATCTTCTCCTTCTTCCTCTTCTCAGCTTCTTCGCGCTCAGTGGAGACCCTACTTAAGCTCTTGAACAATGACGCATAGATGTCATTACTCTGGAAAGCATATGAATGACGATTAAATAAATAAAGAAAAACGGAAAAGTTGATCTTACTGTGTTCATGTCGTAATCATGGCGATGTGCTGTAACACGAGGAGGAGAAGGAGAAACAGGACGTCGTCTGGGACCAGCAGCATTTTCTGCACCGTCTATCACATCAGGGCTTCGAGCACCTTTACGTGCTCCAGACAATAAAGATGGATGAAGCTCACAATCCGAATCAGAATCGCTGTCACTTTCGTGTTCTAAAACGCTTATCAATTAGACCGAAAAAAGTCCACTATTTCAGAGCCAAAGGTATACACATGGGACCAAAAACGACCATAGGAATTTGTTCGAAGTAGTTTTAACGTGGGCCTAAATTTTGAAAATAGCTTATTCATCTACTGAAGGGAAATATGACCCTGCACACAAGACCTTTCCCCAATTTCCTCAACAAAGTAGAAAAAAGCTTAGCCGCTTAACTGAACACCTAACTGAACAAGCACCTGCTTATACCTTGACAGTTCTCCTTAGATGCTAATTAATAAAATTAATAAATGAATGAAGAGCTCAACAATGGTATGAACAAACTCACGAGAAGCCAAAGCCGTGAGAGCATTGGATTTCTTCGTTTTACCGTCGCTGGAGGTTCCATTGGGTGAAGCATTCGCTGCCTGATCACGTTGCCCAACTTTCTTTGTACGTTTCGATAAAGTAGGAGTGTACTTCTTTTCGCGTATCAACTTCGACAAATACTTGTAGTAAGGATGTAGAGCATTGTCAAATTCAAGAAATCCAAACTGAAAAAAGAATCAAATTCGTTGTTGTAAACCTAACTTCCCAGCCAGTGCCACACTCGATGTATTGTGCATTTCTTAACAAACAAACCTGCTCAGTATTGTTCCGTTGCTTAGCTTTGATAACAATCTCCATTTGTGGCCCTTTTGTCACCACAAACAAAGCGGTACGTTCGATAATGTGATTCTGTTTCTGGTTGTCGGGCTATAAAACGGAGCGTTGACCTTTTAGCGAGAGCCAAAACTTCTTTTATAATTACTGAAACTTACGACAACCAGTCCCACAGGAAGTTTAATGCCTGGCGGAGGCTCGAATGGTTCCGTTTCACTATCACTGTCATCACTTCCAGCTGCTTCCCCCGATCCGTTAGATTTTGTCTCACCGGTGCCATAATCGAAAGGAATTTCAGCCTTTTTAGGAGCTGCATCCTCCTCTTCTGAAAATGGTCCCAACCACGACTTACTGTTAGAAAATCAATGAAAGAACTAGCAGCCACGAGTCATTCGTCGATGAACATGTAGCATTTTACAGTGAGGGTCTTTCATCAAATTAAGCCGAGGGAAGAAGATAAAATAACATGAAAGTGCTCTAAAAAGAGGAGGTGAGAGCAGAAAAAACTTTGTTCACGCGACACGTAGTTTTTGGAAAGAGCGTCAGCATGGGTTGACTCAGACCCACAATTGTGCACTCACAACCTCGACGCATTGACGAGTTCGTCACTCCAAACACACGCGAGGCCTCTAAGAGCATAGTACCGACCGCGGCAGGAATGCAACTTGATTCAGTGGTGATGGAGAACTTTACAACTACGAGAATGTCGAGCGCTTTTGTGCAGTGTGATAACCTACCCATGGAGATAGGAAGAAGTGAGTCAAATAAGCACTCACGGCTTTGCTGTGCGTCAGCAGTCATATCACGGTAACGCTCCTCATCACACATCTCCTCTTCCAAGTCCTCTGTAGGGCAAGATTCCTCCTCAGCAGTAGAAGGACGGTCGGCGTAACCAGGAGGAAGCAGCAAGCGACAATCATACCTGAAACGTTTCAAATATTTAGACAGAGTGGGGAAACCAATCAACACATCAGCATTGAACAATGTGATTATTTCACAAAATTTCAAATCTCCCGTTTGACTGCTTGAGTCGAACTTACGCGGGGCGTCACCGCCTCCTTACCATTGCTGCTTGAGCGTTTTGCGACGTACCAGACCTAAAATACGGTTATAAGCAATGCGAATACTACCACCGTTGAAGACTAAAACAAACTACAGGGAGCTGTACACGATTCGGTACATTATTCGGCGTAGTGGAGAAGGAAAAGACGTAAAAACCAAAAGAAATATCTGAAAATAGAGCAAACCACGGGTGCGTACGCTGGAGTCATTTGCAATTTAACCCATGAAACGCTAGGCACTTGACTGATTGCCTAATCCGCCTAAGTATTTTCATGGACAAATAACATTTGGCATCACGTTTCGGTTACGACATCTTTGGCGTTGAACACTTACAAATACGGTTAGAATTTAGTATATAATTGCAAATCACAAGTAGGAAAACAAAACAGCTAAATACATACCTGCAGAACTATGTGGCGTCAGCATCTGCAGACTTCCAACCTAAAAGCCTGAAACGGAGCTTCCAAGGTTTGTTGTGGGAGTAGCGTATTCGCCCTCCATTCACTACACACCTATCGATGCGTAACGACGGATCGTTCGGCGAAATGATCAGGTGCTGCTCCTCGGCTATGAAGTCCGCCCGTTCGTCAGCAGGATATATTCTTGACGAGTAACCAAACACCAGCAGTTCCTCATCCTACAAAAGAGGGAGTATACTGTAAAAGCATACCAGCATTTTTCTATGAGCTGCAAGGGAAAAAGTTCATATCTCGGGAGCCTTTTTTTTGGTATTCTTAATTTGATGCCAAAAAGCAAGCCAATCTGACATTTTTCCGCGATGCCCACTTTGTTAAATTGCAAAAATGTAGAAACTAATCATAGCTGAAACCAATCAGACGAATTTCCTCAGTGCTATCGCTATGAGGGAGCATCTTATAACACGTTGCTTATCCAAACATCTGTGGAAATTCTCTGAGGGTATACATGCAAGAGTGTTTTTTTTTTGCCAAAGCCTCAGTGGAGGTTCCCTTTCCAAGCTTAGGTAGAAATAGCATCCATAGCGGGTGTCCCCTCATTGCGACAGCACCGCTTCTCGAATAGAAAAATTGTTCAAGGAAGTTAGCGCGAAGATTAACGAAGAAATTGCAGAGAACAATTAGCTCATTTGAAGAGTTGAAAGGAAGGGAGATCAGGGGTTTTAAGAAGCACTCTTTCTGGAATAAAGCCACGCACCACTGCCATTTTTAGAGCAATAGACTGCGACCCGTATTGTGCACGTGAACAGTTCGAATGAATCAGTACTTCAGGATAGTTTTCTGCAAATAAAAGATATGAAACGCACAAATGAACGAACTCAAACAACAAGCATTTGACGAGAATAGCGAACTTCACTCAGTGGAAGGAGATACAAACAAGCCTGAACCGATTTCCAATCAACAGAAAAACGATTTATCCCATAGTTATCTCTATTTGACTAGACCAGTTCACATTCTAAGAAACAAAGCAGAAAGAGCCATTTTACCCTGTGCAATTGTCACAACGCGACAGTGGGATACTACTAGAATCAGCCGTGACGTCCTTTGCATTGAAAGAAGGAACACCACGAGCGCAATCCAATGGGCCTACCGCATCGAATAAACTAGCGCTGCGGGCGGGCGCGCCGCGGTGACCTTCTCAAGCCGCTGTCGAGAGGGCACCGTAGCCTGAATTGTCACAGGGCACGGATTGCAATTGGAGCAGATGTTTCAATCCCCAGTTACATGTTGCAAGATTGCCTCAACAACCAGCTAGAACTCTTGACAATTACTAAAACAAAACGAGACATGGCCATGATTTATAATACATATTTAGGTGTTTCGCAAAACACTGCTGTTTGCAGTGTGGTGAGAGGGGTGGGAAAATGGAAACTGTGAAAATGTAAATGTTCTCTAAAAACAACCTTTCACGTCAGAAGAGGTCATGTGTGGCGAACCTCGCATTGAAAAAACGCGTCTTGGGGTCTTATTACGACTCGCAGTTCGGCGTGTCGTCCTGTCCTGCAGCCGGCGAATTGCCGGTGAAGGCGGGACCGTTCGCGGCCGGCTGTAGGCTACCCCGCTTGGTGAGGCAGCAGGGGGTGTGTACACTTATGACAAATTTCGCGACGAGCGTCGCCGGATTTCTCCGAGTGTAATTGCTACATTGCAACACTCCCCTTAGAGTTTTACGTTCGAATTAATTATTTCGTAATCAGGATTGCTATCATGTAATGCCACCGTTTCTTTTTATATCACTACTTTCTTTTTAGGGCACAAAAGTTATTGTTCTATAGATAAAGATGAGATAAACAACTATTTCTTAAAGGACCTCCATGATACCAGACCCTTGCGTCCTGAGCGGAATTCCAACCGACCGCGGCAAGTTGTGCCAACGGCGCCGCGAGTGCGACGTCGCAAAGCGAAAATTTGTCATAAATGTACACACCCGACATGCGAGAGAGAAGGGAAGTATCGGGTTGCTATTTCTCAGTTTTCGCTGTTTTGTCTCGTTCCTTCACCCCCATTCTCATATTCCACAGCTTGTCGCATTAACCCCTTCAGGTGCCATTAAGCGATTCTTGAGCACCACCTAGGCCCGTATTTCGCCCCCATTTGCACAAGGCACAGCTTCGGAATTGCTTTGGAAATTGTCTGATGAGGCTTCACTGACATTTTAATTATGATGGGTATTTCCAAAGGCACTATACGATCGCTGGAGAGCATTTCCGGAAGAAGCATGTGGCGTGCGTGTACGATACCTCCTTGCTAACGGTATGGCAAAAACGCTTCCGAAAATAACCAGTGATGGTCTAGCGAATATCCTGCTTCTGGCAAATGGAACATGAGTAAAGATTTAGAAATGCTTTTCCTTAGCATTCGTCAATGCAAGTGAAGTAAAATGTAGCGACGCATAATAGTTATGTGTATCTCTTGGTTTCATTGCCTCATACTCTTTTTCATACACTTGTTAATATTTATTAAAATTCTGTGAACTGAATTTCTGTCAACTCATTGAAATAACACAAGAGAATAAAAAGAAGTATGGATACATAACACGATAACTGTGTACTAAGACGACCCTGTTACTTGTGGACCAAGCATATGTTTCGTATAGGTGACATGGGCAGTGAGCGCTCGTTTGTCCTAGAAACCGCGTATTAGGTATAAAACCATGTCTCTCTATAATACTGCTGCAACCTTGAAAGGACGTCCACATTCAGTGCAAAAGCAATGCATGTCTTCAGCTCCCAAATGCAGCTTTTTGTGTTTCATCAAAGTAATGCGGTTTTTAAGAGGTTTGTAGCATACATCGCATTGCACTTCGCCTTCAGAGTGTACCTAAAATAGTTTTGACACATGAAATTAGCTGAATTATAATCAGTGAATTTATAGTTGATAACGCTTTTCTGAAATGCACATGAGAGACATTTCGATGTTCAGAAAAGATAAATATGGTCATTATAAAAAAATGTTGAGAATGATTGTGTTTGCCACGTCGCCAAAGAAGTTCTGCTGCATGCAACGGATTTCTGTGAGGAGGCTCCTTCCACAAGCGAGCGTGTCACTTGACTGCGTACCACTGCCACATATCGCAGATATGCGCGTACCCGATCGATATTTGAGAGTGAGGGCGATTACAAAAAACAGCTGCCGCCAGCACAAAATGATAGTATCACAACTGGTAAGATTTCAAAGCTGTAACAGAGTGATCCATACTTTAACATTGTGGAGATAAAGTCCTTTAGAAGAAGAGAAATCGATACGACACAAATAGCAAAAGGTGTTCTTGTAATCACTTTCGAGCGCCGCTGCAGAGGTGCTATCAATCTGAAGTGAAACTCATTTCGAAAGTCTCTGTAGCACTGAAAGATCTAGTTGAGTAGTTCTCAAAGACAGTATCACTCACATCTACATCCCGCCCTTCAGCCATACGCTGCAAAAGTGAATGTTTAATTTTGCTTGAAGCCGATTGCTTTTTCAACTCCGCTTTCGATGGAGTAGAACGATCTTCGATCATACGTGTCGGGATAGGATCTGGCTCCTAAACATCTTACTTGCAGCTTTTCACGACTTGAAATTCTGTTTGATATATTCAGAAATCGATTCAAAAAAGCGTCATGTGACGAAAAAATTTTTCATCTTAATGAAAATGTAGGAACGCTTTTCACTAAAGCGCGTTACAGCTATCGTAAACCGTCCGTTTCTATTGGCGAAATTTCTTTAAAAGAGTGAAAAGAACAATACCAAAATCCCCAAAACGGGCAGTAAACGATGTCCCTAACGTCATGCACAGCGTGCTATAAACTTTAGCCTCGGCATATTTTCTTCATTTTCACTTGAAAATGGAAGAAAATATGTATGCCGGAATATAATAGAAAATTTTTCCCTCAGCAGGATCTAACATCTAGTCGCGGCTTCCTGAAAGGTAACTTGAACAAACTGTTGCTTTACCACACATGTTTGTTCCACGCGTAATAGTGTTTCTGAGAATTTCTTACATTCCACTGGTTCTCCTAAATTTCGAAATAAATGTGGTGATAAAGTTTCAAGAGAGAGGGGAAGTGAACATCTGTTCTATTGCAGTCAGAGGCAATCTATAATTAGTGGAATAATTCTCAGCTCGTGTGAATTGTTACGCTCGAGTTAGGAATGATTCCTTCATTGATTATAATTGGAATTTGTAGGTCGTGGGCACATCGAAGGTGTGGGTGGAGCGATGCCGAGTTCACTCATATCGGCCGCGTTCAGACTTTGCATCGGAAGGCCGTGGCTGAGTTCACACGCAGCGAGGCGGAGTGACACGGGAGAGCTGCATCGACGGCGCAGGCAACGAGACAGCGTGACACAGGCGGAGACGCAGACGGGCAGCCACGCTCAGCCGCCGGCATTGCAAAGTATGAACGCGGTCTAATGGAAGGTCTTCTTCGAGGTGCTTGCTCCTTCAGATTAAGTGGTTACGACAGATAATAAAAAGGATTGAAGTGGTGACAAGGCTTAGCATTACTGGATTTGAGTCCCATCTTAGTTTTACTCTTGGCCTCACATTACTCCTTATCACAACCATTAAGAGCCACTCCAAGCGGTTCATGTGGCTCTTTCCGGAGTATACTGTGAAATCGCAAGCAGATATCCTTGAACGATCACCACTATTTTTCAAAACCTAACCATTCAATTCTCTCTCAAGATTAAATGCTGCATGATCCGATTCTTGGCGGATTTCATTGTTAACGTCCTCATGACTCTGAAAAGGTGCGGAAATTCTTTCCAAGGAAGTGGGTACGCAGAACGTGTGGGTGGAGTGACAACGGGCGTTGCGCGATACTCACTGGCGTACTGCTCCTTAGCGGCTCATCCCTCTAATTAGTGGACTCTTCCTCGGTGAGCTCCTCATTTATGGACCCCTTCGTCACCGCACCCACACGCATGATCTTTGATGCTCGAACCCACCATGTCGTCTGGTTCCGTCTTCATTACTTGAATTGTGGCTAGCTGCTGTTCCATCTCTAACATAGCGTCTATGTCTTCCTTTTCTACAAACGACGACACCACATGGGTTTTGCCCCCACTAGAGGAGGAGCACTCTTCTAAAGAATTTGCACCAATTTCTACAGCCATTTTCATAACAATATGAAATTCTAATATCGTTCATAAATGGCTGAGAGAATGGAAAATTACTGTTTTTGCTGCTACTGTAGAAGGTGAATTGTGATTGTTCGGATGGCAGTGGAGAGTCAGGCGGCTCCTAAGTAACGGAAGCAATTAGTGTGTTTGTGTCTCTTACCAAATTAATGAAAATTTATTTATACCTGTTTAATTATACGACTAGGATGTTGCGTCCAATCTTCTCCACCTGCATAATTTCCACCATTGCCAGAATTTCCAAAATCAAGAATTCTTTCACCGCTATCAGAATGCGAAGGAAGGTCATATCCGATCGGTGGTTCGCAGTCTATAATAGAATGATTAAAGACAGCGATAGAGTAATGTTAGTGATAAGAAACCCCTAAAAGAAGTCATTTACAAAAAAAAACTAGGGGTTTAAGAAGCTCATCTGCGTTGAAATCCGCCGCAAAAGAGCTGTGGCGAAGGACCTCCGAGCGACGAGAATCCCTCATTGGCCGGGGGGAGGGGGTGGGGAGGGGCCAGCCGCAGCAGAATTGAAGGTATTGCGGCACGCTTTTTCGTAAATAGGAATCTCGCAAACTATTTTCCAAACACCTGATTGGTTACCAGTACTTGTTGTCTTCGCTCGTTTGGAATTAACAATTTGATGCCTTTTGAGGTTTAGCTTAGCTTCTACGCTGATTTTGCCCATTGATTATGTGGCTACATGCCAATGGAAGAGTCGTACGGACTATCCGCCTCATGACGGAAAGATCGTCCGCGTCGAGAATCAGTGGTGGAAAGGGGCTCTATTTATCTGGTTTCTGACCATTTACTTCCCTTTCTCTTCAATGTCGTAATACTTATCATCCCAACCCATGTTCACTAATTTTTTCACATTTCGTCCGATTTTCCCTTATTACTGCCTTGAAGATTCTGTAGAGCAGGAAGCAGTCTACAGGTTTTCTTGAACACGAAGCCGATCCCGAAGTGACTATGCAGTCCTGAATCCATAAAGGGGGATGGAAACAATGTGAAAGAGCGGACTGACCTTCCCTCATCTAATTCTTCTTGAATTTTTTTTTCAGAAACTACAGAAAATTTGAAAAAAAGGAAAAGCAACTGAAGGTGGTCAAAGTGATTGCCTGCATCATCTGCTTGTGGTGTATCATCTAACGTTCCGAAATCTTTCACAGATGCATCATAGTTTGGATAGGGAACACCGTATTCTGAATCGTCATACGGTTCCTCTTTCTTGATGATATGCATGTCCATGTCAGTAGCGATGCTATCACTGGAAAAAAAATAATAGAATTTCATAATTTGGAGGCAAATTAATGTGGAATACCGCTCATTGGTGGTTTCTTGCAGCACGGGTGGTTCCCGATTTTGCTTCTGGTTGTCAGTTTTAGCACGTTTGTCTTTTGGCTCTGCTTTGCTACCTTGCTTACGTTTCCTCTGCTCTTCCCTGAAAAGTACCACCTCAGCCATGGTCGTACAGAGATGAACGCCGATAACCTTCATCAACAAATTTGGAAAGCGTGCATGTCATCGACAATGTTTGTCGATCGTGTAATTAGAAACGGAAGGATTTAAAGGAACTGACGACAGAGAAAAAATTAGGTGGTTGATATGCATAGAGGTTCATAAAATCGATGGAGCGATGATTGAGGCCGCTGCGGACCCATCTACTGCCAAAGTTCCGAAAAATCCGGGGAGCATAGCTAAAGTGGGCTCTGAGCGCTGGAGTAGAAATGAGATCGAAGATAATAAACTTTTCTTAGCCGAAATCTTAATTATTTCATTGCTTCGTTCAATGCTTTTGATGTGATGGTCAACCTATCGGCCTACAAAAAACCAATGATCAATACTGCACCTTTAGGCCACGTTCATACTTTGCGCACCGACGCCGCCACGGCGGCGCTCCGGTGACGCGCTTCGTTTGTAAAAAACCTCGACCCAACCATACTACCCTATTATGATTGTGGCGAGAGCCCACGAATTCGAATTCGAATCTTGGCATAGTGCCAAGATGTACGAATTTCGAATGCGAATTTGTGGGTTCTCGCTACGATCATCATACCGTGGTAAGGTTGGGTCATACATTTTACAGACGGAGCACGTCACCGGAGTGCCGCCGTGGTGGACAGCAGCCACATGATTTTGCCGCCGTCATCGCCGGTGTCAACGTCGGTGCGCGAAGTATAAACGCGGCCTTACCTCTTTTGGTAGCGTGCCTCACGCCTTTCCGTCTTTTGTTGACGTCTTCTCTCCTTTCTATCACGTCTTTCATTCTCGATCCTTTCTCGCCACGACTCCAGTAGACGTTGCAGTGATGGAGCATGTGCCACAAGAATGGCAGTGCGGCCATCATTGTCGATCGGTATGTCCTGGAAGAAAAGGTACTTAAGTGCTATCACATGGAGAGGGGACAAGCTGAATGATGTACAGTATTGTGAACTAGGGCTTGGTACAATGTGTCTGTATGAAGTTCCATAGCGCTGAGAACAAACGGCATCGGGCTGCAAAGCTGGCCTTCAAGACTTGAAAGGACCAGGCGATGACCGAAAGAGCTTTATTCCCCTTCAGACAATCAAACTCTAGCACGGACAGGAAGGGAGGAAGTTAAGTGAAGGATGAACTTCGTTTATGCATACTGTTTGTGAAGGAACCCCTCGTAAATGCAGTACGGCAGGAGCCTTTGCGCATGGTCTGGCAGGGCAGTACTTCGATGGGCGTGGGAAGCCTGCGTCCGGCACCGCACCGCAGAGTATGAACGCAGTCAATCACTAGTGCACCTCACTTCTTACAAAAGTTCAATTATTCACTTAGCTAAAGCAGTAAGGTGACGGTGAAATAACCAACTGCCTCACTGCTGCTGCCTGACCATCGAGCAGAATGTATATATTACAGTAAAGTCCAGAAAATTGTAGTGTCTATGATAGTATCGCTCACCTGACCATGCTGGAATAATGGCAGCACGATCCAGTCGTCCAGATTGTGTTCCGTAGGCATAATTGTAGAAATGTATCGCACCGAGAGATTTTTCACATGTTTGCTCACGTCCAGAGATTGCATATAAGACACCTTGAAAAACATCACGTGCGTTCATACAATCAATAGGATCTCGATATTGAAATACAACTCCTGTACTATATAGGTCTTTTGTTTGACGTGAATCTCCTTCACATTCAGCAAGCAACCCAGCAAGCGGATTTACCGTTCACTTATGCTCGAACAAAAACCTATTGAGTCCTTCGAAAAGTTCGTGCGGTTTTCGACCTTTAACTTGAAATGCGCATATCTCGGCTCATAGAGAATTCGACCACTCAAGATAAGGGCCATAAGGCCGCGTTAATACTCTGCGCACCGACACCGGCACAGGCAGCATCGGCGTCAAATCATGTGATCGCCGCCGACGACGGCGGCACTCTGGTGACGCGCTCCGTTTGCAAAACGCTCGACCCAACTACATTACAGTGTGGTTATTGTGGCGAAAGCCACGAATTTGAATTTAAACCTTGGCATAGTGCCAAACCGGTGCCGGCTTCGGTGCGCAAAGTATGAACGCGGCGTAAGGCTCCAGACATATCTGCCAGCACAATCCGAGCTTGCTTATTTTGGTTGCCTGGAGCTGTGGAGATCTAGAGGCGATGACGTCGCTGAAGGTCGTCTCAACATCGTGTTGTGTCTCGAAACGTTTCTCCTGAGGAATGCTGTTCAGGCGCTAGAAGAAATGGTAGTCGGTGAAGCCAGGTTAAATGAGTATGGTGGATTCCGAAGAGTTTCGTGGCCCAGCCTAACTATGCAACTTATTCAGAGTTATATGTGCAACATGGGGCCATGCGTTATCTGAGAAAGGATAGTCTCTCTCTGGGGTCATCTGCAGCCTCTGCATCTCACGAGCTCTTCACAGTATTCTGCAGTCGTAATTGTAGTTCTGCCGGGATCCACGAAGCTATGGTGGGTTAGAGTGGTCGCAGATCAACATACAACCATCGTGCTGGCGAGGATTACCGCTACGAGCTTGATCTTTATCCAGCCACTGAGCAAATCGCCCCTCAGAATCCGATTCTCATCAAGTGACGCATTGCGATCAAAAAATGGGATATTTTACATCGAAGAGGAAGAGCGTACAAGAGAAATGGTGCGGATTCCTCGTTTGTCCGCTTCGTTCTACACTTTAAAAAATTCAGTTCATTTTGGAGCATGAACCCTGAATTTGAATGAGACGAAAGGCGAGCTTGAATTTGGTGAAGGCAACGCCCGTAGTGGAAAGCAAAAAGGATCATTCAGAAAGTGGAACAATCGAAATTTCCGAAAATTTAAGCCTCTTCTCTTACGAGGTTACTATATTCGAATAATCTCTGTCATACTCCCTGTGAGACCCTCCCGAAGATCTGGGATAGGTTGTTAACGCAGATGCTCTGGCGGCACCCGCCTTTCGCTTCATCCAAAGATAGGAGCGTCAATGCCCCGAAATGAATTTTGAATTTTTCAAAAGTCTCTAGATCAAAGTGGACAAGCGAGCAATCTGCACCATTTTTCTCTTACACTCTTCTTTTTCTACTGGGCGAACAGTGGTGTGCAGCAAGTTGTCGCCATCAAAGGTACAAACTTGTTAGCTGCAACTGAAACTATTCTCCATTACGGAAAATGACTGACAGGTAAGGCTACAGCCTACAAGGGCTCATCGGTATCCTGTGCTAGAGGGAATGTCTGTAATGAGCTTCGTACTTTTTCTATTCCCACGGCGTGCTTTTCCTTTCCTTTTTCCCTTTTCATCTCTAGGACCACTTCATAAACACAGCATGGATGTCTACTGCATAAAAAGGCAACACAAGGACGGTCTGTTAAATGTAGCGATTTTGAGAGTGCGAGGGTGTGCCATAAAGTGTGGGGAACCGTCTAGTATGTACGTATCCTCCATTTCGGAGCACCTGACAGGGCGTGGCCTGCGAATATGGGTGAGTGGCGAGAGTGAGAGTGCGTGGCAAGAGTGAGTGTCTGTGTAACGGAGTGAAAGAGTTCGATGCACTCTCACCCAAGTCCGTAGGCCACGCCTGTCAAGCGCTCCGAAACAGACCCCTAAAATACTCTTTCTTTCACGTTTCAAAATTTATACTAACCTTACTCTCAGGATTGCTCATCTCAAGTTGACGAATGAATGCAGCGGTATCTTTGGCTATCTGAACAAACTAACATTGCTTTATTTTCTCAAAGTTGAAAATACTTACCATAGAGGGGAGAGGAATTGTTTTCGGTATCACCTATTAGGCTGCGTTCATACCAAATTGAATGAGAGTATTGGCACATCCGCGATTTGAGAGAATCGGCGGATCGGCGCATCCGCGGATCCACGATTTGAGAGAATTGGCGCATTCGCGTCATGCATTAGATACGTATCGATCAAGAAAATGAGAGTACTGGTGCATCCGCGATTTGTGAGAATTGGCGGATCGGCGCATCCGCGATTTTGGTTATTTGCCACAATGCAAATGAACTGACGTGGTGGTCGTGGCACGCAAAAAATCCCAGATCGCGCATGCGCCGATGCGCCGATCCGCCAATTCTCTCAAATCGCCGATGCGTCAATACTCTCACTTTCTTGATTGATACGTATCTTATGCATGACGCGAATGCGCCAAAACCCTCATTCAATTGGGTATGAACGCAGCCTTATCATTACGTAGGCAGTTTGTATGCCGATAAACATAAGCATGTACATTAACAATATGGAGCAAGCACCAGAAAAATCGAGGAAAAACACAACAACTCCAAAAGAGGATTTGATAATAGCGTAAAATAGACTAAGTAGAGTCCTTCAAAGACAGCATTAGGAATAGGTCGGAGGAAAAGTAAAAGAAGTAGTGAATGTGAAAGTCGAGATGCCTAGTAGCAGGACAATAAACAACGGATGGAATTGACCAAGAACCCGAGAAAGAGGACCCCCTTTCCACTGTTGGTTCTCGACGCGGACGACCTGCCCGTCAAGAGGCGGGTAATCTGATCTAGTTTTCCATTGGCATGTTGCCAAGTAAACACTAGGGAATGTTTGGAAATACGACAGCATCTATATTTTTTTGGAGTGAGTTCCAAGCTGAAACTGCGAAAGCGCGCCGCTCCCACCCCAGTCAATCGGGAATTACGTCATCCGGAGGCGGGATCGACTTATCAAGAGGCGGGACAGATGGGCGATTGTGGCGTTTTGCGGCGTTTCTACAGCTTGGAAGAGCGCTTTTTTCACCGGGATTTCGCACACAGGTGGCCTTCTTAGGCCGACGACTACCATGTGAGTGACTTCTTGCAGGGATTTCTTCATTACAACATTACCCATAATGCTGTCTTTGAGTAGTGAGATAGATACTTCTCGTTTAAAAACTGAGAGTCATTGAGGTCTTCAGTAGATTATATTTATAATGTGCAGCTAGATAATTTTGAGGGAGGGTGGAGGGACTCACAAGGAAGGCCCATCAGGTCATGGTGAGCTTTACCAAAACGGTTTTTTGCATTTTATAGGGTCACACACATGAAGCATAAAACCGGTCTCAAATTCAGCTAAATGGTTTTGGGGGGCCCAGAAAATGAGTGACAAAAGTTGCTCAGAAAGAAACAATTCTGACCAGTTTGCTGCAATGCTTTCCAGCTTCGGCGCTCAGTATATGCATATCAGAAGACTGTCTTCAAAACTACGCCGAAACCACTGCGATCTCGTTCAAAAAGTAGAATCACTTATGGTAACTGCTAAACGAAGCAAGGAAGCTGATAGGGGATGCACAGGTTATCATACTTGCAGTGGTTAGTTGGCCGAATGGATAGTGGGATAGATTGGCATTGGCACGGTGGTTGGGGTGTTTGTGGTTCAAGTCCTCTCGACGTTTTCGATTTCGCATTTTCTGAATTTTCTTTGTCCAGCGCTATACTATTTGCGCACGTGCAAATTGACTGCAATTTTCGTCGCTGGTGCACGAAAGTGACCTCATTTGCAAGCTTTCAGTGGTTAAAGTGTTTGGACCCTTCAGCGCCCCTAGCACGCGTGCCAAGCGTTTTCCTGCGGAACTAGTGTGACATTCGTGCTCAGGAGACTCGACTAGCCCTAGATACAAAATACTATTCAAATTGAGATTTTGACCCAGACTCGAGACAGTGGGGTGGACATGGGCAGACAGTCACTGCACTACTTGTACAGATGAACAACTTACAGTCTCGATTAAATGCAATCGAGCATGTGCAGAAACAACGCATTCCAAGTGAACTGCACCTAGCAACACCATGCAAAGGCAAAAGATAGCAAAGATTTCCTTATATCGGCTAGCGAGCTCCTTTTGTTGAGTGCTCTTTACTATGGCAGTAGCAGTACTATAGGTCGTCCAATTTTCTGAGTTTGGGTCCACATCGCGATTAGGCTGAAAACTTGTCATCTAGGGTAGTTCGATCTCCTGAGCATGAATATCACACGTACTTTGCGGGAAAACGATGAGCATGAACATCACACGTACTTTGCGGGAAAACGATTAGTTTCCTTGTTATGAGCGTTGGCAGATCCAAACAAATCATTCGCCTAGTACGCAAAAATACTGGAGATAACGGTTCCCTGGTAGAATAAAAATTGATTTTGCACATATTTTGCACGTATGATCTTACGTGAGCACGAATAGATGAAAACTAGAAAAATGCAAAAATTTGTCCTCAGTGGGGACCGAACCATCAACTATTTTCTAGGCCCCCCGGAACCATTTAGCCAAATTTGAGACCGACCGGTTTTTTGCTTCATGTATGTGACCCTATGGAATGCAAAAAACCGTTTTGAGAAAGCTCACCATGACCTGATGGGCCTTCCGTGTCAGTAACGATATCATGCCTTTACATGACCGACCTGCCATCAACGTGATGTATAATACATGTACAATCCTGTTAAGTTATATGCAGAGCTACGGCTTCATTTCTACGCTACATACACCTTCACCATTTTATATGTTGGAAAGAGGATCAGTGTTCTGCTTGAGCCTAGAGAATATGCCGCGAGCTGCACAAACTCGTGACACGATGGCCAGGTCATTTCTGTTATGCAAAAGTTCCGCAAAGGAGTTGTTTCACTTACCCTAAAGCTCTTTTTCGTTAGGCTCAGGTAAAAACACACTAAAGCTGTTTTCTCTGGGCTCAGGCAAAAACACATACCACTGTCACACCATAAATTCATGAAAAGAATGCTACTGTTCAACATTTGTCAAAGTCCACCGCCAATCCGACTCCCAATAGCACAGACTAATACATACCATCGAAAGCGAGGAATCAGTATTTTTTGAAGAATTCCCTGTTTCTGCTTCAAGATTCATGTAATCAAGTAGTAAAAGATCTCTATTACGTTTACAAGGCTTCCCTTAAGGCAGCCATAATGGGGAACAACACGCCTAGTGTAAAGTAAAACGAGCAACCCACCACTTCATCCATACCAGAGCTACCGAATGAGGTGTGAACCCCCAGTGAGTGAAAAATTTCCTTTTCATGGGATGTTTTAACAGGTTTTTACAGGATTGTGTGAGATCAAACGGTAACTGACATGGTTAAGCACAACACAACAAATCGCACAAGTACAGTTAACAGGTGAAGTTTCCAGATCAAGAAAGCCCTCTATTTTTTGGAATGAGCTCCTTTTTGGAAAGCTGTGCCAGAAGGACATTGCAGTTAGAAAAGGGGGGGGGACATTGCTGGACTGGGAGGAGGTGAATAGGGAAAGTGGAGTTGGGAGAGACATTGTCGGAGTTAAATATTAGGTTGATTCATAATAAATCGGACAAATTGACCAATTTTAATCATTGTCGTACAACTTTTTTACGACAACAGGGATTCACTTGAAATATACTCCATCTTTATCGATGACCTTCTGCCACGGTATAGACAGATCATGGATGCCCTTGCTCCAGAAGGCCGGAAGCTGGAGCTCTAAGAAGTTGCCGAGTGCCGCCTTGACCTCGTCGCGAGTTTTGAAGTCTTGGCCGTCCAGGTGGCGTTGGCTGTGGGAGAAAAGGTGGAAATCTGAAGGGGCCAGGTCTGGGGAGTACGGTGGGTATAAAAGTACGGTCCAACTGTACGACAGCAGCTCGGCCTTGGTCGATCTTGCGAAGTGCGGTCTGTGGAAGTAGACACGTTGTCGTGCTGGGAGTAGACATGTGACCGCCGCCGTAGCGAGCTTTGGACATTGGCCTTCAATTCTCGTAATTGACGAACGTAGACGTCGGCGGATACTGTGGTACCTTCATCGAGCAGCTCCCAGTACTCTATGCCGTGTACGCTCCACCAACCGCGGTTTTCGTCTTCGATGGAATAGTTGCCTGACGCAAACTTCGAATGCTACAACTACAGTGTACTTCTGCCGGGGGCATGCTCCTTGTGAACTTCTATCAGACGTCTGCCGATATCTGCGGGTTCCTGGCCAGATAGCGATATAAATAGTATGACGTTGCGGATGTGGTCTCTGGACCGCTTGAAATCGTGCGGCATTGTGGCGGAATGAATTTACTTTGGAGTGATTATTTTGCGGTACTTTGAAGAGCTTTTCATACTCATTCCAACGGTACCTCGCGCGTCCATTTTCGTTAATTCGTTACTGAGTTATGATCTCTAGAAATCATCACTACCATTTGTCCGATTTATTATGAATCAACCTAATATAATAGCATGCCTTCACCTGAAGTGTCAAGAAAGTGCCTTACGCACATATACACGTATGAATCTGCAAATATAAGCCATTATCTGAGTAGAAGAGAGGTCAGAGGTAGCGTCATGCCAGGTGGCGCGCGCTCCCACTCTCATGGTGAGAGGATCACTCCCGCTAAGTACAACCAGACCTTCGATCTCTTCGGGATCGGTTTTTTTGCTACCACATACGTCTCGAGGATAAAATCAGCACTCACTAGTACATCGGCCCTCCCCCCTCCTTGCCCTTCTTCCCCCTCCCCCCATGTCACCGTGTAGACCAAGTCACATTCACCTGCCACCGTGATTCTGTATGGAACTGGAAAAGCGGCGCATCCCAACAAGGGACTGATTAATGCCACAAAATTTATTTTTTATCTTTTAAGGGAGAAACCTTTGCATTTTTTTTGCATGTGGGAATTAAGAATCAGAACATATAAACAAACATTTATGTAAGTGTGCGGGTAGGAATTGAGTTTTCGTTTTACGTAGCTTAGCGCTATACTGTACACGACAACCACTGTTTGTTTTTGACAATTCAGTCAGGGAAAAACATGATACTTTCCCTCCTCCACCCTTCCCCCTCTTCCTCCCCCCACCTCTCCCCTCCCCCGCCACCCTCCCCCTCCGCACCTCTCCCAGCTAAGTACGATAGTACGATAACACCGATGACCTCTCACATGAGCCTCCGTCCGAAAGCAAAAGCTACACGTGAGCTCGTTAAAGACACCGTTAGGGGTAAATTCAGCGAATTGGGGGATTACGAAAGTAGAGGTGCTCAACTATATAACAGTAGAGAAAGAACGACATCAAACCGCGAAAAAAGAGGAATAGGAACCCGAAAATCCCCATTTTCTCTCTCATCCTCTGCGTCTCTGGCCGAAGTGGACTAAAGACAGGTCAGAGTCTGAACCAGCCGGCCGCGATCGTTGTCCCGCCCCTCCACGGCGACTCCTCCTGCCGAATAACCGCATAACGACTGCCGTGCTGCGGGGTCGTCATAAGACCCCTAGCCGCGTTTTTTCAATGCGATTTTCCCTACATACGACCTTTTCTAAAGTAGAAGGTTCGTTTCCAGAGAACATGTACTCCCAGATCTCAGTTCTACCTTACCCCTAATGGTGCCTTTAAGAGGAACCACTCTGGATTGCCAACCCTTACAATGAAATTTTCTCATCATGACAGAGCTCCTTACAAAAAGACCTATTGATATTCAATATCAAACCCCTACAGAAAGGCCTGATGGTTTTCGATATAACGGCACCATGATTTTGATGTCATGGTTTCTCAAATGGATTTTGATTCAATGATTTTTCTTATTTTGAAACGTTTCGGGGATTGTATTATTCCGAATGGAAATGGGTACTTGTTACATCAAAGGCTTACTGAATACTGCCCATTAGCGCCATATTAAGGGGGGGGGGGCATTTTACAGAATTCCAGCATCCATGAATCATTGACGTGTTAAACATGTTAAACGTTGACGATTTATATTTTTTGAATGATAGATGTGTGAACTAACATGTCCCCATATTCGTCATATAAAAAATGTTGCGATAGCAATGAGGGAGGGGGCATCTAATAAAAAATTGCACATCTAGCCATCTCGGATGGATCTTTGAGGGATCAATCTGCACACCCAGGCGTACACTTTCGCCTAAGACTCAGTGGAGGAAAAAAGGGTTCTTCCCCTGTCTAGGCACAGGTAAAAATATGTCCACACTGGAATGTCTCCTTCATTGCGATAGCACCTAAAAATCATTTTTTTTTTTTGAGAAGGGCCATTTCATAAAATTATTCGTCTGGTAGCTTTCGCCCATTTCTCATATACTTTCAACCTATTGACAGTAAAGACAGCCCAAGTAGTCAAATCTGAGTGCATATAGCATAACGAAGTCCCATAGGAAAGCCGTTGTTATGTCGTTGTTTATGTGGGTATACATAGTATAAAAAGCTTAAAGGAACCGGAAGGGGTCCGAAACAAGAGGAGGTGCAAAGAAATGAGCATTTTGTGACGAATACTCAAGAGTGGAAGCGATAACCGGCGAAAAAACCCAGACTCAAAAGCGCGACGTGTGTATTCACATCCCATTCGCATCAACACACTGACTTTCCGAGTTTTCCGCTGTAGGAGACGGGCCGCGGGCCAACGTTAGTTGTAGCACGTGACTCCCAGCGCAATGGTATTAGCATTCATGTAAGTACATCTAGAAATAACATAAGAAAGAACAAAGGAAAATGTAAAAGGAAAGAACAAGTTTATAACAGAGACATCTCCTCTTGGCACCATGTCAAGGCATCAAATTGGCGAGTTTGTGCAATGGCGGCCAGTCAAACTCGTCCACACTACGTCGTTCTACCGTAAGCCGGAATTAAACCCTTCCGGTTTCTTCAAGCAGTTCATTCGTGGCGCGCCATGTACATGCCTTTAATTTAGATATTCGTTAACTTGAATGTGCATTATTCGTGTGATTTTTATTTACTTTTATTATTCGTGCATTATTCGGGTGATGAATTGATTTGCAGCGTGGTCAGTTTAGAACTTATTTTCCGTCGAAGCTCTTGAAATCTCTTGTTCAAGCTTTTGGTAGCCGAACGACGCCACTAGCCTTTGTATTATGCATTTACCGAATATATTATTGAAGGGTAAACAAACGAATGTTTACTTATTTACCGTTCACATTCTATGTACCTGCGTTTTTTGAGACCAACGTTTTAATCACCCTGTACAGTAAATTTGACAAATATACATAACAAGCATAATGTCAACAAAGACCGCTTATTACAACTGACATTATAAAAATCGATACATTCAATTTTTCTTCAAAGTTTTCGCAGCATCGAACCAACCACCGCATCCTCCTCCTCCTCCTCCTCCGCATCCACTATATCTTGTTCTTGTACCTGAATAAATAATGGACTTAATTGTTTGCATATATGAATACTTTGTGATTTGAGAATTAGATCCACGTTAAGGTTTCAACGGAATATTTTGCATAGCTCATACTTTTTTTCTTAAATTTACAAGACATTTTATCTAAGCCAGGAATCGACATAGTAACAGTTTATTTTGTGCTTTTTCCTACATAAGGTCGACGTCGACGTGTTCGAGATTTCAAAAGAGTGGCAAGGCGTGACCCTAGGAGTGGGCCAGATTCTCAAGTGCAATTCGGTACGTTTTGTCGGTGTGAAAATAGCTCACTTCAGAATGTATGCACCACAACGAAACTGTCGAGGGATGGAATGGCTCACTGGTTGCAGTAAGAGTAGGGTGGTTCGCGTAAAATACATTCTGGCCGAAGTGAATCTATCAAAGTACTAAAGTACTAGAATCTAAAGTTATTAAGAGTGAAGAGGGAGAGATAAGAACTCGGAAAATATGCTCTTTGTGTTCGAAGTGGTGAGTGGTAAAGATGCAAGCAAGAAAAAAGTGAGGACTGAGTGAAGTGAAGACATGTTCCCTGAAAACAAACATCTCAGCAGAAGAGATGATCGTGACGAAATTCGCACTGAAAAAGCGTGACTTGGAGCTTTATCACAATGGTGCAACAGTGCAAATCGCGCTGCCACGCATCCGCCAGGGGAGTTACTCGTGGAGCGGGAAAACGTTTGCGGCCGCGGTTAACTCAGCCCATCGCTCGCCTGCATCTAACCCAAAGGCTAGTGATGCAGAGGAGAACGAAAGGCAAATAGTGGAAAGGAGGGTTTTCGAGTTACTATCTCTCAGATTTTTGCCGTTTTGTTCTGTTTCTACCTTCACGCTGCTATGCACCATCGCTTTCACAATCTCTGACTGTTCCATAATCTACCGAATTGACTTTTCTCGGTGTGTTTAAAGTGTAGAAAATGTGGAGAAACTAGCGATGAGAAGCGCGCCTCAGGGTTTTTATAGTGGCTTATTGTTGGCTTGCTTGCGCGCTGGCACGATGTCCGATGGCAGGGTAACTGTGGAGAGCGGTGCATTGTTCACTGCTACCTATTTATCGGTACTTTGACTCTCTCACACCGTTCGTTGTCCACTGTTGCATTACCGAGTACGTCAAATTTTAACATCGAGCAAAATTGCGTGCAATTGTGGTATTCTCAATATGGTGCAAGCAGATTGAGTTTCAGTTGTTGAACAAATATGATGCCAATTTTCTGACCTTTCAACGAGCACCAAGGGGATATGTAACTCTTAAATCCTTCCCTGAGAGAATCGAGGTATCACCCCCCCCCCTCCTCCTTCTCCTCCCCCACCTATTGAGAAATAGATCTCAGTATAACGAAGATGGTACAAGTAATAAAATCCCGAAGAGTATCGCTCACGTTGTGCAGCTACCATCACCAACTGATTCAAGAGTTGCACGAGCTACAACTCGTGTATTCAGAAGGGGTTGGTTGTAAAAAAAGGATCAATAAGGGACGCAGTAAGCGGTGAGTGATGCGCTCTAGTTACTAAAAACGTTGGCTAGTAGGCTAATTGTTACGCTCTGCTTTCTCGAGTGCTCATGCCATGTGGTGCGAATGGCCGCCACACATCACAGATCTAAGCGGCTCCGATCGAAACACGATGTGGTGCGCCACATCCCCCACATGAGTCGACGGAAAGAGAGGGGTTTAAGGCCTCCAGTTTAGATGCAGGCTCTGTTACTATAGAGGGGTTTTAGTTTTGCACAAACTTGATGTAGTCTCAACAGCCACTCTCACATATTATCATCTCGAACACTTCAGTAAAAATATATAAGATTCCAAGAAAATAAAGAAAATAAAGTTAAATATTCCCACCCGCACGCACCTGCGCTTCTCGTCAGACTTCTCATGGTGTTACCATTATTGATAGTTGATCCCATGGCATTCGTCATTCCGTTCACATTCATTCCGGTCATTCCAGCCATTCCATTCATCCCATATCCTCCATACATTCCATATCCACCGTAACCCATGCCTGCGCCCATGGCAGCGTACGGGTTCACGCCTGTGGGAGCGTCTGTATAATAAATGGGAATGGAAAAAATGAGGCGTCGAATGTCATAACTCCATTACGGATTTATTCTTAGAACAAGTTTTGACCTACCGTATCCCATCATACCGTATGGGTTGCCTCCATACATGCCACCCATTCCGCCGAATGGACTCATTCCATATTGTCCCATCATCATGTTGTAGGGATAGCCTGAAATTCAATATTTATCATTTGATTTCGAATAAATAAATATAAACACCTTTACAGTAGGGCTTACCTGTCATGCCGTACATACCGTAACCACCCATTCCCATGTATTGTGCACCGACAACAGATACGTAGATTGTGAGCACTGTGAGAAGAGTCATTTTCGCTGAGTAAACCTTGTCGGCAGTATTACATCCTTTTATAGGTAGCCCACTATTGTCAACATTACATCAATGCAGAATGAATGAACATCGCGCGACGTTCAAGAGCTCACGATCTCCTAGTGACGGCGGGAGCAACCCTAGTCGAACCCCCGCTTACGCACACCGAGATTTCGACGCTTAACGAGGGAACGAACGGGAGTCCTGTGCCACATGGATCTGCTTTGCGGGTTTTTATTCAAAAACATAAATTTCCAAAGGTGATCTCTGAAAAGCTGTGGTTGCGGGATTAGCCAATGCTGAAACAATCCTTCCACTGCTTTCGAGGGTCTGCACACGATTCTTCTGTTTATTGCCTAATAGCTGTTTAGAAGGGATCAAACCTGCATGCGACGTCAATTGAATTTTCGTAATCATAATGGAATTTAGAAGCTGAGGTGATGTGGGTGGCACGGAAGAGAGAAGAGCATCCAGGTGAGTAAGCCACCCTTCAAGTAGGTCTAACATGGTTCGGTCATTTGGACATTTCCAAAATTTTCATAGTCGTAAAGTCCAATACAAGGGGAGCATCCAGTTCAAGGTTTTTCTCAGATGGCGTTCGCAATATTTTCAATCCTTTTTTGCGATTTAATGTCAACTCGATGAAGTACGATGTTTTCAAAGAACAACTGAAAAATTCATGTAATTTTAGACTTCAGAAGCCAGTTTGTTGTTATCGCCTCCTCGTTTCTAGAGGCATTTCATTTGTGTATGTGTTTTACCTGCTGAGAGCAACATAATACATATATGGGTAACAAAGAAACACATTTTTCCATGCACAATTCCCTTAAAGGGACACCACGCGATAATCAAAGGGGTTCTTACCTTCTCAGGGCAGGTAGACACTTGGATGGTTGTGAAGTTTGCACCCTTTTCGCGTCGCCACGGCTTACCCCCGCCGCGTACGGCCTGGTCGACCCGAGCCGAGCTAAGCCCACCAAGCCGAATCACACCCGGCATAGACGAGAGAAAAAGTTGCGATAAGACAAGATAGTAGCGATATCAAAAGCCAAAGTAGCTTCAACAGGGTAGAACAGGTGATATCGTAGCATTTTGCGCGATATCATCGAGGAAAAGCTCTTCTATAATACAATCTCCAATACTCGTACGAGCACTGAGGGCAGGGAGCTTTATTTTATGGTGACTGTGAGGAGTTCTGATTCATTTTTCTTCACTGGTGGGTGAAACAGGGCTCTACATCCTGTGACACGCGCGATAGCTCTCACTATTTTTCGCGAGGTGTGCCTTTAAGGGCATATTCCAGGATTACTGGGATATCACTTCTCCTGCCGTGGATGGATAGTTCGACCCAAGCCACGTAGGCTGTACCTTTACCGAGGCGTGGGTGTCAGTTCCTGGAGCCTGCGGAGCTAAAGAATCGATCTTATTGATAAATCCAGACATTCGCGCGGCGCGTGTCGTGCGCAGCCTCTCTGGCTTACTGCCACCAGTGGCCGTAGTCCAGCGCGCGCGCTTCCAATGCCGTTGTTTGAATTGCTATGTGACAAGCCGCTGCCATTGACACTATTCACTGGCTGTTACATTCATTACTGTGACGAATTTGGTTTGGGGTGAAGAAAGAGAAGAGAGATGCGAAGTGGAAGAATCGTTCCCCACTTCGCAAATCCCTTCTTGCAAATAGGAAGTGTTCCATCCATCTCGAAGCTCCTTTCTACTCCCTTATCATAAGTTGAAACTCACGTCCAACCACAGTAGAACTTGTATATTTCGTAAAGGGGTAAAGGTGTGAACTCCAACCCGAGACTTTAATTTACCCCTTTATCTAAGCCACAATTGATGAAGATAGGGTTCCTCTTCCAGATAAGGCTTAGGCAAAAGCCTAGGCAAAAATAGCGCCAACGGCCGAGCGCCCCTTCACCCCAACTACATCAGCACCAATGTTTGTCGTACATGAATGTCAAATAACACCGCTCGAAACTTTGGCGTTTCTCAACTCTAAGGAGATACAGCGCGCTAGGGCGCCAAAGAAGGTGCGCGCGCGATACGCGCCGCGCGAATGTCTGGATTTATCCTTGCGATCCTAAAGAATCTAGCGCAACAGCTCGGCCCCGCCCACCCCAGCCGGGGGTATATTGCAGGTGTTCCGGTGCTTAGTGTGGGGTCAGGTCACTCAGTAGTAGGTTTATTTCACGAGACGATTGGTTTACTGCCAGTTTGAAGTTCTTGGCTACCTATGTCAAAGACAAGAGTCGAAGAGTAAAGGCAGACCCCCGGCTGGGGTGGGCGGGGCCGAGCTGTTGCGCTAGATCTGTAAGCTCAAAAGGGTTTGGGCTTGCATACGGTAATCTGATCGATCAATGTGAATGTTATTGTTTCAGCCGATGAGAGGCGGCGCGCCGAAGACGCGAGGAGAAGGGACGAGGACGGACCGGGAGGACGGCGGCGAGGAACACGACTATCGGCTACCCGTGTTCTGACGGGTCTTCGCTGCTCATACATTAATTCCAATAAATCTGTATTCTCGTCGCTGTCGTCACATGAAGATCCACCTCGGTTATTACTGGTAGCAGCGAGTGGAGCAGCAGCCGGCGGAACACAGGTAAGTCATTTTTCGCTGCCCCGCAGTTGGGCATGAACAGATCTGATCAATCTTTTTTTGTCCTTCTGTTTCTCCGGCCGTTCCTTCCCCCTCTTTCGAGCTTTCTAGACTTTAGTTCTCAGGGTAACCCTATTTGCATAGTTTTGCTACAGTCTGTACGTGTGCATGCAATTTCGTTCAATGACTTGGAGGTAGTATCACCCGGGTGACTTGTAAAGTCAAAGACAGATATCAAATGTGTGATTTTGAGATACGTCGTTCTGAGGGTCCCAGGCCTGGGCCGTTAAATTGGCGATTTTCAGTGGTGAGGACGTTTCACAGTCGAGATAGAGATAATAATTGAGTACTCAAACGTGTGAATAGAGTCGGTATTCCTTTATTTTTTTTTCTTTCTTTTCGGTTTTTCGCTCGCGTGCGCAAGATTTCGGTAATCATTGACCGGCAGATTCAAAGTCGCATTGCTTCTCTGTTTCTTTCCTTTTTGGGGTCTTTCCTCCTCGGCTTTCTCCAGGGGCATTTCGCCTGGAGCTAAACGGCTGGTGAGCGCAAGCGCCATTCTTTCCGTTTCGGATTTATTCCGTATGTGTTTTTCCTTATGGTTGCTTTCAACGGTTAAAACCATTTTTTTTTTTCGTTTACCTGAATCCCTCTCAGACTCAGAAGGGTTTTCTTGCATAAATACTCAAAATTCATCATGCCTCACGTTTATTCCTTTGAATTAACCGTTACAGCGATTAGCTTGCGAAGCTAGTAACCGATTTGTCGATTTTCCGCTTGCCTTTTATTTCCTCTTTTTTCCACCTCCATTCGCGAGTTCGTTCCTTTTTTCACCAACTTTTGGCTTATCTGTCTCAACAGATGACTACAATCACGACTCTTCGAGGATTTCTTTTCCATTACTTCAATTCATTTCCAAGTCCAAGGGCTGCGAGTTGCGCAATCACTGCATTGAGCACGATGGCTCGTTGTTTATGTCGGTGGGTAATACGGTATGCGACCTCGCAACAAAGGCACGCGAGTCAGCGGCTCGCGGCTGCCGATCAAGCCTCCGACAAGCGATGTTTTTGTTCGCAACTCTAGCGAGGGAATAGCGGCTGAGGAATGCATTGCGGAAGCCGGGGACTTTATTTTGAATTTTATCTAGCGTTAATCATATTTTGCTTACCCTCAAGCGCACAAACATAAGCTTGGGAAAATAGGGGATGCATTAGCATCGCTCTTTGATGTATTTTTATTTTGCTGCCTCATCTTTGTTTTGCTTTGCATTCCTTGGTGCGCGACAGCATCTATGTTCGCCCACGCAGCTGGGATCCGCGAAACATATATAACCCACACCGGCCTCGCGTCCCTCATTCATCCGTCTTACGGATCACTGTATCGCTACTGTGCTACTGACGTTCTATTCACTGCTTCGATTCCGTCGCTATGGCACCGCCGGTTACTAGGTCTCGCGCCAAGGCTACGGAACCGTGGGTCGAAGGTACCCAGCACCAGATAGATCAAATGAAAGATGAGGTTAAGGCAGAGGAGCAGGCTGTAATGCCTGACCCGCCAGCTGCTATCACCGTCCCACTGACTTCTGCCCTGTCCGACCTGGAGGACCTGTCAGCGGTTCTTGGGAAGGACGCTCGCCAACTCCGAGACGCAACTGTGGAAGCGGTGTCCAATGTTTGGAGGGATTCCCACCAGACCTCCTCGCAACTTGCCCAAACCATTAGCGAGAGCAATGCTAACCTGCTCTCGGGCCTCAACCAGTCGTTCGGAGTGGTTGACGACCATATCAAGGCGATTCCCACAGTGGCATCCCTATCCCTGGACAGCTCTCACACAAAGATCGCTCCCTTCTCGGGGTCCGGGGACGCCACTCAGTTCTCCGTGTGGGTACGCAGGCTGCAGGATATCATGCGTCTGCATCCTATGGAGATGAGTTCGGAGCAGAAGGCTAACTTTTTAGTGGCCCACCTAGACGGGATCGCACGGGAAAAAGTCGACGAACTTGCCGACGAAGATCGGAGATCGTACGAATCCATCATTGCGCATTTACGGAGCTGTTTCGAAGGCCCCCACCAGCGCCAACTTGCAAGGGAAGCTCTGGCGACCTGCCGTCAAGAGCACCTAGAACCGTCACCACTATTCGCGAATAGGCTTTTGAACTTGGTCAAAGCGGCTACCGCCGGGCAGGACCCCTCCGTCCAGAAGGATCGGGCCTTGGAAGAGTTTTTGGCCCGCCTAAGACCTAACATAAGATATTTCGTTAAGTTGGACAACCCCACCACTTTCGAGCAGGCCGTCAATAGGGCACAGGCAGTGGAACATTTGCTAGCCGAGGCTACCGCGGACCGCCTCATCAATCCGGCAGGAGCTTCGTCGGGAGTGTCAGCTCTAGGCGTTCCGCGTCAGGTGAGATTCACATCCTCTCCGCCACCTCACAGAAACTCTTCTGATTCTTTCAGGCGCAGAGAACCTGTCCGTCAGGGATCTCGCAGAGCATCCACTCGGTCGCCATCCAATTTTCGGCCACGGTCGACGACATGCTTCAACTGCGGCGGTACTGGTCACTTGGCTCGACAGTGCCCCTCTCAACCGCCGTCAGTCAGCCCAAGACCGGCAGGTACGCGTTTCCATGGTCGCACTAACGCTTCTACTAACACTTCTCAGCTTCGTACGAGAGCCCTTCCTTCTACCTCATCACGGTTACGTCACGATCTTGATGACGCCCGCAGCCAAATTGCCGCTCTTTCCATCTCTTTGCGCGAGAAACAAGAAGCGCTAGACAACTCAAGTGCCAGAGTGGCAGCCCTAGTGGAACGTAATAACGAACTCTCTCGCTCAACTTTTGCCGGTGCGCCGGCAGCTCGCTCGGCTTCTAACCGAAGCCCCGTAGGCCTCAATTTGCTTACGCTCTGTCTGGTCATACTCATCGCCTCTCCAGTGGCATTGTCCCAACCGGCGTGGCTCTGCCCGCATGATGCGGACGATCATCTTATTCGCATTCCCTTCTCGTATAACTGCTCCCGTCTTATTCCTGACGTTTCGACTCCCCCTCGTAACATGTCTATCCATCTCTTTAGGCCTAATAGCAAGAGGTACGACACGCCCGCATCCCTTTGTCGTGTCGTCGAACAAATTACTCATTACTGGGTTAACTTCTTTGGGGCCCGATTCCAAAACTACACCGAGAACTTCAAGACCGTGTCCGTTGAGCACTGTAAGCTTATGGTGCAACATGGTCGTTGCGAGCACGGCACACTTGCTAGGGAGGGGAGCATCTCGAGAACCTCCAACAGTATTTCAATACAATGGCCCACAGCTCCCTTTGGCTGCTGTGTTACCCACTCAGTCACCGTCCGTAACTGTTTTCTCCTTGCCACGAAGCTTCACATCCGGCACGGAGCCGCTTTCCCTGATTCGAGCGTTGGGGACACGCGCCATTGCCGATACGAAGACGGTTCGTGCGTATTGCGGGACGGGTCCGTCCTGTTGTGGGTGCCCGAGCACGAGCAGTCGTGCCAGTTCTTGGCCGTCTCTAAACTCAAGGGCCATCTCATCGGTCACGTGTGGCTTAGCGAGTCGAAGGAGTTCGCCCTCTCTTGGGATCCTAATGGGACACCGGTCAGGGACTGCGATCACACGCTGACGATCACCGACCAGGGATATGCGATAGCGTCAATACTCCGCTCCCCTAGAGCAGCGCCGCCTGTGGGCATTGTCACCTCCAACCAGCTCGCAGCGCAGCTACTGGCGGTAGAAGATGCGGTGCAGGGTGCGGCCACGGCCCTATTTCAGCAGGCCCTGACATCCTTGTGTGATAGGAGCAATCTTCTGGCCGCTTCGCTGCATCCCGCACTACTCGCTGACCCTACCCATGTGATGCGCCGACTTCTCCGTCGTAACGACGTGGCCGCCACTTACCGTGGCAACGGCGTAGTTCAAGTTCATCGCTGCATGCCAGTGCCGCGGTCTCACTACGACCTACGCCCGTTTAACGCATCTTGCTTTGCCAAGCCCCAGGTCGTTGTTTCGCTCCCCAGCAGTGTCCGCTCTCTCTTCTTCCTCGACGTAAACTCTTTTGTGCTATCCACCTCGGCTGAGCGGGTCGCCTGCTCACCCGAGTTAGCTTTCTTCGTTCCTTTTGCAAACGGCACGGTCAAGTTCAACCCTATTTCGGGATCTACAAGTATCCCACCGATAACTGAGCTCTCCTCCTCGGAGCTTTCCCATGGAGTCGTCTCTCACATCCCATCCCCAGCACTCACCATCTTCCACAACCTGGTCCTGACCAATCTCAGCGAGCTCATCTCGGACCAGCAACTCACAGAGATGTGGCAAACACGCCAATATGAACAGTTACTCACGCATCTTGGCTCGCAGAGTCATGAACAGATCTCTCATGCGACAGCTTCTGCGGCACCGTACCGCGCTTCACTTTGGGAATTCTTTCCGTTTTCCCCTTTTGATCTCTGGGTCACTGTTTGCTGTTGTTACGCTACCTTTCTCATCGTCAGGACACTTGTTAAGCTTTACATAAAACTCAACTACCCTCAGTTACTGGATGATCCTCAGGTGATGGAGCGCCTTCGTTCGTGGGCTTTTCGCCGACCGGCGCTTCCGCCTCCGGCTACGCCCTCGGTTGCACCACAACTTCCCTTGGTTTCACCCCCTCCTTGTTCGCCGCGCGGCATTCAGGTTACTCGCGTCGAACTAGACGCCTCTACGTCTTGGCCACCGAAAGTCTCAGCAAGTCCGGTGGTTATCAACTCATTGGATCTTACCCAACACTGTTTCATTGCCCAGGTTCCGATCACCGTGAATACCATTCGCATGCTGGCCCTCATCGACACCGGAGCCGCTATCACGCTGACAAGTAAGGGGATGGCTCCGTTGTTGGGCATTTTCACGCTTCAACCTAGCCCCATACCCTGTGCGATCGGTATTTCGGGCGCGCCAGTCACGTTGTTGGGCTACGCGCACGGAACCGTACAGATAGGTGGCTATACCATCACTCACCCGATCCACTTCACGGACACGTCTTCCATACCCAGTTCCGTCCAAACGTATAATATTATTCTTGGGAATGACATCTTGCAGCGCTTGCCGGGCTGGAGCATCGACTACGCCAATAGGACGCTTGCAATAGGCGGCAGCCGCATCGCCATCATGGCCCTCACGCCGGAACCGCAGGGGGATGTTTCGGAGGATCTTCCCGTGCGCGTCTCTCAAACGACCGTCCTTGAACCAGGTTCGGAAACCCTCGTTCCCTGCATGACCGCCAGCTCCACCTCCACACCGCTTATGCTTATGTCACAGAGGATAGACTTGGCGGAGCGATCGTTGTTGGTCTCGCCGTCCGTCATGAATGCGGGAAGGTGCTACGTTTTGGTGGCCAACCCTACATCTAGAAAGCAGGTTCTTTACAAGGACCAGGCCATTGCGTCCGCTGTGCCATTATCTGACGCCGGCGATGGGACGTTGGCCTGTCGCGAACATGATTTTGCCTACCTACCAACGGTGGACGCCGCCGCTGTCAGGCCTGATTCGGCACTGCCCACCGCCCAGACCCCTTCCTTTGACCTGTCACGGGCCTCGGTCGACGATACCGAGAAGCAGATCCTCGTCGACCTGTTTGAGGAATATCGGGACCGCTTTTCCTTCTCCGCCTACGACCTTGGTTCTTACCAACATACCCAAATAAATATTAAAACCACGACTGAGATACCGCCAATGAAATTTCGTCCACCCCGTATTCCAGTCAAGTTCCAGAAGGAACTGGACGACCATATTAATCGGTTGCTGAAGGCGGGGCGCATCACAGAAAGCGACACCCCTTGGGTCCACAACACCGTACTAGTGAAGAAAAAAGACGGGTCCTTACGGGTCTGCTTGGACTTCCGTCCTCTCAACGATATCACCATACCCGACCACTTTCCACTTCCTCGAATTGAGGATATTCTCGCAAAGATCGCAGGGAACCGCTTTTACACCACATTAGATCTCGCATCCGGGTACATGCAGCTTCTGCTATCCCCGGATAGCCAGTATAAATGCGGTTGGGCCACTCACCGCGGTATATATCAGTTTACGTATCTTCCGTTCGGCCTGAAAAACGCAGGGGCATACTTCTGTCGTGTCATGGCACGTGTGCTGGGCGGATTAGAAGAGAACTGCTTAGCATATATCGACGACGTAGTCATATTCAACAAATCTTTCCAAGAACATGTTTTATCGCTGCGCAAAGTATTCGAACGCTTCCGGAAGTTTAACCTGAAGATATCACATAAGAAATTCACCGAAATAGCCCGCTCGCAGGTGACGTTTTTGGGCCACGTTATATCTGAAAAATCCTATTCCCCCGCGGAACGTAACGTCAACGCGATCAGGGATTTCCCCACGCCAACCTCGGTAAAGGAGGTCAAGGGCTTTATAGGCATGGCCAACTTCTTCCGCCGTTTCATCCCCAATTTCGCAATGATCGTAGCCCCATTATATGAACTTACCAAAGAGAAGTCCAAATTCATCTGGGGTCCAGCGCAGCAGGAAGCTTTTGCTGAGCTCAAACGACTCCTGACCTCCGCCCCATGCTTGGCGTTTCCTCAGGACAAAGACTTTATTCTTCACACCGACGGTAGCCAAATAGGAGTAGGTGCTGCTCTCTTTCAGGAAACATCCTCTGGCGACAAGTCACTGGCTGCTGTCGGCTACTTCAGTAAAACCCTATCAGATTCGCAACGGAAGTGGAGCACCGTCCACATCGAGCTGTTTGCAATGGTGAGTGCGTTACGGTTTTTCAAACCAATTATATATGGGAACCTAACGCGTATATTCTCGGACCATCAACCCCTAACGCACCTTCTGAAGCATAATAAAACCCACGACAACATTGCGCGTTGGGTGGTTGAACTACAAAGCTACAACATAACTATTCAATACCTCAAAGGCTCTACTAATGTGGTAGCCGATTGCCTTTCCCGGGCGGGCAACACGAACGTCCGCTTTCAGGACGGGACGCGAGAAACGGAGGATATCATTGACTTCCCATACTGCCTTTCTGCCTCGGCACCGTACGCTTCTCCTCCGCCACCACTCGACCCCACCGGGTCTCGTCCCCAAGCTATAACACCGTATGATGTATTGGTCGAGCAGCAATCTGACCCCCTCTGTTCAGCCCTTGTAACGTTCCTGCAGACCCAAGAGTTCCCATCGTCAGTCGAGGAGGCAGACAAGCCCAAATGGCTCGCGCTCGCCCAACACTGCGTCATTAAGCGGAATGGTTGCCTATACCACCAACAACGCGATCGAACGACCTGCAAACAGACCGACCGCCTAGTGTTACCGGAGAAGTTGCGCGAACCGGTGTTCCTGGCTTTCCACTCCAGCCCGTCAGCAGGGGGACATTTTCACTGGCGCAAGACCCTAGCCAAAATCGGTAGGAAGTACTATTGGCCTCATATGGCAGAGCATATCTTCCAGCTAGTCACTACATGCGACGCCTGCCAGCGTAAGCGAGCCGCAGCTGCCAACCGCGAGCCCCTCATCCCAGTCATCAGCAATGCAATCTTCGACAAAGTATATCTCGACCTTACGGGACCCTTACAGAGGACAGACCACGGCAATAAGTACATACTCGTCATGATTGACCATTTCTCGAAATACGTCGTCGCTACTCCGTTGCGCGACTGCACAGCAATATCAGTAGCACACGCGATCATGAGTGAATGCATTCTCAAGTATGGGGTCATGACCCAACTAGTATCTGACAATGCTTCCTATCTCAAAGGTGAGCTCCTGACAGAGCTCGGCAAAATGCTTCGAGTAGATCGTTATTATTGCACACCATATCACCATGAGGGCAATGGAGCCTGCGAAAGGGTGTTCGCCACCTTCCACGCCATTCTCCGCACATATATTGACGAGAACCAGCGTAACTGGGACACGTTTGTAGCCGCCTGCGCTTTCATGTACAACACAAGCGTTCATTCCAGCACAAACGAGACCCCCTTCTTTATGATGTTCGGGCGCGACCCCATCTTTAACATCGACCTCATCATTAGGCACGGGGTAGAACGTCATGTCCCGGCAGATACGGACATCGGTATCTACACCGAAGGTCTCCTTCGATCCCTCCATTCAGCATGGCAGGCCGCCTTCCAGTATAATCAAAAGCAACGCGAGGCGTTCAAGCGACAATATGACACCACCCACCTCGCCCCTCTTAGTATCCGCCCGGGAGAGCGCGTCTATCTCCGCGATATGACTCCAAAAGTCGGTCTCTCGCAAAAGCTCTGCAACCCGTGGCTGGGCCAGTTCCGCGTAGTCGAAGTCGACCATCCTCACTTGACAATTGTCAGCATTACCTCACCCCAATCGACACCCAGGAGGGTACACATGAACCAGGTCAAAAAGTGCAAAGAACTCTCGGGGCCTGTTTTTACTTCCCCGTGGCTGCCGCAGCCTGAACAAGAGGCTCTGGTAGTCACCCAAGCTTCACCAAAGACACTGGTCGGCTATGAGCACGGCCACAAAGCGGGCCCTGCTGTCGAGCCGCCACCAAAGCCTCCTACCCACTCATACAACACTCGTTTCAGGGCTCGTTGCGGAACGATGTGACACCACTTCGCCTTCCACACTACGCGTCTCTTTACTTCAACTTGTTTCCGTCTACGCCTACGTTTCCGTTACTTTATAGAAGCTACAACGTTTTCTCGTATCGCTCATGTTCTTTATAATCTACGATTATCGCTTCGCTCCCTTCTCCTACGGCTTAGTCGTCCGCCGGATTCTTATTCCGCCCTTGATGTTCTGACAATGTCGCGGATCGGGCACTCGTTGCGCGTCTCGATCCATTTCGTGGCCGCGGTTCTATACTTATACTACGTATTGCAGATTATCTTGGGGAAACACCCGCGTTTTCAACGCTCATGAGTGCGCAAACGCCCGGGGACGAGCTTACCATCCCAGGCCACGCAGTGGCAACAGCAGATTCTTCTACTACGCAACGAACGAGTGAGCATTCCGTTTCCGAGTCATCTGGCCACGAAGTGGCAGCAACAGATCACACCAGTACACATGCATCAGACGTCGAGATGACCACCGCGTCAGACAAGAGCACCCGCGGTGAGCTCAGCTCGGATGAACTTTTAGCCACGGACGCCGAAATGCGTTCACTCGCCGATACTGATTACGACAGAGGCTCGTCGGTACTTCCTTCATCTGAGGCCGCATCAAGTGTCAGCGACCAGTCAACCACGTCCGCGCCACAGGCACCATCCCGTTCCGTCCCCTCGCCCATGGAGACGGAAGGATCACCTCCTCCGCGCTTCCGCGCTGGAGGATTTGGAGAGCCATCCAGCACGGCGGACCCGCCGCTGGGAACTGCTTCTGCTCCTTCTCATCCCTTCACATCAGGTTCACTTTCACGTTTCCGCTATTCATTTGTGACACATTTGGACTGCCCTATGTACGTTCTGCTTTAGGCTTTGTGGAACCCCCACGCGGAGCGGCTTCTCGTCCGCCCGCTCTCCGAGGAGCCAGTGGCACGCGAGGACGTAACCCGTTTCCACCTCGCCGCGGCTCTTCCAACACACGCGGCGCCCGCTCGCGTCCTCCTCGCGGGAGTCGATCTCAGCAATCAGCCGTCGTAGCAACGGAGCAACAGAAACAGCAGGATATTAAGAAAGATCTCCCGGAGCGAACTCCACCAGACTTCTGGCACTACCTCATAGATCGCCACCCGTGGGCTCAATATGTGAAACCTCGGCAACTCCGACTGCACGAGCTAGCCGCACAACAAGTCACTAATGACTTTTCGGACCAAGTATATCGTCATGTACCTAAACCGGGGTATCTCTCACTGAAGTTCGCCCGTTCACTTTTCCCGCAGGTACATTTTCGTTTCTCCTTGTTTTTCGGACAGCATACCTTACTTTTGTCTTATCAATCAGACATCGGTCTCGCCATCCGAACAATATTATCCTTGTTTAGGTTACTCCACCGGACGGACTCGTGACGGCAACCATCCCATTCCTAGAACTGCCCTCCCTCGAGGACGCCGTTGTATTCCGCAGTAATACAGCAAACATCATACAGCAAGCGCTGGACGGAACGCTGCAGCCCGCCCCCCAGCCTCCGGCGGGCTCACAGGCACCCAAAGGGGAGTGGTCATCCAGGCTGGCGCCTAGCTACCTCAGAGGAACACGGCCAGTCCTGTACCAGGTGGTCGCTATTCGGTCGAATGCGCTCGTCTTAGAAGCGAAGGACTTTTTCGTCTTCATGCCCGACCGACTCGAACTCCACTGTGTACTACTCGACAAGTTCGCTCTTAATGTCGCGAACGACACATATGGGTACGACAGGCCGTTAGTATCGATAAAAGATTTCGTATGGGTATACGACCTCATGCCCGTCGCCGCGTCTTTAACATCTCCAGCCACGGATCTTGAAAGGGCACGCATTCCCCGGACGGCCGCGCTAGAAGCTAATTCCACTTTCTTCTTTCGCGTAGCCCGGTTCGCTTTCGTCACACCCTTCAAGTGGACCGAACCTCGCTACGGTATGGTGCTGTCGGTCACCCGCCGCGGCGACCACTTCGTCAACAACTTTCGCATGGCCATCGAAGGAACACCAGAAGCCGTAACCGTCACCCGTACGCTCTGCAGATTCGACTGGCCAGACATCAGCGAATATGAGATCCTTCGGGCACTGTGCCGCAAGAACAATTCCTGCGCTGTCCGGTTCTCGGAACCCCCGGCGTCCGTGCAGGCTCGGGACACTCTCTGTCATATGGTGCGAAACTTTTTGCCGGCGAATCCGGGAGAAGCCATCACTCCGATGGACGTCTACAAGCTCAGCGCTGAGGAAAAGCAGTGGTTCGCGGATCGACTTCTCAACTTCGATAGTTTTCCTGCAGACCGCCAGAGCGCCACAGCGAGGATGGGGCAGATTTTCAATGTTGCTTCTTCCGCGCTGGCCGCCTACCTGTCAATGGATGATGACAAGGAGACTCACCGCGTAACCGCAACGATCCCTAGTCTCAGCGCCTACCCGCTCCGCATGGAGTTCACATTGTCAAACATGAATACGGAAGCGGGGTGGACTCGGCACCGACCGGTGGGTGTCTGGATCACGGGCGCCTTTTCCTTTGTGCGTCTGTCCGTCGAGCTCGTCCACCAGCTCCAGCAGTCACGCCAGCTCCGCGTGACGCTTCGGGCCTACCCGTGGTCACACAAGCCCCTCCTTCGCCACGTCAACAGAGTGGGCCGCATCGCCGACAATTCTGCATTCCTGGAGATCTGCGTTAAGCTGGGACACCTGCCTTCCAACGCGATTCCTGCATACGAAGCGGTGACTCACATGAAGCTGTTTACCGATATCCCCGTCGGAAGTACAGCGTATAAGATCATGGACGCTGTCTACGGAATCCAGCCTTTGGGATGCCTCGAGCAGCACCAACGGAACGCGTGGCCGATTCGATTCATCGTAGATGAAACTCCCATATCTCTCAACGGCAGAGCGATTGCTCTAACAGAGGACCAACGTCAGGCAATGACAATAGGCATCGCCGAGTTCCCCGTCGTAGGCATACAGGCCGCATTCGGTACCGGTAAGACGGTGGTAGGGGCGTGCATAGCAACCCATAAAGCTTCGTCGGGAGGCCGATCCGTCATCGTCTCCGCAACAACAAACGCGGCCGTTGCACAGTTTACGGAAACCATATTGGCCCTGGACGCTTTTGCCCATCTACGGGTGTACCGCTACGTGGCCGAAACAGTGGTATTCGACGACACTGTACCAGCAACACGCGTCGACCTGCATGAAGTTCTCAAGACCCTGGCCGATCGGAACGACTTATCTGACGAACAACTCGAGATGTGCCAGCGCTTTCGAACCGGCCGCATCCGTTACGAAACCTTCATGCGCAATCGTGAGGACTCCATGAATCTAACGGATCAGGAGAGAGAGGAGCTCATCTTAGCGGAAACCGACGTCTCTGACCTGATCGACAAAGTGATGTCAATCTTGTTCGAAGTTGCGCCGCCGCAGATTATTGCCATCACCACCTCCTCTCTGCTCAACGCAACCGGCAAGAATGGCATTTTCGCCGGCTTTTTGAACAACTTTTCCATCCTCATCTGCGACGAAGCATCGCAAATTCCAGAACCAGTTTTCGCAGCTTTGATGACCCGTCTTCCCAAGGCGAGGCATATCTATATAGGCGACATTCACCAACTGGAGCCCTATGCTCGCTGTTCCCGACAGTCCAATCCGGTCAAATTCGGAGCACGCAGCACGATGGACGTGTTAGCTAGAGCCCGTGCAGTCCCCATGGCCCCTCTCGTCACCACCTTCAGGGCCCATCCCAACCTCAATGGACTGCCAAACCACTTGGCCTACAGCGGAACGCTTCGGAGCGGAACCCCCGGCGATCAGCGCCGCCTCCTGTTGAACATCATGCGCTTCCCAAGCGAGGAGCTTCCATTCCTATTTCTGGACGTCGCTGGGACCTCGCAGAAGGCGCAGAGTCACTCTCACTATAACGACGCCGAAGCCGAGGTGTGCATGACCATGGTGTCACGCCTAATGGGACGTGGAATCCCAGCCACCAGTATTTGCATAATAACCTTCTATAAGGAGCAGCACCGCCGGCTCGTCGAGTTTTCACAAGCCGCTGGAGTCGACCTCTCCACGGTGGACGCCATACAGGGACGAGAGAAGGATGTCGTCTTACTCCTCACTACTAAGACGAACTTCGACCCCAATGCGTCGGAATTCCTAGACGACCCGCGACGCATGAACGTGGCGCTCACGCGTTGCCGACACGGGCAGTTCGTTCTGGGGCACCAGCAATCCCTGCTCTCGATTCCGTATTGGAACTCCGTGATAACATGGGCACGGGCACACAACGCCGTCATACCCGCCAGGTCTCTAAGGGAGTTCCTCCCCCCGCAGTGACGTAGGTCTTTTCTCTCCTCTCTTTTCATTTTCTTTGAGTGATCATTTTTATTATTTCTTAGTATTACAATTTTTCTTAGTATTACATTTTGGGAACCTTCTTACCCCCCATTTCGCACACTTTTAAGATAAAAAGGGGAGGTGTAAGCTCAAAAGGGTTTGGGCTTGCATACGGTAATCTGATCGATCAATGTGAATGTTATTGTTTCAGCCGATGAGAGGCGGCGCGCCGAAGACGCGAGGAGAAGGGACGAGGACGGACCGGGAGGACGGCGGCGAGGAACACGACTATCGGCTACCCGTGTTCTGACGGGTCTTCGCTGCTCATACATTAATTCCAATAAATCTGTATTCTCGTCGCTGTCGTCACATGAAGATCCACCTCGGTTATTACTGATCTTTAGCTCTGCACGCTCCAGGAACTGACATCCACGCCTCGGTAAAGGTATGGCCTACGTGGCTTGGGACGAACTATCCATACGCGGCAGGAGATGTGATATCCCAGTAATCCTGGAATATGCCTTTAAGTTGTACGCGACCGGTCATCTGCGTTTGCTGGGGCAAAAGACGAATCCATCCATCCCACTCCACTCGATACATTAACGGTTCCAGCGCCTGAAACAAAAACACTACTGCTCACTCGTGCTCACTCATTTCTCGGTCACCGAGCATTGCGAGAAATCCATGTCTATTCGACCTGATCTGGACCAGAATTTTCAACTTTTCATAGGTTTTTCATCCAAAAGCATTGCCTGGATCTCTATTACGGGATTCCTAGGTAGCGTGCATTGCATAAAGTTGTTCTTTTGTACCCTCTCATAAACGTGTTTGTAATTTCTTCATTTTTATTTACTTATCATGCGCTCAAGGCGCACTATCAGTAAGAGGAACAGCAAGTGCTAGCATAGTTAAAATTTAATGAAACATTCATTTGATCGTGAACGAAGAAAAAGCTCGCTTTCGCAGAGATGGCCTCCGAAACAATCATCATATAATCATTTATCACATGCATCAACGAAATAACGATAAAAACACAAAATGTACACAAAAAATCAAATGTTATATACTTTGAAAAGACTTCTTTGCCGATAATATCCGTGAATCTTTGCTATCACATCGGGTATACGTGGTAATCACCGAATGACATCGCCTAAGTGCAGTTGTATTATAAAATGGCACAGGTGATGAGTCCTCACTGAGGACCGAACGCTTACTTTTCTTCGCTAATGCCTCCGCACCTGGCTCGTAGAATGACGAGTAATTTTTGACGAAAATTCTCCGAACTGAGGCAGAATACGACGAAATTTAAGCATTTACCAAAAATAACCAGAAAGCTTGTAGTCACTTCTAAATCGTACCTGAAAAAGAAACTGTATCGAGATCAGTACGTGACAAACATTGCAAAAATGTGAAAATCAAAGAATGGAATAGTTCCTACTAATCCAGTCATTCAAAGTGGACCGTGGAACTATTCTCTTTCACTGTCGTAGAGGTCAGAAGCCTATTTGACCTAAGCGATTCTTTGTATTAGCCAGACAATCTAGAAGACTAGCTTATACGCGGTACAGTGCCGTCATATCGCATCTACAGTAATTTCGGACTAGAAATCGTAATATTAATGGAATTGCAAACATCACCCTCTACCACTACCACACTCCACTCTCTTTTTCCACTTTTTACACTACCTATCACAAGTCCTTACAGAGCTGTGACTTTAGAACCCTCTGAAAGGCTCATCGAGATTTCCTAAGGAGAGGAATGATGAGCTCTGCGCGCGAACATCCGCGAGTGGGAACTTTACAGCTCGTCAAGGCTGATTCGCGGAGCATAATCCCATCTTCCGCGGGCTTCACAGCATCGGCTTCTACCTAGGTTATGACGTGGAACCGCTGAGAATACATGCCAATTCGACGACACGAGTCACTGTAGGTGAGCCATAGTGGCAATGTACCGCGTATAATCCTGTGCTCTGTGGCGATCTTCTTGACCCCTAAGATGACTAATAGCCAATTGTTCGTCCACAAAGTTGTGGGAAACCCGGACTATCCCTGGTGGTATTCATTTCTAGTGATATGATGCCCCCTACGGTCCTATAGAACTCTGCGAGAGGTAATCTAATGAACGAAAAACTTCACTCACCAACCGTCTACAAATTGCCAATCAGTCCACATGAATCGCCACAAAAGAACGACAGCTGATGGAGCCTGGAAATGTTGTTACAGGCTCGTGCAAATACTCTGCAATGCTATTAAAACTCTCCAACAATCTCTAAAGCTAATGGCTCTCTGAAACAACCCTAGTAAAAAAGAATTGTTTCGAGGATTTTTGCTGAGATCCGCTTTTACTTTCTTCTTCTCCCAAAAGCCATTCTGTTAAAGGAATAGTGCACGAGTTTCTCTGTCACCCTCAAAAGCCATTTGAAAATTCACCACTTATTTTTGAACTGATTATAATTACCAGGACACCTGATAATAGTGTGCTCAGAAACAAAACGATCTGAATACTCAATATTCAATATAATTTCAGAAATTACCTGAGTAATCGTGAAAGAGGTTACAACAGCGCAAACGGTGACTGCCACTCGATGCTCCATTTTTTGTTGAATGAGCTGAAATGAATAACGGGTCTGGTTTTACTGGGTAAAGAGGACGTGGCGCTCCAACTCCTTCGCTTTATGTTTGGGGAACCTTTACTCTTAGGACTCTCCGTCCAAATTCAACAAGTAGGGTACCTGATCACTGTGTCGTCGAAAAAGTGTACCAACAAAGGGCAGCTTTGCTTGACCTTCTCGTTGCATACGTCGTGTCAGTTTACTCAAATTCTGATTGAGAAAAAATGACCTACAATTCCAAAAATATCATCATTGACGTAATTCCTATAGGTATACTACACTCTTCAAAACCTATACGTACCGCTTTTTCACATAGTACATGAGCATAGTGTTCAGTACCACAAGAAAAACCAAAGGTATGACGATCACCAATGCGACATTCGCTGCTCGCATCCATTTCACGTATTGCCGTAAAAGGTTGGATGACGGATTAGTACTGTTCGCTTGCCATCTGAAAATTCGTATAAAAAATAAGTGAATCATACAAGAAGAAGAATAATTGATGGATACTGGCGATCCGACTGTGGATTCACCACATCTCTGCGAAAATCTTTTGGTATCTAATTGAGTTTTCGACTTGTTCTATCTGTTAATAAAAATGAAACTATGAAAAAGCAAATTTAACTTGCAGAAGTAGAAAAAAATGTAGTGAGATATTGAATCTGAGAATTAGGAGTCTTATTAATGGCAAATTCACTTCAAACACGACTGTCTTTTTTGATTCATAGGTCATCTCTTTGTTTGCATTCGGTACTCCTAACATTCAATCCATATTGCGGCCCCAAATGGCCACCCGTTATTGTAGAACCAGCTGGATGGCTAACACTAGTGCGCGCGAAATACCATGTGCGTCAGTAGGTTCATCGAAAGCTCTTTTTCACGCGCCGCCCAACGCGGGCGGAGCGTTAAAAGGTCTTAACATGGTCCATGCGTGCTCTTTACTTCTTGCCCCATGCCCTACCCACTTGTCCCCATCTCCACAGATCGTTTTCCACATGATGCCTAATTTCGTGGTAGACGGACGGAGTGGTTGAGGCACGGCGGGCGCACGTACAGACAGACGTAGCGTTTTATATATAACCAATTGGGCGTTTTATATATAACCAGCACACACAACTGAGCGCGTAGCATGCTAATTGGGCTTGATCGGTATTGATCGACCAGTATCATCACTCGAACGGTTTCAGAAACGGGGAATTCGCAAAAACGGGAAAGGGAGACAAAATTCCTCCCGTCAATCTCGTCCTTATACCACTTTAGGAATTGAGAGTCCCAGCTTTGCTGTGACGCGAGATATAAATTTTCCATCATTTACCTTTCACGGCTCCTTATCAGCCCTTATCAGATGCTATCACTTCCGTTCCCCCACCATTGATGTTCCCTTACCACCCCCTATATCACTTTGGAAATTCAGGGTCCCATCTCCACTGCAACGCGAGATATCAGTTTCCCGCCATTTGCCTTTTTAGGCTCCTTATCAGCCCTTATCAGTTGCTATCACTTCCGTTCCCTCACCATTAATGTCCCCTTACCATTCCTTATATCACTTTAAAAATTCAGAGTCCCAGCTCCACTGCGACGGGAGATACGAATTTCGTGATAGACATACAAAGGGACGTACAAAGGGACGGACAGACAGACAAAGCGTGTTATATAGTGAACGATATATATGGTGAACGATAGGGATAAGATGTTTCCGAATAAGTCGATTCATACCCATTACTGGTGATGTCGACACATTTTGCGATCCATTGAGTATCATGGCAGAAAACCTTCATAAAGCATTGTTGTGATACGTGGTAGTAGCATGTAAGTGCTGCACAAGCCGATAATAATATAAGTAACCCTGAAAAATTAAAAAATTAAAAGACGTTGGGTCTATGGAGGCAGTACATGAGTGTTGAGCGGGCGGTTGCGGAGCGTTTAGTTCAGCGCATATTTCTTGGGCAACCTGCTGAACGATACCGTGTTCTGAGCGATTCGATGGAATCCCATTGTCCGAACCTTTCGCGGATTTTCACCCTTACCTTTGAAATGTAACGTGCACAGCTTCAATTTCCATGATGGAAAGGTCCACTCACCTGTTGATTTTTTGATTTTTGTCATTCATTCTTGAATTTGTCAGCACACGGTTCTAGAGCAACCTGCCGTGAACGCTACTATGTTCTGAGCGAATCAATGGAATTCTATTGTCCGAACTGTGCAGGATATTCCACCCTGACCTTTGAAATGTTGCGTGAGCCACTTCACCATTTCCATGATAAGAAAGTCCGATCAGCCGTTAATTTTTGAATTTTGTTATTGAATCAAGGAATACTGGGTAAAGAGTCCGCTCAGCTGTTAAACTCCCTCCGATGGACGAGTTTTTAGCACTGCACTGAGACAGAAGCATATCAAGAATACGCAACGCTGCGGAGCTTTTTTCCGGCTGTTACCCCATTTATACTATACTTTTGAATTATTATATTTCAAGGGGCTTTGCTCGAGCCGGGTACAAGTTTGTAGGTGGACGTACCAGCGACGAGACGCCGTTTTGATGGTGCAGCAAGCCGATGAAGAGGAGATCGAACACCTATCACTCGTTCAAAACATACACCGACAACCAGCCTGAAAAAAGCTTCTTCAGGTTGGGCATACCTGCTAATTCAGCCACTGTGCAATACCCGCATTACGATAAAAAAAGAAATATGATTGAAACCAGCAATTATGTTGACCAATTAATATTGTGCTTCAAAAATACCTCTCGTTTTCATGCATTCCACTGCATGACCTGAAAGGAATTTTCAGATCCTACATGAGGCAACAGCACAGCTGTCATTGGATGCCTCTGGAGTTCAATAAAGGGCCATGTTCTACGAGCTAAGCCTTTCATTCCTTTCTAATGAGTGGATTTTCTTGCATCAGAGCACAAGAACAATGAAGGAATCAACCACGAGAATTCAGGTTCTCCTTTTACCCATATATTTATGTTGTATTTGTCCTACTAAGAGTCTCATGCAAAGTTTTACGCAGAAAAACAAGAATCGGCTAAGATGACACTCCTCAATGTGACGTTTGACGGTATGGGGCGTCCGAGTAGGAGCGGTCATGGGGGTTCTAGGAGCCAAGAGGCAACGGTCATGTGATCAAGGACGCAGAGTGGGAAGCAAATAAACAACGGGGACCAAATTTGCTGCTCTCCTCCCGCCGACAGCTGTTCAGAAGTATTTCGGCGGGATTTCAGTCAAGCTGCTACGCGTGCAATTTTTCGATTTCTGTTTCGAGACTAGGGAAATTTTTCGCTCTTTTCGTGTTTTTGTTCATGTACTGTATCTATTAGAGTGTTTTGAGAGAAACCGGAACTATGGAGTTTCTGTAAACGAATCTTCTAATTTCTGGAAGCATGCGTGTGATATTTTGACTCAAAATAAAGCGCCAGATATGCTACATATTGAGGAGATTGATCAATAAGCCGACCCTCTTTTACTGTTCTATTTCTAGTCTATAGCCAGGTTCTCAGATAGCGGCTCCATTCGCGTTATACTACTTGTGTCCCACTTCAGAAGATGTTGGCGTGCTTGCATCTCTCAACGGCTATATTCATCTGCGCTTGATTGAGGAAATCATGTTGGACGGCGATGCGTAGTCGCCATCGCCATATATCCGCTCTTTTTCTGGATCCTTGAGCATCTCGTGAATGAACGCAGTGATGAAGCAGAAAACATGCATGTGTACAAAAAAGAAGGTAATGAAGCTTTCGATCATGATCTATCCCTGTCCGTATACGCCATGCACTAGGTTCGATTGGAAATCGCTGCGGCAGTTTAAAGACGGTAATAGGGATAATGGAAGTAATAGGGGTGCTATCGCAATGGCGGGGTGGGGGGGGGGGGGGGGGGGAAGGGGCATCCCACTATGGACATTATTTTCACCCAAGCATAAAAGAAAAAACGAACCCCTTTTTTCCCCGTTAAGGCACAGGCAAAAGTATTCGCCTGAATTGCAGATTGACCTCTCAATAATCTCCCCAGGATGCTTAGATAAGCAACTTTTCATTGATTCTCCCCCCTCACTGTGATAGCACCGTAACAGGAACTTCCTAATTGAGTCATCCAAATAAAGGCTACCAAGCTACAAAGACTATAAGTGGCGAATTCCCGGTAAAAAGAAACACTCCCGGGCTGCAAGAGACTCTTTTCAACTGCTACCACCTGTTTTAACATGGCCCGCCCCTTTCGTTGACGTGGTCTGCCCTCTTTCGGAATCAATGGTGAGGAGAGAGTCTTGTTTCTCAGGTTCTTACCTTTCATTCCATTGTTATTCAGTCTCGTACCGCTAAGCAACTCTGCTTTCATTTTTAGTCCGAACTACCCGTAGCACTGATTTTAACGCTATTCAGCCTATATGTGCATTGATAAGCGCCGTCAGTTTAGCAAAATCCGAGTTTTCCTCTTTCTCTTCAGGTTTTCCTCCTTCCAGCATTAGCGTACTACTTACCGATCTCTGACGTAGCAAAGGCTGGTGGGCATTGGTCCGGAATTGGATCTCGTGATCCTCCGTCCATTGCGGGTCTGGCAAAATCCCTTGTCACCACATTGCGCGTTGTATATCAGCGTGTCTATACTTGGAAAAAAGAGTGTTTTACGAGATCCTGACGATCCTACGTTTAGATGGAGTAGTTCTGCATTAGGGTACGCCAGGTGTCGGTGATTCCTCAACAGGGGTTCGAGACGAGCGGGATAGGGGGTCGCGACTACACAGGTCAGCAACGAAAACTACTCTAAATAGAATACTTATCAATAGTTTGCAATCGACAACAGTTACTGATACTGTGGAGGTGATGTACTAGATGTTGAAGAGGGGAGGAGGTCGTATATGGGACCTTTGAAAATGAGGGGGGGGGGGCACTTTCCTCGACACCCGAGTGTGCCCTGTCTACACAGGACCGCATATGGAGGACATAACCATGATCCGTTAAGGGAGAGCGAGCTTAGCCTTTGTCGGGATTTGATCAAGGTGTCAGTGAGAGTCTTCGCTCCTTCCATCCCTAATCCAGAATATTTACATAAGATTGGCCTCGAAGTAAGCAAACCATGTGGCTCGCAGCCTTTAGCCATCCAGTAACGAGATTGGCTCAGAGTGCGTACACTTATCGGAATTACCTCAACACAGGTAAACAATCTACCAATACACAAATACGATTGAAGGGCACAAGACGATAACAAAAGGGCAAAAACCCATCTCCTTCTGTCCATTTGTCGTCTAGACCAGGAAGTGGAAACATTTTTGAACCTAGTAAATACGACTGAGTACGCCATGCATCGATTCTATTGCGATTTGTGGAGGTTATTGAAAGAGAATGAGTTCCACTGTGAGGTGCCATGGTTGGAGAGCGTAAAGCAAGCACAATCATAAAGTGATATCCCTCTAGAATATTTTCTCTACAATCGGTACAACTTACAGGCAGGGTCAAGCTTCCGTTGAGGAATCCTCAACAGGGGGGGGGTCGTATTTGGTCCGCTAGGAGGGGGGGGGGTCGTAATCGTTGAGGTAGACAGTGACCAACAGAATTTCTCAGACTGAGGGTCTAAATTGTAAGGTGAGAAATGATAAAACTGATTAACTGGGTTCGAACCCGAAACTAGTTTAACTCGATCATCATGGAAACTTCATGCATGGCGCAATCCGTAACGAAGCCAACCAGTGTAAATGAACCTTTCATTGGTCCGCCGGCACAGAATTCACGTACAGAGACACCTTCGAAATTGACCGATTAGCCGTGGGAAGCGGCATCTATCCACGGGTATCGCCGTGGATGAATACTCCAAAAACTATAAGTTGAAAAAGGAAAATTAGCTGATATGAACTTTTTCCATACCTTACTACGACCGTAAGTACGTAACCTAGTGTTGGCGGCCACTATGTGGACCGGAAAAACGTTTGTATCTATTGAGAAAGTGGATGAAATCCTCATGCATGGCGCATCCCACAGAAAAGCTGACCGACGCTTCTCGCCTTCCCACTAGGCGTCCGAGAGCGAAGGATGCATACTGGAAAAATTTCAGCAACAATGAATCGATTTTAGGGAAGATTCGTGGGAAGATCTCGCAAATTCGACGAAAAAAAGGTCCCCTCAACTAGCTTTTCTGAATTTTTCTTGCTTCGTTTCAGAGGTGTGGCATAGCTCAGGTAGTCATTCGAAAGCAAAAACCTCGCAGACTCTGCTTCACCCAAACGAACTCATATAGTTAAGTTTGAAGGAAGTTATGGTCATTTGAAGTAAAACACTCCGAAATTCCCCTCAACTGGCCCTCAACTGGCTTCCCTCAAAATAACTTGCTTCCTTTCAGAGGTATGGCATAGCTCAGGTAGTCATTCGAAAGCAAAAACCTCGCAGACTCTGCTTCACCCAAACGAACTCATGTAGTTAAGTTTGAAGGAAGTTATGGTCATTTGAAGTGAAACACTCCGAAATTCCCCTCAACTAACCCTCAACTGGAAACCCATATCGAGAACTAAGCAACCATAAGGGAAAGCAAGTAGTCAATAGATAGATCTAAGGAAGTTATTGGGAAAACAGGTCACAGCTGCTTGAAAGATGGGCTCTAGGTAAAGTTTGAAGTGTTTTAATAATGTCGGAATTTAGTATGGGGTGATAATAAGATAACGCGCTCCAACGCGACCGCTTCGCACGTCCCCCGAAACGGGCGGTCGCCCGTCGCCTGAAACGAAACTTCAAAGGTAACAGTCTTTTGTTTTTGTTTTTTTGATCGAGAGCCCCTTCTGGATCATTTCTAGACTTGTCCAGTTCTCGTGCCTTCATTATTACTGATTCAGTTTTTATTCAATCACAGCCCATTGATGGACATGAGTCAATGTGTGTCCATAATATAATAGTTTGTAGAATGCTTTTTCGAGTATATGCATGGGAAGCTCATCTGGTGCTGTCACAATGAGGGGGGGGGGGGAGGAGGGGGCATCCCTCTGGACATTATTTTTACCTAAGCCAGGAAGGGGAATGAACCCCTTCTTTCCTCGACTGAGCCTCAGGCAAAAACATACGTCTGGGTGTGCAGAGTGACCCCTTAAAGATTCCTCCATGATGCATGAATGCGTGAATAAAACAGTTTCTTAACTGAAATTTCTTTATTGTCTTCTTATCGGTGGCGGTGGCGCTTCTTCGCTTCTGATGGACGTGAAGCGAATCGAGGCCGAAAGGTGGTCGGTGTCGCTGTCGTCGTCGTCGTCCGGCTCGGTCGTGTTGTCGTCGTTGGCTGCTCTCCTGCGGTCTTGTAGGAGGATGAAGACCGAGCGTTCCAGGAGACGTACGCGGTTGCGGAGGCTCTCGATGGCGTCGAGGAAGGTGGCGACGAAGTCGCCAATGTCGACTTGGATGAGCCGTTCGGAGGACTGGGTGCTGTTGCCGCTGCGGTCTGCCATTGAATACCGGAGGCTTGTTCGCCAGCAATAAAACAAAGGGGGTGGGAGGGAAGGAGAGAGGGCGTTTTCTTCGCCATGCGATGCTGTTTTTTGATAAAAACTGTGTTAACATTAAAAAAACCTTTATTGATATCCAACAAATTGCAGCAAATTCAAAACTAACAATCGCAGACGTAAAAGGGGGGGGGTCGTATTGGGGGCTCCTTTTTTGGGGGGGGGTCGTATTTTTTGAAAATTTCCCTCAACTGGACGCTTGACCCTGCTTACAGGTGCTTTCCTGTAAGGGAGTTAACCACTACATCTGTCGTTAATTAAGTATTATTGTGTGCATCCGCACTACACCACACCAGTGGTACAACTCATTATAGTATACCCATTGTTTGCTGAAGGTAAAAGAAAATTTTTATTTATTTTTCCATCAACCCCAATATTTAGAACTTTTCAGCATCCTATTAGGTCTATGCAGAATAAATGGTCAAAGCGGACTACTTTTTTCAAAACGCCATAACTTCGCTCAGACACAACTTTATTTGTCGAAATGAAAACCATTCGAATCTATACAATCTTGCCAACGATCTGGTAAAGAAAATATGCCATCATGATCAAATTCAGGATTGCGAAAATTAATGAAGTCAACGATGGCATTTTCAACATGCATCGTTTCGGCGAACTCCTTCTGACCCAGGTTTGCATCGAGAACCGGGAAAAAGTGGTAATTCGTCAGAGATAGGTCTGAGGAATAAGGGGGTGAGGGAGAGTCTCGATCAGTTTCTGCCGGGTGACTTGCGAACTGTGGGGTTTTGCGTTGTTTTGCGCACCCAGTAAAAAATGATGCAATTATGCATCGAGACTCTCCCTCACCCCACTTATTCCTTAGACCTATCCCCAACGAATTATCGCTTTTTCCGGGTTCCCGATGCAAAGCGGCAGAAAAATTATGCACGGTAAAAATGCCATTCTTGACTTTATTGACTCTTGACTCGCAATCCAGAATGTGATCGTGATGGTATATTTTCCTTTCCAGATCGTTGGCAAAATTCTGTAGATTCGAATGGTTTTTATTTCGACAAATAAAGTTGTGTCTGAGCGAAGTTATGGCCAATTACGTTTCGGCCATTTATTCTGCATAGACCTAATAATAACAACTTTCGCATCGCGAGCTGTGACGAAAATCAGCAGCTATCGAAAATTAAAAATCAGTATCTACTAAAGTTTGCAGCTTCACGGTTTGATGCCAACTTTAGCCAACCGGCTCAACACGTTATATATTGAGTGCTGATAAGCGGGTGTGTACCCTTATGTCAGGATTTCGCACCGCGGCATGTCGCAAACGAAGCAATGCGGACGAGGTGAAGGCGCCATGTTCATGGGTTCCAAAGCGATTACAAGTCAAATGCGTATCGCGCCCCTAGCATTACCGTATAACCGTTCTGAGACCCAACTGCCGCGACGCGCATAGCTCGCACACCCTGCGTTGTACGCCGCTCGTCGCCGTGCGAAGTCCTGACATAAGGGTACACACCCCTGATAAGCTATGATAGATATACCATTCAGAAGCTGAGTTAGGGTGAAGGGGGTGTCGGTAGTGTAACGGACTAGCACATACACCCATGGTATGCGAAAAGCATGGTATGCGGGTTCGAGTCCCGTCCGAGACCAAAGCTTTTGCTTATAACTCATTGCCAACATCTTAATACTAATATTCAGTATTTTTTTTAATGTTTTTTGCAGTTTCAAATTGTCACGTTTCGGAAGGCAAAAATTTGATCAGTTTTGTAATATTACTGATATTTTTGATAGAGCCACGTTTTTGTAAATATATGTGAACCAGATAAAATTTTAGTCACATACCATATGGACACGGCTGACGTCCAATTAGCCAGTGCAAACAGGTGGATTTTAGATCGGAGGTAAGGATAACGAAAGAACAGGGCGAAGGCGAAGTAGTCAAAATGAGCCATCGAATGAGGAATCATCAGAATCAATAGGCAAACGTCGCATACCGCCAAGCATGTCAGGAATATGTTAGCTCTGAAAACTCACGTGACGTCATTCGATATTGCTAAAAATGTCCAAAGCTTTTAACAATTTTTTGAAGATTCGTTTTTACTATTATATAGTAGTCTATTCAAATAGGTAATTGTATCACCTTATACAGTCCAGTTCCCGAAGGCTGGCAGGGCGTGGCCTACAGAGTTAGGTGAGAGTGTGTGGCGGGGTGAGGGAGATCGATACAAGTCCGTAGGCCTCGCCCTGCCAGCCGTCGGGAAATGGACTGTATGTACGATTACGATGAATTTTGAAATCACTCAGACTCCACTATTCCTCGAAAAAGTGTGTTACTCTACTAGATCTGGATCTCACTGGAAAATGGATTTAGAAATGAATGCGTGAAATGAATAAAGCATTGCATTAGCCTAGCTCAGGAATAAATGCATTTTAATGGCGGTAAGTAGTTGGAAAGGAAGATTTCAGGTATCCCTTCACATGCCCTCATAAGTTGAAAAGTTAAAGGAATCGTGCACGGAAAAATGAGTTTTTCAGTTACCCATATATTTGTGTTGCATTTGTTTAAAATGGCCGCATGGATAGTTACGCGAAAGGTGAGCATGCGGCTGAGATAAAGCCTCGCAAAGTGGTGGCCGAGGGGGGAAGGCCTCAGAGAAAATGCTCGCCCCGTCGTTCGCCGAGGTCAGCGACGAAGAGTGGGAAGAGAAAGTTATATAAAAGTCCCAGTCTTCGTCTCTGGCCGCTGCGGACAACGGGGCGGGCATTTACTCCGAGGTCCCGCCCCGTCGGCCACCACTTTGAGGAGCTGTGTCTTAGCCGGATTCACGCTTTTCGCGTGAAACTGTGCATACGTCCTTATTAGGCAAATAAAACATAATCATATGGGGTAACAGAGAGATTCATTTTTCCGTTCACTATTCTTTGTGACGGTTGGGACCCACGGTCAGTGAGGTCACTAGGTCACGCGGTGGTCACGCTCATTTACACGCGGCGGATTGCAATCAGGTAAACACATGTAAAAACACGCTGCCAAAGCTCTCCCTCCCCCTTCCCCCCCTCCCCCCTTCCCAAAAAAAGGCTCAAGCAAATCTGGGAGAGCGCAGACGGCGAATAACGCGCCGCCACTCGGACAATACGCGAATCATCGCAGTGCGCGGTGAGCCGACCTTAGGCCGGGGTCAAATTCGTGTGTCCCAGCGTAAATCCTACCGTCCCATATTCGTAGGATTTTGCAAGAAATTTTGAAGCTTCAGTACGCACACAGATTTAGTCTTCGTTGAATTTTCAATTTGGGTTTTTGTTACTCTACAAGACAGCTTGAAAACCACAACTCACCTAGACATGAGGTCATTACTAATCAAAACCATAATTGTCAGCGTGTTTCCGACGATACCAAAAGCACATAATGGAGGGAAAATTACGGTATTCAGGAAATGTTCCAATTGTGATCCGGATAATCGTAGTTGGTCGTCTGAAAAGCATTTGAAGGCCGGATCCATTAACCTGAAATGGTGCAAAAGTGATTCATTCTGTTGTATTTTTGGACGAAACGTTTGTAAACAGTTACAAGAATACTAGTAAACAAATATAAAGGCGAAGTATAGCTTAGTGTTAGCTTCACAGCTAGATCGCAACGAACGTCAATGGATGAACATATGTATACATATGCCACCGATAAAAATAGCATAAAAACGTATGAAAAGGGAGGAAACTGCGCCTTACTCGTTGTTATAGAAGGTGGAGCTTACTCAAAAAGGGCCAGCAATTCAACAAACAACAACAAATATCAGTGAGTGGATTGCTTGGATTCGGTAAATAAACCACAAAGCTATTGCTAGATATAATTGCTTGGAGGGTATACAAAGCTGTCTAGTAATACATACAACTGGCAGTTAAAATCATTTGATCCAACTTGAGACATGACGGAAGGGTGGCCTAGAGAAAGACCCAATAAATCGGTCATGAAAGCACAGATGCTAAATGGAATGGCAAAATGATATCCTCAAAATCAACAAGGATCCGAACCAAATGTGTAGGTGATACGTGGCAGTGACGACCGAACGACACGCTCGCTTATGGGCGGAGCCCGGCCACGAGGAGTCTACCGACCAGCGTAGGACCTTACTAAGGGGCTCAGAGCGTGCCCTACACCCCGAATTGCACCCATACCACCTTTTTGGCCCCGGCTTTCCCAGGAGATTGAGATTCGTCTTACTGAACATCCAAATTGTCGCTCCTGATGGACAACGGAGACAACCATTTTCGAACGACGATGGTTCCTGAGACGCGAGATAAAATCAATCAGTGCTAGTTTATTGTCAATAAATAAATAAATGAGTAAATAAATAAATAAATAAATAAATAAATAAATAAATAAATAAATAAATAAATAAATACTAGTTATTTGTGATAGATATAAGAATGGTGACCAAAACATTAAGTGAGTTGGCTGATTAGGCCTTTTAAAACGAGCAGTGCGTTGTCTTTATAATCGTAAAGTGCCTACTCAATAGCCTAGTGAGGGTAGATTAGTGTTTTTTGATATAAGTCCTCCTGCAAATAGCTGCCCGAAAAGATGGATTCAAGAGATTAATTGGTTTAGGGGAAGAGATCCATGATCATGACCTATTGCCGCTAAGTCAATTCTTAACGTTCTTCTCGAGTTCCTCAAGCGCACACTACTCGATCAAGTTCGAGCATGAAGTTCCTGAAACTCCCCCCATTAAAATTTCCAGCTTACTAAGACGTGAGACGGATGCACAGAAAATCACAGAAAAAGTCAGAGTGTGGGTGGTCAAAAGTTCGCAGTCCCAATGATCAAAGATCAGTCAGTTTTTGCAAAAGATTTTCACACCTTCACTAGTGGGCAGGATTTTTTTATGGGTGATTTTTTTTGCTCTGCATTGTCTTCAACTCTAGTTGGATCCATCAAAATGTCCCGAATAACATGTGATTCATCATGAAATGTGAACGCTACCGAACATCTCACGTCAATTGTTCGCGTGTTTCTGAAAATTCCCAGAGCTTGGCAACAACAACACGCGATTCGGGCACCGATCTTTCGCCCACACTTTTTTCAGTTGCATAGAACACCTCAGCCAAAACTTTTCTTTCTAGGGCAATAATTTTTTTTCGTAAATGCACGAAAGCAACGAAGGGTTACGTAGCTAGGAACGAAATGATAGTCTCTATGGGAAAAACTGCAACAGGAGTAGAATAAATCGAGATAAACAGGACATAGATTGGCCTCTGATAAAGAAAGAGGGAAGTGGAGGAGCCGTGAAACCTCTATTGGGAAGTGATAATCTGCACCCAAACTGAAATAGCTGGGATGGGGGTCGACTGGTCGAATATTCGCGCGACCGCCCGCAGCGAGCGGCGCGACAAGTGCGAGTCTTTTGCAGCTTTATCTGTTGAAACAGCAATAACAACAACATGGGCGAGCTTCTAAAGCTCCCAAACTGCAATTTATGAAGATCCTTCACGGTATCAGCTCATTGCGTCTTGAGCGGCATTCCAAACGACTCGAACTGACGGTGACGCAAGTGCGACGCCGCGAAACGAAATTCGAACAATCGGCCCTCACCCGAATAGCTGAGGCGCAATAGGGGCCGACGTTGTCGCACCACGTGACACTTGGCCCGGTTCCTCACCGCACCGAAGTTCTCATTCATGACCTTACGCCGTTCCTCCTACATTTGATCCGGATCGAATATATAATTTTTATTTGGAGTAAAAGGTGCCCAGAAACTTGAAGGCTAGTAAGTTGATCACAGATTGGTAAGGTATTGGTAACCAGACCAGTTTGGGAATATTAAAAATGCCTTCTTACTGTATGGTTCACCCCTTCCCCCTCTCAGCTTATTACTGGGCAAAATGCGGTTCAATATCGACACCGTTGATGTGCGTGGCGCATATATACAGGGGGTGCCAAAAAAGTAATTTTGCCCACGGCTCACATCTGCCAATTACACAAAACATAGGGAAACGAAAAAGATAAAAGTATGGGGCAAAATATTCACGAAATGTTTCTCTAAAAGCAGGAACAATCTGTGGCTATCTACGTTCACCTTTATAAAATATGGAGCTTTCATTCGGCGCAGTGGCTTCGGAGTACCTACAGTATCAAGGTCCGTGTAAAACGGAGAAGCCAGTCTCCGTGGTAGGTCTTCTGTGGGAAGCTTTCTGAGGATTGGCCCTTAGGCTCATGGAAGTCACAGGGCCCCTGCTGCTTGGACAAGGCTGCTATGATCCAAAGTATCATTTTCATGCCTCAAATCCGCCTCCGGAGGGGTTTCAGTGGTAAAGGCACGTTTTGGCTCTTGGAAACGAAGGGCGCTGGGAGCCCGGAAAAAACGGGATCTTAAAGAACACCACCCAGTATGAATCCCCTTGGGTACCCAGAGTGAACGGACCTCAGCAAGGTTGTGAACAAAATTTCGGATCTTGCCTAGTTGAGGTGACACATCTTGTTCACTCTTTCCTCGCTCCCGTTCCTGCTCGTGCAGAAGGCTGCCACGGAGTATAGTGATAGGGTGAGGTCTGCTCTTGAATCTGGGGATGAAAGTACCTCAACAGAGTTTGCTTTAGTTTGACTTAAGTGGGGTGAAAGTGGAGGAGACACAATTACTTTTTTTGGCACCTCCTGTATGTGATGTATTACCTAAAACCGCTTTGTTTTTCATACGTAATTCCTGTATTTATGCTAGTTACCTTGGGTTCCATTTCTTATCCCCAAATTTTTCCACTGCTAATATTTATTTCTGCTCCACTCTCATCAAGGCAATAAGGATAGGGTAGGCGGCAGCAGTGAGTCACTCGGATACATATCTACTGGTTCCCTTCAAAAAGTGTCAATATATAAAATAAAATAAATTGCCTTATTACAGATCTGGAAGAGGCGCCAGGCGGCGGAAGCTTGTTCTAATTGCTCTAATAGGCTCTAATTTCTTTTGCAGTATTTTGTGGAATCTTTTGAGTTGTTTTTGAAATAAACTTTGAAGCTTCACATTGTTTTTCACACACTCAGGCTAATATTCGGTGTTAAAACGTCAGAGGTGGGTTGAAATTTCATCTCACAGAAGTTTTACGGCAAGCTCAGACTTGTACTCTAAAAACATGGTACACTTCGGAAAGATCGATCAATCTTGACACCTTTCATCTGTTTTTTAGCCGTGGCTCTTGTTGTGGGAAAGTGTAATTTATTTATTTTCTTTTCATTTTTCTCGTGAACGATGAATGCGGATTATCCGGTATCGTATTTCAGCTCTTGCATTCGATTGAAATTAGTAGTCACATGCAGTGTGCATCGAGACTTGTGCAGCAGAAGAAAGCTACTCAAAGAGAGTTCTTTTAAAGTGAAACTTCCTGAAAGAAAAGTCTAAAAATTAAACGGAAACCCCAAAATATGTCTTTCCATGACTTTTCTGAAACAATGACTGTATGTTATTCCCAAATAGGCTAATGATGTTTCTACACCACCTCCCGCTTTTACTCAGTGTCATTTGCTTTACTTGGATGAATAAACAACCAAACAACCAGATCTCAGCCAGATTCACATTTTTTCACGTGAAATTTTGCATGAGGCCAACATTAGCAAATACAACATAAATATATGGGTAACATAGAAACCCATTTTCCGTGGACGATTCCTTTTAAGGCAGTGATAGGAGTTAGGAGTAATTTGAGCCGAATATGGGGAGAACATCAAATACAAAGGTCGACGTGCTTAATAGTAGGAAAGTTAAGAAAAACGGATTGGAACGGATAAAAACCCGAAAAATAAGACCCTCCCACCGTTCATTCTCAAAGAGCGGGGTCGGGGGAAAAAAAGGGGAGGGAGGCTGATATGAAACAAGTGGCAGCTGTTGAAGAAGATGGCTATTAGAAAGCCTGGGAGCACTCTTCCGCATCGGAAATTTCGCCACATATGGTCTTTTGAGACCCCTAACTTTTATTCTGCGTGATCCAGTTTAGGAGTTCAGATTACTCACATCACCCTTATCACTGTTTTCAACTAAAAATAATATCCATAGTGGGATGCCACCTAACTGCGATAGCACCAAACTTCAATCCCGTAGATCTAATCTAGCGGTTAGCGCCACTAATAAGGTCGCATGCTAGGCGCATAACAGGATTTAGCCAAGATTGAGGATGAGAATGGCATCCAAGAGCTCGTAGACCATTCAGAAAAAGGATGAAATGGCAGAGCCTGAACACAACGATTCGTGATCCTCACAATCTATCTCTTTCCTTTCCCAATTCGTATAACTCGTAAGTAACCCGCACAACAGTTACTTCAAAAGTTTAAGACAAAAGCGCAGCATATTTCGAAGAAAACAGCTTTCCCCCCAGTGACCTGGCCCTTCTGTGCTTGACAACTTACCTATGCGCATAAACAAAAAGGACACGTGCAAAGATTACGTGTGTGGAGATACTTCACTGCATGCAAAATTAAAGCAGAAAGGTGTTCAAGCATGAAGCTGCGCAACAGAGGGAGCAACAGCGAGCTTCAGTCACTGATAAATAGGAAAAGCTAATTAATACGGAGAGGTGAAAAAGCAGAATAATTATAGTATTGAATACATGAGTTATATACATATAGGCTCTCTTGAGCCAATATCAAATTGCACGGAAAAATGGGTTTTCTGTTACCTATATAGTAAAAAATTGTGAAAATTAATTAATATGGAAATATGGAATAGCGGAATAACTAGGAGACATGGAAAAGCAGAATAATCATAAATAAGTATTGAAAAGTGTGGTCAAAAAGCCTTCATCTTATTTTGAATAAATTTTAAAAAGAAATGTACCTTCCACGTTCCCTAATGAGAAAGCATGAAACGAATGCAGTTGAGAGTGTGAATGATCAATTTTTTGAAAAAAAGTGAGCGAGTGAATCAATATTTCAAGAGTGAAATGTTAGAGGTAGAGGATGAGTGTAACTAAGGAAATGAAAAAGAAAAATCTCAGAGGGGACAAGTGTTCCAGGCCTCGTGATGTGGAATGGAAGACAGTCGAAAGGAACAGTTTGACGCTTGGTTTTGGTTCCTTTATTCGGATTTTATTCAAAGGGCTGTCAAAGTTACTTCCTTATGGATGTTATTCAAAAAGAGTATCCCTGAAAGCAGAGGGTCGACTGGCTCAACCCTCATAAAGCGAGCGATATGGCCATTCGCTTATGCCACGCCTTCCTCTCCAATGGGATGCAGGGCACATATAAAGGTCCGAACCCATGTTACTTTCAGAGCTTTTTGTTGTGCGCGTAGAGGAAAGATAGAAGGATAAGATGATTCATGTATGTATTTATTTATTCATTTGCATGGTGCACGTGAACATGTGCTTGTTAGCACAACGGGAAAACAATATCATGCAATTTTTTTGTAAGCGATTTTTCGTAAAAGACTTTTTAAGTCTTTTGAAATATGCGAGTTTCACATAGTTAAGTAGAAAAAGGGGGAGAATAATGTTTAAAAAATTCACATGGGTGTAATTGAATAAAATTCAGTGGCTCGTTTCGCCTCCTTAACTCTATTCAATATTCAAAAATCATAGGACCAACCGGAACCAGGTGAAACAAATGAGAAAGAGACTCCTCTTATTTCTAAGAAAGTAGTTGAAGGCCTTGAAAGTAGTTGATTGTTCAAATATCTAATCATGTTTCAGAGGCTGACGAAAGTTATGGCAAGCTTCTGCTGGACAGAGAAATCAGAGATAGCTGAGGTAAAAGCCATGAAGATAACCAAGCCTTTGAATTGAAATTTGGGCTTTGAATCTTATCTCACCTATTAGGGAGATGAGTATTTGCAGGGTGTTATTACAGCGGAGGGAGGAGTTTTAATGAGCAGTTTGGGCGCGATTCATGAGTAGGAAGGACTGTAAAAGAGCGAGAACGGTGTTTGTTCAAAGATGAAATTGCATTTTTGAGTCTACTCTTTGGCAGCCTCCTCTCACTCGTCATCCATCTTTTCCCTTTCCCTTTTTCGCAAACAGGCAAAGAAATGTAATGGCAGTGGTAATTCCTCTACTGCTCCAAAGGAGAGACTCATATCATCACCCCTTCCAAGGGCTCAGGTTGAGTGACCCTCGTCATGGGCGTAAGGCTGACTGACCCATGTTTATGTGGGCCATGCATACATTGCTTGGCCCTGATGTATTATATGTACTGTACATTCATTTCGGCTGAATTCTTAAGAGTTAACGAAAATAACGAGGAAAAACTAAAAACTCGTTTCTTTGCAACAGAAATCCATATTCAAACACCCGCTGAAGCGTTTGGGAACAGTTTGCGTACACGCAGAATGCACCAGACCAGCAGCTTCTGAAGGTCGCGCTGCTCGATGTCACATTAATGTCATCGAAATCATACTTATTCTGTCCAGAACGATTATCAGACACCCTTTCGTGTTCAAATTGTCCGCAATTCGTCAAGGGATGAGACCCATCATTTTGAAGGACGATGGCCGCAAGTGTAAAGAAGCAGGCAAATAAGTGTGCGGTGTTCTGAATGACAGGCAATAACCCAAGCGGCCACAGCTTAGAGGCGACGCCGGGGATGAAAGAGCTTTTTGCTTCTTATGCTAGGTTATAGCACAATAAGATGCAAGACGATCATCACCTCTCTCTTTCAGATCCATAAAAATGACTACGATAAGTGTGTCGAAAGGATATTCGCGTGAAATAGTATTGAAGACCCATAGCCAGCCAGTTGTTTACCGAGTTGTTTACAAGGATGTCAGTTGATGGATTCGCCATAAGATGTGGTCACTTATGGAATCGGATTTCTCGCCCCGATAGCCAAAAATAGACGAAACAGCCGGTGACGATGACAACAACCACGTAAAACTCAAAGCAGGAAGTAGTATGGGGGTGGATCTGACGTCATCCGATGTCGTCCGATGTCAGCTGGCATCCAGGCGAACGTGAGGGCAGAATCTGAGGTGCATCCAGCGGGAGGTTGGGAAGTTATTTGTCTGAGTAGTAGGGAACGATGTAAAGACCACTACTAGTACTGAATATTCACGTGAGACCCAGCAACACCTGAAGCTGAGCAGAATCCCAACAGAACGGATCGAAGTCCCCATGCACTAAACCCCTAAGGGTGTGTGTTATTGGGACAAAAATACGCGTTGCGTAGCCCAGCGCGCGACGCAGAAGGTGAGAGCTAGAGGCGCCAGTGTAGTTGGATCTAAAAGCGATGACGTAAGCGCGTCCTATTCGCTTTAGGACCCAAATAGGCGCCTACAGCTCACGCTCATCGCGTCGCGCTCCATACGCTGCTAACTCTTGGCTCAACGGCACACACACATCTCGGGACCGTGTAGCAATGGCTTGCCACAGAAGCCTCCAGATTCCCTGAAACCATGCAAGCAACATCTGAAGGTAACATCTAACTTTGGATGACCACAATGTCCGGTAAATTACCTTTTTAGGATCATATAGTATACTCCGTAGAAATTCATATCATAGGTTTCAACGAGAAGTCTAAAAAGACCTCGGTGACATCTGGCGTCATCTGTAACAGTTTTTCAAGGGGCCACGTGGAGAAATGTATGTTTACACAAAATTTCGGATGAACAGCTGTAAGTGAATGAAAAGTAACTTTTCACACCAACCACACATCATCTGACACCTTATGTTTTCTACGGTGGGCATAATAACACTTTCCAACAAAATCAGCTCCATTCATCTCTGACACTGAAATGAAACTCAAATCAATTTGTCGGAGTTGATTGATGGTCGTCTCTAGGGTAGCCCAAAGGTAACTGGTCCAGCCACCACTTTCATTGCCCATGGATCGAATTCGAATGGGAAACTCAAATCTTCGTGCCCTGCAGAGTCACGACACTCGTAAATGGGCATGAAAGTGGAAAATTGTTAACTATCGGCTCCAGCAATTCATTGTAAAGGACGGAGATTCATTCGAAAGCCACCAACATTCTAAATGAGCGGCGTGAGAAAATAATTTAATTGATGCATTTTCTACGAAGTGCATGCTTCATAGGGCTTTCCTGGTTCTGGAATGGAAAATATTTTGCCCATTACACTCTAAGTGAGTGGGTTGCCCGAAGTACTATGCATTGTTGTTTCAGAACAACAGCAATAGAAGCAACAGACAGTAGTTAATGAAGTGAAATGAAATTGTGAAGCTCTTTGCTTGAAAACAAAACTTTCGTGGTAAACAAAAGGACTTTCAAGCTACATCGCGAAGTACTGAGGAGCATGGCGCCCATCAAATAATGAAAAACGATCAAAAATTACAATCAGCGAAAGTAATTAAGCGGAGCGCCTCGTGAGTAAAACGCTAGTCATGCTGTTACACTCATCAAAAGGAGGCGGCCAAAAATTGAAAAACTACTATATAGCTCCATTTGTTCTCAATCCCTTTGAGGAATTAAGATGGTGAAGGGATACGATCCGTGTCACTAGAGTGAGGGGGTCAAATCTTGGGTCAATGCTCCCCCTCACTGAAAGTGCTTATTCCATCCGCATCGTTTTTGAATGGATACCAGACATACCTGGAAAGATTGAATTGCTACCTTCATCAGGTGGCCCCCGTGAGTCACTGCCTAAGGAAAATTACAATTTGCGAAGGGATGTAGGATATATGGCGCATCCGAAAAAGGAATGATCGACGTTTGATGTTTTATCCGCAATTTACTACTCACTATTTTCCAGCTTGTGACATTATGGGCCAGAGCTTTAAAACTTCATAAAATTTATCAATTATATATCCTCAATATTCAAATTATTTAGGTAAAAAGTAGCAAGCGACCAGAGCGAATAGTATAAACGCGACCTCTTCATAGCCACAGACGATCCCATACAAGGCCTTACGGATTTAACGAGGGTCACGATTCAATAAAAAGGGAAGTCAGAAATCGTGTAGAGTGATAAGCTCAAAAATTTCAAGTTTTTTGAATTTGAAAGTTGAAAATTCGGAAAGCTGGCATGTGCACACTGAATATTATAAGAATATACAGTAACCATAAAATTATGTTAAATGCAGTGATCATAAAAAATCTGGAACCCGTCGTAGGATGGTCCAGCTTAGAACGTGATCGCAATCGCATGAGATAGCCAGTGTTTTGGTGGCCAGCCTGAGGGTGGTTGATGAGGGAGGCTGGTTGTGATTGATTGAATGGATGACGAACTGCAAAATAATGCCACTTAGCTATTTGAAGTGAAAAACCGCAAAAAAGTAATGACCCAATGATGAGAATGGCTGAGACCTAAAGCCAATGCCCTTCTGCCTCAGTCCTAGCATAGCCGGTCGTTCATCTTCTGCCACGCCCTGTGACTTTGAGAGGAAGGAGCCCTCAGTGACAGCCACTTGGGGTGATTAACGCCTTCAGCCATTGACAGGTCGTTCATCGTCCCAATATGGAGAACTTGATGCCTGCCATGTTTTCCAGTGGTCAAAAGTCATGGTGGTGTGAGGAGAAATAGAGCGAATGGGAGCAGTTGACGGAAAAGGACTAAACGAGTAGGAGGAGGGCATCTTATGACCTTATGACTTGGTACCCATGTGGGCGCATATACTCGGAGTAAACCACACTTATGTGTGAGCTCGTCCCACCTCACTGAGGAGCTTCGGGGAATGGTGATAAGACGCTAGGAACAATATGAGCTTTTGTTTTTTGTTTATTTTTCAAACATTCGATTAAATGTTAATTATATACATCGTATAGAACGGTTACACAAATGAGCAATGGAATAGGAGTGTATCGAGAAAAATGGAATCCACACGGAATTACTTCAATCAAGCTCGTTCCATCCGCAAAACCACGAAGTGAAATAGAATTCATGCATGTTCCGTTCTAGACTACGAAAATGGTAATGTTACTGATGAAAACCAAAAAAGGTCAGGTGCATCTTTAGAGCTATCAATTTTAATATCTTGATTCTTATATCCTATTATAATGTAATAGGTTTTTCTCGCATGAATATTTGTAAAGAATCATTTGAAGAAATAAAAGTATAAAGGTAGAAAAAATCGTAGATACAGTAGACTCAGCACCGTAGCATAAGTGAGAGAGTGGCTGCATTCACAGGCAACGAGGCAGGGTGGCATAAGCGGAGATGCAGAGACACGTAGCCACGCCGTGCCGCCGGCATCGAAGAGTATAAACGCGGCTTACATTGATCATTGTACCAGTCAGTGATTGCAGTAAGCCTGTCCACAGGAAAACGTATCTTGTATTTCTGAAGTCGTCCGGTAGTGATTAAGAGCGCCCGCTATTTCTTCAGCCTTACACGTGTCATATTTTCTTGGCAAGTGGCCTATCATTTTTCATTTCCTGTCAGAAAAGTGCATATGGTCCAAAATCGCTCACTTAAAAAAAACAACTGAAATTTGATAGGGTGAAGAAAAAAGAGCGAAAGTGCAGCCATTCGAGATTTATTGCGGATATGATACATCTAATGGTACACCGGTTGCTACTTTGCTATAGCGATAGGTGGGCGGTGCTCGACTCTTAAGGGGGTGGACGCGTACTCTCTCCACGGCATTCCACAGTTTTTTCCTACCTTGCGCGCGGTGGGGGGAAGGAGAGGGGGAGTGGCGTAAAAAAGTTACAAATATGAGGTGAAGTGAACTTAGTTCACTTACTATGAATGTGATTCAATAAGGTAATGAGCTCACTCCTTGGAAAGACGGCGGCGGAGAAGGAAAATATGATGCAACTTTTGTAGGGTGTGATGTACACTACCTACCAGAGTGCTGCTGAGCTTACAAGGGAATCCTCTTGCGCAATGCCCTTGATCCATTAATAAGCCCCTAACCGCTAGAAAATAAGGGAAAAGCAATTAGGACAGCAGCAAGGCGACTTGGTCGTTTGCAAGAAAATGATTAAATAGAGCAATAAAATAATAGTATTCAAATATACATATATGTTATTTTTCGATAGAAACGAAAAGTAAAGCAAATAGCAAACGCTGAGGAGGGTAGAATAGCACTTGATGCGAATTCATTTCGTGTAGTGAGTTCTTTGAGTGGATCAGATAGGAACGTGAAGGGAGGGTGCAGACGTCCCCGAGGACCTTGCCTCCTTGAATAGCCATTGAAGTCCTTGTGTATCTGTGAGAGCCAAATAGCACTTGAAGCGGCATCTCATGCCTCGCCCTCTTGGCTACTCTTACAGAATAGGGGGGAAGTTACTGGATTGACCAAAACAAAAAAACATCTCAACAGTTTCGTTGAAATTACTCGGCGCGGACTAAAATAGAAGATACCCACCCTTGGAAGGCATGATTTCGTCCTACAGCTCATCGGATGTGTACCGTTACGTCTAAAAATCGCACGGCCGCCTGCGGCGTGTGCGAGTTGCTCCATCTTGTGTGCAATTGCGTACACGTCCTCCGAAGAAAAAGATAAATAAACAACTAAAGAAACAGATGAGAAAAGAAACAGATAAATAAACTACATATATTACCCAAAACCATCATAGCAATCATAGAGAACAAAAAAGGAGACTAAGAAGTAGTTATTTCCTTGATACCCCATGGTGTCAGATTATGGCGTCCTAAGCGGAATTCCGCACCGACTGCGGCAAGTCGTACTGATGACGCCGCGAGTGCGAAGTTCAGACGTGACGGTACACACCCCTGCTCATCGCTTTATTTTTCATTCACTAAATCGGACTAATATGCTCTGAAAATTTAGTTCCACTATTTTTTTCCAGCCACTTCACAAAACCGCCCCATAGTCTTCAAATTATTATATCTTGAGTTTAGAAGGTCTTTAGTACACCACATCTACTTGATCATCGGCAGCGACTGGCACTGACTCAGAAGTGAGTAAAGGAGGTACAGCAAGATTTGTGAACGGTCTACCCTGGGTATGTGAAATCGTCATTTGACAGGATTATGAAGCAGCAGGTTTAGGACAGCTCACTGAACATCTAGGCCCACTGTTATGCTCAAGGTTGTGGGCCATTAGGACAGAAAATTCGCTGCGCGACGTTGGGTGTGCGACGCGGTGGTGCGAGCCATGCGCACCGTATCTGGATGGGTCCTGAGGAGATGACGGTGCTCCCTCGCCTCGTTCTAGGTGTAATCGCTTCAGGACCCAACCAATACGGCGCCTATAGCGTCGCACCAGCACGTTGCGCGATAAACGCGGCCACGCGAATTTTCTGTCAGGGGCCCAACGACTTGTGAAGTCCCTTCCAAGCTCCGAGCGCGTCATCAGCATTTCTGAGCTACATGGGACACTTGATAGAGCACTGATGTCCACCTCCTAAACTTGAACCTTTCAGATCATAGAAAATATAGGTGAGGCGGAAAAGTTAGGTCGCTGAGCTGGTCGCTACATCCAAAAGAAGGTCATTGAATAAGAAAGTAATTACAAAAATAGTTTTACCAAGCCATAGAACAGAACCTAGATAAGCTCTTCGAGGACCACCCACCATCAGAATGTTTGTTTATCGTGGCGTTTTTGATTGACAAGTTTTAACAACATCATCATGCCTACAGAACACAAATGCTAACAGCTGTGCTTGCGAATTGTGAAGGATGTGAAAAACTTTCAAACATTTCACTATTGTTTCCCTTCAGCATAACAGTCATTGGAACCTTTGATATCTTTACCTAAAAATATTGAGTACAAGTAATGGGTTGCGTAGCCTTATGTGCCTTATGTCGAATTTTCGCTTTGCGTCATCGTACTGGCCGCGCCATCAGCACGACTTGCCGCGGTTAGATGGAATTCCGTTCAGGACGCAAGGGGTTAGTACCATGGAGGCCATTCAGAAAAAAAGCTGTTTATTTCTTCACTGTTTGAACAATACAATAATTTTGGTATCCCAAAAAGGCAAAATATTTACAAAAAATAAAAGAAGCAGAAACATTACATGATAACAATCCTATTCAAGAAATAATCAATGGGGGCGTGAAAATTCAAAAGGAGTTTGCGCAACGGATGCAGTCCTACGCGAAGAGATCCGTCGCGCCGCTCGTCGTGCGCGGCCGCGCAAAGATCTGACATAAGGGTACACACTCCAAAAATGTGAATTACATTTACATTATCTACATGCTCCGGTATATCCACTTTGAAAAGTCACAACTATGCAATTAAGGGTGCTGTATGTGTATCTTTAGGACATTATTTTGCAGCGCGTGCGGTGTACGGCGCTATGCGTGCGAGCTATTCAGAGATGCCGTATATAGTTGGTCCTACAGCGACTGCCGTCGCTGTACACGCTACAACAGTTTTAGGACCAGTTACGGCGATTCCACCTCACACGCATCCATGGTAGTCGAACTTAACTTATAAGGTATCTTTGAGCTTTATACTTATGACAATTTCGAACTATTTATTTATTATTATCGTCATTATTTATGAGAAGTTTTATTTGAGTCCTCAAAATAATGATAAAATGTGCGACGGTTGTACCAGGAAGCACACCCTCTTAGGGTGGTAGTGAGCAAAAGGCATGCAGCATTACCATTTTCTCAGAATTCTGATCGGCGAAGCGAAAATTAAAATATGTAGACCACGCAGAGTAATCAAAAGGGGGCTAGCGGAGAATAGCCGGATTTGTGACTCCAATACTGACGCGTTGGCAAATAGCCGGAGACTGGCACGGCTGTAACTACAGGAACCGAGCAACTTGAAAAAAACGTTGCGAAAATCTTGCATGCGGCCTCTTCTGCTAAAATTGAAGCGAATACAGCGGAAGGTTGAAATTCATCGAAACACGAATTTTTTGCGTTATTGGTACATACTCCCAATGGGTAACGAATATTCGTTTGCCATATTGCTTTTGGTTTCCCAGATAGAGTGCTCAGACATGCCAGAGAGTTACTACAAGACTGCTGAGTTATGGGCAAAAGCTTTGGTGTCGGACGGGACTCGAACCCGCACTTCATCCTTTCCGGGGATATGTGCTAATCCATTACACTACCGACGCCGCTTTCACCCTAACTCAGCTTGAATCGTATATTTACCATAGCTTATCAGCACTCACACGTATAACGTATTGAGCCGGTTGGCCAGTATCGGCATCGAACTATGAAACTGAAAGCTTCACGGCAAAAATCAAAAAAATATCAAAATCAATACTAAAGCTTTCAGTTTCACGGTCGATGCCGATATTGGCCAACCGGCTCAAAACGCTATACGTGTGAGTGCTGATAAGCTATGATAAATATACCATTAAGAAGCTGAGTTAAGGTGAAAGGGGCATCGGTAGAGTAATGGATTAGCACATATCCCCGGAAAGGATAAAGTGCGGGTTCGAGTCCAGTCCAACACCGAAGCTTTTGCCCATAACTCAGCATCTTTGTAGTAACTTTCGCATCGCGAGCTTCGGCGATAAACAGCAGTTATCAAAAATCAAAAAAAAATTAAAATGCCAGAGAGTGTTTCTCACCGGTTTTGGAGTTAGTGCTTTGTGAACAGAGATAAGGAATTTCATTTAAAAATAAAAAAGAATGATGCACATTCGCTGGTCAGTCGGTTGTAAGCTTTTGATTTCCATTCAGAAATAGCAACCAGGGTAACCGAGAATCAAGGATTCCTCGAAAGGGGGGTCGTATTTCATCGGACAGAGGAGGTCGTACCATCAAAAGTTAGAGATAAGCACTAGAATCTAAATTCCCATCAAGCAGATGAGATCCAAAAGGTATTTCACCGCAAATGCGTGTGACAGAATGTAAAATAAATACGGCAACAGTTACTGGTATTGTAGAGGTCAAAAAAGGAGGGGGATCGATTTGGTCGCGACAGGGCGGGGCGGGGGGGGGTCGTAATGAAGCGGCTGTTTCCCTCGACACCCGAAAGTGCATTGATGGCAACCAAAAGCCCGCCAGCCAAATGTTGCATGTTTGTCAAAATTAGAGATAAAAAAAAAGACTTCTCCTCTTCTCTTGTATATGCTTCCCTGGACTTGACAAAAATTCTGAGAAAAAGTTGAAGTCATAGTTCATCGAAGCTAGATAATCAGCTCCGCGCAATTTGTCTTGTATTTTCAATTTTGTCAAAAAAGTAACAGGTCTTTCAGGTAATTCCACAGGTACCCAAAAAGAACCCGGTTGAAAAACCGCAGTAAGTCGCATTGGAGTGGAGGTGTAAAGTGAGTTGCGGTCTCTGTTTTGCGGGATCTGTGGCCTGCGACATACGGCAAGTAAAAACGTCGATTTCAACACGTGTAGGGTCATTAGAGAAATGAGGCTCGAATTCACGACATCTGGAAAAAACGTCGGGTGACCTGGCAGACCAGGGCAATTCGCCAGCCTCTTTAAAGCACAGCGAAGCACTTCAGCCCATCAGGTGACCACGTGGATCAACAAAGTAGAAGCACGGGACATTGGGAATCTATTTGTGGAAAATCTGGTCCCTTTGGGGCTCGTGGTAATAGATTGCGGGGGTATCGGTGCAGTAGTTCTTATTTCGTTTCGTTTCTTCTACGCCGTCGGCAAATTTGTTTTGACTGCCCATGACAACAATTCACAATCCGTGAAAATTTCCTTCACGGGATACGCGTCCTGTCTAACAACATGGCAAACAAAACAAGCCGTCACTAGTAAACATCGAGAAAACAATCAGTAAATAGTGAAGTAGACCAATAAACACTTCATATTCTGGATGATCGAACTATGACAACTTAGAATGAGCTCTGGTCAAGTTCCTTTTTGAGGGCCATGAAATCTACAAAGCATGCTAGTGAGAAGATACTCAGTGCGAAGTAGGTAAATATTGGGATAACGACATCGCCTCCGGGTATTTATCTGAGGAACTGCGTTCGTATAGCGGTGTTGCCATATATCCGCAAGTAAAACTGCCCAGTAAAGCGACTACGGTATCCCTAATGAGAACGTCCATTGCACCAATCAGGAATATTATTTCGAAATTTTTTCAAAAAATTTCAGGCATCAGTAGTGAATCAAGCGGGGGCGACGTCGCCCTTGTGCTAAATGTTCCGCGCGGTCACTGGCTTACGGAACCTTAATATACTCAAGGACCAACACCCACGAGCTTTCTAGTTTAATTTTTGAAATTTTATGAAAAAATCAGTAGCAGTTAAAATTCAGAATAACGGATTTGAAAAGGGAAGGACGTCGTATACATGTGATGTCTAAAGGTACACTGTAATCTATTCTTTCATGGTCATTGAGCCGGATACGACTGATTCCTTTGCTGAACCGAAGTGTGACTCGCTCGCTTTCAAAAAGCACTTGCGCCATTGTGGGTTGGAGAGGGGGGGGGGGGGGCGGAGAGGGGGAAGACGCAACTTTTCACCGACGTCAATGCCCCTTTCCCTCCCTTGGCTTAGGCTAAAATTCATGTCCCCTCATCCTATGTGGAAAAACATCTGCTAAATCATCTGTCTCATCTGCTTTAGCCCAAGTCTAGGAAGGGAGCTTCGACGTCGGTGAAATGTTGCGTCTCTCCCCCACCTCGAACCCGCATCGACCCAACTACTCCAACTGTGAGTATAAGCGGAATGCATGGTACATCGAAGAGAGTGCTTGGTTATTGCGGATCTAATCATTAAAAAATATACAAATTTAGCCTTGGTTCTGCGACCTTCCAGAAGCTAAACTTTCCTGGTTTTTTACCGCTTGTATCGACAAAAAATGATCTCCATTAGAACTCGCTGGTCATCTACAAGAGTAGAAGATCGGAGCAACCGTTGATAAAATGATTGACAAGAATTTCATACAAAAATGCCCACTCCTTGAGAAAGTGCAAACATTTCCACTTTCGCTTTGGCACCTGTGACAAATGTATGGAGGATCTTACCAGCCTATGAAAAAATCACAGATCATCATCGATTTTCCGAAGAGCCAGTGCTGTACCATCCGCTTCGTTGGCGGATGGAGCGTGCCGTTTTATTAGTTCCTTTTCTACGTCCAATTCCTACTATGGATGCAGCTAATGCTGATGAAAAGCTTATTAGCACCTGAGATAACAAAGGACTATCACCTGACCAGGCCAACCGGATCGTCCATTTACCATAGCTATGATCGGTGAGTTGTAAAAATTATTCAAAAAATAATGATGTAAAATGATTTTTATTTCTATTGTATTGAATTTTGTTAGTATTTATTCAAATTATGTTACCAATTTTCATAATTGTTAGGTACTTTTTAAAATTTTTCTAATGAGTTCAACAAATCAGTGTATTTCCAGTCATGCACCTGTACCCCTAGAAAAGAAAGATCAGTAGCGAAAGATTCAAGGAAGATCAGCTAGAGAGCAAGTTCATGACTGGAAGTATCAGAGGGGTGAGTTTTACCATTTATTATTTTAGGCTGCCTTTATGCCTAACTGAATGGGATTTTTGGCGTACGGGTGTATCCGCGATTTGGGAATTTTTCGCGATGTCGCGTACCAACAAGTCATTCTATGTATATGCATTGGGGCAAATATCAATGCGAATTCGCGAATACTTCGGTTTTCTAAGCCGGTATGTATCATATAAATGACGCGAATCTGTCGAGAATGCCAAATCGCTGATACGTGGCTACTCTCTTTCTCTCGATCGATACGTATCTTTTTCTAAAGGGTAAAAATTCCCATTCATCCCTCCAAATGGGTATGAGCGCCGCTCTACCCACTTGAAATTTATTCACCTTTGCCCATCCCTCACCATTGTTGATGTCGTTCGTTCAAGTGCTCACAAGGTGATGAAATAGATGAATACTGTGGAAGGTTTTCCTTTAAAAAGCTCAGTATTGTGGAACATTAGCGGCGCGTTTTGTGGCGCAATAGTGTATTGCATTTCGTTGTACCAGTCACGCGTATATCATGCAGAAGACGCTGTAATGAAGTTTTTTTTTCGCATGCAGTTGTAAGAAAAATAGGTGTGTAGCATCACGTCTAAAAATGGCGCGAGTGCCTCCCGCGGCAGCGGCGCGGCGTTTGCGAGTTGTTTATACTTTTATCTGTTGAAACAGCGACAAGCACAACATAGGCGAACTTTGCAACTTCCAGCGTGACTGGTATTTTTAAAGGTCCTTGGCGGTACCAGCCCATTGCATCCTGAACGGAATTCCAGCCGACTGCGGCAAGTCGTACTGATGGCGCCGCGAAGCGAAAGTTCAACTAAACGTCCAAGGAAGATGAGAGGATTCGAGAGAGAATTTCAGCCTCTACTCAGGGAGGGGAAGAAATTCCGCGGTGGAAAGACAGTTTCCATATGTAGGAATGGTTTCTTTCTTTCATAGGAGGTGGTTTAGTGGCTCAAAATTCCTTTTTTTACCTGCCTAGGCCTGAGCTGTAATTCACAGCCTGCTTTGTAATAACATTTTTGTATCCGAAATAAGGTGAAAAAGGCCGAGATATTGGTTCCCAAAGTATACACTCAGTAGCTTGATTTTGCAGAAATTTCGAGAAGAATAGCAGAGGCATGGATTTTGTGGGAATCTAGAGAAAGAAAGCAGAGACATGCTTTCATTTGTAAGCGTTGCAGTATCAGGTGAATATGAGAGCCGTGATAAAAAAAAAGAAGTGATAAATCCTCTCTAATCTTCACACAACTAGTCTCGATATGAAATACGATAGGAGCGTGAAGTGGATCGTATCTTGATATCTCTCATCTTAGACAAGCGGTAAACCAACAATGAGTAAACACTTGACAATGCATAGCAACCGACCAGGAAGAGCATCCGGTGAGGTGCATGGACATGAAAACTCCTTGGTGACCTCAAAAATATGTAGCTGGCAGGTTGATTTTAGGTTGATAACCTAAGATACCGTATTTGACTACCAATAGCCAGCTAAAATGGCACCCCGCTTTAGACTCGAAATTTTTCGATAGGGCTCTCAGTAGGTCAGCAGGCGTACCGACAAGTGTAAGCACTTCGATCCCACGATGCTTCATCCGAGTCGAAAAGGATCGCAGTAATCTCTGCGAGAATGCCCTTTCGAGATGGCATGGCTCAACGTAAGGCCTTAAGGCTTAATTAGTTGAAATGCAAATCATTTTTATTCACTTCGAAGACTTCCGAGGCCGAAGTTATCCTGGGAGCAGTTAGAATTACTGTAGATGATGCTCTTTACTCTAGATGCTTGAATGGGTAATAAATTATTCCTGAAAATAATTTCAATTTTTGGAATATTGGAGTATAAGAGGCAACCTTAGTGGTAAATAATGCAGCGCTGGAAAAAAATTAGTTGAAACTTCACGGACTTCGAATGAAATATCAAGAGGGCCTGAAGGTAATAAATGATATCCAAAAATTAACACCGCAGATCTCTACCTGCATTTTTGCTTTACAAAAATTACCTTCCCATTATTATCTCTCTGGTGTCGAATTGCCCTCTTTTAAATTTGATCTCAAAGCTTAAATCGATACCAGTTTAGAAACGTATAGTACAGGATCTGCAGGCAAATCCTTCCTGTAATTTAAACCCAAGACATTTATAAATACAAAAAATAAATTTCACCTAAATAAATATTCAAAATATAGCTAATCCCGAGGCAAACAGATCGAAGGCAGTCCAAGAAAAATTTTTGTTGATTTTGCTCTTGTTGCATTCCCATTTCATCACTTTTCTAAACAGTTCCATATATGAGAGAGCAAAAATTGTTTTACTATGTTCGAGCTCTTAAATTTGAATTTGCTTTCGTGTATGCAAAAGTGATTTTGCGGTTTTGGGAACTTTTCACTGTATTCAAATATAAACTCACAGATTTATTTCAATTTAAGTCTTGAAAGTGAAGTCACAAAGGTGTTCTGGGAAATTTTCTGTCCAAAACAAAATTTCACAAGTCAGACAGTACGGTAGCATCGAACGAGAAAAAAATGAAAGAAAAAGTGTGCATGGATGTGCTGGGAAGCAATCCAGGCGGTTTAACGCTGCGCTTCTGAACGCTTTACGCTCTCGGCACTTTGTCTGACGTGGTTTGCTTGTTGGCGCAGGCGCCAACGGCGTCAGCATAAATCCAATGAGCACCGACGACGATGCGATTCGGGCTCGTCACATCGCGTCAGCTAAACCAAAAATAGAACCTGCACACACGATTCTCCTAAACAACTTCAGATACAAAGCTATCGAAGAATGACGTTTTTATTAGATTGGGCTGGATACCACGGCATGATCTGGGGCCACCACCTTTTCGATGCTTCCATAAAAGTTTGTGGAGAACTCACCAATTTTATGATAGACACTATTTTTTGATTTCTGATCACATTTTATTTATTTTTCTCACTCATCCCACAACCAATTTTGTCTTGATTACGAAAAGTTTTGCTAGCATCAATTGATACATTGTATCATGTAAATTGATGATTGCAACTTTTTCGTATTTAAGTATTAATTGAAATATAATTGAATAGTATATACAAGTTGAAAGGATAAAGTCAAAGATAAAGTTTTCGACATTAATTATCCCTTTTGTGGGATGCGCCGCGCATTCTGGTTTCATTCAGAATCGTGGCGGTAGGTGAATGCGATTTGACCCATGCAATGACTCGCGGGGGTCCATCCAATGTACAAGTCAGTGCTTTTATCCTCCCACACGAATCTGGTACCAATTCACCGATCCTGGAGGGATGGAAGGATTGGTTGGCCTAGGCGGGCGTTTATGCGGCATCTGATCCCCCCACTGTGAGAGTGGGGTGCGCGCCATTTGTCACTACATCACCTCCGCCCTAATAGCATAGTATGTATAAGCATAAGTAGTGAGCTTAAAGTATAGCTTATACTTACTACTTATACTTATAGCATAAGTGGTAAGTATAAGGAATACAATTTACTAATTGATGATCGGTTAACTGGAGAAATTGTGGTAATAAAACGTAATTTTAAGTGATAGATGGTGATTATTGTGAAAGTTAGTTTACTGTGATGAAGGAATACTGAAGTAATGGATGGTAATGAGTGGTTTGGGAAGCACAATAATTCCTACACGAGAAAAAGCACTGTTCAAAGGCGCGTTCGGGTTCACATATGCACCAATAAAAAAGGCTCAAATCAAGACCAGCTCTCTAGAAGTTGCAAGATAAGTTGGGCTCGGTGGCCCAAGTTATTTCGCAACTTCTAGAGAGCTTGAGGGGGGGGATTGGGCTAAAACAATGCTTCGAATGTGAATCAGTGCCTCTGACCATTGACCATCTTCTGCAATTTTGTTCTCTTATACATATCTTCCTCCTTTAGGCCGCCGTCAGATCTAGCGATTTTGCGATTTTGCGATTCTACGGCGTTTTGTTTATCGGCAATTCTATTTGTCTACGTCGCACTTTATCATGTTACACTGTGACTTTGAAATTTTGCATTGCCGCAACTTCGTTGGCGCAGCTACGACAGCGCAAAATCGCGGTCTGACGGCGGCCTTGATGTTTCACAGATCCCAGAGCCAGTGAAAACTTATAAGTTTTCAGGCGAAGACCGATGCAGCGCAATATTCTTCCATGCGACAACAACGACATATATAATTGAAGGAATTAGCATTATTATATCACTTCTTTCAAAAGTAATAACCAATTTCTGACAAATCTCCTCATGGAAATATGTCCTCTAACACAAGAAGCGTATTTGACAAATATGGCACGATCTAATGGAGATTATCCATGAAAATGACTATTTGCTGCTGGATTTTATTGAAACGTGGATATAATGGGTTTTTTAAAGTATGAATAGTCGTTTGCTTGCTCCAAGGTTGATCATTCAGACTTCCGGCTTTTTGCTCTGAAGTCTAGCGATCGTAGATCACAAAAAATGGCTCTTGAGCGCACTAGAGTGGAAAAGTTTGCTTAATCCAAATTCGTAACGGCTAACAGCCCCCAAAAAACGACCTTATGAAAAAGCGGATTTCAGTTGTGACTTAGTAGCTTCATTGCTACATAAATTTTCGAGGGCCATTTCTATGAACGATAGATCTCTCAATTACCATGTTTCGCATTAATCTCGCCCGGTTAGTCACCAAATAATTTAATAGGTAATTCAGAAGAAACTGTAGGCAAGAACCAGGTAATAAATCTTTATGGATGATCTAGTTTTCAATGATAAAACCATGATAACATGTGGATAAGTGCTGTTCAAGCTAAGGACAGGCAGCAGGTCACAAGGAACGTTTAGGAATCAAAGAGCGGCCAATGGATGTATCCACTCGTCACGAGTGCAAACAGGAACGCGTTAGAAGCGTCTCGTCAAGTGCTCGAAAAACCTTGTTGACCAGCGGCCTCGATCACTTCTCATAAGGGAGAGAAGGAACGGATATCAAGGTGCGTATGGGCATACTGTATAAGAACAATTTGTAAATCTAGTTGCTTTGACGTTACTTTGCAAAGTATAAACGCTCTTTCACTGACCTCCCAGGTCCTTTTTTGACCTCTACAAACCAGTAACTGTTGCCGGGTTGTATAGTTGCAATGTGTTTCATTGCTATGTATTCTTACTTGAAAAAAAATATATTTATTTCACATTCACTCACTCGCATTCGCTGTAAAATACCTTTCGTCTCGTCTGCTTATTGAAAATTTAGGTTCTAGTGCTTATTGCTGACCTCTGCAGGTACGACTCCATCCTCTCGTCCGCTCAAATACGACCCCCCACTCGTAGAGGAATCCTCGACTCTCGGTGTACCATGTCACTAACTGCTCAAATTCCTCTTGTAAGCAAGGCACTCCCGGATGTCGAGGAACTTCATTACGACCCCCCTCCGTCTACAGGGACCGAATACGACGCTTTTTTGACCTCTACAATACCATTACCTGTTGCGGGATTGTGTAGGCGCAGTGTGTTTTATTGCTAAGTATTCGTATTTTTACCTGAAAAAAAAAAACATTTATTCCACATTTTCTCATACGGATTCGCTGCAAAATACCCTTCGGTTCTCATCTGCCTACTGAAATCAGACTCCAGAGTTCATCGGACCTCTGCAGGTACGACAACCCACCACCCCCTCCTGTTCGTTTGAATACGAACCCCCCCCCCCCGCCTCTGGCGAGGAATCCTCAACTCCCGATGTACCCTGCTTGTAAGCCATTGTTCAGAGTTCGCGATTCAAGCGATCGCGCGATTCGGGCGACTCGCGCTATTCAGGTCTGCCATGCACCTAATCGATGCCTATCTAAACCTTTCTGTCTGAGTCGCGATCAATAGTACCTAAAGTTGTACTGTGCTCGAATAACCTTAGTATTATATAATACATATACAATACCGGTCAAAAATATACACTAGCGCTCAAGAGTATTCGGCCAAAGACTGGACCGATCTAAGAGAAATTTTAGTATGTTGTACTTAGAGACACTGCATACTAAATATACTATTTTGGCGCTCAACGGTGTAGGTTACGTGGTTAAATGAATTTTTTTGTTTTTGGAGTGCCATCCCTATGCCGTCCCGCTGCGCCGCTCTCATCAAAAGTCGTGGTCTTTCTACAAAATATTGATGTTCTCTGAAGCTTGCTCGTTTCGTTTTTGTAAAGAAAGCCGTTTTTCTTGACCAAGCCCTTTTCTTTTTTTTTCGGCGGTCTTGCAGTAAATTCTTGTAAAAAACCATGAAAAGTGTCAAGCGGCACTCAAGTAGGAGGAAATGTTGACAATAGGTTCAGGCACCACATAATAAAATTTTGTCAAATTTGGTCAAGTAGAAAAAAGTTATGACGAAACAGTGCTTGACCGAATACTTTTGGGCGCTACTGTATGCTGTTTTGTATTTTGACCATAACTTTGGAGGGCGTTCACATATCTTCCATAAGCGACATTCTGTGTAAATTCCCCTTGTGTCTCGCTCATTTTTTTTGTGTGTATGAAGGCAAATGTCACTCAGTGAAACAAGATATCACAGTCGAGTCGGTGCATGATGGAAGTTGAAGAGTTTATTCAACTGAAATCTCTGAAAATGACCAAAGCTTTCAAAGAATCGAACTGGTCATAAAATCGCAAGCACATGTACAGAAAGTAACATGGATTAAGGCTAAGACTTTGTTACAAGCCATTTGGAATCATGACAGTTTACAGCGTTGAGCCACGGGGTTGGTCATTTTCAAAGTTTTCAACTGAAGAAATTTTTGAACTTCCTCCCTACATCCTCCTCAGCTGAGATACATTGTTTCACTGAGTCCTGATAGTGATGACTCTTTGTGGAGATGCCAGTGGGCTAGCGCGCAGTACTGCGCTTATCACAGTGTGGAATGAAGCAATATGGACTTTTGCGATGTCGTTTGATCAGTGTCGTCCATTTCCACATCGTACAATTGTGCTTAATCGCGCAGTACTGTGCGATAGCCCAACTGGTAACTATTTCAGCAAACTGTCAGCTTTCCTACTACCATACGTCTCTTCGTAGTTGATGTTTCCATAAAATGCATTCACCGACAGTTTCAGGGGGGGGGAGGGGTTATAGAAAAACCAATTGTCCACGGTCTACCAAATTTACCCCTTCCGGTGTCTTTGGGCACTTTGGCCACGATTCAGGGTGAAACGTCTGAAACGTCCAGTTTTTCGAGAAATGCGACCCTCAAACGGAAGACGACATACAAGCATACTCTCCCCTCCCCCTTCAATCATTCCTTATGTGATGTTATACAGGAATGGTGCTATCGGAAAGCCTTTGAACGAAGTGTGATTATCGATCGACGACGTTTTTGGAGACCACCTGATGAACCCAAAAGTCTTTTAAAAGAGGTGGTCGTCCACATGGGACGTAAGACTCTTCTTTCTCCGACTCCAATACGACCCCATCTCCCCTTCTCGATGCTGTTGAATAGAACGTGGGAGTCTTCGCTGGAAATCACCAGAGAATGATTAAAAATTTTCGGCTTGTGATCGATAAAAACAAAATATTTATTCGAAAACAAATTAATGTACAACGAGAGTAGTTTGTGGATTTTAGATAAAACATCCATCCAGTCAGCGTCTCTCGCATTCATGGGTTCCATCGATAATATGGCGATGCTGATCGTGTGGTTCTGCCCGATGTAGTGGATGGTGATGTCTTGGTAGAAGTTCTGGAACCACCTCGCGTTGTGGATCTCGAACCTGATGTCCTACCCAAGGATCCTCGTTGTATTTCTGATTCATCGCTAAGAGAATCAGCACTGAACATGGCATTTATCCTGTTTGCTGAGCTTGTTGTTTCCCTTGACGGTTGTGGAGGTTGTTGTTGATGGAGGCCGATGGTATCACGCCGAAAAGGCGTCGCAAGTGCAGCCGTCCTGATGGGGAAGAATGAGCCCTGTCTGGGTGAACGGGTCGACTTTCTTGTGCGGATTGATGGCGATTCACTCGTGTCATTGGTCTTGCTGCTTTTTGTAGTGGTCGATGTCGGCTGCTCAGAACTTGCAATTAGGCTTCGACTGGAACGACTACCATCTGTTTGCAGGGATTGTGTAGTCGAACGATCGCCTTCAGTTGTCGTTGGAGACCTTGGGGGTGTCGCAGCAGACATTGTAGCAGGTCGTGACCTGGCTGGAGGCGCGTCAAGCGTTGGCGCAGCTTTTGCTATGCCAAACGGTGGTGTGGCCGGTCGAGGAACTGGTCTTCGAACTACGGTAGTGGGCACGGGAGGTTGAGGAGCGTATCTGGGAGCTGATACCACTTCGGCGGACTTTGACACCGGTTCAGCTGAGACTGCTTCAGCGGACTTTGAAATTGGCTCCTGCGACATCGACTTCTTCGGCATAATTGCCTCCTTCGACTTACTTTCAAGACTTTCAGCAGACTTCACTCTTGATGCGCTTTCCTTAGATCCCTTAAAAAAGATATATATCTAAAAATATTTATTTTGGCATATTTAGTGAATTGCTTTTTTCGACTTCTTTATTGCAAATGATTTCTTTTGTGAAATGGATCGATTAAAAAATTGCCAAAAAATAAACAACAGCCATTAAGATTTCGATTTATTGGCAAAATCATTCGCATCACGGGCTACGCGAAAATCCGCAGCTTGCCAAAATTCAAAATAAACAATAGCGTTTCCATTGTATTCCACCCACTAGCTATTGACCATTCATTGATATGGTTAATTTTGCGCGCTTCTAATCAATATCAATGCTCCGACGGTGTTATCAAAGTTTGAAATCATCCTTGCGATGAGTATATACCATGGTGACCAACAATTTCTCTTATGTGTGAGAAGTGTTTACCTACCATAAGATCCTTCTTGGATTTTTCACTTGGATCTTCGATATCCTGGAAAAAAATTCCGTCAAAATTAAAGGACAGCGGTTGACTAATCGCTTTTTTGGGATGCGCCATGTGTCCTGCTTCCACTGAGCATTCTGGTGGCATTTGGATGCAATTTGGGCTGTCCATCGGCCTTCAGAATTAAGCCCCCATCGATAGCACGGACGATGAGCTCTGTTGAACTAGGCGAGCACTGATCCGGGATCTAATGGCAGGACCCACGCGGCAGCACATCACTCACCAAGTATTCAAGTTGTTGCAAAAAATGCATCACTCCAGATGTCAACATATGGAAAAATGAGTTTTATCTTGATAGAACCTCTTTTATCACCTAGAGGGGGGGGGGGGGGCTACCGAAACTACCTTCTGACTGGAGGTTTCAATAATAAAAACTCTAAGGAAAACTGACTTCGATGTTTTCAACAGCGGAGCCGATGACGACAAGTTCATTAAGAGCTGGATCTATGTGAATGCTGTTCAGACTTCTAGACGATTCCGCTTCGAGTGCGTGTTTCTGAATATTACCCTTGGAAATGACAAATTTTAATTGCTCTGGAAATTGATCATATACATTCTATTACCGATGTCTTTTGATGGTTTCCAAAAAGGAACGAACTCACACCCAACCTAAGCCTGACGCTGGTAACGTCACCATTTTTGCGATTTTTGCAAGGTATGGTTTTGGCCCCGGCAGAGATCGAGCCCACTGGCTTTTAAGTACCACGTGAGTCTACACTCTTAACCACTCGGCTAGCGGTGCCCATGTGCTCATCTCTAGATCGATGGAGGAATGGGGTGGCCACTAAGAGAGGGGGCACACGAGAGCAGCAATACAGAACGATTCGCGCGTGACTTTCAAATTAGAGTGAGGTGCTTATAAGACCGCATTTATACTTTGCGCCAGCAGAGCGTGGCTGCGTTCACAGGCAGCGAGGCAGAGTGGCACGGGGGAGGTACGAAGACGACGCAGGCAACGAGAGAGGATGCCACAGGCGGAAACGCAGAAACACGCTCAAGGCCCTGCCGTCGGCATCGCAAAGTATGAACGAGCGTCAGCGTCCCTGAATCAGAAAGAAGTATATACGCATCGAAGAGAATCCGCTGTAGCAATTCTGGGACTCGCGCCATATTTCTACAGTCGGACGAGCGCATTCAGCTCTCAAACAATTATTATACAATTAATGCCCACTATATGTTCGCAAAGGGACTGGTGGGATCCCAGTCCTCATTTGTGGAAGGATGCTGGGAGGAGCGTTCAGGCGTTCAGGCTACTTGAAACGCCGCATGGATTGTAAGATAAAGTCTATTGTGCCAACTTCTCACAAAAAAGGTAATGCAACTCACAACATCGCCGATTTCCCCGTGCAGTTTTAGAACCCCTTTATACTTGAACTTTGACTTCGCCAAATCAGCTGATGGCATTTTTCGGGCGATTTTCTGTAAAATGGTACTTTGTTGACAAAAGAGGTAATAATCGTCTTTACACTCACCTTCCTTGCATCTATCCATTCATCCACAACTGAAATAGCTCAAGTATAGCCGAAAGAGCTTCGAAGGAAAAAAAAACCAAGCAACTTTGAACCGTAGCCCATGAAAGGCATTTTGATAGCTATTCTAGTTTTCAAAAAGTTATTTTGGATTTCTTCTGACCTTTAGCAGAAGAACTCATGGGAACTCTTACGCTTGTTCCTGTTAAATCGATCTCTATCGTTCTTGATTTGGTAGGCGCATGCAGCCAGTACAAGCAGGAATGGTGTTCCGAAGACGGGGCTGTAAGTGGTAGACGAGTGAATTAGCTTGGAATCAAGGATGTACCACAGAATGAAGCTCAGGTGCTAGTTATTATGTGTAGCAATACATTCGCTTTTTAGTATTTTCTACTAAAATGACACGAAGGTAGAGGGTTATACGTAGCTATGTGAATCATAGGAGTAGGCATATGGCGGAAAACAAGCAACTTCTCCTGAGTTGTTGCGGCTATTTGTGGGGAATCACCCATTTCCCGCGCTTTTCGCACGCGACAAGTGGAACGCGATAGAATGGAAAGTGCAATTTATGTTCCCGTTAAAGGTGTGTATACTTATGTCGAGTTTTCGCGTAGCCTTGCGGCGCCGCTGATTTCTTCGCGTGTGATTGCAAACATTGCAATACTATCTTTAGAGTTTTACGCCCGAATTAATTATTGCCTAGTTAGGATCGTTATCATGCAATGCTATCGTTTCTTTTACTTTTTATGTTATTATTTTGTTTTTTTAGGGCACGAAATTAATGTTTTTAGATAATGATGAGATGTACTGCTACCATTTCTTATGAAAACTCCATGGTACCAGACCCTTGCGTCCTGAAATGAATTCCATCCAACTGCGGCAAATTGTGCTGATGGCGCCGCGAGTGTGCGACGTCGCAAAGCGAAAATTCGACATAAGTGTACACACCCTCCGTCGAGGATGTGACACACAGTCTCATTCAATGTATCTGCAAGCACCACTCACATAAGATATGTAAGGTCGCGCGTTTTCTCTTGGCGACGTTTGATTCTGGCTTCATTTACTCGCAATCTAAAAAATACGATAATAAAAAAGTAATAAAGTTAGTTCGGATGTTTCGAACGCAGATTTCATTAAAACCGATCTAGTGGAGCTATCATTGAGTAGACAGGAAGTCCGCATATGTATAGTAATGTGCTCCTTTCAAGGATGACGAGTGAATGATCAGGTGCCAAATCCTCGCATATTTGGTGAACATGGCGTGGCACCGCCCACCACTCGATGTGCTTTTCGTGTGCGTCAGCGCTCTCGTCTGTAAAGCATCTCACCTAACTGTCTGCGCCTTTCTTTCACCTCAGCGCATACCTCCAGCAGCGGTAAACTGGCACCCTAGATGAATCGAAGAAAGCAAGGAGAGCCTAATTTCTAATGGACCAGCCGGTTCCCTTTGTTGTTTCTCACTGTCGAATTATCTAACACTTCTACTTCTATTTGTGAGCATTGGAAGCCATTCGAAAACTTTGTGAAATAGCCCCATAGAACAAACTCTCTAGACGAACAAAACGAAAATTTTTGCTCTGTCGCATTAGCCACACCCATCATGTAAGTTCCGCCCCCAGATTGGTGCGTACAGTACAGCTGGAAATGGAGACAAGAAAATTCGTGAAAAATTGTTCGTAAAATTGAAACTGGTGGATAAAGAGAGGAATCTTCTAAAGGAAGTCGGCTAGGTTATTTATGTCCAAGATGGGACGATAAGTTCACATGCAAACAAGCTCCAAGTAGACAGTATGTGACACAATCCTCAGTGGATCCCTTACTGAGAACCATGCTCCTCTCATGCTTGAGCGTGTAAGCGGTGTGCATGACCGACACACATCACAGATCCACGTAATACCTATCGATAAGAACGCGTTGCAGTGCGACAGAAAACATGCGCTGAACGCCAACGTGGAAATAAAGGTGTTATTGCTGCAGTTTTTAGTCGTTTTATAGACTCTCCAAATCATTAGTCATAGTAGCGTCTGGTCGAGGGGTGTAGCAGATGTGTTTTAAGAAATACTGACTAGAATTTCGGAAACCCACAAATTTTTCAGGTGCGCAGCTGCAGTCCTGTCTTCATCCGTTTCTCGATATTCCGCTTAAACACCGCTTCATGTCAGGTAACAAATACGATTTTTGATATTCAAACTAATGGCGTAATTACCAGTGATAATATTATAATTATAGCAGATATTCACATAGAAGTTAATTTACATTCACGTCACTGTTTTTTTTGAGACGGACGTGGTATAGTGGCAAGTGGCGCGTACATCTCTTCTCAGGGATCCGATACCGTAGGTACCAGACTCGTCTGAGGATCGTCGTATACATGGACTGGCCCCTCCAAGTTATTGCATAGGCTAGATCGCATTTACAATCTTGCCAACACATAGTGTATGGTGCTGGAATTCATGGCGCATTCCAACAAAGGATTGATCAGCGCTAAAATGTTTATCTTATAATTTTTTCTACATCAGCATATAATCACATTGGCTCTCTTATTTCTCAGTGATTTTTGGTTATAGACTGACTCAACGTTTTTCAGACTTGTCTTTTGGATGAGCAAAGCAATTGGAATGGTTCGACCCTTATGCTTGATGCATAGTTTGACGTTTCGGTTTTGATGGGTGAGGGGGGGAGGGGGGGAGTCAGCGCCACATTCACATCTCGCGAGAAGTGTGACCTATACGCCTCCAATGCTTTTCCACCAATTAAGAGTAAGGTTTTGCCTACCTTATATCAGCTAAAAGTTCGAGAGCTTTTTTAAGGACTGAATCCCTACGTCTTCATGGTTATTTCTACTGAATATAAGTTTCACCTTGTAAATTAACAAGGATGTTCAGGTGTCATCCATGTACATATATTAACAAGGATGTGTTCTTGCGCAGTGCGCCATGCAATTAAATAAATAAATACAAGAAGGCCATCACATACATATTATATTGGGTTGGGGAATAAGTCCTTGCGGTTTTTCTAAACCCCGTTTTTCACATTGTTCCCTTCATCTTTCAACGAAGCTCACATATGATTTTGATAGAGCTTTTTTTGCTCTACATGGCGATACTATCTGTTTTTCGATTCCTCCGACTACCTAATATTAATGAGGTTTGGAAATGAAGTACGCTGAAGGCAAAAAATTGGCACTTGCGCACCTCATCTTTCTCGTCTGCCATTGAGACCAAAAAATGTATGTGTTTATGTTTCGATAGAGCTTTTTCAGGTCTACAGAATGGTAATACTTGTTATTCAAATCGCTCAACTTTTTGCTGTTTTTAAGACTCACAAATGCAATACCCGCAAAAGTGTGCACTTTGTTTATCTTCCCTTCCTCGCCTACCACCGGGATTGAGAGGATGTGCATAAAGCATGATAGAGATTTTTTTGCTCTACAAGATGATACCACTTTTCTCTTGTTTCCTCTCATATTTTAGCATGTAGGAATAAGTTTACACCTTTTTTCAACTCAAAATTACGTAATAAAAATAAATTTTTTCGGCACAATGTTTTGAATCGTTCGATAGAGCTCTTTTCGCTCTACAAGATAGTGCTTACAGTTTTTGTTCAAAATGATTTTTGCTATTTTTTAGATCATTTCAAAGGAGTGCCAAGTCGACGAAATCGAGCATTTTTGTGTCGATCAGGCTCGATTTCATCGACTTGGCACTCGTTCTAAATGATCTGAAAAATAGCAAAAAATAATTTGAACAAAAACTGTAAGCACTATCTTGTAGAGCGAAAAGAGCTTTATCAAGTAATGCAGATTGTGCCAAAAAAAAATTCATTTTCATTACGTAATTTTGAGTTGAAAAAAAATGTGTAAACCTATCCCTACATGCTAAAATATGAGTGTACGAAAAAAAAGTAGTATAATTTTGTAGAGCAAAAAAAGCTCTATCGAATGCATACATGCACATCCTCTCCAATCTCGATAGCAGGCGAAGAAGAGAAGATGAGGAAAGTGCACACTTTGCGAGTACTGCATTTGTGAGTCTTAAAAACAGCAAAAAGTTGAGCGATTTGAACAAAAAGTAGTACCATTCTGTAGAGCCGAAAAAGCTCTATCGAAAACATATAAATATACATTTTTTGATTTTGATGGCAGACGAGAAAGATGAGGTGCGCAAGGGCCAATTTTTTGCATTTAGCTTATTTCAATTCCAAACTTCATAAATATCAGGTAGTCGAAGGAATCGAAAAACAGACAGTAGCATTTTGTAGAGCAAAAAAAAAGGCTCTATACAAAACGTATATAAGCTCCATCGAAAGATGAAGGAAACGATGTGAAAAACGGGGTTTAAAAAACCGCAAAGACTTATTCCCCAACCCAATAAATAAATACATTGATAAATACATATAAGTGCTTATAAATAAATACATATAAATAATACATGAATAAATACATTTACATATAAATAAATAAATAAATAAAAACAAGAAAATCATTACATATATGTGAATAAATATTATATTGGGTTGAGGAATAAGTCCTTGCCGTTTTTTTAAACCTCGTTTTTCACATTGTTCCCTTCACCTTTCGACAAAGCTTATATACGTTTTCGATAGAGCTTTTTTTGCTCTACATGGCGATACTATCTGTTTTTCGATTCCTCCGACTACCTAATATTAATGAGGTTTGGAAATGAAGTACGCTGAAGGCAAAAAATTGGCACTTACGCACCTCATCTTTCTTGTCTCCCATCGAGATCAAAAAATATCTGTGTATATGCTTCGATAGAGCTTTTCAGGTCTACAGAATGGTAATACTTGTTATTCAAATCGCTCAACTTTTTGCTGTTTTTAAGACTCACAAATGCAGTACTCGCAAAAGTGTGCCCTTTGGTTATCTCTCTTTCTCGCCTACCATCGAGATTGGAGAAGATGTGCATACGCGCATTCGATAGAGCTTTTTTTGCTCTACAAGATGGTACCATCCTTCTTTTGTATCCTCTCATATTTTAGCATGTAGGGATAAGTTTCCACCTTTTTTCAACTCAAAATTGCGTAATGAAAATAAATTTTTTTGGCAAAGTGGTTTATATTATTTGATAGAGCTCTTTTCGCTCTACAAGGTAATGTTCACGGTTTTTGTTCGAATAAATTTTTGACATTTTTTAGACCATTTGAAAGTCGACGAAATCGAGCATTTTTGACATCATGTGACGAAAATGCTCAATTTCGTCGACTTTCAAGTGGTCTAAAAAATGTCAAAAATTTATTCGAACAAAAACCGTGGACATTATCTTGTAGAGCGAGAAGAGCTCTATCGAATTACACAAAACATTGTGCCAAAAAAATTCATTTTCATTATGCAATTTTGAATTGAAAAACAGGTGGAAGCTTATCCCTACATGCTAAAAGATGAGAGGAGACAAAAGAAGGATAGTACCATCTTGTAGAGCAAAAAAAGCTCTATCGAATGCGCGTATGCACATCTTCTCCAATCTCGATGGTAGGCGAGGAAGAGAGATAACCAAAGGGCACACTTTTGCGAGTACTGCATTTCTGAGTCTTAAAAACAGCAAAAAGTTGAGTGATTTGAGTAATAAGTAGTATCATTCTGTAGAGCTGAAAGAGCTCTATCGAAACATATACAATTACATTTTTTGATCTCGATGGCAGACGAGAAAGATGAGGTGCGCAAACGCCAGTTTTTTGCCTTCAGCTTACTTCATTTCCAAGCCTCATAAATTTTAGGTAGTCGAATTAATCGAAAAATAGATAGCAGCATTTTATAGAGCAAAAAAAGCTCTATCGAAAACATATATAAGCTTTGTCGAAAGATGAAGCGAACAATGTGAAAAACGGGGTTGAAAAAAACGGCAAGGACTTATTCCTCAACCCAATACATAGATAAATACATATGAAGGCATACAAATAAGTACATCAAATGATACATAAATAAATACATATAAATATATAGATTGATAAATAATCAAGAGAACCAATACATACCAGGACAGCAATAAGTGTGCAGAACGAATGCCACTCTCAAACATTTGTAGCCTTTTTTACAGTCACCTTCATTTATACAAGTCTTCAAGACTGGATATGGATTCAGCTCAGTAAGCAGCGGTATTTTCTTTTCGTCTCCACAAGGATCTGGAAGTTATCAGAGTGCGAGTGCGCTTATATTCATCTTTCAGAATAATCTATACAAGCACATCCAACTCATTTGTAAGAAACGCTTTTGGCATGCTTTGTACAAGGGGTCACGGAAATTATGTTCTGGGATCTAACAATTTTTCACTTCCGAAAGTCCAGTTCTAAATTGCAGGAATAGTAGGCGGAAATTTGAGGTTTCCTATTTCCATATCTTGTATTTATTCAACGTTGGCCACACGCAAAGTTTCAGGCGAAAAAAATATGAATCGGGGCAGTGCAATGTCCCCGAATTTCCGCCCGCGGTGGGCCGAAAGGGCTGTGGAATGAAACGGCGACAGTCACGTGCATCGACGAGATGAAGGAAGAAAGCCAGGATTACGGACTTTGAAGGAATTAGCGAGATCTCCGCTTCACTCCACAGCCCTCGCAACCCCGCCCACGTTACCTACGTGGACGAAACTTCGACGGAATTTTCCGCTTGAAACTTTGCATGTGGCCAGTAATGACTAAATACAGCCTATTCGTATGGAAATAAGGATGCTCAAATTTCTGTGGACAATTCCTTCAATCCGCCCATTCGAGTTTACTCATTCTTCACCTAGACGGTACAATAGAGACAAGGTCGTGTTAATACCGCCATAGCGGAACGAACGATTTTACGAATACGATTCCCTCTTACCTAGACCTACATAGACTTACCTATCAGAGTTCTACGTTTTATTTATAAGCTTTTAAACACATCGCTTCGAAACAAATCCAACGCTCTCAATTCTCCCCATTTTATCCGCTTTAAACGAAGTTATGACGGTGCGACGGTTTGCTTCGATCAATCCGTCGCCAGATGTCGATTTATCAAAAAAATGTGAGCGGTATTGTAGAGTCAAGCAGTGCATTCAGGAAATTCGTCATCTTGGTACGACTTCCGTACTTCCGTCCGGGTGGGGGGTAATTATCCCAGAAAATCGCTTCAACGGCGTCGCACTCGCCAGTGCGACTTGCGAATCGATTGCTCTTGGGAGCCCGGCACAGCGTGACTGCGTCTTTTAAGCGCCTTCACCCATGCCACACTGCCCCGCTTGAAGGCTGCCAGCCCTGCCACTAGCACTCGCACCCGCCGCGCTGCTCGCCGCGCGCGGCCACGCGGTTTTTTGACGTAATTACCCCTACCACTTCCGTCCAAAAGACCCGATAAGAAAATCCCCCTCATAAGAAGGGTATGCCTATCTTCCATGTCGACCAGAGTGTCTAGAAGAGTGATTGTGGGATGAGGGAGACAAATGTACACTAGTTTATATCTGCTGTCTACATACGACATATAAGTGATCCTTCTCCACGTATTTTGTGCCTCATTCCTTTTAAGCAACTACCAATATCTTTTTCCTAACAAGAAATCGCATACTTGTGGCACAGCAAACTCCAATGGAATCGCCGTCGGTTTTATGGTTTCCGTTGGTATCATCGTTTTCGTGACTTTCAGGTTTATTACACTGCACGTTAACTGGACAGTCTTTCTCCGTTCTGCACGTCATTATTCCAGAACGATTGCTAAGAGGAGTTCCTCGTTCACAGAGCGCTAAAAAATCTCATCAGTTCTTGAACATCCAAGAGACTTCAAAGGAATCGTCCACGGTTCTAAGTTGTTTTGCGACCCATATAATCATGCCATATCGGCCTACTAAGGGCGCATACAAAGTTCACGAAAAAAAAAATCAAGAATTTGGCTGAGATAAAGCTCCTCATAGTGTCGGCAGGCGGGGTGGGACGTTCGAGTGAAGCGACGCAAAGTGGTCTGGGACGCGCAGTGAGAAACAATTTAACACTGGGCGCGAAAATTTGAATGGTGCCCTGGGCGCCGATGGCTGCTCGGCTGTTGCTTGGCGGGAATTCGAACATGTTGCTCTTCTTCCAGTTTTCCCATACCTGTTTTAGAAGGCATTTTTCGGTTCTTTTCCTGTCTCATTTATTCAGCAGATTGGTTTTGAGAGGAGTTGAAATCATGGGACTTCCGTGGACGATTCGTTTAGTCGGTTTCCATATTTCCGTTACTTTGAGGATGTAGGTCGTTATCAATGACAATCAGACAAGTAAAAGTGTAGTACTACCACTAAAGGTTGGATACATTAACCAGTCACAACGAGTGTGTGCAGATATGACGGAGAATCGCTTCGCGGCGTTTCACTCGCGGCACCACCAGTACAACTTGCAAATCGCTTGCTCTTGGGAGCCCGGCAGAGCGTGGCTGTGTCACCTCTGCGCTTCCACCCATGCCATAGTGCCTCGCTTGAAGGCTGCCATACCCTGCAACTGGCACTCGCACCCGCCGTGCCGCTCGCCGCGGGCGGCCATGCGATTTTCACACTCCTAGTCACGACTCCTATGTCCCATCCGTGCAACCGAAAGTATGACAAGAATGCCAGATTAAAGAGCATTGACCTAATATCTACTTACAATACATGGATAAGGTCAAGACACTCGAATGGTAAAGTCACTAGCGTTCACGCTCAATTGCAACGAAAAAGAAGAGCGCTCGTCGCACGCGTTAACCTAGTTCGAGTGTCCTGACCACGCACCCAGTACACAGGTACTCCCCATAGACCATAGCAGAAAGGTGCATACGACAAGCACTGTGCCTTTAGTGACCGTTTTAAAACGTTTTATGCTTTGTACGAAGGCAGCGCAGCACGTAACACATCGACGCCTACTACCGAACAGGAGCGGTGAGCAGGGTACACCGAGAGTCGATGATCCCTCGACGGGGGGTCGTACTTGACCGGATAGGGTGCTGGAGGTTCGACCTTCAGAGGCCAGCGATAAGCACTGAAATCTAAATTTTCAATAAGCAAATGACAAGCAGAAGGTATTTCATCGCAAATCTGTGACGAAATGTAAGATAAATATCTTTTTGCGGCAGAAATAAAACTTATTGCAACTACACACTTCGGAAACACTAACTGGTATTGTAGAGGTCAAAAAGAAGGGGAGGGGTCGTACTTGGTCCCCGTAGAGGAGGAGGGGGAGTCGTACAGAAGCGACTTTTTTGTCAACACGTGGGAGTGCCCTGGCGGGCAGGCTGGAGCGTAGCGTGACCAGGAAGAGCTGGTAAACCATTCTCTATCATGGAAGTCATTCGTGCTGATATAGAATATAAGCTGTTCACTGAGATCTGCAGACTTGTCCTACCGACCCCGCCTAGTGTGCAGGGCACGCCTACGCCTACAGTGTACTGTGAACTTAACTAGACGGTACATTGTAATTATATGGGTAATGGCATGAATTAGAAATCTTTCTACGTGTTGCTAAAAACTGTTTGTATGTCAAGGAACAAGCCATGGGGAATTTTGACTCCACACTGTAACCCTACAAGATCTGAACATCTGTTCGTTGAACCGGACGGTCTCTCTTTTTCCTACCTTATGGACTCGGGTTGTTTTGAAGAATTGTTTTGATATTTTCTATTATAGTGAAATACTGTGTACAGGGGCATTGCGTAGCAAATTGCTTGTGTTAGCTATACGTAGCTCTCAGTTATTTTCTATGAGAAAGAAATCAAAGTATCAAGAACTCACCAGGTGATGGACAGCAGTAGCCAGTATTGTCAACGGTATGGGAGCAATTGTAGGATACTGGACAATCCTTGTCATTTCTGCACTTCCAAAAGCCCTTTTTCCTAGTGTACATGGCAATTCCCTCATCACACAGCTCTAAAATAAAGTTGATACATTCGCGACTATGTATTTCATTCCTTTTGGTTTAATCCTTAGCTATGTCCCGCCCCTTTCTCTGATGTGTTACCATTATGCGATGCTCCGCCCCTTTTCTCTGATGTCATAGCATTGTGTGATGCTCCGCCCCTTCTCCCTGATTTTATACCATCGTGTGATGCTCCGCCCCTTTGACTTTGCACCAATTTGAATTTGAAGCAGTCACAAATTTGCCTCGCAAATTGAGAGGTACAGGCAGGGTGAAGCATTGGATTGAGTTAAATTCTCAAAAACAATATTAGGGGTACTGTGGGTACTGAGAAATCCCTTGAAGAAGTCACTTACCTGGAAACTATGGGTCCAACAATAGGAGGGCTATCCGAGGCGGAATCCCGGAGAAAAAGCGAATCTCCGAGCTGTAGAAACGGCGTACGAAGTACGACCCTCAGAATACGTTTCCCAATTCTTACATGGCTGTAGTTCTCAAAAAAAGATGTCTTCGCCAATCGATGATCGCAGTACCCCTATAGAGACCTGATCGTTGATCCCTTTTCTTTCCAAACATGATCGCCTGTTTCTCCAACACAAAAAACGATCTCCCTCCAAACTTTCAGTTACCACCCTCTCGAGAACCCTTCAGCACTTGTTTGTCCCTGTGTGGGGGCGACCACTGGCCACTACTGTTCGATTTCTTATAGATGTACTGCAGTGTTGGCATTTCCCGGAGGATTTGATGATGAAGTTGCCTTTTCGTTATTATTTCGTGTAACTATGCATATATGGTTGTGAAATGTAGCAATATCAGGCAAGAAGCCTTCCAGCAAACCTTTCATGGGTGCGTACACCTTCTGAGCAGCAGCTATCATATCTGAACTCGCCATTCGAACTTATTTTTTCTGTTGTTTACACAAATTAATAGAAACGATATACAGTTTTTTCGTTCATGATCTGCATGCTAGAAACTCACTTTTGTACTTGAAGTCATCTGCAAACTTAAAAATAGCGCTCTCAATTCTTTTTCGTAATTTCCATAGCCTTGGCTGAAACCAAGCGGATTTACTATGCTCTATGACAAGACAAAAAAGAGTCGCCGCGATTTTGAAAAGGCATTTGACATTGAAACATTGTGATAAGCGCAAATTAAACACTAGCTCAGTTGGTAAGTAGACACACCCTATCTCTACGAATAGGGTGTGTCTACCTACCAAAAAGTTGCTTCGCGGCGTCACCAGTACGACTTGCCGAATCGATTGCCCTTGGGAGCCCTGCTAAGCGTGGCTGCGTCACCTCTGCACTCCCACCCATGCCACACTGCTTCCTGCACCCATGTCACCCTGCCTCCTCCACCCCCACATCGCCTCGCTTGAAGGCTGCCATGCCCTGCCACTCGAACTCGCCCCCTCCGCGCCGTTTGCCGCGGGCAGCCACGCGATTTTTTGTCGTAAGTAGACACACCCCTACAAATACCTATCATTATGCGGAACTTCACGTAGTTTAGCAGTCGAATCAACCGTTATCAGCTCGGATCACCCACCATTAATTTCCCCGTCCCACCCATTGAACACCTATGAGTATTGGCGCTCTAGAACCGAGGAAAACGCTACGGATTTGATGATACTCGCCTTTGAGACTCCTTATCAGCCCTTCCGCCTCTAGGGTCTTCCCTCCATCACTTGTAAACTTAAGGATCCTACCTTTGCTGCGACGCGAGATATGTATTGGCGGTCAAACTTATATACTCTATTTCGGAGCGTCTGATAGGGCGTGGCCTACGGACATGGGTGAGTGGCAAGAATGAGAGTGCGTGGCAAGAGTGAGAGTGTGCCGGAGTGAGAGAGTTTGTTACACACTCACCGAAGTACCTAGGCCACGCCCCATCAGGCTCTCTGAAATGGACTGTACGCACACCATCAGACACATTCAGCCGATTATATAAAGTAGGATAGATTGGAATTTCGTGATACTTAAGGTGTTTACTTTCCAGGTGAAAATCTCCCGGTCAGCTTCATGAGTTTAATTGAATAATACTATCAAATATGCTCAAACATTGTGCAAATTTTGTGATTCATGCGATTAGGCGCATCACACCTAATCGATAAGTACCTTACCCTTTTAGCCTTTAACCCTGAATCGCTCGATCGATGTGTATCTTTTTCCATTCGCCTGAATCGCCTGAATCGCGCGAGTTGGGCAACTCGCGAGTTCTGAACAATACCTTGCCACCATTGTCTTTGATGGGGAGGGGGGGGGCATATCATAGAATATGAACATCTATGCATTATGATATGTCAAACTCGAGAAAACGTTGAAAACTCATGATTACCTCGACAGTAACATGTCAGCAGATTCATCTTGTAGTAATCACTCTCTCAAACCGCAAGTTCTATAGAATATGTATCTCCCCACCCTTACCAAGATAACTACCAATAATTGTTCGGGAACAAATAAAGTTGGCGGAGGGGGGGGGGGGAAGGTGAAGCAGAATCTCCTTGTTTCCCTCTCTAGGCGTAGGCTAAAGAAGATGAGAAAGGGGGATACTTTGGCAGATGCTTTTTCGTGGAGGAGGAGGGGATATGAATCCTAGCTCAAGCCTGGGCATGGAAAGGAGCTTCGACGTCGACGAAAAGTTGCGTATCCTCCCCTGACCCTTTGTTCGCGTTCCGATGTTGCTTACATTATTCAGAGAACCTACTTCAACTGGAGTAGCTGTCGTACTGGACTGTGCAGTAGTACCCGTAGCATTTTCCTCCTGTTGTAACATAACTGGGATGATAACCATGAACCGTATCCATGAGAACATTTGTGAAATGAAAACCATCTTTCAAAGAACTTTGAAGTAAAATGACATTACCTGGAAGCAGCCTTGTCGATATCAGCTGATACAAGAGATAATCTTTGCCTTGATGGTACTACCACCTTATCTAGCAGTCACGGGAAGGAGAGGCGAGGGGGTTGTGATTAGCAATTTTTGGGTATTTCTTTTAGGACTATAAGAAGTCATAACCATCACTAAGTCCACTTGACGGCTGGGAGAGGGGAACACGGAATGGCTGTCGCCCCATCATACTTTATGAAAGTCTTTGAATGGTGTAAAAACCGTGCTGCAACTTTTGCAGGGAGAAATTGCGCAGACATGGCCAGCCTCCTGTTTCCATGCTGCGATTCGGAAAGGAAATCGTTGCGTTTCGTCATCTAAGCCCAGGATCACTGACTGTGTTTTAAAGGCAGCTTTAGGGGAAAGTCGGACGAAAAGTAAAAGAAGTATTGCATATGAATGTCGAGATGCCTAGTGACAGGACAGTGGAGAAAAAACGGATCTGACTGGCCAAAAACCCGAGAAATAGGACCCCCTTCCCACCGTTGGTTCTAGGCGCAGACGACCTTCCCGTCAAGAGACGCCAAGAGGGCGTCAAGAGGCGGGTAAGCTGATCTAGTTTTTCATTGGCATGTTGCCAAGTAAACACGAGGGAATGTTTGGAAATACGACAGCATCTACTTTTTGGAGTGAGCTTCAAGCTAAACCTGCGAAAGCGGGCCGCAAAACCTTCGATCCTGCCGCATCTCCTTGGCCGCTCCCACCCCAGTCAATCGGGAATCACGTCATCGGGAGGCGGGGTCGACAAATCAAAGAGGCGGAACAGACAAGCGGTTGCGGCGTTTTGCAGAGTTTCTACAGCTCGGAGGGGCGCTTTTTCACCGAGATTTCGCCACAGATAGCCTTCCTAGGCCCAGGACTACCATGTGAGTGACTTCTCGTAGGGATTTCTCCATTACCGCATTACCCCTGATGCTGTCTTTGAGTGACTCCATAACCCAATATAAAGAGGACATTCGAAAGGGAAACATAGATAACACTCCCTCAAAGGCAGCAGGTGAAATTTGGACGAAAACTAAAAGAAGTAGTGAATCTGAAAATCCAGATACCTAGTAACATGACAGTGGAAAAAACGGATGGAAGTGGCCAAAAACCCGAGCAACAGGACCACCTCCTCTCGTTGATCCTCAACGCAGACGACCTTTCCGTCAAGAAGCGGATACACCGTACGAAATTTCCATTGACATGCTGCCAAGTAAATCAAAGGGAATGTTTGGAAATACGACAGCATCATTTCCTGAAGTGAGCTTCAGGCTAAGCGCGCTGCAATACCTTCGATCTCATCCCATATCCTTGGCCGCTCTCATAGTAGCTAATTAGGAATCACGTCGCTTGGAGGCGGGATCGATCATCCAAAGGCAGCAGCTCTTATCCGTTGCGCCGTTTCTGCAGCTCGGAGGCCCACTTTTCACCGGGATTTCGCCACAGATAGCCTTCTTAGGCTCATAATTTCCATGTAAGTAACTTCTTACAGGGACTTCTCAATAATCGCATTACCCCTAATGCTGTTTTTAAAGGCAGCATCAGGGGAAAGTCGGACGAAAAGTAAAAGAAATATTGCATATGAAAGTTGAGATGTCTAGTAACAGGATAGTGGAGAAAAAACGGATGGAAATTGCCAAAAGCCCGAGAAATAGGACCCCCTTCCCACCGTGGACTCTCGACCCGGACGACCTTCCCATCAAGAGGCGGGTAGTCTGATCTAGTTTCCCACTGGCGTGTTGCCAAGTAAACACAAGGGAATGTTTGGAAATGCGACAGGATCTACTTTTTGGAGTGTGAGCTTCGAGCTAAAACTACGAAAGCGCGCCGCAAAACCTTCGATCCCGCCGCATCTTCTTGGCCGCTCCCACCCCAGCCAATCGGGAATTACGTCATCGGGAGGCGGGACCGCTGTGTCCAAAAGGTGGGACAATTGCGCGGTTACGGCTTCTTGCGGCGTTTCTACAGCTCGGAGGGGCGCTTTTTCGCCGGGATTTCGCCACAGGTAGCCTTCTTAGGCCCAGGACTACCATGTGAGTGAGTTCCTGTAGGGATTTCTCCATTACCACATTACCCATCACCCCCAATGCTGTCTTTAAGTGCATGGCACGATCTCATGAGCTCGCTTAGGTTTCCGCTCCTATTTTCGACTTGCCCTTGGGTTTTATGGCGACCCCGAATTTTTTATTTTCATAATCCCATCAACTGACATTAAATATCCCACATGATTTCCACCGTAATTCAAGGTTCCGGGTTGCTGTTGAAGTATTGAAATGGATCTGGGGTCTCAAGGAACTATCAGTTCATTCGGAATAGTACTGGATGGACCATACAATGCTGATGATTTCTGGTAGTTAATCTGGCCCCAGCAGAAATGCTTCGGTTTCACATATTGCTCTGCACCTCATCAGGTCACCATTGTTTTCCCAAAAGGGCATGACCGAAGCTATCTTGCTGACAGGCACTACGTGTCTCACCATAGATCCACTCTTTTTTTCTCACTGTCATCCCTTCTTGTGGCCTTGAAAATTGTGCTTTCGATATAGGTCTTTTATGGCCGCTTTATATGCTTACACTGTGGCCATTGGCTCTTTTGAGTGCGCACCTACCATTTATGAGATTCGCAGGGCCAACAGATGTTCCAATGTCAATTGAACTGTTCACAAGTTCTGTATCACTTACAAGGAAGGCCCATCAGGTCATGGTGAGCTTTTTCAAAACGGTTTTTTGCACTTTATAGGGTCACATACATGAAGTAAAAAACCGGTCTCAAATTCGGCTAAATGATTTTGAGGGGGTCAAAAAATGAGTGGTAAAAGTTACTTGGAAAGGAGCAATTTTGACCAGTTTATTGCAGTGCTTTCCAGCTGTGATCTTCAGTGTATGCATATCAGAAGACTGTCTTCGAATCTACCCCGAAACCACTGCGATCTCGTTCAAAAATGTAGAATCACTTATGGTAACTGCCAAACGAAGCAAAGAAAGCTGATAGGGGATGCACAGGTTAACGTGCCTGGTTGGGGGAATGGATAGCGGGATAGATTAGCATTGGCACGGTGGTGGGTGTGTTTGTGGTTCAAGTCCTCTCGACGTTTCCGCTTTTGCATTTTCTTAATTGTCTTTGTCCAGCGCTATACTCTTTGCGCACGTGCAAAATGACTGCAGTTTTCGTCGCTGGTGCACGAAAGTGGCCTCATTTACAAGCTTTCAGTGGATAACGTGATTGGACTCTTCGACACCCCTAGCACGCGTGCCAGGCGTTTCCGTGCGAAACTAGTGTGCTATTCGTGCTCTGGAGACCCAATTAGACCTAGATGCAAAATATTATCCAAATTGAGGTTTTGACCCAAACTCGAGACAGTAGGGTGGACATGGGCATACAGTCACTGCACTACTTGTACAGACGAACAACTTACAGGCTCGATTAAATGCAATCGAGCATGTGCAGAAACAACGCATTCCAAGTTAGCTGCACCTAGCAACACCATGCGAAGGCAAAAGATAACAAATATTTCCTTATATCGGGCGAGCTCCTTTCGTTGAGTGCTCTTTACTATGGCAGTAGCAGTACTATTGGTCGTCCAATTTTCCGAGTTTGGGTCCAAATCGCGATTAGGCTGAAAACTAGTCACCTAATGTAGTTCGACCCCCTGAGCATGAATATCACACGTACTTTGCGGGAAAACGCCTAGTTCCCATGTTATGAGCGTTGGCTGGTCCAAACCCATCATTCGCTTAGTACGCAAAAATACTGGAGATAGCGGTTCCCTGGTCGAATAAAAATTGATTTTGCTCATATTTTGCACGTATGGTCTTACATGAGCACAAATGAATGAAAACTAGAAAAATGCAAAAATTCGTCCTCAGTGGGGATCGAACCATCAACTATTTTTTGGGCTCCCCAAAACCGTTTAGCCGAATTTGAGACGGTTTTTTGCTTCATGTATGTGACCCTATAAAATGCAAAAAACCGTTTTGAAAAAGCTCACCATGACCCGATGGGCCTTCCGTGTTAGTATCTGATAGTCCGGTTGTTGACCTTTGACCAAACAAGCTGGAGAGTAAGAATGCAGTAGCGGCGCCTTCCGCCCCTTTTTCACCGCTTCGTTTCTAGAACATTTCGTAGGGGCTTGATTCAAGCTATTATGCATGATAGAATCTGTACTGAGAGCGATGAGAGCGTTCTACAAAGAAGGGTTCCTGGCGGCTCTGCGAAAACGAAGATGGGTAGAAGTGATTTATCTTCTTTGAAACTCTCATCCTTTTCAGATTTAGCTAAAATCCTCACAATCACTCACCCATATCGCCCTACTCACTCTTATGGTTCTGTTTCATTATACTGCAATGCAGATTGAGGCGCATTAGCTTGCGCTTCGTTCTGTCTGTCACTCCGTCCTTTCGTCCCTTTGTCTGTCACGAAATTAGGTATAACAAGAAAAACAACTGAGATTAGGATCACCGTCATTTTTGTCTACCCTTTTTTTCTTTTTTACTTGATCTCTTTTACCAAAATGTTTGCTTTCTTCAACGCCTACTCACCAATGAGCCTCCGGGTGTTGATGAATACACAGGGGTTCGTCTGAGTGTAGGAAGCGAAACAAGCCACTTGACCTTTTTTCGGCATTAACAGAATTTTATGAATCCTTCATCTCTCCTTTTTTCTTTGATTGTTGGCTATTGGCTGACTTGAGCCGGTATGGAGCCACGTACTCGATTAATCACCTTTGGTGATACTTACCGGATGGATGGGCATCCCAGCACATCCCGAAGCAATCGATCAGCACTTTATTATTTTTTTTGGCGACTATAGCCCTACAAGGTTATGGGGCCTACATGACAATGGCTGCTTTTTTCATCCATACGCGATGCCCCCTGTCATCGAGGTCGACCGCCAGTCGATCGCCATGACGGCATGAGGCATCAATCTGCCCACTTAAGTCGAATTTCCCATTCTCTGACGGTTACCCGTGGAGATCTGCCTCTACGTATGTGATGGAATAAGCTTCATGTGGTTACGTCTTCACCAATCTAATTAGTGACTCTCGAGCTCTTACGTGGTCTCCGTCGTTGTCTCGATGTTTGGTCGACGATTTAGTGATTGTTGTGCTTGACCAAAATGAGCCAATAATTGGCAAAATTTACAGGGTTTTTCAAGAAATAGGCCGACAAAAGGTACGGCAGAAGTGGTCCAGATGGTTCAGAACCCTTTCTCTTTGAAGGTATAGACAAAATCCACACCTGTGTGGCTCACAGCCAGTTTCCTGGCATCATCCACCTGCATTTATTGCCTTGACGGGAGTATGTCAGGACCGGGCGATTCGCAGGCGTCCATCTCGACACTTAGTCTCGCGGGCACCTGCGAACCGTTGCGAGTGGCTGACATTATTTATAGTTTCGAGTCTCAAATGCAAGACAAATATCACAATAATACAGTGACAAGATATGCACGGTTCCAGACCGGTACAACGAACCAAATACACTGTGGATTAACTCCTTTTATTCAAATCCTTCTTTACAGTAGTATTGTAGTGGTGGCGAGATTCAATTCATATAGTCTCGACGCACGGCGGGGACATAGCTTCGGATTGATTGGAGGATGAACTCCGCCGCTGAAGGAGGTGGGGGTTGTTTTGAGGTACGCACCGCACCCTTGCGTCCGACAGAAGAGCTACCGCTCGGCTCCAGGGAAAGGGATGCTACTTCTAACCCAGTTGGAGCTTTGTTAGTCACCAAGACTAGCAGTCACTACTTAAGTCGACAATTAGCTGCCTCGGACCAAGACAGATACTCCAAGACGCTCCGCTATGGACTTATATACTCCCCGCCCCGCCCATCGGGGGCGGAAGTGCGTGATTGGCCATAGCTGACCTTTCCCAGGCTCGTGCCCCCCCCCCTGCTTCAAGACACCCTGAGGGACTACCAAAAGTCAACCGATTATCAATCGATTATCTGCATTTCAAGGCAGTAAAGCAATGAATTATCAACATAACAACATAATGGAGGTAGGATATAACTCGATAAAATGGTTAACAAATAATATTACAAATATCAAGTACCCTAAAATAACATTGTTATGGCATCAACGAATATTATACGACAACAAATATCATACAACACCAAATATCATGGTACATGACAAGTAGGATTTGATGGTTCGGCCGGAAGTCTCCTCTTCCCTATATAAACATAGCACCCTATTTTACTCAGTTTGTGCAAACTGAGAGACATTTGCCAATCATTTCAGTAACTCATAGCATTATCATGCTAGCTGCGGTGGCTGACGACGTTGAGAAATAATTTCTGCCCTCCCCCCCACCCGCAATCCCTTTCGTCCCTTTCCTGCATCGTTATTGATCCTTATTCCCTTGACGATTCAACATTTATGTTTGCCCACGTATATATGTCAGAGCTCTATTGCGTCATAGATTCCCTTTTTCCCAGTTCTCAGAAACGACTCCTTTGCTGATTTCATGTAGCAATTAGGATAATTCCTCTTCCTACATTGCTTTTACAATGGAATGTCTTGTCACTCACCACACTCCATTACATCAATTATTCACTCACGTTTGCCACCTCTCCTGCCTACACGTCCATCCGCGAATATCTAAAAAAGGCTCTAGGATGCCCTTCATTTAAAAACTTGCTGGTCGAGCCTGCCGTAAGCCTATAATTGGCCTGCCTAGTGTGCGGAAGACGTCACATCGTGTCATTGCTCGAGCCTTGCAAATGATCTAATTTTAGCTCAAATACCTCCCTTACTGTAGTTTAACAACGTTGCCTGGTGATGTGCTCTTACTTTCCGAAAAGTCTTTGCGTGCACTATCTCCTGGAAATTCAACCTGGTGATCACTATTTTTACATTTTCCTTCTGCAATAACTATTTATAGATCTGAAATATTTACGATGAAATGATGAAAAAGCTTGAAACTTTCAACTTCAGATAACAAACTTATATTATGTAGCATAAATGCTATTTGAAATGAAACTCGCCTATATTGTTCAGAGCATCTAGCTTTTTACTTGCTTGGACGTAAAAGTCGTTCTGAACGACACAACTGAGAACTGAGCGTACAATGAATGAATAAATAGTTGTAAAAATAAATAAATAAACGTGGTAAAAAATAAAGCTAGTTATGACAAATGATTAGATAAATTTGTAAAAACTGTCGCTCGATTTTATTGCTTCATTTTCGAATACTCCGATATCGCTTAAAAAACAGTTGTGTACCGCAACGCTTTTGGCTCATGGACGAAATATCCGACCGAGACCGAGGCTCTCACACTGTGGCTAATCGAAATACGGTAATAGAACAATTTATTCGAAAGGATATGAATCAAACAGAATTGATGCGCAACATGATAATACAACACTGCATGCAACACAACGAACTAGAAAGAATTCTCAAAGCTATAAGGGAAAAGCGTCCGTCGTGGTCAGTGGAGACGATCCTATGCGGACAAATACGTTCCTCTTTCTGTGTGATCCTTATGTGCTGCTGAATCCCCCCCTCCCCTCACAAAGGCCATGCCACCACGACCTCATATGCCGCCGCCCCCCCCCCCCCCTCCCTCCTGAGCCTATGTCCTCATCGGCTATAACTCTACTCTTCAACTCTGGCAATGAAACTGCAGCTAATATTTTTCGTAGTAGTTTCGTGCAAAATATGCGCACCTGAAACAGTACAATCTGATCCATAATAAGACAGTGCTCTTCCATAGTGCCGACTTCGCAAAAAAATTTAAGCCTTCCCGATTATCGTTTCGGATGCACGGAAAAACTGTAATGGCCGTGCTCAGCTATCAATGGGGTCCTCCAACATGGTTCCAGTTCCTACCATTTTTCCCCACGCGTCAGCGTTTTTTTCAGTAACGGTGACCAAACGACAACAGTACTGTCTTGGCTCTCAAAGTGCTGATCAAGTGCTTTCACAATGGCACAAATCTTGTCATCTTCTTGTTCATCGTTCATTGATTCAAAACTTCGTCCAGATCTCTGAATGACTGTCACGCAAGTGGAAATCCCACTCTTATGTTAGAGCCATCCTTTTCCAACAGGGCCGCGCTCGCAGGAGCAGCAGATGCAGTGGGCCCATAGCTGATCGGTGCTTTACTTTTTCTTCTGCTTTCAATTCCGACTCATTTTCCTCAATGCTGCATCGTACTTCTGCTCGAAACCGTGCGACTCGACTTTGGCGTGTTTCTTTACCCATTCCGTCATGCACACGAATTCAGTAAAATCCAAGCATTTGTCGTAAGCCAATCTGAGTACATTCCTTAGAGTTTTCTCGTGCAGCATGTGGCACCATCCTTAAATAACTTAATTTCGCATGTCACATTGATATTGTCCATGTCGCTCTCGTGTGGACGCATCGCACCACTTCCTTCAATGCTCTAGTGCATTGCCCAGTTTATATCTCCAGAGTAGGATGACCGAAGACGAGGCAAAAAAATGACGAATTCATTGAATAACAAAAACACAACACAACTGAGGTAGTTTAAACGTGGGAGGTCGGCGAAAAGGAGAAAAGGTGTCCTGATTCTGATGGAGATGCTTGAATACGGTTTTCCGTCCGCGTGATCTTGGGTGCTCAGCTCGACTACACACGGTCAGTGAACCTTTGACCCTTCTCCTATGATCTATCACGCTATCCTCACATCCATATGAGGATGCTTGCCGTCCGCCAACGTCCCGCAACAATCCAAATGGTTTTTGAGAATGCTCCTGGAAACTTCATGCCCTTTAAATCGCTCGCTTGACTTCCTCGAGGCATCCGTACTTGCACGAGTACTGCAGATGTCCACTGTCATGTTTAGAGTCCATCACTGCTCCTCTAAAATAGAAACATTTCATTTCCTCAACTTTGACCCCTCGTTTCCCCTCTCTTTGGCCCCCTGGTTGTGACGGTATCTACTCGCTAATCAGGGATGTATGACGGTAAGACATGTGAAATGCATGGGGCATGGCTGAGCATGTGAAATTGCACTCTGATTTGCACGGAGTTTTCACCTATTCTACTTATCATAGAAGAATTCTCACTAATCTCGAGTACACGAAATGGGCGTGCCCATTCACAAGCAAACTTCGAGTGAGAATTCATGGAAAATATCACATACATCCGCGGATTACTATTGACTTCTACAGGTATTGCTTAGCCTGTATGCAACAGTACGCGCTCAATGCTCCACAATGGTTTGGCCCCATGTACTGCAACGTCCTAGGTACGTAGGTGAAATATTCGAAAAAACGTTAACAGAACAAATTATTTAAAAAGACATGAACAAGCAGAAGTGATGCGCAACGTGATGATACAACACAGCACGCGACCACGAAGAAATAGAAAGAATTCTCAAAACGATAAGGAGGAGCGCTAGTGGGTCAGTGGAGACGATCGTATCCGGACAAATACGTCTCTCTGCTCTCGTGTCGTGCTTATGTGCTGCTGTTTCCCGCTAGATCACGACGACGCTTCAAAGCCATGCCCCTATGACCCCCCCCCCCCACCCCCCACTCGATAATTTGCACATCCTGAGAAAAGCTTCATGGGCACAATCAATGAAATGCATCCCCAGAAGCTTTTGCCCATAACTTAGCATCCTTGTAGTAACAATGCTACTCGTTTTATTGACTGATTCATTATGTCCAAATAACTTCGCTCCTTAGTTCCTTGAGTACGCGGGTTTCCGTGAGTTTGAGAGCCGCCTCGCCATGTTGGTCGATCTCCGTGATTACACGGTAACGTGCGATAACTGCGCATCACGGCACCATCACGGACGCCGGGTACTTCCCCTCGTTCGTTGTCTTGTGCGGTTCGGCTATATTTGCTATCGATCACCACACTGCCTTCCCTATAGATGCCAGCCGCAGCACCATGGAGCATAGGCCCGTAGAATAAGTCAAGGATCTGTCCCCACATTTAAAGAAAACTCAGAGAGCAACGTCCGTCAGACGTGGCTCGTAGCGAGAGCCCGGCGTGAGTAATTACGTAGTCCAGTCCTTTTATTGCGATGCCTATTATTATGGTAAATGGTTATCGTAAGTATAGTAACGTAGACGTTCTCCGTTATTTGGGCTACTTCGTTAACCTTATCTTTTATTTTATTGGAACCCGTCAAAACAATACCTAATTGGGAGATGACATCGTTCATACAACACTTCTAAGTGAAATCTAATTGACGTCATTCTCCTACTCAAAAAGTTCAGCAATCTAATACCTTTATCGGACTCTATCGATTGATTTTTGATTTTTATTATCAAAAATTACGACTAACAATTACTAATTTCAAATTGGGAGATGACGTTCCCTTACCACTCCTGAGTGGAACCTAATTGACGTCATTCACCTGTTTGAATACTGCAGCAATCTCACTATGTTATCGACTCTATCGATTTTAATTTTTGATAGTAAAAATTACAAATCGCCATTTCTAAAGCTGGTTCGATGCCGATCTTGGGCAGCCGGCTCCGTACGTTATAGTGCTAATAAGCTATGGTAAATACCATTCAGAAGCCGAGTTAAGGTGGAAAGGGTCTCGGTAATATAATGGATTAGCATATATGCCCGGAAAGCATGGAGTGCGAGTTCAAATCGGTGTATGTATGTTCCCAGAACGGATCACTAATGCATAAACTGCTGGGGTTTGGTTCATTACCTTTACGACCAGGGAAAAACTGAAGTGTTATGGCGCCGTCATGTGAGCCAAAAAGTCAGTGGTTGTCAGGTTTCCATCGCGTCTCCTTTTTCCGCACACTCCAATGCCGTGCGTGCTCTTGAGCTCGACAGCGATGACAACGACATTATTTTTTTTGTGGAGAGTGAGGTTGTGAACCACCACAGCTTGCTTGTGCGCTTGTAAAGGATAGCCTCATGAAGATGCTAGCCCTTTCAAACTTCATGTTTTTGTACCCTATATTTCGTATTCTCAGCGTATGTGAACCTTGAACCAGGTGACTTTTTTGACCCTTCTTGTATACTTGTATCGACCCTGGCTCTTACTAGTTATTTTTCCCCTTTCATTGATGCTTGTCCTGTACAAGCTTCCTCTAGGCCGCCGTCAGACTTTGCGATCTTGCGATTCTGCGGTTGTGCGACGTCGCACTTTCGCACGCGATACTTCGATACAAGAACGAAAATTCAGGTCGTTCACTCGTCTCCACAGTAACCCGGAGTCTCCATTAAAATGTTTTCTTGCCTACGCCTAGGAAGGGAAGAAGCGTCGACATCGGTGAAAAGTTGCGGCTCCCCACACAAGAACGAAAATTCACGGTCAAAAACATTTTGATTGACGTCAGGGCCGCTGGGAGACTGGTAACCGACCTGAATTTTCGTTCAACACACTACGCCCTTGAATTGTGTCATACCGCAACTTCGCATGTGGAGGCGCGACACCGCAAAACCGGGGTGGGGGTCGCGAGGTCGAATTTCCGCTTGCGGCGTCGCACTCGCGGCGCCGTCGGTACGAGCCGTTGGGAATTCCGCTCAAGACGCAATGGGCTGGTACCATAAGAGACCTTTTATGATTGTAAGTTGAATGCTTCGGGAGTTTGCCTACCTTTGGAGGTCCCTCACGGTACGTTTTGAACGGAACTCCAAACGACTCGTACTTGCCCCGGTGATCGCCGCGGGCGGTCGCGCGGAAATCCGACCTCGCGACCCCCACCCCGTAAAACCGCAATGTCTGACGGCGGCCCTATTCTCTATGTTTTGGAGTTGTTGCTGTTACTGCATTTATGAGTAACAGTGGACCACATCGAGGGGTGGGCGATACCTTTACTCATTCATTAAGTAATAGCCTGTTTACTCGAGTATCTTGCATTAGCGCTATCGTCAAAAAGCGGTTTACTGCGGATAAACAAGAACGTTGTTAGTTATGCATCGTTTGCTGCTTCGTGGGACATCTTGAGCCTTCCATCAATGACGTCCCTTCTTGCTTGGGTTTTTTACGAGGGTAGCTTCCGTAGCATAAATATCCAGATCCCTAATAGCATTTGCTGAGGGCTCTAATAGTGCGGCGAACTAATCCTAGTAAGACACTCTTTGTCTCGAACGAAAAGAGGGTACGAGCACGAAAGATTTTTTTCAAAAAATTAGCATGATATGGAGGTTTATCCACCCGCTTTTCAAATTTTGCCACATCAAAATGTAAACACAATTGACGTTCAGGTGGAGCTGCTGTCTTAAACCACCCTGGGGATACCAAAGAACTTTTTTACGAAAAGCTGTTTCGAGAGTAGGCAACTGGAGTATCTGCACATCTATCCAAGCCTTTGGCACTCGGGGAGTTCACCCGATAGTGGTAACCTCAATACGATGCAGCAAAGATACTGTTACATAGATCGAAAGTGCTGTGTTTCAAGATCGAAAGTGCAGTGTTTCACTTCGTAAAAAGTTTGGTCCATTTTCGTATATTTTTAAGGGTTCTATTTTTTACTATAGTCACCTCTAAAGCTGTAACACCTAGTCCGTACTAAACTAGGAATTGCTAAATTATACTGAGGCGCTCAGGTAGTGGTTGAACTTACTATACTGTCAAAGAGGTGCTCAGTGGGATGCAAATGGGACAGACAAACACCTAGCACTGGAAGCAAATCTGATTTTCAAGCCTTTGTGCTGTTTAGTGGCGTCTAGCAATAACCCAAAAACAGATTGTAAGGTTTTGGGTTATGGCTGTACGATTAAAGAAATCATGCACGGAAAAATGAGTTTCTCTGCTACTCAAATATTTATGCATAATAGGGACCGCATGCAAAATTTCACGCAAAAAGGAGAGAAACTTTCTAAGACACAGCTGCAGGGACGGACGATGGGGCGGGGAGTCCGCCGCGGTCACGGAGAGGGTGGGACTTTTTGGACTCTTCATATAACTTTCTGTTCCCACTCTGCGCTCCGACTGCACCTTTGTTCCACGACTCTCTACCCTGCATCCACCCGGACGCACCGCCCCGTCTTCCGCCATTTCGAGGAGCTGTATCTTGGCCAGATTCTCACTTTTCCACGTAAAGCTTTACCTGCGTCCCTTAGTAAGCAGAAACAGTATAAATATATGGTAACAGAGAAAATCATTTTTCCGTGCACGATTGCTCCTATTCATGCTCGTCTGCTGTGCGATGCTAGGGTTCACTCACGATGGAATTCGCTTTTCCCTATACTTAATAATTTGCCTAGTCACACAGCTTTTTTGGTTAATCCAATCGCAGTAGCAGCCAAGGCAAAATTCAGGCTCAATTGCTCCTTCGTATGGCTGAGCTATGAGTATGCGACCGATATCTTCAACTAAATTAGATGATGTCCCTGTCAGTACATATACATAAATGGAATTAGAAAGAAGTGATGAAAAAACAAGCAAGGGTAGAAAAAGCCAATGGCAATAAGCATGGCCGGTGAGGGAACCAGCCTGACAGAGGGCTCTGATGTAAAAATCTTGAATTTCATTGAGCACGCAGAGACACACACCAACGCTCTACCGTCGGCACCGCAAAGTATGAATGCTGCCTGCTCCTACCGCCACCATTCTGACGTCGATCGCAACAATCAACATCCTTTACTGCGAAAATTTTCCCAGAATTGGCCTCACTCAAATTTCTGGCATACGCTGGGCCTGCAACGGCGTGATGTTAGATTCGAGACAAAATCTATAGCTCGGAAATTGCATTTTTGCCAGTTCTTTCTCGGAACGTGATTTGTGATGGTTTTCCTGGCCCTCGGCATAACAAATGAGTTTTAATCATTCTTTCAGAAAAATGTCCTATCAACGTCGCAGTTCATCTTATTCCTTTCTCTAGATATTTCCTGATTTCTCGCGCTTGCCTTTACAACTATGCGGGGGTCAAGCCTCCGTCGAGGAAACTTCGACGCGGAGGGAGGTGAGGGGTCGTATCTGGTCAGCTGGGAGGGGGAATCATACTCGTTGAGGTAGGCAGTGATTAACGAAATATCTCAGGCTGATGGTTCAAAGTATGAAGGGAATATATTAGGTTGTCCGAAAAGTAATGAGACAAATGTCGTAGTGCAGTGATTCGTCGGTAACTTTATTACAAGTCAATATCATTTACTATAGTATTCGCCATTGTGTTCCTTCACATACTGCCATCTTTGCGGCAGAGATCTGATTCCATTAGCAAAGAACTCCGGAGGCTTCAACTTCAAGAAGTGGGTGACAGCTAATTCGACGTCCTCCCGATTGGTGAATTTTTTTCCAGCAAAAGAGAATTGAAGAGAACGAAATATGTGGAAGTCTGATGGAGCGAGATCTGGTGAGTACGGTGGATGGGGTACAAGTTCGACCTCCAGCTCTCTCAGCTTACTCTGAGTCCTTTTCGACGTGTGTGGCCTGGCGTTATCCATGAGGAGTAGGATTTTGCCTCTCCCACGACGGCGACTACGCAGAATTTCAGCTACTCTTTCCAGCTGAATACAGAATCTTTCAGAGTCGACCATAGAACCAGTTGGAACCAGTTCCCAAAACACCGGGCCTTTAATATCCCACCAGAATGAGACCAACTCCTTCTTGTCATGATCGGGATGTTTCGGCTGTGGTTTCGGCAATTCATCGAAGTCGACCCAATGTTTTCGGCGCACCGTGTTATCGTAGACACAATACTTCTCATCCATGGTAACGATGGAGTCGATCCAGGAAAGCGTGCGATGACGGCTGAGCAGAGAAGTGCACACTTCAACACGCTTCTTCTTGTCGTGAGAGCTGAGAACGTGTGGAAGAACCCGAGGCAACTTTGCCACTTTACCTGACGCACGAAGAACATCGTGTACCGTGGATTTAGGAGCACCCGAGGATGTGGCAAGCTCGCGCACTGTAACGTTAGGCCGTTCCTCATAGATGGCAAGTATGAGCTGCTTCTTTCGCGTCAGTGGACGTCCTGAACGACTACAGTCTTCGAGACATTTCCCTCCTTTGTCGAACTTGCCATACCATCTGAAGCACGTCGCTCGAGAAGGTGCTTGATTCTTCATTTCTTCCAGCAAAAACCGATGGGCCTCATCCGCAGATTTACCTGAACGATAGTGTAGAAGGAGAGCTGCCCGATACAGCTTTTTTTCTCATCCATCTTTAGCACGTTTGTGAAAGATGAAGACAGTATGGACCATATGCCCTTGGTGGCATATATTACTGGACTTGAAACACTAAATTCCAGAATTTTGTCCTCTCACGACTTCGACGTCCAAAAATACTTAATGTTGAATCTCACCACTGCATTTGTCTCATTACTTTTCGGACAACCTAATATGATAAAACTGGTTAACTGAGTTCGAACCCGAAACTAATATTTAATTTTTTCACTTGAAATTCTTGAAGGACATCAGAAAGCGGCCCCCCCCCCCATAAATAGAAAAAAGGTGACACAAATTCTTCGATATAAGCGCTTAAAAAGACATCGTAATGAGAAGAACGCATGGATAACGCACAGTCCACAATTCCAGCCTGACACCTTGTTCACAGTCCACAATTCCAGGAGGACCAGGCTGCCCCCTGGTCCTCCTGGAATTGTGGACTGTGAACAAGGTGTCAGGCTTCTGCAAGAAAACGCGGCACGTTCCCTACACAGATATGGGACGACCATGGTGCAGGGGCATTACAATCTCTTTTGCTCTGTGGGAATCTATTTATTGGGGCACCTGATACTGAATTTCTGCGTCAGTTGGCATGCAGTGCGATGCGTGCAAGCTATGGCATGCTACAGTTCAGTCCTAGAGCGATTACGAGCTGATGCTGTGTAATCGCTTCAGGACCAAACTATAGCCGAGCTTAGCTTGATAATATGGCATTGCACGCGACACGTAATGGTGCAGGATTCTGATGTAAGGGTACACCCCTCCCCCATTTGTCACATGACGTCATGAGACCATTACTATCGGTTTTACGCCCCCAAGGCAGAAGACAGCGCTATTCATAATGTCCTTCAAATCTGCCATTCGTCATCCAAAACAGCATGACTGGGGACAGCAAAACTGCCCTGCCCATATCGGATCGCATGCCTAGTTACGTGCCAAATTTGCATATGGAGGGGGGGGGGGGGGGCAAAACGGTTTGTGTCCATGGGGAAAAAACAATTTCCTATCCCATCGCACAGTTGATCAATTGAGCAGGGTAAATTTCTTTGCTCTTGGAGACAGTCTGTAAGATAGCTGTGAGGTCTTAACAAGCAAACAGTCAAAGTAGTCCAGTTTAATTGTTCAATGATTTACAAAAATTTACAAAATAATGCATAACTAGAAACATAGCTTTGTACTTTTAAATGCTTGCTCTTTGACATGATTTACTCTTTTTCATGACTGGTTTATACTTAGTTTAATTGATCAACTAAAATAGATCAATAAACAAATAAAATGCTACACAAAACATGCCCGCCTCGCTTCCCTTACTGAAGAGCTCAGAGGAACGTTATCTCTAAGTTTAACTTCCGTCTAAAGGCTCGTGAACAGAAGTTCTTTCTTTGTTTATAATTATAATATTTTAAATAATTTCATTGTAGGCTTTTTCAGCGTTCACCACTCTTTTGTTACGGGATTTATGAATCGCATTGGCTGATAACAACCCCCTTATCAGTCAGTTCTCAAGGGGAACCAGTACTGTCTGTCCACTTGTCTGTTTGAAGGCAGTAGGAGTGATAAGTAGGTTGCCACAGAAAGTAAAGGTAGTTCCCAAAAACCGTGCTGTGCCCTGTGGTGCAGCACCATGGAAAATCGAATAAGTTTAAGTGTGTATCGTTAAACCAGAGAAACCCCTGGGACGTCGCATGTACGTTCGCACTTTTATGGGCGAGTATCCTACTTCACGGCGCTCTAGCTCGTGCTAGACGCAAGACGCGCCGCACGCTGTGTCCTATTATCCGTTCTAACGGTACACATCCAATCGCTGTGTGCCATTAGGACAGAAAATACGCGTTACGCCGTCCATCATGCGACGTGATGGTGCGAGCTATGCACACCGTACTGGATGGGTCCTAAAGTGATGGCGGTGCTCCGCCTTACTCTAGGTGTGGTCGCTTCCGGACCCAACCAGTATGGCGCCCATAGTTCGCACCATCTCGTCCCGCACCAAACGGGGTCACGCGTATTTTCTGTCCTAATGGCACACACCCCACACCCAATAGGTCTAACCGCAATTCAGCCAGGGATTGTTCACTGGGCCAGGGCCACAATAGCGGGCTCCACTTGCAGATTTTTGAAATTTCGTCCTACTTGGATTCAATATCGCTGACAGTCTCTTGTGTCGATCAATTTCTAGGAATAGCACGTTTCTGACTCGACATCAGGTTTTTTATTCCTTTTCGTCAGATTCCTTCCGGTGTTGCTGAAGCAATTATGAGGAATCGCGTTGTAAATCATGCCCGAAAGCTTCTAATTAACGCTGTCGTTCTTGATCATCTTTCTAGGAACGTAGACGTTACGAGAATCCCGTGTGCAATGTCGAAATACTTCTTTCATCATCTCTGCTCCCCCATAATCGACATCAGCCATGACGGCTGCTGGCTGGTTTTCTGAGGTGCTCCTTTCAGTAAAAATGTTGTCCAATGGCGTTCATTTGGGTTGTTCTCGTCTTTCAATCTGCTCCTTCGATCTTACGTGCACTTCTACGAACTCACTGACGACCGTGTAATCGATATTTATTTATGCTACAAATCCTTAATAAAAACTAAATCGATATTTTGAACAAGCCTGATTCCGCTAATTTCCACTTGCAATTTGACGAAAAAACGGTTTTAAATTTCAAAGCAGAATCTTGAAAGGCGGTGGGCGCGATACGAAGTGGGTTGGGAAAAGTCTGTCAACTCTCATTAATGCTTTGCATTTTGAAGAGGAGGAGCCAACTAATGGTGTTTCGCAGTGGTCAGTCCCTATCGCCCACAAATTCAGCATGGCCACCACTTTCGATGGGGCATCCGATACATGCATAATAATGAAATCGCAGAAGTGAGGTGTTTCTTCGATGATTTTCCGGGTTTCTCCATTTTTTCTGAATGGTTTATTGCAATCTGGCCTATGCAATGACCTGCGTGGGCCAGCCGATTACTCGTATGAGTCTGATACCGATTCATCTACCACGAAAGGATGGAAGGCTTGGTTGGCCGCACCATGAGAGGTGGAGCGCCTGCCGCTACACCACCTCCCCCCAATAAAAATTATTAGAAGTAGTATATTGCCATCTGAAAAATACCGATACCTTTTTGATTTAGCAACAGGGTAAGTCACGCCGTTAAGTCTGCTAACGGTATCCACTACTTAATGTCTTAGAACCTTCCATTTCAAAGTTACTTGTTTAAGAGGAAAGTAGCACAGTGACTAAGTGCTTCTCATACCAGCACACTGCAGCAGATCAATTCCTGTCCTAGCTGTCCATCTTTCTTTAGCTATTCTTTAATTACATTTCAGACGTATGATGGTGACACTTAGTGAACAAGCATCGTCTGAGATGAAAAAAACCAATGACGTGAGCACGAAGGGTCTACATAAGTTTTTCCTGATCTCACCAGGGCACACCCAGGTGTTGGAAGATGTCCACTTCAGTGCAGCCCCTCTCCAACAGGTACTCACACAACCCCCTTTCAACATCGACATTATACCTTATCATCAACTAACTGATCTCCAATGGGACACCCCCCCCCCCCCAGTATAAAAGCCTGTCGTCGTCAATACCTTGCTTCATTCACTAATTTGATTCAGCTCCACTTGTTGCACGTCGTCTTAGACGAATTAGGTATGAAAATCTCAGCAGCTGGTAGTTAGCCCAAGCCCTGGCTTGAGAACTGTTAAGTTTTCTTCTTTTCTCTTTTAACATTACTCTCTTGGGCGATGGCACGTCTAATGACCTAATGAAATGAATAAATATCAGTAATTTTAATGCTTTTGATTTTCGACAGTTGCTGATTTCTGCCGCAGCTCGCGGTGCGAAAGTTGTTACAAGTAAGTTGAGTTATGGGCAAAAGTTGCGATCTTGGACGGTACTCGAACCCGCACTCCATGCTTTCCGGGGACATGTGCTAATCCATTACGCTACCTAGATCCCTTTCTCCCTAACTCGGCATGCTTGTAACAATCTCTACAGTTTCAGTTACTGCCCATTGCATAGTAATGCTAAGTATTTTATTACTGTAATTTTCGTGTTGATCACTCGAATTCAATCATATTTTCTTATAAATCCAGGTCAGCTGACGGCACGTTCCTCTTATCTCTGGTCTGAGATCTAACCCCTGCAATTACGAACCGCTCGCTAAATACGACCCCCTGTGGAGGAATCCTCGACTCCTGGTGCACCTTGAACCTCACCACACATTCAAGTAAACTTTGCTGCGGCGAAGAGAAATTCATGGCATATTCTTGAGTTCACGACCTTGATCGCATTCTTGAGTACGTGATGCAAAACAAATTAGCTATGGATGAAAAGAGTTGGATGACTTTGGATGGATCGATCAGGCGAGCTGTGCTGACGCCAAGCAACGCTTCTCTTCACTGCTCCACCTCCGCTTTTATGAGCGTGTCTGTAATTCCTAATTCCTAACACATGATCTTGATTAATATACTGTTCGTTAGGCTAACCGTCATGGCACTCCTGTAGTGGATCTGAGCCGGCTAGGTGTACGTATGTATGACGCACACAACGCTGTTTTTCGTTTTTTTTGTCCAAAATTATATTTTTTCTAGTGACGTTTTCTAGTGACGTGATTGTCTAGCCGATTTCATCATAGAGTGCACCCCATTTCGACAGTTGCTTGCGGTCGCAGGTGTTCAAATATGTAGTTTCCTTTAGATTCGAAAAAAATCGTCTGCCCGTCCCTCCACCTCCGCTTTGGTTGCCGAGTATAGGAGACAACCATCCACTGAGTGATAAATGCGCGAAATTAGCCCACGAAATTGTTTCATGTTATATCAAATTTCAAGTAAAAAATTCTCTATAAACCATTTTTACTACAATTTTTCAAACTATGTTTTATATTGGATTTTTTAGTTTTTTCTTTAATTATTAGATTTTGAGGTTATTTTGTTTCCGCTTTTCCACAAAGCTAACCATTCATGTAACTCACGGAACTAAAGAGTTGATGTTCAATATGATTAAGCGGTTTGTCATGGATGAGAGTGGAATGGATGCATTGGATGGCCCCTAAACATTCGTGCCAAGACTGGCCAAGCAAGCTTTCTTTGATTTGTGGACACATTATGTGGACCGGGCTACCTAAAAAGGTAAACGTTGAAATAGTAGCCTGAAACTTGCACGAGAGCCTTCTCAATTTGAAGTGGGAGTAGGGTGCACGGCGTAATCTGAAAGGGACAACCAGTCATTTTATCCTCATTATCTTCACCAGTACAGTCTGGGACAAACACCACAAATAAGTTTAATGTATATCACATTTTAATGTGAAAATTTTCCGTAAACCAATTTTTGCTATTGCAATTATAATTATGCTTATCTTATTGAATTTTTTGGTCCTTTGTTAGTTATTAGATTTTCAGCTTATTTTCTTACTGTATTTCCATAGGGCTGAGGAAAGGTTTTAAAAGCGCACAGAATCCCTTGGCCTGTGATTCTCCACAGCTAGAATAGTTTTGAAAAGCCGTTAATTGCTTTTATTTGCTTTGTTAGCTACTTTCAACCTTAATTTATGCACAATATGATGTCTCCTCCGTGACAACTAGTGAGCACTTCTTATGTATGATATTTACTTTAAGAGTAGATGACGTTTTTAGTATTTCACCTGACATTGCCTTTATTTGCTCTTTTTTGAGTTGCTTACCGCAGTTTTAATTCCCTTGCTGCCTAAGAGACTGCTTTTTTCCTGATGAAAACGCCTATCCAAAGAACCTAAGTCCCGCCATGAATTCGAGCGGATTCTTCCCACGGCTGGAGTGGAGTGGAGCAGTCAAGAAAGAGGATACGCTGTCCTCTCGGCTCATTGTAGATGCACAACAATGTATTAGATATCTACCTGGGGAAAAAATAAGGTACAACTTCTGCATTTTCGAAATCTTTCAGTGTCCTCGTGGTTTTATCTCATTTTTTCACCTCGTCTTTGTAGAAGTCCCTCAATGCCATAGACTCATCCATTGCTCAGAAGGAGCCACTTTTTTGAGTATTTCCACCGAATTTTCTCTTCTTTGTTAATACAGTCCTCTTGAAGACACTGGATGGGGTAAATATGGGAGGTTGTGGAATAATTGTTAGCTATGAAAACAGTGGTGCACAGCAAAGTGGCAGTAGAGAGAGAGAACAAAACAAAACGGCGAAAAACCCGAGAAACGGTAGCCCGAAAATCACCAATCTCATTCCTTACCTTTCACACCCCTCTGTGTCACTAGCCGGTGGGGCAGATGCAGACGGGAAAGGGGCTAAGTCAGCCAGCCGCGAACGCTGTCCCGCTTTCGTCGGTAACCCCACCGGAGGATGAACGGCAGCAGGACTCACAGTGCTGCGTGACCATGTTAAGACCACAGACGCCACTTCTTCGTTGCGAATTCCGTCACACATCACCTATTCTGAACTGAAACGTTTGTTTTCACAAAACATATGTTCCGAGTTCTCACTTTCGCCTTCACGCAGGCGGTGCCCTTAACATTTTTTTATTCATTTTTGAGCACAATAAACAAACGTAAGTGACCCTGAGATGCCTGTTTCCAACCAAAATTCAGCGGTTTGTCAATGTCCTACATCTTAATGTCATCTTATCCATATGTAGTGAGATAAGACAGGCCTTAAAAAACTCTGGAACTTTTCAATTTCAATTAACAAGATTTGTGATTATTTGTATTCACTGGTCATAGAGCGACGACCACAGAATTTGAAAACAATAATAGCTCTGAATTTGAATAACGTTATGCAGTGGAAACCACAAACCATGACGGCATGGTCACCTCTAGCAATCACACGATGAGATCACTAAGTAGTGAAGGCTTATGGAAAGCGTAGTTGCGAATGGTTGGTCTTTGAGGTTCACATGAAAACTGTTTCAATACGCAGTTTGAAGAACACAGACGTCATGATTGTGATTAGTTTATTTATGGAATGCGCTACATGTACCAGTTTTTCTCAGGACTAGTCGGTCAAAGTCACAGTGAATTTCTGGAATAGTCTATCGTCAATATGAAGCGGCAATATTCAGCTTTTTGAATGGCTAATGACGTCCGCATTATTTTTGGCATTGGGGTTAGTTGGTAAAGTGGCAATGGTAGACGGTGTGGTGGCGATCGGCAATCCTAATGATAGAATTAGGGTTAATAAGATCAGTCATTACACAAAAGACATGTTTATTTATTTATTTATCAATAGGCATACCATATTGCATGTGATGAGACCAGAAAAGAATTTCAAGGCGATGATGACCCGTTGTTAAATTGAAACGAGTCTCAGAATTTTCATTAAGACTCGTTCGGATGCACTTTGATTATCCTGCTTTTGATGGCCCAAAAGCTGTGGTGGGCGGAGCGACGCTGTCTTAGGTGGCCACGCCTTTTGCATCACCTCCTTGAATATGTGATGTAGAAGAGGATCTCCTTTCTCGGTATTTCCACCATCTCATTCCACCTTCTCTGCTGTTGCAATATTTATTTTTACTTTCAAATTTTACAATCGGCCAAAATTGCTCCTAATGGTGCCTTTGTGAATTACAATATCTAAACGATTATTCAGCCCACTTTGTCAATGCGCTCACTGGCTTCTATTGTTCATGGACAGGTTTCAACGCCACAAAAGGCATATGTCCCTGCCCAGTGCTATAGCTCCGTGGAAAATCTCTATTCTTTTTCAGATAGCCTATTTCCAGAGTATGCTCCCATGATCATTTATTCAGAGCCATCACTCAATGCGCCAAACATCGTCCCCTAATTTGGTGTCAGCACCCTGTCCTTCTGGTCCCTTATTGGGAATGTCTGCCCTTACACCTCTGTTTACTGCTATATCTCCCTTCTGATCTAAAAATGTACTACTCACTTCTCAGCTACATCTAGCTGCCCTCTTTTTAAGCATTTTTTGAAATAGCCTTAATTAGTGGCATGATCATTAAATTCTTCCGTCGTATCACCTCTTCTTTTTTTATAGTTATGTTAGTCTTTCCAGCCAGGCATTCATATGGGACGCTTCAATCTCCATGTTTCTTTAAATCGAAGCGATTTAAATTTCTTATCGATATTGCCTCAGAAGCTTCTAAAACACAGAGGGGTGAAACGCATGAGTATCATACCGAGGTTAGGCCTCGTTCATACTTTGCGCCGACAGGGCGTGGCTGCATTCACAGGCAGTAATTATTTACTAGAATCCTACGAATCCATAACATGGCGAGCCAAGGTGGCACGGAAGAGGTGCAGAGACGACGCAAACAATGAGACAGATGACTTATCGTTAGGCGGAGCAGAGACACACAGACACGCCCTGCTGTCTGCACCGCGAAGTATGAACGCGGCCTTATATGGAGACCATTCCGCCCACTTTCTAGACGTGCTCATTGGCTTCAGTTGTGGCTGAACGGGCTCTGAAGCGGAGAAGGACCATTCACCTGCTGTTCAGATTCAGTTCAAGCTTTCCTGAGCCTATATTTTTTTGCATTAACTCATACATGTTATCCCAATATTTGAAGAACTTTTTTGTGAATTTCTTAATTCGTTCATTCAAGTTTCATGGTTATCTAATGGATGTTGTCATTGTTCCCGGGTGAAGTGCAAGTGTTCCGGTAAGACAGGTCACCAATGTTGCGTATCGGTCAGTTTATCGTGGGAACAACCGAATTGACCTTCCCTTCATTCCAAAGTTTCATTCATGGATTTAGGGTTGCAGTAACTAATATCTAAGTAACTGAACCAAACTAATAACTAAGTAACTAAACTAATTATTCTATGCATTTTATCTGCCTTTCATTGAAAACTGTTTTCGTCAATTAATCCCCACTTTCACTCAAATAGAAATGAGCACAATGTGACTCAGTTCTGATGTCATTGAAGTGGATGATGTCATCGGCTAATTTTAGATGTTATGGTTTTTTAATTCACGCATTTTGAAAATTACCCGTGCAGTGCAGTTCTCATTCCCTTTTCTTAAATTAAAATCTATACTCAATTTATATGAGGATTGGAATGCACGCTTGCACGCTCTGCATGAGTCCTCTCTTGATGACTGAGATTATTCGAGCACACGCGATACCTACATGTTCTTAAAGACAGTGATAGCTGTGATAGGGATAATGTAATTGATAAGGAACCCGTAAAAGAAAATATTCACTTGGAAGTTAGGGTTCAAGGAAACCTATCTGCGGTGAAATACCTCGCGAAAAAGCGTCTCTGAACTGTGGAAGGATTCCTTTTTAGTTTCAGCCGCTTTTTTTATCCCGGCCCGCCTCCTGAGGTTGACTTTGCCGAAGCATGACTAAGGTGTAGCCTGATAGCAGAATGATGCTTATCGTATCGTATTAAAGCCGTATTGATCGAAATGACGTGGTTCTCGACGTGTCCATCTGTCAGTATCAAAGATTGGAATGAATGATGCAACCGAATTACCCCTACCACTGCCCATAAAGTTTTCATGAGCCTCCCTCCCCTACTTTCTAATTTCGGGAGCCCCATCTTAGAAGACTTGTGGTAGTTTTGTTTGCGAGCCATCGGATTACTGCTTGTTCTGGAAGTCCCAGAGCGGGCTCTGACCGGTGCTCTTTTCAGACGCCACGATATCTCCCTGACGCTGAATCCAACCGAATTTAACCTCGAGAAACTGGGAGCAATCTCCGGGCGTCTTCCCCAAAATACGTGCAGGTCCTCCAAAAATAAACACCGAAACAGCGGACACACCAAAAAAGCGGGGTGGGGGGGTCAAAGGGGGGGGGGGGAGACCTGCACAGTCGTCGCTCTTCCCCAACTAATCCAGGCTCAAGTTTCCGTCGATGAGTTCTCGATATTCGATGAGTCCTCGATACGGAGAGGGACCGTATTCAGTGTTGAAGACTGGGCCATAATTTTCGAGTTTTCCTTCACAAGTTCTCGACAATTCTGGACACTCACGCGGAGAATCCATGCATCGTTAAGGAGTTTCGGAACGGTGTTTGTCGATCTCTGAAAAGGTCGTAGGCTTGACCCTGCACCATTGAACCATTCCCCATCTGAAATGTGCCACGCACTCTTCTTTTATTCCCAGAACGACAAAGGCCTCCGAAGGGGGGTTCTGCAAGTTGCGAATTATGGCGGCTACCGTTGTATGTAGCTTTTCTGCTACTAAACTAGTCCATTATCGATTGTTCCGAGAGGTGGAAGCTCAAGCGAGCTTCGATAGTTTATTCACTCCTTCAGCCATACGTGTGACACCACACTACAACCACTTCCTCTTATCTACCACGTTAATTTCAGAACATATCAAGCTTCAATTAATCTCTATCTGAGATGCACCACGCATTCTACTCCGTCCGAACTAGTAGCACCAAATGAATGTAATTTGGCCTGCACCATGCTTACGTTGCAATCGCCACCCTTTTCAGGGAATTCGATCGATAGAAATGAATCGAATTTTCCCAGATGCCAGTCAGCCCAGTGGCAATCCATCTAAACCACCTCATGGGCGATTTGACAACGCATTAAGCATCGATTGCCATCGAAGCACATCCGTGCATGTGCGTGTACGACCACGACTGAAGGGAATTCCATTATTTGGTCGATTATAATCCCCCTATTGGTGGGCGGATTGTTGGGGTGGGTGGCAGTGGGGTTGGTTGTACGGGACGCCGCCTCCCCCTCCCAGCCACGTCAACACCGTCGTCAATGGCGTGTGCAATAGCTTTCCTGAATATGCCCACTGCTATTTCTAGCTTTTAAGCTTATAAGATTTGCACGTTGGTTATTCCGTGCAGTAAACAATCTATAAACAGCATGTTTACCTTTTCGTAGTATTTTTGAAACCACTGCATTATTGTTGTTTGTGCATCGTCAACATTGATCGCAAGATCGCATCGTTTTTTTTTCAGAAGAGCCTCTTTTCATTGTGAAGATTGCAAATCCAGGAAGTCGGATTCGCTAATTGATTTAGACGCTGCTTAATTGATTTAGCAATGCGCTCACGCGGGCTGTCAGTAAGCCTTTTATGGGCAACACGGGCAACGAACACTTCTCACATGTGCCCGCCGCCCCTTTTTTAGGCCTCAATAAGGCCCTACACGTGCGCCAGCTGGAAAATCAAATGATCTGGGTTTTTCAATAATCTGGATTCTGAAAAACCCCCTACATTGCTATGTACCGACATTTTTTCTCAGAAAAAAATTACCCCTCATCCAAGGGCTATTTTTAGTGCATCCCTCTAATAGGTTTGGTTGTTTACCCTTCTCTAAAGCAGAGGTAGCGCTAAAGAATAGTGACGGGCAAAAAATGGGCAAAAACCGTTCATCTATTGAGGTACGACATCTTTATGAATTTTATCAGGCCGTTTGTTACAAATTCTATTTTTGCTATGTGAACTGTTTATCATCTTCAATCCGTCTCCTAGCTTTTCGTAAGTCAAGTCAGACTCGACGTATCTCGTAACCCCGCCTGATTATACCGAATGGCATTTTTCGATCGATATAAAAATATTAGCAGAAAAATATTTTTATGTTTATGTTGCGATGTTCCAAAGCCCCATGATGATCCGAATTTTAACAATGGCAAGAGACATCGAGAATTCACTCAGTGGACCAATATCTCATAATAATAAAATAACTGATATAATTAATTGACCATTATTAATACGGTGACTGATTAACGAATACCTTTACTAATAGTTCTCACCACTGTAGGTGACAATCTATTTTTAGAATGTTTTATGGCTTTCTGAACAACAATAAAATCTGAAAATACAACAATATTGCTTTGAGAATGCTACGGCGACGTCGCAATCCATTTGCTGCTCGTCGCACGCGGCACTTACTAGGGAAGGTATTTTACTTCCCATGGAACTTTGAAATGATACCCGGGGGGATCGATAGAGCTTTGAACGCTGATTATAACTGTGGAATTCAAAACGCCAAATGGCATCCTGAAGCGAGTTACGAGGGGTCAAAGTTTGCGTATGACTTGCCTGTGACATCTCAATGGCGAGGCGCTTTGCTATCAGCATAACTAGGGCATAACCAGATATGGCCTCCGTGACTTGGTGGTAGTGCTCCGGTTTCGTAAACGCGAGGTCGTGGGTTTGCTTCCAACCGGTGCAGCTTTTTTTGCATTTTGTGTTTCATTGTCAGTAAGTGCTTTTGTTTCACTTCTAAACGTTTCCTTGTATGATATTCGCGCGTAGGGGGTCGAATTACCCCTCTGTGCAAATCTCCAGCCGGATCCAGTTTTTGGCCCAACTTCGTGAAATGAGGGGTGGCCAGGGGTTAAGCAGGAGTTTTTGAGTTTCCTTCCACAAAAAATCCTGCAAGCTGAACAAGATAACCTAAACATACCTATCACACTTGCCCATCACACTAAACGCACGTAACAAGCGCCACATAAGAGCATTTGCTGGAGAAGGGTGAACGACTACTCCTTTGTCAAATGGGTTGCCAGCCAATAGCTCATCAATTTTTCCGAAGTTTGGTCAAATTCTCGAATTAGCTGAAAACTTGTCCCATAGGGTAATTTGATCCCCTGAACACGGAAATCACAATGGTTTTGCGTGAAAACGTAAGGCTCGCGCGCTATGGGCTCCCGAACATACCATGAAATGGTATTACCCTTTTTTTCAGAAAAACCTTCATAACTTATTCAGGTAATTGTTTGACAGATTCTGAATACAGATTTGAGATCAGCATTCAAAAGCGCGCACAGTGGTGTGTGTCTCATTGCAAATCGCCATTTCGACAAACCGTCTGATGGCAAAGTGCCTCGCCAATGAGGTGTCACAGGCAAACTTTGACCCGTCGTAACTCGCTTCAGGATGCCATTTGGCAATTTTGGTTTTCACTGTTATAATCAGCGTTCGAAGCTCTATCGATCTCCCCGGGTCCATGGGAAGTAAAATACCTTCCCTAGTTAGCAGCAAGCGAGATCCCTGACTGTGTGGACTTCCGCGATCATGTTGCGTCACGCGGCACGGCCCGAATACTGCGCGACGCGCGTGCTGGCCGAACTTTATCATTTTTTGGTCGGCTTTACTGTATATGTATTCAAATGCCTCTATGATGCTGAATGGGTCAATACATTTTGCCTTCCAAGGGAAGAGATAATGCTAAGCACCTCTCAATTTCTGGTCTCTTGAAGCGTCTAGTATCCTAAAGCGGTCTAAAGCGGGCCATGATATGTAAGAAGATCCATGAAAAACCGCTAGCAAAGAAATCCACTCAAAGCTAAGTGAGATATGGAAGGCCAAGCAGCCGAGTTTATGCTTGATTGCATCTTAATCGACATCTGCAGCCACTACGTTGATGGAACCCTTGAAGCGCGAAGTATCCTATGGTTATTCGCCGTTTTTTAACCATTTCCAATCAATAATGGATTCATTTGAGGTGAGGTCTGTTTTAAACGGCTGCTCTGCGTGGTCTTTCAGACGGGTGGGGGAGGGGTGGTCAAAGCGGTGGTTATTTCATCACACGAAGGTTTATTCCTGTATGACGATAATTATGCTAAGCGAAAATGTCAGACGCTAAAAGTTTATCCAAAAAATTCAATTGATCAAAAATAGCTGAAATAAAGTTTTTTTTTGAAATGTTCTGCAATATTTCTGTGCTTAGCATCTCGTTGGCGTCTGACTTAGTGTATTTTTTATTATTCAAAGTTTCGTTAAATACGTTGTATATTGGTAATGCCCGCTGCTCCTGCCTTCAAAACTTTTAGCATGGACCTACTCCGTGGGAATGTTGGAGCTATAATTACTAAAGATATGGGCAGGTCCCGTCTGCTGCATCGGAGGCTCCTAAAAGTATCGTCCCGGATCCGTGAGACATGGTTCCTGGACCCGGCAGACGCTCGCAGTCCAATTTTGATCGCAATCGATGTCCACGAGCGGTCAATAGGAGAGGCAGCTTCTCTTGGGGCGATTTCTATTCTTTTATTTTCTTATTTCTTTTTATTGTTGCGCTTTTCTGTAGTGGACATTGACGTTTTAACGACTACAAAATGGAGAGCAGCCCCTCACTGTGATGGTGAAATTTTTCCAAAAAACATGTTTTGCTTAAATTGATTATTGTTTTTGTTAAATAAAATTGTTGAAAAAAAAGCCGCATTAATTATACACCAATCCAATAATACGCGAGATGGCTCGTAATTTTTTTCGCCCGCTGAGACCACCTCTTCATGAAAAGAGCATGAGAGCCACTCGAGGGTTTTCCTTCCCATCAAATTGACACCTTATTACCATCCCACGCAATTTTTTCTATTAATCTTCTTATTGACCTGGTGTGTCCATGACGCCATTTTCATATTTTTCCATTGAATCCTATGTGGCAGACATCTTTTTCTATACGGACATCTGCCATTACATTAAATAAGCAGCATACATGAATGGATCTCCCGTCTTTTTGTGTTCAGATTGCTAGACATGTTCGGGCAGATCGGATGCCATAATGAAAACGCCAAGAAGCGAGTTGAAGAGAGTTGAAGAAATATAGCTTAGGGCGCCTAGAAGGACACGCCGCTCTTCCTTTCATTGACTTCCCCTTTGATTATAATGGCTGAAATAGTGAAGGGTGCTTTCAGTTGGCTCTCGGAACGAAGCTTCGAGGATGGATTTTTCACGTCGATGTTGATGTGAATTGTTCAGGAAATTTTTCTGGAATATTTGATCAATAGCAGAAACTATTGATTTACTATTGGTCTAGCGGCTCGAAGGGGAGCTTAGTATTTCATAGTCAGTGGATCAGTACCTGCTCTAAGCTAATCTATTATACCTGGTGCTTTGAAATTTTGTTTAACTAATTTCAATATTTTGAATTACCTGGATGCGAATGGAGCTTGTACACTGTTTCCGACGCCTTTCCCTGGTACTAAGGCGTCATCGACATTCTGAATACCAGCTAAAAGCATTGTGCATTTTAATGGGACTGATTGATTCCGGACAAGTCGGCCTCGGCTGAAAATTTCTGCGCACAATCATGGACGCAAATAAATTTGCATTTCGTGTAAACTGTAAATACTCGATAAACAACGTCATTTCTAAACAGTTTGGCACTAGTTATCCGGAGCGACCCCACAGCCTCTCCAACCAATGCAAGTGAGGAGGTGATTTTCGGAGAACCTTTTGATTTGGCTACAAACCTCCACACCGGAGTAGTTCGACCAGTAGAACATGAAATATGACGCTTGTTCGGGGTGACACCGCCTGGCAACCGGGCAATGGAAGCCTGCGCCAGAATGGGATGGCAGTTCAAACACGCCCATAACTTGTCTCAAATGGTAATTTAGACCATACATTACGACTCATTCAGGGGTTCAAACTATTCCTTGGAACAGATTTTGACCAAGTTTGATAATTCATTCCATTAGCGAAGGCGCCTGTGGCGCGGGTGCCAGACGATTTCGCACCGAAGGAGTGTCATTTTCGTGTTGTATGGGTCAAACTATCCCACTGTAGAAGTCTGCAGCCGAATCGAAATGGGGCGGGGCGAGGTGGTGGTGTGCTCTGGGTGAATAGTTCCCTTTTTCAGTCTGTTTTAAAAGAATATAGCAGTCAAAAGGAGCAGTCATCTTTGGGGCATTGAGAGAAAGGCCGTGAGAGGTCGTTTTTATATGGGAAAATGGGACTGACAATGAGCAAAAGCTGAGACGGAGTGGTGGAATCGATAAAAAAAATCGTGTTTATTTGGATTTTTTTACTTATTTGTGAGGATTCGCGGGAGTTATTTGCAATTCCCCTTCCCCGATTCGTCAACATTTTTAGGATAAGGGAACATAGTACGGTACCTTCCGAGGCGGGAGTGGAAAAAATGCAACAGTTTCTTCATGCTTTACCCTACAGTGCATCGTTTGGGAATATTTCTCGTTTCCTGTAAAGCTCGTCACAACTTCAACGCTCTTTTGATATGAGCTTTGAAAAGGTAAACTCAAAGACACCGGGAGGAGTGAGCAGGAAGTGGGAACTGGAATACACGCCTTCTAGAACTAAGTTTTCCACGTAAGAAAAGGTTATGTGTAGCGATACTCGCATTGAAAATGCGCGATTTGGGGTCTAACCATGATCCGCAGCATGACATGTCGTTCTGCAGTTTATCAGCCGGGCGAGTTGCCGGCGAGGACGGAACATTGTCCGTGGTCGGCTTTCATGTTTCTGTGGTTTAGCCGTGTTGTTTCGCTCCTTTGCTGCTGTTACACGGCTGGGCATCCCTACTTTCATATTCCATAATTTTCCAAATTTACTCCTCCCGGTGTCTTTAGAGACCGCCTTGCGAGAACGACCCATGCAATACAGAATGGTTAGTTCGAAACGCATCCAAAGGATGCTGACATAAACGTGGCAAAGGGCGCTACTTCACTAATATTTGGGTCGAATAGCGGTCTAGGCAACCTAGACAGTAAACAAGTAATCAGTATCAAATTTCTGCTGCTCCAGAAAAACATGCAGGTATCAAGATGAATGGCCTGCAAGAGGGAAGACAGAAATTATCCCTTGGAGTCCTTCTTCCCAAAACGGGTTAAAAACTGTTGTGAAACAGGGCAGACTAGAAATTATGTATACACATACATAACCATCCGGCTGTAATTTCATTTCATACGTTTTACGCATTTCTGTATGTTCAATACCTCACATAAAAGCTTCGCTTACTTATTTTCTTACATAGTTACGGTATGGATTAACTTTCAACTTTTAGCTTTCTCTAGCAAATTTTTTTGTCCTTCAGAAATATGTATGTATAACCATACATATTGGAGGCAGAGCTAACTTTGCATAGGAATTGACGATTTCTCTGATGAACGTGCCAGTACATACATACATACATAAATTGACGAGTAAAAAGGAGGCGTATGATAAGGAATGATGTTCGCGTCGAATTTTCTATTATTCACACGGATCCATTCCTTTTTGTCCTAGCACTGGGCCAGTTTCATGGGTCAAAATAGATGAAGGGCGAAGCTATTAAAGCGTCTCGGAACAAATTGCCCCATTATGTAAACTAATGCAATCTCCCGTTCCCTTCTCTTCCGTATGTCTAGCCGTCTCAACCGCCCCATGCGGTAAAAAAAAACTTGATGGTTGCTTTTCGTTTGCAAAGTGTAGTTTCTGCAGCAGTGATGACGCTATTATGGCACTGATTTATAGGATTATGTGGTTTTTTTTTTCATAAATTCACATATTCCCAAGTTCTAGGGATTATGTGAGTAATAAGGCCTTCTTCCGTAAGCGACTGTTTCACTGACTACTTTCATGCAAAGAGAGCAGTGATATCTTTTCTGTTTTGGTGAATCGTGTTCGAATGCTTCGTTTTCGTTATGTTCCCTTTTACTGACAACGATATGGAAATAGTCCTAGAAGACACAGTACCTCGTGCGCGTAGAGGCGAAATAAGCCGAATTCTGTATAACTTTGATAATCTATTATACAGGGGGTGCCAAAAAAAAGTAATTTTGTCTCCTCCACTTTCGACCCCATTTAGCCAAACTACAGTAAATTCTATTGAGGTACTCTCATCCCCAGAATCAAGAGCAGACCTAACTCTATCACTATGCTCCGTGGCAGCCTCCTGCACGAGCAGAAACGGGAGCAAGGAAAGACTGAACAAGATGTATCACCTCAACTGGGCAAAATCCGAAATTTCTTCGCCCTCTTTCACACCTTGCTGACGTCCGTTCAATCTGGGTACCTAAGGGGATTCATACCGGATGGTGTTCTTTAACACTGCGTTTTTCCCGAGTTCCCAGCGCCCTTCGTTTCCAAGAGCCAAAACGTTCCCCTACCACTGAAACCCCTCCGGAGGCGGATTTGAGGCATGAAAATGATACTTTGGATCATAGCAGCCTTGTCCAAGCAGCAGGGGCTCTGTGACTTCCAAGAACCGAAGGGCCAACCCTCAGGAAGCTTCCCACAAAAGACCTACCACGGAGCTTGGCTCCACTGTTTTTAGCGAACTTTTAAATGTAGGTACTCCGAAGCCCGACTGCGCCGAATTAAACCTCCATATTTTTATGAACATGAACGTGAGGAGCCACAGCTTGTTCCTGCTTTTAGAGGAACATTTCGGGAATGTTTTGCCCCAATACCTTTATCCCTTTCGTTTCCCTACGTTTTGTAAAACTGGCAGATGTGAGCCGTGGGCAAAATTACTTTTTTTTGGCACCCCCTGTATTTCAAGCATATTGGTTCCTCGCGTCCACCTCTTTCTACATTGAGCAAGTCTTCGGCGCAGATTTCGAAATCGCCACATGCATACGTATTCAGCAAAAAAATCAGTGTGGGTGGATTCCTATCATGGACAATCGTTGTTCATGACGTTTGTGGTTTGTTCAGTCTGGCTACCTCGTCTACTGCTCAGTGGGGCGTTTCGGAGTGCTACTGGCACCTGGTTAAAAAAATCGGTTGAAATTTTTAGCTTCAAAGAGCGGCTAATTGTTTGCATATCCTTCCTACCTACTTGAGGAACAGAAAAGTACAAGTTCTACTAAAAGTTCGCTGGAGCAGACTGTGTAAAATATCGCCCGCATTTTTTGAAAAATCGACACCTGGTGACGGATTAATCGACGCAAACCGTCGTGTCGTCATAACTTCGTTTATAGTGGATAAAAAGAGAAAATTTTGGAAGCTCTGGATCCGTCTCAATGCGACGAGTCCAACGACCTATAGAATGTCGAATCTGGGTAAGTAGGTCATCAGCTTCTCGTTGAAAGCTGCAAAATTCTTTTTTTTTACCCTCAGGCAATTCTTGTGCCTACATTACGTGCTCAGTTGCTAAGGAAATTGATCGTCTATCTCCCTCCGACTTTACCGTACCTCAACATTTCCTAACGTTTTCAACCGCAACGAGATTGAAATGGTAGCTAAGCCAGACAAAGTGTCCCGTGGAGTTTCTTGTTGTCACATTTTTGTAACTTTTTTGCAAAAATCGAAACTGACAAACAGCTCAAACAAGCAGAAGCAGCCATCTTACCGAAAGGAATGCCATTCGTCAGACTTTTTCATTCTGCGATTTTGCGTTTTTTTGATTGCGATTTTGCGTTTTTGCCATTGCAATTTTGAGACGTCGCACGCGGTACTATCACATTGAGATTGTGCAGTGGCGGAACTTAGCTGGAACAGTCTGCGCACAGTACCTTCGATTTTTCTTCTGCGATCTTGCGATTTTGCGACGTTGCACTTTCGCACGCAATACTACGCCCTCTCTCGTAGAATTCGTCATGCTTGATCCTGGCCTGCAGTTATTCCTTAGAAGCGCATGGGTCCGTTCCGCTGTCCAGACCTTGCGATATTCGACGGATTGATGGTGAAGATTTTTCCCGCTTCAAGGCTGTTATTAAATGTGGAAATGCACTGATGAAACACTTCTCATCTTCTTGTATCGTGTAGGCTCCTCACCCAATTTCTGCAATGCCGTTGTTAGTCCATCCTCGCGCTCAGCCTGCCCACTGCTTCCAATTTAGCAAAAATTAAATATGTATATTAAACCATGCCGCCTTTAGTCAGAGGACACGAAAGGTGCTTTAACCTTTTACTTCGAGTTACTTTTCTTTCATTTCAGGAACTAAGTCTCCTTTAAGCTCAAAAGCACATAATCAACTCTAAAACGATTTTTGAAACTTTTCCGGTCTTAAACTAAAGAAATAGGAAGCTGTGACCATAGCAACCCCCACGTTTCAAAAGTAAATGAAACACAAACTTCAACGAAATCTCATGAAACCATTCGACATAGTAAACCTTATAGCATCTTACAGCCCTTTGAAACTTCATAAAACGGTAAATGATAGAGTTTTTGGCGCTTATCAATCCCTTCTGGGGATGCGCCACCTATTCGAATCCCATTCAGAATCGTGTGGCAGGTGAATGCGATTTGGCCTGTGTAATACCTTGCGGTGGCCAGTCGATGTACAACTCAGTGCTTTTATCCTCCAGACGCGTTTAGTACCCATTCACCGACTCTGGAGACATGGAAGGCATGAATGGCTGGGCAGGCGTTGATGCTGGATTTGGTCCCTGCACTATGAGAGTGGGAGTGCGCGCCACCTGTCACTGCACCAACTCCACATACAATTTCATCATGCCTCATAATGCCTTGATTGTAGTCACATATAGCAATAGTAGTAGAAAAATACTGTTGCACCGGTCATGAAGATCTTCGAACTTGGGAGTGGCGTTGTCACAGGAAGACCAAAAGCTATGGAGAGCATGTACGTGAGCAAGTAATTCTAAGCAAATCCATCGCTTGTGTAGCTAGCGCTACTATAGTATTTAGAGGAAATGCTTACGTTTCACGGCCACCTGCTTTACAAGAAGGGAGCTGGGCGCCACGAACTGTGCTCTTCTTACGTGCCAGCTGCAGAGTGCTTATAAAAGAAGACCTCGACCGAAGATAAGGCTCTCCCGCTTCTCTTTGTTTCAACGGCTGAGTTCGTTCCCTGTATTGGCAATAAAGGATCTACCACTACATCTAGACTAGAGACATTCGCCATCAGTCTGTTCAAGCTCCAACCCGCAATACAAGAAAAGCGATTTTCCAGCGCTTAACTCGTAACTAGTATTCATTCTGAAAATTATTCTGTATCACTTGCTTTAGTACCGTTTATTTTAGACCGCGTGACACAAGATAAGGCGATCTTCTGTGTTCGCAAGTATTACACCTCGTTCGACTTTTTTCGGCAAATCTATCTGCTTTTGCTGCTGCTCTGCGGAAAACGCCGTATACTATGTATATCACATTAGCATGACATTATACGGAAAACTAGACGAAAGCAAAATCGAAACGTGCTATTTTCAGCGGGCTATTGATATTGAATGCCATCATCCAAACACTTTGCTCTGGGGATTAAAATCGTTTTAAAATAGTCACTTGTTTATTGAATATTCCAAATATACCGTGTCCACACGAAGTGGTCTTTTTAAGAAAAATGCTAAGGTGAAAATGAGATTTTTCGAACCACAATGCAATCAAACGTATTTTTTCCCGAAATTTTTTTACCTATCTTTATACCTGGCTTATCCTCTCGAGTAATTTTTGCGCTCTTATTAACTTTCCATTCATGATGCAAAGAATCGATTGTTTGTCTTCACCGGGGAGCGGGAGCCAGCAAAGTCTGCGATTTCGATATTAAATTTACAGGCATGGGCTATCTGCGATCGATTGTTTGTTCCGACTGTCATTTTTATTTTCGTTTTACAGCCTCTGTATGATAATCATTTTACAAAACCTGCGAAAGGCACATTTCATAACATCGGAAGGAGCATGTCTCCTGAATCACCGCTAGAAGAAAAGGGATGTGTACCCTTACGTTAAGACTTCCCCTTCGTGGCGTGCGGCATGGAAAGTGATACCTACGAACTAGGACGCCTTATGTCATCACGCCGTAAAGCAATTACCGTGGGCCTTATTTTGGACCGAGAGTTTGACAATCGCTTTGGAACCCAATACATGCGACGCCGTGCTCGCATGCAAAATCTGACGTAAAACAGGAAAGCGCTGAGGACGTTGTCGCCACACCTCCTGATATGCATAGGGGCGGGGTGACATGCCTGTTAACGCTCTCCACCAATGATGGTCCAGCGAATGCTTTCTTTCGACTGATATAATGTTCCTTTAACTGTGACGTTTTCAAACGTGGGATCGGTTTCTCGAAATTTTCTGCAACTTTTTCCCTCACTTTCAAAAAAAATGAACAGCCAAAGCTCTATCTTGCTCTTTGCAAAGCTGTCTGAGAGAAAACGAAAGGCCTGGTCGTCTCAGAAAAGTCACTCTAGTTCTTGCATTTCTGTCTTCTGGACCTTTTATGGCTGCTATCGCGTCACAGCCTGCATAGAGCAGAGATCTGCCGGCTCTGTTATTCACTTGGAACCGATGAAGGGTATGACATGTTGTCAAAGCTGCATCGCGTAGAAATATTACAGTCCTTTCTGGTAAATATTTTGTAGCAACTCTGAAGATGAGCCGTAGTTTTCATGGCTATTTCTGCTCGTTTGGTAACCACAACAACTCGGCGGATGTTTTCGAGACGTGGCTGTGCTGGCCACTGCTTACATGGAACTGCTGAGCTTTTACTATTATCAAATTCAGAGTTTTGCCAAACGTGGACATGATCGGGCCACATCCGAACACTCCCTGAAATACCTCCGTAATTTAATTGATTTCCTCGTTTTTTCACAGTTGTTCTCAGAGCTGTGGGGCTTTCTTTCGGTGATATGTCGCTGTTTGATTGGTCAAAATAATAATTATCGCTTTTATGAAGCATATGATATCAAGCACATCGTGATGAATTTTTTGATAGCCTAACGAGCTTTTCACGAAATCCACGATCGATATGGCTAGCGATTCACGGGAAGTGTTTTCTGATCTGGGCTGTGGCAACAAATTCATTTTGTCTCCCCTGCGGAACCGAAGCTGGAGCCTGCTAGATCGGCGATTTCGTAACTGGATTCATACTGATGGGCTATCTGCAATCTGTTATTCGCTTTACCCCACTTGCTCTCATGATCACAAAAGCTCTTATCCGAGCTCTCGTCGATATATCATAACGGCTTTTCGTAATTTTTTTACTTTTCTGATCATGTTTGATTAATGAAAATTCATGAAAATCAGCCATATTTTAATCCAATCCCTATCGCTTATTTTGAAGGTATGATAAAGCCCAAAACATTTTATCAGTAAACAAGCTAGCAAACAAACTTCGAATGCCATTGTTTGTGAAGATCACTGCGTGCCCAGAGCCCATGTCAAACTCCATTTCTTCTCTTTGCTTCCTGGGCGGCCGTCAGACTTCGCAATTGTGCAATTCTGCGATTTTGCTGCGTAGCACTTTCGCAAGCGATACTACGACCTCGAGAGTGTGCAATGCCGCAACTTCGCGTGCGAAAGTGCGATGCCACAAAGCCCCACAATCGCAAAGTCTGACGGCGGCCTAAAGCGTGCGAAAGTGCGTCTCCGTATGATCGCAGAATCGCAAAATCGCGAAGTCTGACGACGAAATTATCAATGCGAAAAGCTTTTTTCAATGCTAAACAGTATTTTCACTAGTGGTTGTAGAGGCTGCCTATACTTGATGAATATCAGCTTAAAGTAATAACTGCTACATCCATAAGGAAAGAGTCATTCGCCAGTTGCCCGGTTTTAAGCTGACATACTGTCTTATCGGACTAATGGGCCACTTTATAAGAATCAACCATTCAAGTCTCTTTGTCAAATCAGCCGTCTTCATCCGTTGCAACACGTTCCTTGGGTAACTATTTAGGCCACAACTTTTTTGCGCCACTACGATACGTCTTGACGGCAGTACATCCTCTCCAGACCGCGCTAGCCACGCCCACTCGAGCTCCCTATTGGTCTTTAGGCTGAAAGAGCGTGGTCAGTGTGGGTAAGAGCGAATGTCGCGTCGTGACGCAAAACGTGGGTGGAAGAACGCGACATCCGCTCGAACTCACACTAACCACGCCCTTTCTGCCTAAATGACCAATGGAGACCCAATTATTACTTACCCCATAAGGATTTGTTGCCTTAGAGGGACATCGGCTAATCAGATTATCGCTAGGTGTGCCTTTAGTATAAGAGATTTCTTTTTGTTTTTTTATTCTTGCTAACTGCTGTTTTTTTCTGGTGTCTGCAAAGTAAACAGCACTATAACTACATCACTCTGATAAGTTAAGTAGAGGTGAATATTATGTATTTATACGGGTTTATGTTGATGCACCCTCGTGCTGTATATTCCGCGCTGTATATATTCGCTCGTGATGTTATTTATTTTGGGTAAATTTGCATTTCATATCAATCGAGTCTTTGACGTATAATGACCCTCCATGTGTTTCAGGTTCACCTCTTAAAATTTCGGATATTCATAATTTCTAATCGTCGTCAACATACTTTTTGATGCGGGTCAACGTAGCTCGGGTGTGGGAGGATTCTGACTATGCCAGAGTCAGAAATATGTGTGAAAGTGGTCAAGGATGGTGTGAGGTAAGTGAGCAACTTATATTGAAATCGTCTTCCATAAGCAAACTAGATTTCAAAAATGGCATTCCTAGGTTTACAAGAAAAAAAGTATCGCCGTCTATACGCAGTCAGTTCCATGCAGTAATTATCAAATGATTAAGGTATGTTTCCATTACATACGATTTTTGACATGTTTTGTTTCAAAAAAAAAACTGAGCATTACTGTATGGACACTCAAAGGCACATTTACGGCAATCTAGTACATAGTAAGGATTATCACACTCAAAATGAAAATTACATGCTGACTGGAACATCCATACAGAAAAATCGATGGAAGCCTCGACTCTAAAGTATCTCTTTACAAGTTCTTGCTCGAAGGTATCACGCAACCTTTCAACTTGGCCTTGGCTAATAAAACTTATTTATCAGTTAACTGTATATTGTGTTGTTTAGGAGTCTCATAAATACCTGAATGTCCAACAACAATTGAGACTTCATATTTATTAAAAAAGCTCGGGAGACCCCTCAAACGTCTTAAAAGTTTTTAGAATATTTTCGCAATATTTTGGTGTTTAACAACCTTTTTAGGCCTGAAACAGTGGAGATCTGCCCACTATATACAGTGCATAGCAAGGGGTAATCGCGCGGTGATCTCGTGGAAGGCCAGATGTCAGGAGGCCATATTTCTGCCACTTTCGGGGACTTCCTTCAGAATTTTTTTCTTTTTGGCGTATTCCTCAGCACCTCTAATTTCGTTATTCGGCGCTTTAACCCACTCAATATAATCCTGGGATCTGCCCTCAAAGATACCGTGTTGAATCAGCTACATGTGTAGAAAGGAAGAACTATACCGTCACTGGGTACCTAGCGCACGACAGCTGGGCATATGATGGTGGGCAAACTACGGACTACCCTTTTCCACCGTCATAGGACCATCAGTACCTGTATGTAGTGTAAAGAATGTAACGTAGATTACGAGGTTGTGAAAAGGTACTGTTCGCGACAATTTGAATATAATTTTTGGTTCCATCTATGAGCAGATGGCTTTTCCCGCAACAGGGTGTGCTATCACCGCGGCGCAGGGGTGAGCAGTAAGGCTTTGTTCAGAGTTCGCCAGACTGCTGCCAGATTTCCTGTTAAAGGCGCTTTTCGCGATAATCGGATGGGGTGACTACCTTTTTGGAACAGTAGGTTATCGGATGACTAGTCAGGCTGCTTTTTTTCGTTTCACCACGGTGCGCTATCTCGGCGCTACACGGGCTCGAGCTCACTTCGACACCGCCCACTTGAAGCTCCCTTACTGGTCAATTAAGCAGAATGGATGGCATCAGAGTGGGTTTGAGCAGGTGTAGCGCCGTGATAGCGCACCGTGGCGACGCAAAAAAGTTGCAGCCTGCAGCCTGATTAATTACCTAAGGATCTGCTGTTCCAAGAGATATGTCGACCCACAGGTTGCCGCAAAGTGTATCATTAAACCTAATGGTTCTTATCTTAAAATAAGTGTTTGGTACTAGCAATTATGATGATACAAAGCTAAATTTTAAAATGGCAATACTTCGTGGCCGACCTGATACTTCTTTTACACTTCGCTGAAGAAAAAAAACGATTGCAGGCAGTAGCGAAATATTCTGACGTGTCACCCAGTGTGGCTTACGACGTTCTACATGATTCAGCCTATCGCTCCCATTGGGATCGACATATGGCAGCACAGTGTTACATAGGACGAATAAATCCAAACAACGACATAGGATATTACGCATGTGAGTTTCTCCTTAATTAAAGGTCGCCCTCTACTGCCTCTATACATGCGCGCGTGTGCGACTGCCACATACCAAGGATCTGCATGGCTACGATCGATACGTCTGTAATGGAGCGCACGCGCTTCCATTTTTCGCATCTGGCGTCTCCAAATTATTTTTCTGCTACGGCACTACTTCTTCCCAGCACCTCTGCTTTCATCTTCAGCTGTGCACCAAATTATCACCAATGAAAAAAAAAATCATTCCCATTATAAATACAGTCAAAGGGACTCTTGTGAGTCGTGAATTCTCCGACTAACTGGCGTGAATAATTCAGCAGCTCCCCCTTATCTGTTGAATTTTTCATTTGGTTTATTCATTAATTCAATACAGTGTCGGCTATGCCACCAATACGAGCTCGTGATTTCGTGATGCAACGCTCATGGCTTGACACAGGACACGAGAAAATGATTTGTGGGCATTCAGTTTGCCATCAGGTAAGATTATCTATTTATTCATTTCACATTTATTTATTCAATATACAACGTCGAAACAAAGTCAACATTAGACACATGGAATATGCTGCAAAAAAAAAAATAAAATAAGGTCTGCTAAATGATCAAAATGGAAAAAATAGGGGTTACGTCGTTCATACTTTGCGCCGTCAGGGCGTGGCTGCGTCTGCAGGCAGCGAGGAGATTGGAATGGGGGAGAGGTGCACACACGAAGCAGGCGACGAGGTGGGAAGACAAGGCGATGACGCGGAGACATGCGGCCACGCTCTGCCGCCCGCGCCGTAAAGTATAAACACTGTCTTATTGGGTCGTTCCATAAAGAGTGTCGTTTTTTTTTTTTTTCGAGCAAAAATTTTTCCTGGAAAATTACGAGTTCTTGCAGCATATCATATATCTTTTGAAAGCGATTTTTTGCTCTAGAAAATGTGATGTTCGGTTTTTATGTATGTAAGAATGGGCCCGATATTCAGTTTGGCGAAAGGGTAGGTACAGCCAACCAAAATTGACCAAACCACTATATTTTAACCACTATATTAAAATATTATATTTCACTCCAGGAAAATCGCCCATTCATGTGTTCTTCATTTGGTTACGACCTTTTCTGCAAATTCCAATATTCGGTTGACTAGGAAGTCGGGTCGTTCTTCTTTGAACTCCTTTTTCCGAAGCACTCACGTTTATCTAGAAAGAAATAATCTTTTCAGTCTCTTTGCTCAGTGTTGCTTTTCGAAGCATTTGGAAGATTTTTTCTGTTCTGTCATCTTGGAAAGCCCGGGTTCACTTTTTCTCAATGGAACTTCCGACACTTTTAGTCCTCTTAGATCTTCAGCTTTCATTTTCGTGGCCTAGTTTAGGAGTTCTCATTACCGCTATCACAGTCTATGAGACTTAACAGTCTACAGTACAACTTTGATGTTTGGTAACGTTTAGTAAGGTTTCTTTTAAGGACTATCCACCAATGAAAGGCTATGTACGGGCAACTGCTATACTGTCAGCATATCTTATTCGATCGATCGATGACGAACAAGGCTGTGAAATCACGTACATCAGCCATACGGACCCTAGAGGTACTTGGGGTCCGTTTCATCGTGATCGTTTGTGCGACACGTGTAGTGTTACGTAAGCTTGCGTAGCAAACTTGTGAAAACTCAATTTGTTCGAGATTTTTAGTTTTTGAACTAAATAATTTAGGTAAACTTCCTACATGGCTGGTCAATCGTATTACACGGGTAGTAGCCCCGAAAATTGTGAAAAGGTTGCACAAGGCCTGTTTGGCGTACCCGGATTGGAAAGCAGGAAATAAACCAAATTTTAAGCCATGGATCTATCCAGAGCAACAGGTTCGTTGAAAAATCTTTATTAGCTTTTCTTTGTTTTCTTCTCTGAAGAATATTTCTATTTTCAATTTATTTCAGTTGGAATTTCCCCGAGTAGATCTGGCAAAATGCCAGCCACAAGATTATGAGCAAGAAATCATTGATGAGTCAAATGTGTCGCCAGTGAAAGATGTTGAAGTACAAGAAGATTAACCTGTTCAGAAACTTTCTTTTCCTAACATATCCTATACATAGTTATATTTGCATGTAATATTTATAGACGTTCTTTTCAATGTACAAACACTAGTCTTCAATTCCAGTGACCTTGGTAAGTGTGCCATTTGGACAGAAAATTCGCGTCGCGTTATACGCCGTGCAACGCAGGAAGCGAGGTAAGAGTGCCGTATTGGGTTCTAAAGCGAATACTGGGTCCTTATTCAGGCGTAATCGCTTGAGGACCTAAGTAATATCGCACGTCGCACGCCATGCGAATTTTCTGCCCTAAAGCACACATCAAGTGATTTCGGCATACTTAAAAGCATATCATTGACACTTTATCACTGTGCTCCATTCCTTTTCCCCCTCTTTCACCGTGTTTTTACTAATGACCAATCAATTTTGTGGGTCTTGGTTGTGATATACATATTAATGACACTATCCATAAATGAAAATGAGTAATAAAATTTTAAGTAATTTTCGTGATGAATGATGAAATTGTCCATGATCATACCATATATGATCCCGTGATCAATGCATTTTTTTACCACTGTTACGTTGAACACCAGTACTAAGTTCTCACTGGTATTAGGAGGGCGAGTGCCGATTGGTCGAATTTTCGCTCGGCCGCCTGCGGCAAGTGCGAGTCGTTTGCAGCTTTATCTGTTGAAACAGCAGCAACAACAACAACATGGGCAAACTTCCAAAGCTTTCAAACTGTAATGTTTGGAGATCCTTCACGGTACCAGCCCACTGAGTATGCAGCGGAATTCCAAACAATTCGTACTGAGAGCACCGCGAAGCGAAAACTGGACCAAAAGGCACTCACCCCATACTAGGAGGGGAGATATTGGGGGCGGAGGACAAAGAACGATAGGTATTGAAAAAGGCGGTCAAGCATGTTGGGATATATTGTATGCCTGTAATTTTAGTCACACGATTTCCAGACAGACAACTTCGGCATTAACATGGCTTTCTGAGGTACCGGACGGAGGTGGTGCAGTGACAGGTGGCGTGCACCTCACTGTCATGGTGCGGAGATCAAATCCTGCATCACCGCCCGCCCAGGCCAACCAAGCCTTCCATCCCTCCGGGTTCGGTAAATTGGTACCAGACTCGTCTGGGAGGATAAAAGCACTGACTTGTACATTGGCTGGCCACCGCAAGTCATTGTATAGGCCACATCACATTCACCAGCCATCACGATTCTGAATGGAACTTGAATGTGCGGCGCATCCCACAGAAGGGATTGATTAACGCCCAAAACTTTATCCTTTATCCTTTCTGAGGTACCACGTGAGCATTTATGATGGCAAATGGCTCCTAATAAGATCGAAATGTAAGTCTGTCGTCAGACTTTCCAATTTCCGACTCTGCGATTTTGCGGTGTCGCGGTTTTCGCACGCGTAGTTGCGGCATTGTATAATATTAGGTTGTAAGGAAAGTTCTGGCCGCTTTTTCGCGTTCACAAGATAAATTCAAATATCAGAGCGCGTCAACATAAATCAGCTGACATGTTGTGCTCCTTAGATAGACAAAAAGTTGCTCTTTCTAAATATATGTTTTATTCGGAATGCCACAAGGTTTTCGAATTATTAGGGAAATTTTAAAGTACTGCGAAAATGGCACTTTTTGGATGACTTCACTTCACGAGTGCTTGTTTAGCCGAGTCCCAGCGAAGATGAACACAAATGTGAATACTGCAAGAGGAGGGGGTGAAGCACTGCATGGAACACTTTGTCCTTGGTTCCAGAGCTGCAGAAATGAGAACGAGTTGCCTGAATTCTCAATTAAGCAAATCGCTTTTACCAAAACGGCAGAAAGCGATGAGCGCCCATACTTGCAGGGGATATCTACAAGTATTGGCCTTCAACAAACAAACTTAGTTGGCCACCACAGGTAGCCTTGATTTGGAAAAATCCAAAAAAATGGGTGCCGCGGGGCCTCTCGGATCGGCTATGCGCAAGCGTATTTTTCACAAATCCTCTTCCAGTAATTGAAGCAGTTGCAGTCTGAAGTTCTCACTCGTCCATCACATTCATCAGATCTAGCGCTAACTAAGTCCCACTTTTCCAAACATCTGGACAGCTCCTTCAGTAGCAGTGTGCTCAGAAAGAGTGGCGATTTGGAGTCGACTTTTTTTTATTTCGCACAATATAAATCATCAACCCTTGATCGAATTGAGATATTAGGGTGTGCATAATGTTGCCATGAGTGTAGCGATTCGGATGGTGCTTATCATGTGAGAAAACATGCACTCTGAGCTATGTTATAATCTCCCGAAGTTGAAATTTCAAAAACCGGCCAAAACTTTCCTTACAACCTAATACAATCACAAGGCCGTAGTATTGCGTACGAAAGTGCGACGTCGCGATATCGCAAAGTCTGACGGCGGCCCCACACCTTCACGCCCGCACGCACCTTTTACGCGCATGTCACACATGTGACATCGGCACACGTGCATACTCCGTTACAAAAGAAGGGAATTATGGATAAGCTCTAGGATATGGAGTATATTGAATAATACTTCCATGGGGATTTGAGAAAATTAGTATAGCTCTCGATACCGATAGGTAAAGCTCCATTTATTATAGAAGTATGATGCTCTGTTCCTCTGGATACATGGACTAACGTATGAGATACTTCGAACATTGAACAGAGGGACCCAAAGACCGTCTTTCCACAGCATTCCGTGCACATGAAGATGAAATTTACATTGCAAGCGACGTCATCATTTGCTCCGAAACACAGCCACACGATGGAAAGTGAGCTTCACACGTTCAGTCGATTATTGCATCGTTGTACTGATCGATTTTTAGAAAAGATCTAATCCTAGGATGTGCATTAAGTCATATGGACCGCGATGCAAATCAACAACTGACAATAATGTGTAATATACGGTGTTTTTGTTCAGATACTGATAGCCGAAGATGATCTCCTTGCATAACTTGCGGTGAGTTTCATTTCTAATTCTCGTACTTTCCAGAGTTTATCTTCGATTTGCCACACTGGCAACGCTATATTCGGATTTACCAGGCAGCAACAGTAAGTTCTAAGTTATAAGATCTTTTCGCCTCCTCAAAATCTGGTTTCTCCACATTGATAGAACTCTCCGATAACTGAGCAAATTACTGATGAAGCTACAGAAGAGCTCAGCCTAGAATGTTTTCCGGTAGAAGTTTCCAGCAAGGTTTGGAATTTGAAGGTGGTGTTCCTGTGTTCAGACTTCGCGAACGCGCGCGCGATTGAAGCGAGAGGAAAAAGGTACATATTGGTCAAGCGATTCAGGTGATCGCGCAATTTAGGCGGAAGGGAAAAGATACATGTCGATCAAACGGTTCAGGGGATCACGCGTTTCAGGCGGAAAGAATAGGATACGTATCGATTAAGTGAACAATAGCCTGAATCGCGTGAATCGCGCGATCGCCTCAATCGCGAAGTATAGACAGTGCCTATGATGTAGTGCCCGTGATAGCCCGTTCTCTTCTTGCAGCTGCATCAATCCAGCGTTTACCAGCTATTCATCCGGTCATAGATCACGAACGGCGATTGAATTCTGAGCGCCGTCTTCCGACAATGCCAGATAATGATAATTGCGGTACCAACTGTAGTTGCGGAAAACATAGGTTTTCAAGAAACAGTAGGCCTCTTCGACTAAGACCGCGCAGTCTCACTGTACAGCAATGCAAGTGATTGTATAATGGGAGGATAATGATAGCCCGTATCGTCTGTATGTGTGAGGCGTTGTTCGGAGTTCGCGAATCAGGCGATCGCGCGGCTCGCGACTCACGGTCCTCCTTCGGTTCGCCGGAATGTCGTCACGGTCGATCTGTATGTTACTCAGTTTCAAAGGTAAACTTGTATTGAGGAATGTGATAGAGAAGATCGACCTGGGTCGATGCAAGTTGAGGGGGGGGGAGAGCAGAATTATTACCGACGTCAAAGCTCCTTTCCTTCCTTAGGCTCAGACTGAAGCAGATGATAAAGATGCTTTGGCAGATACTTTTTTCTTGTAGGAGGAAAGGATATGAATTTTAGCCTAAGCCTAGGAAGGGAAGGAGCTTCTGCTTATTGCGACAATTCCTTTCCCCTACATGATGAGTTGCCTGCCGAGTATCCTCATAGACCACATGCGAGACACACACGTCCAACACCACGACGCCAACACATCGGAGGGGCTTATATACGAAGGAATAGAAGTCCGGTGCTATCCTGATGAGTAGAAGGATGTTGCGGAATGTGGAGCGTCACATGGCTTAGGTCGCATTCATACTTGGCGCAGGTAGGGCGTGGCTGCGCTCACAGGCAGTGAGGTAGAGTGGCATTGGGGAGGTGCAGAGACGACGCAGGTAACTAGACAAGCTGGCACAGGCGGAGACGCAAGGATGTGCAGCCACGCCCTGCCGTCGGCACCGCAAAGTATGAACTTGGCCTCACGTGTCAGTAGGTTGCTATCGTAGATCATGCAATTGCATGTCGTGCACACTCACTTGAGCGTGCTATTTACCCTTCGCAATGCTGACCTTTTACAACTTGGAGGATGTGCGCTGCGGAAGGAAAGTAACACGCTTAAAGGCACAATCCGCGCTCGCTGATGGATGGAGTAACCTATTGACTCTCCATTGGTTGTCGGCGGTTGGGAGGCGGTCTCTCCACGCCCCACTGCAGGCAATAGGGCGAGGAGAGACCGCCTTCGAACCGCTGACAACCAATGGAGAGTCAGTTGGTTACTCCACCCATAGCGAGCGCGGAATGTGCCTTTAAAGACAGTGTTAGGGATAATGTGGGTGATAAGAAATCCCAAAAGGGTCATTTAGTGAAAAACTACGAATCTGAAAGGCCTATGCATGGCGAAATCCCCCGCGAAAGGCCCCCCCCCCCCCTTGAGCTGTGGCGGAGGCGGCCTCGTCAGGGCCAGCCGCCTTGGACAAGGGCAGCCCGCCTCCAGGCGACGTGATTAGGGGTTGGTCACGATGCGGTTGGTCAAGGAGATCGGCAGGATTGAAAGTATCGAGCGCGCTTTCTCACTTTTAGCTTGAAGCTCACCACATGAAAAAGATGGTGTCGCATTTCCGAACATCCTTTCATGTTTATGTCTTGGTAATGCCAATGGAAAAGCTATGCGGACTACCCGCCTCCTGGCGGAAAGGTCGTCCGCGCCTAGAACCAACGGTGGGAAGGAGTCCTATTTCTCGGGTTTCTGGCCATTTCCATCCGTTTTTTCTCCACTGTCCTGTTACTAGGCATCTCGGCTTTCATATACACTACTTCTTTCACGTTTCGTCCGAATTTCCCCTAAAGCTGTCTTAAGTGAGGGAGTGCGCACGACGACACACGCAACCTCACGAACAAGCAAATCACAGTTTTGCAAGGACCACAAGAAGAGCAGCATAAATGAATTTGTACTTTATGAACGGTGTCTTCGCTATATTCACGTGCAAACCATTGACTCACTTTAGGAGTTTCTCAGTGCTCCGTGCCACTGTCCCTAACCCATTCGTGCCCATGTCAGCCACTGGTGACTGACAGACGTTTCATGGACCTCCTGCTAACACATTTTGACATTCAGGAAAGGTTTTTGGGTCAAACAACTGCCTGCCTCTCCTGCTCTTATGCAAGCCATGAGCCGGAGGACGGGTGCCTGTACCCTTATAAAGACCCCCAGAAAGCAAAGAAAGCAAAAAAAATAGTTTGCACTGAAACTTTGCCCACGGGGGAAATAGTTTGCACTGAAACTTTGCCCAGGGGGGTTATTTGGGGTGCTGATTGCGAATATGACATCCGTTTTTGTCGTTTCCACCAAATTAGTGCATTTGCACCATGTTGGTGCAACAACTAATTTTCACCAAATTCGCTGAAACTTTGCCTAGGGGGGTTATTTGGGAAAACGGATGTCATATTCGTAATCAGCACCCCAAATAACTCCCCTAAGCAAAGTTTTAGTACAAACTATTTTTTTGCTTTTTGGGGGTCTCTATAATGTACAGGCCCCCTTCTTCCGGCCCATGGCTTGCATAAGAGCAGGAGGGTGAATAGGCACCTCCCCTAACTAGATTGACGGAGAAAACGAAAAAAAACAAAGAAAAAAACCGTGAACTACAAAAAAGTGGCCCGTGGGACCATGACAGCCATATATGCTGTCAGCAAAGCCCCTGCCGAAACCGGCGCCGTCGCGAATGGGTTAACTAGTGTGAATGGATGTAGTTTTTCGATATACATATATCACTTCTTATGATGCTAACTTAATGGTTACATCCTGTTCTACTTTACAGGTTTACCTTCACAAAATTTTGAGGATTCATAATTACTAATAAATCGTGTGCAATAGAACATTTCTTCATGAACATCAACGTAGCACGAGTATGGGAAACTGCAGATTATGCTAAGGTCAAGAATTTGTGCGAAAGTGATGAAGGCTGGTATCAGGTGAGTTAGTTTTGGCCAGTTTTCGCAATTTCAACTTTGGGAGATCATAACTCGGCTCAGACTGCATCGTTCCTCACAAAATAAGGACCATTCGATTCAAGCTTTTTTTGTCTATAGGAGCACAATTGTAATTTGGTTCATGTTGATGCGGTGTAAGATTTAAATTTATTCTGTGAAGGCGCAAGACCGGCCAGAACTTTCCTTTCAATCTAATAACTAGAAATCCCAACAAGCACATGCATCTTTTGAAATATGCGTTTCAGGTCTGCAGAAAGAAGAACCTTTCCGTGTTTACGCAATCAACCGAAGGCAGTGCTTACAAAATGATGAAAGTACGTCTCTATTATCAGTACATACTTCGTAAAACTTGGTTTTAGAGGATGCGCCAGACAGATTTGAAAGCATAGTAAAGAAATGATTAGTTATCCATAAAGAAATCTTGTTCAAAAGATTTAAGGAAGGGAAAATTATGAATGAGTGTAACTTCCATTCTCCTTCCCTTGAGCGGAGGTCGACTGCAGAGATAACCTCACTCTGTGCTCTTCGGTAAGGGAAGGCTAAGGCCAAACCTACTCAGCACGACTTAATCTGTTGGTCTCCCGTACCTCCGCGGGATGCGATAATATATATGATCAATTATAAGAGAATGAAAGTAAAGCTGCCAAAAAGTATGGTAATTAAATGACGCTCGAATGAGACCTCACTTTTACCGCCAGACAGCGGCGGACGAGTTTTCCATTACGCTCAGCGCTGGCACCTTGATCACAGCCACCTTAATTTATTGGGGGGCTTTGTTGCGGAGCTAAAGCGTGGCTGTCACCGCGGAGCGTCAGTCACTGTTTACATGGTCACTGGGTATGGGGCGGGACCAAGAATAGGAACAAAGAGAACAGGTCGTGGCGTCCTTCGCACGCGACCAGTTTGTTCATCCAGTTCGCGTTTCACGGTGACTTAATTCGAGTGTCTTGGTCCACGCCCCATGAACCCTAACTTTTATCCCTTCGCTGAACATCGGAAATATTTTTCGAGCTTCTTTAGGACTCCATATGCATATGGTCCACTATAATTAGTCATTACCCACCTACATCGTATCCTTCTTACTGCACTCTAAATCGTTACAGGTAGTGGCAAAATATCCCGACGTGGAGCCCAGTGTAGCTTACGATGTTCTGCATGATTCAGCTTATCGCGCTCGTTGGGATCGGCATTTGGTAACACAATGTTACATAGGACGAATAAATCCGAACAATGATTTAGGATATTATGCATGTGAGTTTCAGCTTAAAAAAGGATATTATAGGCAGGGTAGTCATGCGACATGAAACATATCTAGCTCATCACTCGTCATTCAGCTGGTGTGATAAAGTCGCACATAAGCCCGCGTTCATACTTAGCGGCACCTGCGCCACATCGGTGCTGTAAAAAACGTATGCGGCTTAAAGCTGTTAAACCTGTACCAATCCTTGACCATGTGAAGCCGTAGAAACTATGCCCTGCAGTCATTCACGAGCACATAATATTGGTCGCAGTGGCACTCCATATGTAGTTCATCAGCCGCTGGAACAACTGTAGATGAGGACTCGTTCTTGATGTACCGGCTTCACGTCGGAAATCGCAAGTGTGCCTTCAACCAAGACACTGGCGTCAGTGCAAATTTCTGCACGTCTGTCGCTGCCTTTTGAAATGCCGCGAGATGTGTTTTGATTTTATGCAACCTGACGTTTGAAATAGTTTTTGATTTTTACGGAACCACATTATTAGAATAACGATGATTCATCATTGACTCCCACAGTGGAATCATTGCGTCCTTGAATACGGCGTTCGGGATTGGGGTCGATTTGTCGAATTATCGCTTCGCGGCGCCGTCACTACGAGTTTTGATTGGGGTTCCGCTCAAGATGGTGGTCTGGTACTAAGAAAGATCTTCAAAGATTGCAGTTTGGAAGCTCCGAAAGTTCGCCTATGTTGTTGTAGTTGCTGTTTCAACAGATAAAGCTGCAGACGACCCGCTCTAACCGCGGGCGACCGGGCGAATATTCGACCAATCGACTCCCACCCCGGCGTTCGCTGTCGCGAGCACTAGAGCGATGCTACGGATTGTCCCTTATGTGCTCGATATGCGGCCATTACAACGGATAATTGATGATTCCTGGACAAATCTGCGCTAAGTGGGACCGGCGCCAAAAGTCAAGTTGACGTCTTTGGTGAGAATCATAAACTGTCCTCTTCTGTGGTTCCGATCAAAATTGAGTTCTGAGTATTACGAAAATGGTGATAGGCAACAGAATAGTGGAGCACGGTAGGATCGCAATAGCGCCGCCTAAGATGTGTCATTTTCAATAGCTGCCACATGTTTTATCCCAGCCCCCTTTTTTCGTCCCAACCCGCCCCTTTTGAGAATGAACCGCGAAACGGCTACTTTTTCTGGGGTTCTTAATCATGTCATTTCGTTTTTCCTCAGTTCTGCGCTATTGAGGTAGTTGACCTTCATATCTGAAGAATTTTTTTTTCGTATTCGGCCCGAATTACACCTACCACTGCCTTTAAATAAAATTTATTCTTTGAAAAGCGATGGTGCCACAAGCGAACACGCATTGCTGTCTATGACAGCAGCCATCTGCGCCTGAATAGATCACAAGTAGCACACAAACAAAGATCTAGTGGTGCAATGATGTTAAAATGAAAGGGGAACTCACAGTTGCAGCTTGAAATGATCTTCCTAGGCCTTTCAAAAAGCCGTTTTCGCGATTATTTTCCAATGTTGCTTGCTCAATAACTTCAAAGTAGCTGCTAACTCCTTCTCTCTGACGTGTTTTTCCGTTCAATCATATACACTGAAGTACATATTTCAGTATCGGCTGTACCACCACTGAGAGCACGAGATTTCGTGTTGCAACATTCATGGTTCAATACAGCTGACGAAAAAATGATTTGTGGGCATTCAGTTTGTCATGAGGTCGGTGTGCTCCAAACTTCTAATTTGTTATTAATGCAGTCCAGAGTTCTCTTGCAACTCCCTTCAAAGCCACCGTCAAAATTCGCCACTTTGCCTTTTTGCAACTTTGCTATCCTGCGATTTCGCGGCACCGCACTTTCGCTCACGGTACTGCGACCTTGAGGTCTTGTATCGCCGCAACTCTGCGTGCGGAGCCGCGGCAGTAAAATCGCAAAATCGCGAAGTCTGACGGCCATCCGCGAACCATGTCAGCCGCAGGTGACTGATGCTGAGTGAGACAGTTCGGATCCTCTAGAGCCATGCGTGCCTGACAGGCTTCGGCAAACCTCTTTAAAGCACAGGTCCTTGCACTGTAGATAGGGAACAGAAATCCTTCTGAAAGACCAAAAAGTATAAAAATGGAAGAAACTTGTAACCTTTTTCGAGCATTCGGCACCTATCGCCTTTCTAAAGCCTGAAATAAAGTAAATTATTTTAAACCAGTTGAGCTAGTGTAAACTACTGCGCACGTCATATCATGGGCGTCAGTTAGTCGATCGAAATAGCTTTTTTCTATGAATTTGCCCAGTACCCATTAAAACTTAACATTACCCCACGTTTGGGTCATAATGGAACGGTTTACAGTTTTCGGTTTGCAAGCGGAACAATCCAGCGCACACTCCGCCCATCGTGGGCGGAACTTAACTTGGTCCATGCATGGTCTTTACCTCTTGTCCCATGACCTACCCATCCCACACTGGGCCCCTTCTCCACAAGTTGTTATTCATGCTATGCCTGAGTTCGTGACAGACACAGGGACGGACAGACAGACGAAACTTCTGTATGTATATAGTAGGATATTGGTTGTTTTGAGATTACTTAGTGTATATATTAACCACCGCTTCATGGGTAGCTGTATTTTGAAGTAAAATACATGACTACATTTAGATTGGCATGAAGCTGCTGGGCTAAACGACCTCAAAACTTGCTGATTGTTTTGCTCTTGTTTTAATTAACTTTCAATCACTGTACTTTACATTTAAGGACTATCCACCTATGAAAGGCTATATACGGGCAACCGCCACACTATCAGCGTATCTCATTCGACCGAATTATAACGATGGAGGCTGTGAAATCTTCTACGTAATTCATACGGATCCTAAAGGTATCTTGCCGTCAACCAATCAAAGTCTCATTTTATTCAAACAAGCCATCCCCTACTATTACCTGAGGGGTGGGGGACGATTGGTCGAATTTTCGCTTCGCGGCGTCGTACTCGCGGCGCCGTCAGTACGGGTCTCTTGGAACTCCGCTCAAGACGCATCGGGCTGGTACGGTAGGGGACTTTTAAATATTGCAAGTTGGAAGCTGCAACCTTCAAAGGTCCTTTACGGTACCAGCCCATTGCGTCTTGAGCGAAATTCCAAACGGCTCGTACTGACGTCGCCGCGAGTGCGACACCGCGAAGCGAAAGTTCGACCAATCGACCCCCACCCTTGCTTGAGCGCTGTTTCAAACTGAAGTGTGGATGATGAGGGGGTCGTCAACGAGGGAAAACTCAAGAACCAGAACAGCTGAAGCATCAAAAATGTGGAGTAACCGAAGACTGAAGCCGTGTAGTTTTAGTCCCTTGTTACTCCTCATATGGTAACCTGCTTGACTTAGCCTTTTGAACCTTTCAGGTAATCTCCCCACTATGATGGTGAATCGTGTTACACGATCAATAGCGCCGAAAGTCGTTAAACGGCTACATAAGGCATGCTTAGATTATCCAGCCTGGAAAGCAGAAAATAGGCCCCATTTTAAGCCATGGCTTTATCCTGAACAGCAGGTTCGTGAATTACTTTCTTCAACTGTTCTAGCACTTCTGTTAACTTCAACTAGCATAATCTGTCTTTTTTTCAGTCCGAACTTCCTTCTGTGGATCTGTCAAAATGCAAGCCACAAGAGTATGCGCAAGAATTCGCTGATGAATTAGATGGGTCATTACTCGAAGATGTTGATGAACAAGAATAATAAAGCTTCTCTCAGAAATTTCTTGGTCATATCTCAAATCCACGGCTATTTTCACATTTCGTTTCAATTTTTGAACTTTACACCACCCACCATCAGTTTTAGAAACTTCCGTGGAAGTCATTGACTCCTATTGATGTGTTTGAAAAGGGCCTATGAACAGATGACCAATTAATTACCTTTGCAAATTGGTTGTCTTATATTCCTAAGTAAACATAATGATAACTGATAAAATCTGAAATTCCTTCTACTACGTAATTGTGAAATTGAGGGAGAGCCCTGTCATTTGTGTTAGTAGAATTTAATTTGAATTGCATGTAAAAGATTTTGTGCGTAGAATTGGCAGCCAGTGCCGGTGCCCAAGTGTGAGTGGCCGCCATGACCACTCGTGCTGATCACCGTGATCATGTGGTAATGTCATCATCAATAGCACATCACGGCCTACTAAGGGGTTCATTGTCCCGACACTGTACCAGACCCTCAGGGCCTTGGGCCTATAGAACTACCCTGGACTGTTTTCACCCATAGTTTAATAAGTTCTTCTTCTTGTTGTACTTCTCCTTCTTCTTGTGCTCGTTCTTCTTCTTGTTATCATCGTCATCTTGTTGTTAATCTTGTTGTTGTTGTTGTTCTACTACTACTTCGTCTCCTCCTTAGCGTTAGTCGCGGGGTCCGATTGGGAAAAGAAGAAGGTGAAAGTTCCATAGTTGAATAACTGGAACTTTGCGACGGGTAAATCCATGGTGAGGCCCACAGTGATTTCACAAATTGGCTCTGTTTTCTAAGTTCTGATACGTATTGGAATCGTGTGTGGTATAAGAAGGTGCGCCTCTTGGTTGTCTACTGTAGTTGGTGTAGTAATAGTTCGGTAATGCGTTGTACCAACATGAGGGCTTAGAAAAATTCGAGATGTTTGGATCTTCATGAGAATCTGTCAAAACTTTCACATTCATTTTTTAAACATTTTTATTCGTCCCTTTGCGTCTTCATCGGCTCGATGTGTGGAGTCCTTTCTGGCTCACTGCGCGTTGGAGTCATCGCTGACTCGACGATTTGCGGCTAAAATTTGGATTTAATGAATGATGTCACATTTGTTGTAGGCAATAGTAAAGCACATCCATAGATGAAATGATATAGATAAAGCGATTAGCGGTGCGGCTTATTAAGTAGTTCAGGCTAAGACTGAAGTTGCAGTTCGTACGATAGCGTGATCGCATGTGTCGTCGTGTGCTCTCTCGCTTGCACTTGCTATTTTTCCACCGCATAGCTGGCGTATTACTACTTATCTGACATGCGTTGCGGAGGGAAAATAGCTTGCTGAAGTGAGAGTGCACACGACGACACATGCGATTACGCGTTTGCGCTTATCGTACTTTCGCAAAGTATAACCGCAGCCTACGGGATCGATTATCCACCACAAGAGCAGGGCTTCCTTATGGCTAATGAGGATTCGCTCGGAAAAGGTGATAATCCGATGGGGCAAGATCAGCGCTATAAGGCAGCAATTTTTATCCAAGCTCAAAAATTTTAAAAAAATTTAAAAAACTTTTTACCACTATTGAAAAAATGACTCGCCAAAAAATTCTCGAGCTTGGATAAAAATTGCTACCCCATCCACCTTATAGCCCTGATCTTGCTCCATCGGATTATCACCTTTTCCTTTCCCTGTCTAACGCCATTCAAAGAAAAAAATTTTTATAATTTTTGTATTGAAAATGAGGTTGACCTTGATATGTTTATTTTGCCGAAAAAGGTTAGCCGGGAGATGGAAGACAATAATACCTATAGATGCGCGAGAACTTGTACTACATATATATGTACAGAAGAAATTTCTGGAAAGCAGTTTTGAGGAAAAAAAGCAAGTTTTAAAAAACGAAAGAACTTTCCCGACAACCTAATAGATTGGCTAGCAGGATATGTTCTTTGAGGAAGCTGCCATTGCGCTCGATTACCACCACAACAAGCTTTCTCCATCTTATAGACACGCCCTTGCCCCCCCCCCCCTCGACATTAACATTCATAATGCAGAAGGGCATAAGGAGCAGTAATAGAATTGAGGTGTGTACTCTTATGTCAGGATTTCGCCCGACGACGAGCGGCGTGCGACGCAGTCTGTGCAAGCTATGCTCGTCGCGTTCAGAACGATTACACGCTGATGTAAGGGCGCAATACGCAGCGATACTTGCAATCACTTCAAGACCCAACAACATGGCGCCTTTGCCTCGTCCGCACTGCTTCGCTTGCGACATGCCGCGGTGCGAAATCCTGACATAAGGGTGTCCACCCATAGTATTGCCGTACCTGCATCACTCCAACATCACTCTGCGTAATTTCCACATTCAGGGCTCTTTCTTTTTTCTTACTCCACCATTTATCCGATCCCAACACCTGGAAAATCTGCTATTTCCTTGATTCAGTGCGCAAAGAGGGTTATATGGTAATAGCATGACCTTTGGTGATCTGTCTTCCTCAACATCAATTTTGGAACGTTGCCCGGGAGAAAGCTGAAGTGAAGTAACGCTCATAAACTCATTAGCAAATTTATTCGAAAAATTGGCATATTTGAAAACGAAATATCTTTCATACCGCCTCGAAACATCGTTTCATTTCGTCTGATTTTGACCTAAACTGTCTGATGATGTCACGGCTGAAAATCAAGGAAAAGACCATACTGTTTGGCTGTTCTAGTTGCTTCGGTTGATTTCGTTCTCGGAGTATCAGCTACGCCAGTGCTGGACTTCGAAAGTGGAGGACACTTATGCTGAAAGGGAAAGTTTGCAGCCGGAGAATATTAAGAATCTACATATCAGGATAAGACTGTAGATGTTTGAAAGGAAATCAGGGCAGTTTATTCAACATGTAATACATTAGATATCATTCCAACCAGTTGATCATCGATTGATATAGGCCACTGGCTACTGGCCAGGACCTTTTCCCATCGAATGGACGTGGCAACGACAAATTTCATGAAGAAGGAAAGGAGCTGTGACGCGATCCATTCATCGACGGTCCAGACTACGAATATGTTCAACATTTGAGCCTTTTGCAGGCCTTCAGACTTCTGCGAGGTATTCTCAACCAGCGTCAAGCCCAGCGTCGGCGTCGTGAGAATTTTTAAAGGGAACGGCCTCCATGTTTGACGATTTCTATTGTGGTCAGTCTGTCTCAGAGTATAATTATCGATTGACGTTGGAGCTATAGTGATCACCACACCAGTCCAATCAATAAAAAGAGCAGGTCTTTCAGATTTCTCCCCGTCCCTTCATTGAGGATTCCTCGACGCTGGTCCCAACAATCAGCTTAGATAACTGCGGGTCGTGACAGACTCAGGCAATGTCTAACCCCTCAGCCTCGCTCTCGTTGTCTTCACAATGTGTGGTCGATAGTCGTTGGTGAGAGTGTGAAGCTTGTGCCAGTTCCTGCTCAAGATGGAGTTCTGATAAAGCACGTGTCGCAGTTTAAACGGGATGTCGCTGCTTTAGTAGGTTAGGTGCTTTTCAGCGCCTCACTGGTCTAAAATCGTTCTCGTGATCTTCCTGAAAGGTCCTGGAGTGCAGTGACCAATGTGGAAGGTTGATGAAATCTGGTCTTTCTTGAATGAGGATGTAACTTGTAACTTTGGCTCTGTGGCAGCCATTACAACCTCCCGTCCAGACCAATTTATGATAGTTATTCCAACCCAAACTATGATGAAGTTTGTCCAGTTAATCGTGCTCTCAGATTAGAAAATTCTGATGTCATCAGTATCCGTTCGTCGTCTGAAGGAAGAAGCCGCGAATGATACCAAAAAGCGTTGCCTACCACCCCTCCTAGAGATGCTTTTTTTGCGGTGAGGGGGTATTACATATCCATGCCCATCTAGTATATTCACTCTGTCACTTTTGTGGAAGCTGGCAAAATGAAGTTAATGACAGCAGGAGGGGCATCGTTGGCTTACGGTATGGTCTTCTTGCAATTTCGCACAAGCCGCCTTACTAAGACGTCGAGTTTGAATTCATTGTGTTTTTGATCATTATGATCACACCTATTTCTCACTCTTTCGCTTTTTCATTGTTTCTTGCTGTGGGCTGTTTCATTTTTTTAACATCAGCATGAACGAAATCTAATGAAGTCTGCACTTCGATCTGAAGCGTGTTCCGAGGTGAAGCACGCCAAAATCGCAACAGCGTCCCGAAGACACGTTTTCCAACGCGATTTTCGCTATACATTATTTTTCCCACGTTCAAATGTTTGTTTGCAATTGCAGAGGGCAGTAATCTGAAATACGCTTCACTATCAGGGCCCCTCTCGGTGGCGAGGGCGAAATTCACCGAGTGGAAACCCGCTCCTATACCAGATAGGACGCGGAAATGCATCGAAGCTCGCCCGTTGCACCTTTATGCCCCGGTTCGCTACCAAAACAATCCCTTGGTGCATTGTTGTAGAATGAAAGAAGAACTATCTTATCCTCACTGATAACACGAGAAAATTGCGAAGGAAGGGCCTATACCAACGCAGTAGAGTTCATGATACAGCTCAATCAATCTGATATCCTTTAGCAAACGCCTCCAAAGACTCGATTCTCTGCCATCTTATCGTAACTTTCCAACTTTTTTAAATTAGTTCGAGAACGGACTCTTTTTCCTGAAGCGTCCCAATTCCTTCTCTTTCTTTCTATTTCTGATCTTTTTCATGGAAGCATTCAACTCTCCATTTTTGCGCAGCGAGCTATGGGCCACTTAAAGAAACCGTCCACACACTGATTAATTGAGAGAAACTTCTTTATCCTGCGTTTTTCTCTGTTTTTGAAGATACGACTTACCGTGGAAGTGCGAGACGACACACGTTTTCGAACGCAGAGTATCGATAGAAGATTCGTGACGAACATAATCATAACAATGAATGGGAATTCTGCTCTACTCAATTCCAATTGATTATTCATAAGTTTTAAACTGAAAGGTAAATGAACGTCTTCACATACCCCGACTAAATCATGGTTCACGTACCGAGAAAGATGATACGATTTATGATGAAACACCCAGCTGAAGCCACAGCTCCCTTGGACCATAGCACTACAAATGAACCTACCCAGCGAGTACATGTTACACAATACAACTACTGATAACATGTACATATTATCGATATCACTTTCGCCCCCGCTTCTTTTCACACGACCAGTGTGATAACGGCACATATGTTTTGCCCTTGGGTAGTACTGTATCCCGGGGTGTAGGTTGGGACACACAGAATTTGACCTCGGCCTGCGACCCTGTGACCCAAGCCTGTGGCCTCAACCCTGTCCATAGGTTGTTCAAACAACTTGTTCATGTTGATCCTATCTTCCCCACAAGTCTATTCCGCCGTATTCATGTCTTGGTGATTCTACCGTAACTGTATGAATACTGAAATGCGGCATTGAAACCAACGAATTGGATCTTTTCTGAGGTATGGAAGGCTTTGCTTTAATTTTTTCCCAATTTGGAAATTCAGGTAGACCACTAGCTACGCCGCTGTTTTCATGTTTTGGTGATCATCCTGTGACATTATACCTTTTCCAGGTATGTATGAATACTGAACTTTTTCAGGTGTAATATCACGGTGTGATCACCAAGACATGAATACAGCGATGTACCTAGTGGTAAACCTGAATTTGCAAATTGAGAAAAAATTAAAGCAAAGCCTTCCATACCTCGGAGAAGATCCGATTTGTTGTTGGTGTCGGTGCCACTTTCAGAATTCGTACAATGGTCTAGTTGTTCGGAAATATCTAGAAAACTGCCACATAAACAGACGTTCTTGCCGTTCCCATGTAATCCCAACCGTGCTGTCTGCAGCTTTTTGGATTTCTTACAGAGATGAAAGGGAAGAATCGTTATCCGACCCTTGAAGGAGTACTCTTGCCTTTCCAATGGCACGCGCTTCCTCCATTTATGACGCTGGAATTGCACAAATGCTATTGTGCCGGCATAATCAAGGTAGCTTTGCAAACCTATACATCCGTAATCATTATGACAGCATAACCATTGAATTCCAATTTCAGAAGGCGTGTTCGCTGGACCTGCACGCGCTGGTGGCCGACGGTGTGCATGATTTACAGTCGGACGCCACCAGCAAAACGGGACAACTCTATGTTATCCATGGAGTCCTGCGCAGCCGAGTGGATGCGCCGATGTGATTCGCTATCACGAGAAGAAAGACGGAGGCGGTGTACCGGAGGAATTTGGAATGATGAAAGAAGCGATGACACCGACAACACTGCAGGGCTTACGCGTCGTACTGGATTCTGAAAAGGCTGCCATCAACGCAGCGAAGGCTGTATTTCCGAGCGCATCGGTTGAGAGATGCGCATTCCATCTGGCGCAGGCACGGAAAAAGAAAAGGTACGCACTCGGACTGCGCCAGTACGTGCGTGGGGCTCAAAAGAGTGGGAGAATAAAGTCGTGGTGGAGCATCATCAAGGGACTCGTATTCCTCCTACCACACCTACACCGGCGAGTCCAGGCCCTGTGGCAACTTCCTGTAACGCGAAGTTATGCCGCGTATGACAGGTGCCGCAGTTTCCTTGAATACCTACGCACCAACTGGTACGCAGGACCATTCAGGGATCTGTGGAACAAGTGGGGCGTTAAGGAGCCGAGGACGTCAACTATTGCCGAGTCATTTAACCGGTGAGTTTTCAGCTTAAGATCATTGCACAAAAAAGTGTCATTTCTAGCTTGATTCTCCTTGTGTTTCAACTACTCGGCGTTCTACTTGGGGTAAAACATCCGCTTATGAGCAAATTAATACTTGCCCTTCAAGGCTGCGTAAGCGATGCGAAGGGAGCACTCCTATATCATGAAGCGGTTGGTCTTTTGCGATTCACTATTTAATTTTGCAGGTGAACCACCATTCTGCAGCACAGAACGGAAGGGAAGAAGATTCGAAGGAGGGACATCCTGCGACGGCGCCGTGTTGCATGGGAGATGAACTGTGTCAAATCCGTTCTGAAGGAGACTCGGAGATTCCTTCGCACTGTCGTGATCACCACCTACTGTCTCAGGATGTCACGGTTTGTGGCGGAGAAGATCCTATGAAATAGTGGGACTTCGCGAACCGTACCGACGCCAGCTATTAACCAAACGGCCCTCTTTAGGGCCACCAGTGGCAACGAATACACAAAAGAAATTATTTTAATATGAATATATCACAAAATGGAAATAAATATAACACAACCGGGGTACAGCAGACGGGCGGGGAGGTCAAATCAGCACGCCGCGAAGGTTGCTCCTCCTTCGCCGTCAACTCGCCCTACTGCAGGACTACAGGGAGAGACGCTGTGCTGCGGGTTTATAATAAGACCCCAAGCCGCACTTCTCAATGCGAGTTTCGCCACACATCACCTCTTCTGAAGTAGGTCTGTTTTCAGAGAACATGTATTCATAGTTTCAGTTTTTCCTTACGATTTCCGGTGCCTTCAAATACAGAGATTTATACATGTGCACGATTAATGAATCAGTCGCTTGCATCGTGGTCGCCATGACCGTTTGATTGATTCTAATCTCCCCAATGCTGCGTTCCTCTGCACTAGTGGCGTAAGACCGCCACAAAACTCTGAAATTTTCCTCACAAAGATTCTTTTATTTTTCTTAGAGTTGCTCCGTCCTTGTTGATTTTCTAATCATGCTCCATCATTAACATGTGTTTGAGCCGTGACGGTTAGCATGTTCCCACTCATGCTACTTCAAGACTGCATTTTTCAGATTCCGGCATTTCCTCATGGAATTATCGAGTGTTTCACATTCTCCGACCTAAGGAATCGAACCAAGTGAACAGGTTGGTATTGTTAAGCATCGAATCTTGCCTTCATATAGCGAGATAGCAGCACCACTGTCAGCGCAATAGACAAACAGCGACACTTTGTAGGCATGTAGAGTTGCACTCCATCACACCATGTCTTTCTAAATAGGTCATTTTAAATAGGTCAGTGCATCTCTTAGCTCAATTTCCTTCTCTGCATTAATCTATAATGGCATTGTGGTGCGTTTCTCAAACTCTGCAAAAAAATTTCGCTGCTTCATTTTTCCTATACTCCACAGACAGGTCCCAGCATTCTGCTTACTTTTTTCGGGTTGGTTTTTGATTGCAAATTTCATAACTTTTTTGATCCAGTGATCATGCAAACAATTGCCCTCTTTACCAGATCTTAGATCTAGATTTGTTATTATTGGGTAGAGGAATAAGATTCCGCCGTTTTTTTATTCTCTGTGTTTCACAACGATCTGTCATCTTTCTACAAAGCTTATGTATGTGTTCGCTCTTTCTGCTCTATAAAACGGTGGTACTTGCTTCAAGATTCTCTCTTCCTCGCCTACCATCGACATTAAAGAGAATTTTCATATATGCATTCGATAGAACTTTTTCTGTTCTACAGGAAAGTGCCACTCGTCTGTTGCATTCTTTCATAGTTCAATATTTTAGAGAGAAAATGGGGTCAGCAAAAATCCATTCCCACTTTTTTTGCCGAAAATCGAGATTTTACTGAACACTTATTGTACCATGAAAAACTCCCAGTTATAACAGTAGATTGATCAGCAATGTTTTTTTATCTTATTTGATTTCACCTGACGTGGAAGGTCCGCTAATTTGGACCTTGATGCGCCTAAGTGCAGATCTTCTCTACAAATTATTCCATTTCTAAACCTTAAAATTAAGAGACAGTCAGCGATCAATAACAAATGAGACCGTTTTGTAGAGCTGAAAAGGCTCTATATAAAATGTATGCGCATATTTTTTTGAGCCCGATGGCAGATGAAAAAGAGGAAGTGGCGAGAGTGCAAACTACTGCCTTCAGACTACTTCATTTCTAAACCTCAGATATATTAAGCAATCAAAGGAATCAAAAAACAACTGCTGTGGTTTTGTGGAGCAGAAGAAGCTCTATCAAACGCATTTATAGGCTTCGTCTAAAGATGAAAAGATTTGCTAAACAGAGAGATAAGAAATGGGCGGAAACATGTTCCTCAACCCGAAATTCGGAAGCACAATAAATCCGTCGTTGTCCTCATGCTCGTATTCTGTAAGACTGAAAGTACAAATAGATTCCAATATCCTACTTCACCACTTATAACTTTCGATGCTTTGCGAATACGCATAGACGACCGTAATCACAGAACGTACTTGTAATTGCTTATAAAAGTGTATGAGTCTTTAAATAAAATCTTATTGATAGGTACATGTTCGTGGAACCCATAGTCCGTACCCATATTACCCATATTTCCCATATAGGTACCCATATTGGTACCTATTGGTACCCATATTACCGTGGTACTCATATTTCTGTGTAGATGGTACCGTGTTTGATTTTGGAAGAGGATTCAAAATTGTCCCTTTTGTTATACATCTTGGTACTAACCTTATTGCTTTTGATTTTGATTTCTAGGTCCAATTAATTGCATTTATTATAATTTTCGTGAGTAGTTTCTAATTTAAACTATCCTACTATTTATAATCGCCCAAGTGTGTCTGTTGGTGTGTGTTTGTGTGTTTGACCGGAAATTCATATCTCGCGATCGATTTCAATCAAGCCCAATTAGCATGCTTCAATGTGTAACACGCATAGTAGTGTGCGCCAGCCCAACTGGTTATCATATATCATGTTAATTCCCTTAGAAGTAGTGGTAGCATCTGTATTGTGTAGAACTAGGATATCATCCATATACCTAAAAGGTTTGAAGTTAGAATTGGTGTTCTTGATTTGCTTGAGAGAGTAAACGAATTCATAACGGACAAGGTTAAATCTGCCAAAAGGCTACTTTGTGGTACTTCAATTTTTTAAATGAAAATGTATTCTGAAAATTTGCAGAAACTCTTGTTGGGTGAGTAATCTATGAAGTAGAGAATGTCTGTTATAGTATAGTAGTGATAATTTTTTTTCAAGGGATTATTATTGATGTGAAACGTTCTGTGATTATTAGTGGCTTTGTATTTTTTGTTGCTATTTTACTAGCAAATTTTTGAGTATTTCTCTAATTAAGCATTATTTTATTATGAGGTAGGTTGGTGATCATATTTGTGAAGTCAGGTGAGAATAGTTTAGTATCATTCATTCCGATTTTGTGCAATTCTTCATCCATCATTTATTTTATTCATATTTATCTTCGAACGTGGCATTTCTACTTCATGTTTACAATATGCCTTCAATGTTCGCAGGTCCCACTCATCACAACTAAAGCTGCTTTTGGATACCAAAAAATTTTAACATCGTAATTAACATGAACATGGTTTTGATCATTGAAATCGTATTAACATAGACATGGTTTTAATCATTAAAATTGTTTCTTATAAATCTAAATTATTAATTACGACCAAATATTATAATTCACTAGACTCTTGATGGATTTGAAGCACCTTTCTTATTGGTCTTCCAGAAGTTACCTCTTTTGTTCACCACTCATAGTCATTTCCTATAACTAGCTGAATAAGAATAAATTGATTACTTGTCAAGTTAGTTCTCTTACCTTAGGAACCGACAAATTACTCAAGCCGGGCAACATCAAATCTCCATACTTTATGTTTCCCATCTAAACTCTGTAATTATAGTGACTAAGACTATTTAGCTCGATAATACACCAACTTTCAGATCATTTTTATCTCTCTCATTCAGCAAAACTTCGATGGGTAATCCTTTCCATTCGGATGAAGTTATATTTAGTCTAATGGCCGCCATAGATGGTTTAAGTATCTTGAAAGAACTAGTTTTCTTATAATCGAAACAATATAACAAAACATGAAGAGCTCATTCTCACCAAGTCCTTCCCTATAAGCAAGCTTCCTATTCCAACATATACAGTAGCGCTCAAAAGTCTCCGGCGAAATGGTCTTTCACTTGGGGTTTTTCCCTTGTAACTTTTTTGCAACTACACCGATCTAAGAGGAATTTTAGTATGTTGTACTTGGATACCCTGCATACTTAATATATTATTTTGGCGCTCAACGGTATAAGTTACGTGGTTAAATGCAATTTTTTTTGTTTTTGGGGTGAAATCGCTATGCCGTCCCGCTGTGCCGCTGTCATCAAAAGGTGGTCTCTCTACAATATATTAATGTTCTCTGAGGCTTGCTCGTTTTGTTTTTGTAAAGAAAGCCGTTCCCCTTGACCAAGCCTTTTACTTTTTTGGGTGGTCTTGTAGTAAATTCTTGTAAGAAACCAGAAAAGTGTCAAGCGGCACTCAAGTAGAAGGAAATGTTGACAATAGGTTCAGGCATCACATATTAAAATTTTGTCAAATTTGGTCAAGTAGAAAAAAAAGTTATGACAAAAGAGTTTTGGCCGAAGACTTTTGAGCGCTACTGTATGTCGGGCACCTTCGAACCTTCTTTGGCATATAATGAATTTATTTTCTTCTTATCAATAAACAAGTAAGCCAGTTTCGAAGATTTTAATTCTCTTTAGGCTGATTGGCTGATACTCTTCAATCGACAGTTTCTAATGGAATGAGAGATTGACTTCAAGAACAGTGAGACAGATATGGTCTTAGGAGATTCATTACAGCCACAAATAGGAAATTGAATACTAATGGGTAAATGAGGGTTGGAAATAGACAGCTGTGAACTGACATCTTTAGCGCTTCCAGCTTCCTATATAGGCATTGTAGGAGCGTGCCTCTGTATTTACGATGAGTGGGGACTTTTCAAGTTGCTTGCACTGTCGAGCCACGCGTATGTAGTGGCGTAGCCCAAGTGCAAATGCATTTTTCTTCCTGTCCTACGCATGCGCCAGGTGAAAAGCGCACACTTCTGCCAACGTACTCCGAAAAATCTTCGTCACCGCTACTACAGCGGCTTTGTCGTAATCCAGCACTATGCGCGGGCGTTCAGGCCTAGCACATACCATTACCGCAATCTTCAGCATCTCAAATATACTTTCATACGCAACTTGGGTCTCTCCGAAATATATACATTACTCTGCAGAAATAATTGGTAGGAGTTGTATCTGAACGTATCCGTTCTTATAGCAGAAAGTAGAGGAACACCTATGGAGTTTCCCAACACTTCGTGGATGATGTACAGCTAATCCAGTTTGTTGGTGGCTAGCGGCTCAAATTGGCTATCCGTCACAAGCGCAATAGGCCCACTTGGCACGCTTTCTGCAACTAGAGCAGCTTCGCTCAAAAAATATTTCGGTCAGATGATTGCAAAAAATATTGAAACACATACTCGAATCAACTCCAGTATTCGGTCGGAAAAGTAAGTGTGCTAGGCGGAAAGTGAATGCTGGAGAGCGGCTTCCATCTGGGAGGGATGCATTTGCTTGAATATGCGCCATGAAAATGACTCATTGGTCATCTTCAGACAGAGCTTTTTCGGCTTCATCTCCATCTTTCAATGCCACTATTCTTTGTGCGATTGATTCGCGGATTTTTTCATCTGGCTTTTTGATGGGTGGCGGCCTTTGTTAAGACCTAGCCATCCAGCTAGCGTCTTATCTTGAAGGCCTGAAATCGGAACAGTAGTCTTTTTTGCCCAGCCTACTGGTAGGTTCGGTGCAAAGTACAATGCCAAACTGGCAATTCAGGAACGAGCTTTTTCGGCTTCATCTCCATCTTCCATTGCAATTCCTTGCGCGATTAATTCGCAGATTTTCTCCATCTGGCTTTTGATGGGTGGCGGCCTTCGTTAGAAGCTATCGTTAGAAGCTAACCATTTAGTTAGCGTCTTGTCCAAGGCCTGAAAACGGAACAGTAGTCTTCTTTGTCCAGCCTACTGGCCGATTGAATACAAAGTACAATGCCGAACTGGCAATGCATTCCGCCTGCAGTTTGGCCAATTCATTTACATTTATCAATTCAAATTTAACATACAGAACCCACCTACCTTCCTACCTTAACAGACATATACGAACCACCACCACACTAACGATCCATCATGGATTATCTTTTATGCTGACTCAATGCTTTCTCATCCGGCTACCGCTTCGAGAACCCGGATCTGAAGTGCCAAGATTGAGTGAGTAATCCCAAATCAGTTCTCACCTCAATGCTGATCTTCTTGGCTTGTGGCCTTCCTTATTTAAAAAAAAAAAACTGAGTCATGTCAAAGGCTGCTTCATCAGAATTATGCTGTTTGAGCTTCCTCTGCGATCCGTGCGGAGCCTTGGCGCGCCAATTTCACAACTCTGTTGAGAATTCAATAAGCTCCAAGCAAAATCACTCCTTTGTATACCATATGCGCCACTTTTTTCGTGTGCATCCTTCAGTGGTAAACAAACGTGAGGAGTGTGGGCACGACCACTCACAAACTGCTTCTCATTTAGTACCTGGAATATTATGGAGTATGGATATACGTGATGATGGTTAGAATTGCTTCTTACTTGAATCCTGGTAGTTCTTCCATTTATCATACACTTTCTACACCGATAAGTGTACCCTCCCTTCGTAGCATTCGTGAATTTGAACACATAATAAAGGGATCCTTTTGAAAGTGACTATGTTAGTGCGATTCTGCTGCTTTTGCTGCGAATGATGGTCCTGCTATTTGCACTAACTTGGAATGGGGTTTAATGGAATTTTTATCACCCCTCTTACTGCATTCCGCTTCTCCAGAAAAGCGCCTGCTGCTCACGGATAAATTCATAGTTATAGTGCACTGAGTTCCTTCAGCCTTCAAATTTCTTTATTTGCTTCAACGCTTGATGTCAGACACACTCATGTTTTGCGTAGACGTATATTTGTGACAAAATGTGATTGCGAGTCTGAACAGCGTGATAGGGCAAGCAATAAAATGAACTGCTTCTAACTGGCTCCAGCAGAAAGCGAGGCTTTTCTACACATTTAGGGATGTACTCCATCGAACTCTCTCCTTCTAAATGGTTCACTCTATGGCTCGCTCCAAGTAGGTCATAAAATCGCCTGGCTCGGTTCCCTTCTTTGTACTGATCTATAATGGCGTCTGCTGGGTGGTGCGTTTCTCGGAAGTCTGCTGGGTGGTGCGTTTCTCGGAATCTTCAAAAAGTTTTTCCATCATTTTCTTCCATATTTAACAAAGTAGGTCCCAGCACTCCTTGGATTTTTTTTCAAATTTCTTTTTGATAATGAATTTCATGTTTTTACAAGTTGGATAATCATTCAAACATGCCCCTATTGTCCTTACCTGATCACGGATCTTGACTGTTCGTCTTCTGTGGGCTGAAAATACAAACAGAATGCAAATAGTGCGCAATATTTCAGTTTTACACTAGAAATTTCCGATGTTCTGCAAATACTTATAGACGATTTTAAAAAATCTATATTGCTTCAGTAAAAAAGCTCTCAAAAAACTGAAACTAACAATGTCTCAAAGACTATTTTTTATCTGAGTTTTTTCCCAGATTCAAGTTTTTACAGACGCTCGTCTACTACTCGGGGTCGTACTCGAAAGGCATTCGAATTCACATCTGGAAAATTAACAAATCAATCGAAACGAGATTTCTTAGTAAACCTCTGAAATATGTGATAAACGCATGATTTGTTTCTAAAAGAACATGACTATTCAACAATTTCAACAGAAAACAAATTAAAACATAAATCACAGAGAGATTCCGCTCTGAATTCATGGCTGGCACTAACAGGTCCTTACACGTTTTAGCCCACTCGAGACCGCGCCTGTTTTTGAAAAATGGCGCGTTCGGACCGGATCGATTGACCTGCTGTCAGCCATATATGGCTGACACGTTCCCCCTGCACCATTTTCCGATTTCCTTTGTTCCTAACTTTTTTGTATTTTTCTGTAGTCGGGGGGGATGCCTGTTCACTATGTTCATTGAGTATCTACCCTATTTTTACCTGTACTTCAGATGCGGAAAGGGAGTTTTGGCACTATTTAGCTCTCACTACCCCAGACACCGTGAGTTGGTCAAAAAAAATAATTCTGGCGGGAACTTCACTTTAGGGGTTATTTGGGGTGCTGATCACGAACACGACATCGTTTTTGGTGTTGGCGTTGATTTGGTGCTTTGCACCAGGCTGGTGCAGCAACTTTTTCTCATCAATTTCGTTTGAAATTGTCATTTAAGGGTTACTGAGAATGCTTATTAAGGATATGAAATTGATCTTGCTAAGGGAGCGTTTTAAGGCCGCGTTCATACTGTGCGCACCGACGCCGTCGCCGCCGGTGCCGGCGTTAGTTTGACGCATCAATAGATAATGCGCACCGTTTACAAAACGCTCGACCCAATCACACAACAGTATGGTGGTCGCGGCGATAGCCCAGGAATTCGAATTCGAATATGGCATAGTGGCATACTATTGACGCCGTTGTCTGCGGCAGGCAAATGGTTGCGTCAGTTTGACGTCGTCACCGCCGGTGCCGGCGTCAAATTTACGCCGGTGTCGGCGTCAAGTTGATGCCGGCACTGGCGGCGACGGCGTCGGTGCGCAAAGTATGAACGCGGCCTAACTTCTCATGAACTTTGAAAGGAGATTTAGGCGGCTATAAAGTCTCGAATGCTCATTACAAATATGAAACCAAAACTGCAAAATGGCATTCTGAAGCGAGTTAGAAGGAGTCAGAACTTGTGTGCGATAACTCATTGGCGGGGCAGTGTCTATTCAGCGGAGCTAACCCTAACATCAGCCAAACTGTTCAATGGTAGTGCTATCGCCTCGCAAATGGGAGGTGGTGAGTTATCTCTCCGCGGACGCTTAAATTTTTGCAGTTTGTGTTTTGGCTTCGATGAATGCATCTATTTAGATCTTTGACGCTTTTTGTAATAGCATCTCACGTAACTGCATGTATCTTTTCACTCAGGACTAAATACTTCCGCCCATAGATTTTTACACTTTCAACATTGAAAAACGATGAAAACCCACTCCAAACTAACAGTAGCAACACGTCACATGCACCAACGTCAGAAAAACATCTGCAGAGAATTCCCTGCATATCTGACATCTTCTGATACCACCATTCATCGCATTTGGTAATCCAGCTTGTTTGTTTCCCGGTGTCCGTGGTGCGCGAGCTGAGTATTGCTCCGCAAAATTAATTTGATATTCGTGTCTAAGGGAGCGAATTGCTCCGGGGGACGATTTCTGGCCTATTCGATAATCTGAACCTGACTTCGTAAAAGTGGTGGATATGTCACCTCTCTTCCAGTTGATGGAACGAACACCCTGACAAATGTAGAAAAAACCGCAAAAGCAAACGTAACGAAGATCTCTACCGCAGCAACAGCATGTAACAGCTCCATGAAGAAGTGGTCAATATTTTCTTGACAAATGCTCCTCACTTCTCTTCGTTAACGCATTACAACCTATACTTTCATGGCTATCCCACTTCTCCGAAGTTACAGTCAAACTATCGATTTCGCCAAAAGTAGTCTTTCGAGGTAACTCGGTCATCTAAACACGAATATCACATTCATTTTGCGAAATAATACTTGGCTCGCGCGTTACGGACACCGCGACCCAAACAAGCTGGATTACCAAATTCGATCAGTGGTGGGAAATCTCTTCGGATGTTTTTCTGATGGTGATGCATGTGAGGTGTTGCTGCTGACAGTTTGGAGTGGGTTTCTATCCTTTTCCAATGTTGGAAATATAGAAATTTATGGGCGAAAGTATTCACTCTCAAGCAAAAAGATACATGCAGTCACCTTAGACGCTAATATGAAAAGCGTCAGGCACACCACCTCCCATTTGTGGAGCGAGAGCACACCATTGAGCACTATCAGCTGATGTTAGGTAAGGATTAGCCCCGCAGTGAGTCATCGCACGCAAACTTTGACTCTTCCTGACTCGCTTCAGAATGCCATTTTGCCGTTTTGGTTTCCTCAGCATTCGAGACTCTGTAAATCCACCTAGCTTTCCTTTCAAAGTTCCATGGGAATTTAAAGCCGTTCCCTGGTTAGTGCGGACACTGTCTGGTTCGGGATGGCGCCAGTCTTGTTCACTAGTGGTGTTGTGGTGCTAATGAATCTGAGCAGCGTAATCTTCACACTGTCGTCTTTCACCTGATACTATCCTAGAATCATAAAATTGTTCACTCAAATATTTCCTTCTAAGTTTTAGTGTGGTGAAGAAGGGAATGGTTCCCTTCCTTCTTGAGGATTAGGCAAAAATCGCGGGAACAGTAGTGCCCCTACTATATTAACACCGCTACATTGGCACTGAACGACACTAACGGATGCCACATTCGTGTTCGGCTCCTCACATGACCCTTATAGACCAAGTTTAAGTAATTTTGCTCCAAACAAAATAATACCAGTTTGGGGTAATTGCACGAAATTGGCGCCAGCGGCAGAAAGGGGCGTCATATTCGTGACGAGCATTCTGTATTGACTCCTGAAATGAACTTCCAGTGAACCGCGAGAACTTATTCCTCATCCCAATATGTAGATTCACGAGGATCCGATCGATAAGTCAGCAATGAGACGCTCCGGAGAGCAAATCCGTCACAGAGGTCAACGGAAGAATAGAAAGCCATTTTTCGGATTTCTAGCCATTTTTCGTATTTTCCTAACTACTGTAGTACTTCCAAGCACCTTTGCATCCATCTACAGTCCATTTCCCGACGGCTGGCAGGGCGAGGCCTACGGACGTATCGATCTCTCTCATCCCGCCACACACTCTCACCCAACTCTGTAGGCCACGCCCTGCCAGCATTCGGGAACTGGACTGTATAACAGCCCAACGCATGAACCACTTGACGCGTTTATCGGATATTCACCGCTCATCGATTCTAATGAACAATTACAGACCACCTCCACAATCGAGGAGGAAGCCTGTAGTCACATACGACATACGACGTATCAAAAACGAAAAAGTTTTTGTTTACCATACCGCACCTAGGATAAAGTGCCCTTTTTATCCTTCATGAAGGCCACCACACAGCACAAAATGTTATTGCCTATCGCATGCGGTCATTCAATACTTCTTATCACATCGCTTGAAATACCGTCGTCCGTTTTGGCGGCATTCTTATTCATGTCTCAACAGATGTAATCTAGCATTTTTGACTTCACATTTAACAGTCTGGCTATTATACTGCACTGCTACATATATATGTATAATTACTGTAGAAAATTTCAGTAGGGCATATATGTATTTACCCGAACAAATTACATTTCGTAAAGAATTACTCAAATCATTGAAAACTAATATCTCAAAGACCTTTTGATTTCGTGAAAGAAATCTTAGGGAGCTTCGATAATCAAGCCAATATACGGCTTTTCTGTTTATTTTGATTTTGTTAAATACATGTGATCACTAATTCCTTTCTCATCTTTAAATTATTCACTTTTCTCGTGAAACTGTTTGAAAATTTTAGCCCTGTGCACTAGTCTGGTAAAACTATCTCATGTGTTTGCTTTGTGGCTATTGATTAGCGTTTGCTGCATGGATATATTTTGCGTTGATTCTATGTACTCTCTATGCATGAGGGCCTTTTTTCGAGATGTGGGTCGTACTTCGTGTCTTCTGGGGAAAGTTTCTGAAAAAAATTTCGATTTTGTTTTGTATTTTACCTCCGATAGTCTGTGACCCGCGTTTTTTGTGCTTCCCTGGCTAGGCAGAGGTTCGAAAGATCCTGGAAGACTTGAGCATTGAGTAGAGTTTTTCAGGATACTTTCCCATTTCGGAGTGCAACGTTCGGCCCCCGTCCTTCTCACATTTCATTCTGCAGCTTTTGCGCTCTGGTGATATAGGCTTTGGATTCCAGATTACCGAAATTCTATATATGGTGAAGGTGAAGGACTAATTTAGCAGTGGAACTCACACTCATTAACATTTTGCACCATCGTATCTTTGTCTTGTAGAATCGTCTGTCTACAACTTGTATGAATTTTTTGAATTTTTCAAGTTTAATATGACTAATAAGCCAACTGCTGGTTTGTGTAATAGGCAGCTGGCTTTTTAGTGAATTTTCGTCGTCGAAATACGGAGTCAATTTGTGGTATAATCTCAACACAACCTATGATCTTCGACCAGCTGACAGACAATTGACAAGGCTATGCGGTACACTGCCTCTATAGCACAGTTACAGTAACACTTCCTACTGATTTTGTGTGCCCTTTTTCTACGCTATAGCAGCACACAATAGACACCGTTCAAACGCAGCCTTTCTCGACAGCGAACCACGAGCAATTACGTAGCACTTCGCTTCAAAGGCAGTTGCAGAGGTAATTCACTTATATCATTCATTCCAATCTTTGATATTAACAGGTTGACGTCTTTACCACAAAAACCGACACCTCAAACATCACGTAACTTCAATCGGTACTGCTTTAATACGATACGTTGAGTATCATTCTGCTGTCATGCTCATTATCTACACCTCAGTCATCCTCCGGCAAAGTCGACGCAAGGCCAGGCTGGCATAAAAAAGGCGGCAAAGGCAAAAATTCCGCCGCAGGAAGTCCCTTACGATCCTGTTTTTATGAGAAAAGCTCGCTTTAGCAACCTCACTAGCATCACCCCTATCAGTGCCTTTAAAGGCACACCACGCGATAATCAAAGCGGTCCTCACCTTCTCAGAGCAGGTGGACCCTTGGATGAATGTGAAGACTGCACCCTTTTCGCGGCGCCACGGCTCACCCCCGCCGCGCATGGCCTGGTCGACTTGAGCCGAGTTGAGCCCACCGAGCCGAATCAAACCCGGCTTAGACGAGAGGGAAACTTGCGATAAGACAAGATAAGGCAGCGATATCAATAGCGAAGGTAGCTTCAACAGGGAGGAACAGGTGATATCGTAGCATTTTGCGCGATATCATCGAGCAGAAACTCGTATCTAATCTCCTATACTCGTACGAGGACCGATGGCAGGAAGCTCTACTTTTGATAGTTGTGAAGGGTTTTGATTCATTTTTCTTCACTGTTGGGTATAGCAGGGCCTTTACTTCCTGTAATACGCGCGATAACTCTCACAATTTTTTGCAAGGTGTGCCTTTAAGCTCACTTAAAGTTTCAAGGACTGCTGTTTCAAGCTTCACAACTGTTTTACAGGCCATCATGACACATTTACCATTGTTTGTGGTAGAAGAGGCATACACAATTCACTAGCAACGTAGAAAGCCTAATTTTTATGCGGATTATTTTTCAGCTTCTCTGATGTACTGTCTGCTTGCAGCAGCAAATAATATCGATTTGTACTGCCACATCGGAAGTATTGACAGCCTTAGAAAAAACACAGACTAATCAACAAAAACCGACTATTCCAATGAATTTCAAATCTTCCTTTTTCTCAATTAATTAAACAGAAGGGGAAGGGTACTAGTGCATGAAAACATTGTGGATTGCATTATGGCTCTTATCAGCCCCACTTATCGTTCAATGTTCCCCGAGCTGGAAATTGATCGTATTTTGGCAGTCAAGTGGCAATCAGCGATGCTCTACAAATGTTCTACCAACATTACCACTCCGAGTGTTGACCTTAATCTGCCTGTAGAGCTCCAGTCGGATTATGTCTCGCGGTCCCTAGAGATTCGGGCTTCCTATAGCCAGGTGGCTCTTAGAGGATCTGCAATTGGGATGGATTCTACTGTAATTAGAAGTGATGATAGCATTGATGAATCACAGTATTATGTGCTCACAACCGTCACCTCAGTGTACCGTAATCAACATACTGCGTGCCATATGCGGAATTAGACGTCAAATAAAATATGAAGTTACTGTAGATGCACACAATACGCTCGAGCGGGCGCCAACTAATTTTAAACGATCGGTTCGTCATTCCTTTTTGACGTGGTCGTCGTTTTTATTTTATCGTGCTCTTTTCGGTACTGATGTAGTTATGATGGGACCTTCACTGTATATAGAATTCGGTATTGGTTTTTCCAGCTTAATGTTAGTGGTAGGGGTAATTCGGTTGATTCCAATCCGAAAATTCGATAATGACCTATGGACGTTTTCGACATGTGAAGAACCACGTCATATTGATTGATACGGCTTTAATACGATACGATAAGTATCAATCTGTTATCATGCTCATTACTCTACACCTCACTCACTCTTCGGCAAGTCAACCCCAGGAGGAGGGCCGGGATAAGAAAGGCGGTTGGAGCTAAGAAGGCCGCCTCCGCCACAGCCCAGGTGCGCTTTTCTCGCGGGGAATTTCGCTGCAGATTGGTTTCCAAGCCTCTAACTTTTAAAAGAATGAGGGTCAAATCAAGTCGGGGGGGGGGGGGACGCAAATTTGCGTCGACGTTTCACCCACGTCAAAACTTCTTTCCCTCCCTAGGCTTAGGCTAAAGCAGGTGAGACCTATGCTTTGACATATGCTTTTTTATGTAGAAGGAGGAGATATCAATTTTAGCCTAAGCCTAGGGAAGGAAAGGAGTTTCGACGTCGACGCAAAATTGCGTCTCTCCCCCCCCCCCCCGACTTTATTTGACCCGAGAATGACTCTTTTTAGGGATTATTTATCATCCACATTACTCCCATTACTGTCTTCGAGATACACTAAGCTTGGGTAAAAATTACGGTTTAGCAAGCAGATTGATGAGTGGAGCATGAGAAAGTGATTTCCCGTTCTTTAAAACAGTCAACAGTTCTACACTCACGTCTATATTTTTACTCAAGCCTTATTTGTTGTGGGTAGCGGCTCCCCCGTCAAGTAAGGCTTAGGCTAAAGACCTAAGCAAAACTAGCGAGCACATTGAAGTGCCTCCCTCCACTCCCAACTACATTAGCACCGACTACGGTGTACCATTAGGTGTTACGTAGGTTATGATTGTTTCTGACAAATCCCGCACATACTCCTGCTACATGGCTCAAGTCTTTTCTAGCATACATGAAGGACGGTGCTAATCCAAGCGGAGACCTCCAAGAAATGAGTGGTGGGCGCACGAAGGGCTGCGTGGTGCAAGACATTTGTGAGGTTCGCTATGATCGCTGCTATCGAAAAAAGACGTGTGGAACGTAGGCTGAAACCAAATGCTGATATGAACAGCTCGCGTCAACAGTCATCGTCATCACCTTTGTGTAAAATACCGTATCCCATGCATATAGTATGTTTTTTTCTGTATAGTTCTGTCTAAATCGCTATCAGAAAATGAATGAAATGATGTCACCTGTCACTACACCACCCCTTCCTCATTGCATTAGCGTGTGAATATTTCACGAACTGACACACGGTGATACAGGAGAAAAGCAAAGACCATTTCGCTTCGTGTAAAGCGCAGAGGTGCATCGGTCGTACAATGAGGAAGTAGCGGGAGTGTTGATAACGCTTTTGAAGGGCGAAAAACTAAGATATCTGCAAAAACACTATCGTAGCACTAAAATCGAAAATAGATGGCGGTGTAATGACAGATAACCGCACTCCCACTCTCATGGTGCGGAGATGTGATCCCGTATCACCCACTTACCCCCCCCCCCCCCCAGCCCAAGTAAACTTATTCCTCCAAGGCAGGAAGATTAGTACCATGACGTGCTAGGAGGATTAAAAAACTGACTTGTACATCGGCTCACTCCCTCAGATCATTGTATAGACTGAGTCGCATTCACATGCGATTACGATTATGAATGGGGTGTGTGCAGATCTGACGGAAAATCGCGTGGCCACCCACGGCGGGTGCGAGTGCCAGTGGCAGTGCATGGCAGTCTTCAAGCGAGGCAGTGTGACATGGGTGGAAGCGCAGAGGTGACGCAGCCACGCTCTGCCGGGCTCCCAAGAGCAGTCGATTCACAATTCGTAGTGGTGGCGTCGCGAGTGAAACGCCGTGAAGCGATTTTCCGTCATATCTGCACACGTCCTAATGAATGGAATCGGAATGCGCCCATTCTAGAAGGGTTTGATCAATACCAAAAATCTTATCCTTTTTTTTATTAGCACCGAAAGTAATGTGTTGGGCCAATCAAGAGCATTACCAAGCAGTCTACAGAAGTTGAAAAACCCCTGTTTCAGCTTTGTTTTTTCACGTGTTAGACTGTTAGACTGGAGTTTTAGCTTGAATTTTTTTTGCCTGTTTATTTATTTTTACACATGTATGGTACAGGTGACGATGACAAGAGCAGATAGAAATACCAAAAGGAAGTGAATGAACAACAAATCTGGGCTACGATTCTGCAAGATAATATGAAATTCTCAGCTGTTCGCTTGAAACCGTTATTCTTTACTGGAATAGCATATTTTTAGCTCAGCTTTTCCACCTATGATAACTGCGTGTTAAGATGCATACTTCTTAGTTCTGCCTTATGCGATGGGTTTTTTCCGCCTTTTTTCGATTGATTTGCTTTACTCGAGTGTAGTGTAGTGCAAGCGGCTCTGCTACCACTCACATGGCCTGGGAATCAGATTCCAGACACTCAACCGGCTCACGGCCAAGCGGGATTCGTCCAATCCTTCGTACAGTGACTTATCAGAGGATGAAATTAGAACTCATACTGGTGAGCCTATGCAAGTCGTTCTGTAGAACGTGTTCCATTCAGCCGCGATTATGTGTGGGTGCAGAAGGCCTGGCGCATCCTGAAAAGGGACATTGACGCTTTTGATCGCCACTCATACTTTATACCTTTTCTTCGCAACATCATTCCATTCGCCAGTTTCAGGTAAATACGAGGTGTTACTAGTAAGTAGAAAAAACCACACTTTTATTCTATGCATTTCCTCTGATACATAACAGTTTCCTCACTATCAGCTGAATTTCAGACTCTGGGGATTGAGGGCTCGAGTAGTCTTTGAGGATTGATTTCGCGTACCATGCGATTTGTGGGCTGTCCTTTTATCACAAGGCTATTTTCGCCCGACCGGTTAATGCTGCTCCTTGATTAACTGTTCAGGTATAGGCGTCATTTGTCATTTGCCGAAACCACTGTTCAGCTTTGCTTTCTGTTTTTCAATAGCGAATCAGCTGGTGTTTCACCAGATCTCTTAAAGGTTCCCTCTAAGCATTTTTCTCCTTTTTCACGCTTCCTTTCGAAATAGACCTTCCACAATGAAACATTTGTCTGAAACTTTTGGAGGGTTCACCGAGATCATAACTATAGATGAGAGAGTTTCATAGCAAAAAAGGGAGAGGAATATCGACCGCCGGTCCCGACTTGAAGACCGCCCACATGGGCGCCGCAAACTCTTGGCAATCACTCACAATGAACGTATTTTGCTATGCTGTTTCCGATAACCACCTTGTATTGATGTTTTCGCACAGTTTCGGTGATTCATCGGTCAAAGTTCACAATTTCCAGTTTACAGATGGCTCTTCCAACTCGGAATTTGGCAGTTGCCGTCTCCAATGGGCTCCGATCTATTCGTCATTCTAGTTCGCAGCCAAAGGTATGTAACATTTGCTACTCTATTTATGGCATGTTTTTTGAGAATTGAAAGCGTCACGCTGTTTCTCTCTCTCTCGCGCTCCGTATCTTTCTTTCGTTTGTAATGGATTCATTGGTAATATGCCGGACTTAAAGATTACCGGAATCAGGTAGCGTAGAGGTCTGTGCAAGTAACATCGGAATGCTTCTTATCGAATTCATTGGTCATTCCAAATGTGGAGCTATTGCGAGCGAAGAAAGCGTTAAAAAAACCTCAGGTTAATGTTTTCAAAGCTAAAAATGCGCACCTATAATGCTGAAGAGTGGGTCTATATATCTCACTTGTAAGCTCATTTCGATCGACAAGTGCCTCCCTTCATCGGTATTTTTCATTTTTTCACCTAAAACTTTACGTGCTAAGGTGCACTTTTTTCTGAGCCTTTATATGTTTGCTGTAGACAGCTAAATGACTTGTTGCTATTCACTATTTTTATCTCCTGTTTGATAGAGTAGGAGATAAGAAAACCGCTTCATATGTAATATGTTTTTGTGCAAAAACGACATAAATTTATATCGCATTTCGAGTTTTTTTGCGAAGTTCAAAAAACATCCCGTCATATCTAATAAGTTGCGATTGTTTCCATCCAGGTTCCGTTCAAGCTTTGCAAGATAACAGGTCTCAGGATCATGTAAAAAAAAAAGTCAATCAAATTCTTTTTTGCCACGAAACGCCCTTTGGGCGGTATCAGTCGATTGATGCGTGATGTCTGTTTCTTCGCACGGATTCTCTACTTTTGCGAAAGATTAGATAAGGCCTAAATACATGCTGAAGTGCACATGAAGGACTGGTTCATGTTTACTTTTGAAAAGTCAACACTCTTATGCCAAATTTGTAATTGAATAAGAAAGAAAAAAGAGTTTTTCACTAGAAAGCTGTCCGTATGGATACCTTGTGCTTGGAACTTTTGATTTTTTGTCGATGTTGTCTACGCAGTGTCTACCAACATTAAACTACATTGTAATAGAGCTCCGTTTCTGTACTTTTTATCATTTGTTCTGGTTAAGGTTGCTCTTCTTGGAGCCTCCGGTGGTATCGGTCAGCCACTTGGCTTACTTTTGAAGCAGGATAACCTCGTCAAACACCTAGCCCTTTATGATATCGTCGGAACACCGGGAGTAGCAGCAGATCTTTCTCACATCGATACTAATGCTAAGGTTTGCCCATACCACTTTCCGTAGGTCTCTTCAAGTTTATACGCCTTTTTACACCTTCATTTCTAAACTTTCCTTACAACATTTTAGTGTCGAGGTTGCTTTCCTAAGTAGTATCACACAAGTTTATTTTCTGTTACATTTTGTTTTACGTTATCGGTGTTGGTCTACTTTAGGTTACCGCTCACACTGGTCCAGGAGAACTTGCCGCCGCAGTTGCTGATGCCGATGTCATTGTGATTCCAGCAGGAGTGCCTCGTAAGCCAGGAATGACCCGAGACGATTTGTTCAACACGAACGCCGGTATTGTTCGTGATATCGTTGAGGTTATCGCTGTCGAAGCTCCAAAGGTACGATTTTCCTTAATAAGGCCCACTCGCAAACTAATGATTTCTCCATACTTCGAATCATAATCGAAATCTGTAGAACCGTGATTCTGATGTGCTGTATTATAGTATCATTATATATTATTATCAAACAGAAAATTATAACCCGAAAGGCAAACTATTTCAAACACCAATGACGGCGTGGTGTTCAACAATACAGTACCATTATGTGATTAAGGCTATGATTGCGATTATCACTAATCCAGTCAACTCAACTGTACCGATTGCATCTGAAGTCATGAAGAAGCATGGTGTATATGATAAGCGTCGCATTTTTGGAGTCACAACCTTAGACGTGGTCCGTGCACAAGCCTTCGTCGCCGAATTAAAGGTATGTATAATGTTGCTTGAGTTGTAACTGTCTCATCTTTGATAACCATAACGCCCTGTCATGAAATCTCTGTTTGGAGACTTGCGCGCTCTAGAAGATTGCCCTCTTGGGTCGAACTTTGATTTTTAATACAATTTCATCTCCATTTTCAAACTGCCCTTTTCGTACTCCTGGGTTCCTGTTGTGAAATTGAGCTTCTATTGGCATGGTGCCGAGTAATAAGCAAACTATTTGCCTCGGTTGGGTTTCGGAACTAAGTCCTTGCCGAATCTCTTATCTTTTTTTTTTACGATTTTTTCTTTCTGGGGTGTAGGTGTCCCTGCTATGCTATTCGCTTGTAATTCTATGCGTTGCGGAAATACTCCCACCCAACTCGCGCGAAATGTGGTCGATGATTCAAATCATTAAACACGTGCAGTTATGCGTGTGGTAACCCTCAAGGAATGATTATTGTATTTCGATTGTGTGTAATTTATCATATGTGTCACCTCAAATCTCTTCTCATTTTTCCGTTTGCGATCGATTCAAATGTTATCCTACAAGTGCGGTAACGCGCCATACTTCCCGTCCGTCATTGATTTCTTGTGCAACCATGATTGTTTCTTTTCATGAGTAAGTATGTGTATTTGTAGAAACTCGATCCTACGAATACCGTGGTTCCCGTTGTTGGAGGCCATGCCGGAACGACTATCATACCGTTGCTGTCGCAGGTTGGTGTCGCATCATATGATTGCTTCCTTTTTAATATAGACTTCTACTTACAGGTGACACCGAAAGTGAGTTTCACAGAGGATGAAATCATGAAATTAACGCCTAAGATTCAAGATGCAGGAACTGAAGTCGTTAAAGCTAAGGCTGGAGCGGTACGTATTTTTTCTTCGAATATTAGGGCTTGGAAAGGTGCGTCAGCCTTTCTGTGTATCATCCCATTCATATAAGTTCCCACTAGTGTTCATTCTCATTCTCATCCAAAACATGTGTCGTTTGTTAGCGCCAATCTTCATCATTTCTGTTTTCACTAGAAGGGCCAGTTTGTGGCTTACGATAAGGGTACGTACTTGGACCTGATTATATGATCCTGCCTTGGAGAGTGCTATATCAGGAACTGGTTTTATGTGTGTAAATCCTTTGTTAAAAAATAGTTGAAGGTAAAAATAAAAGTAAAATAAAGTTAATAACTTGAATTAATAATACAATGATCTCGAATTAGGGATCAGCAACATTGTCAATGGCTGTGGCTGGAGCTCGATTTGCCAATGCCCTCGTTCGTGCAATCAAAGGCGATAAGAATGTCCAGTGTGCTTATGTAGCGTCAGATGCGGTCAAAGGTGTTGATTACTTCTCTACGCCCCTGGAGCTGGGACCTAATGGAGTGGAGAAGATTCTCGGTGTAGGAAAGGTAAGTATTTTTTGCTTGTGACCAAATTTGCCTCCGAGATCTTTGATAGAGATCTGATAACAAAGTTAAGGTGAGCTCGTTCGAACAACATCTCATCGATGCATCCGTCGAAGAACTGAATAAGAACATCAAAAAAGGTGTACAATTCGTCAAGGGTAATTAACCCATCCTCATTTGCAGCTCTGTATATGTACTCTTAACATCCTAGTGTCGTTAAACTGGTTTAAAAGAGATAGGTATGTATGATGTATTATTGCCTCGCTCATAAATTTTATATATTAATTGTTGTGCTCGTCTGAATCTGTCGACAGTAGTTGTTTCTACTACGTTCAAAAGAATTTACTTGTGCAAAGCGATGGAGTATCTGGAAACGATTCTTAACCTGACCGATGGCATAGTGTATGGCATTACTTCCACAAGTATCATGTCACAATCCGGCCTCTTCTACCTGTTAATGCTTTAATACTACTTCGGCAATTCATGGTTGGTGCATTGTGTGATCGTGCTTGCAGAGGGAGAATGGACCTTCTTTGTTCTTGCTGGAATGAGATTCCTTGCTTGCATTTCTGTGGCAGCAGTTCTGCTTCTGCTGTTGCAATTCTCTGAAATAAAGTGGAATCAAAATGGTGGAAAATAAGCAGGACGTTGCAGTCCACACAGAAAGTCACTGGTTCGAATTTTTGACTCATTGTTCGCTAATCAAATCTGCAAGGATCCCTGGAGCCAGGCCCCTTCATCAGATTGTGCAAGACTACTGAATTCTTAGAGGCAAAGTTGTAACGAGACGGTTTAAACCTTTTCCATTCTCGGCAATGTTGATGAATTTTGTCGCTCTCTCAGCTTGAGCCGCATCGATTTTTTTAGAGATGAACTCTACTGTCTGTGCGCGTTAATAGACTTCTAATTAACACCCGAGTGAAAGTGTAGCTGGGGACATACCGAAAAACCTTATGTGTTAAAAACTGATCAGTAGTTGCTGTAATATCTCCTGAGAGAGCTCGCAGTAAACAAAGCCAACGCAGCTCCCACTCTGGTGTTATCACCCTTACTTTTTCACTATCATGAAATTTCTTGAATATTTTTGGTCCCAGCTTTTGCCATTATCCTTGCTCCCTTTATCAGCATCGCACGAATTTACGAGCCCCTGTCTTCTCTACACGACCGTTGTTATTTATTGTGCTCAACAAGTTGCTATGAGTATTTCTTGCAGGGTATGTTGAAAAAATTTGTGCCATCATTACGGATGGTCAGTCAGTCTTTCAGATTGCTATCAAGTGAAAGTGATGGAAATGACTCGAAGGTATGTTACTATATCATAGTACGGCTCGATATTTTTGCTTATTCTGGGAAGTTCCTTTTTTACTTTTTCGATGGAAGGCTCTGAGATCTTTCACCGCAAACATTACTATCTGTTCCTGAAGAAAAGCTTTGAATTGTTCACATATATCAATATCTATTTATATCCGCATATACGCGTTAATAGGGGAAGAAACCTGGTGCTTTGCCTCAATATTACAATTAATTTCTGTCTTCCAGCGACCTCCAGGTAACATGAAGGATGTGCTAGGCGATGAACTCCTCGATGCTGTGAATGCAGTGGTTGATGACCTCCACCAGAGCGATCCCACGAATAAGAAAGTGTACGTAATCCTTCTATACATGGCCTTTATTTTTTGAATTAACCATTATCAATCGTTTGAACTGTGTTTGTTATTTCAGAACGAAAAACACATTGATCTCGAAATTGATGTCTCATGAGAAAGCGACATTTGATGAAGCAACGGGAGCACAAATGCAAGAGATGCTTGATGATAAAGCCATTCAGGAACTACTCGAATCCGTCGCTGTGGACGCAAAACCGGCCACCACTCTACCGAATAAGTAGGTCGACCACTCTATTGATTGTTTTTCCCATTAATCACACGTCTTTAGAAATATCCAAGAACGCCAGGAGCGTCGAGGTTTGCTGCTCCTTCGGAAGGAAATTTTCTATCAGGCTGTTCAGGTACGGTGATTTATCTGAAATAAGTTCTTATGTGTTCGACATGATTCATCTGAAATACGTTCTTATGTGTTCGATATTGCTAATGTTTGTTTAAGAGTGGTATCAAGTCTAAAGAGGCACAGAAGTTGGCAGAAAATGCCGTTAACGAAGCGCAGGAGCGGCTGGCGGCTCAAAGAAAAGCGCGGTTGCAAGGAGTAGAGGTTTGAGAATATAAATATCTTTTGCAATAGGGAATGTGAATATTGCTTGCATTTTTTGAGGACAGTTTTGATAAATACTGAACTTTGAGATTGCTGAGGAAACCGAAAAGCAACAGAAATTGAAACGAGCAGAAGAAGAGCAGAAATTTTACGATTACGCATTCCAAATGGCTGAGTTCGTTTTTTTTTTCAACTTCGCCCCTCCCCCTTCTTTGTCTTTCGCAGTGAGTGGATTATTTCAGAAAAATGTTATACCAAGATGACATCCTTGGTGACGGAGGCCAAGCTCGTAAAACAATCACGCCGGATCCTACAGTGCCATCGTTGCTGAAGGGGTCGAAAAGGCTTGGAATATGGAAGAACTTTGACGGATGTCAGGATCACAGCCTTGGATTTTGGTCTGAATGGGATCTCAGAGCTGCTAAGTACGTCTTTGACATTTATCGGGAAAATGTTGGCGCTGTGTAGGAGGAACCGATGCGGGATCATGAACGCTATCCCGGCGCGGTATTTTCGCTATGGGCTCAGCGAGGACCATAAGCCGGAAATCGCGTGGCGCAACACCGCATTGGTTCCTTCTCAACACCCGAGATTATTAGCACATGCTTACGCCTCTAAGGAGGCCTGACTAGAAATATAGACTTATATGATTACCAAGTGGTAGGACAGAGCATGATTTCTTCGAAGTGTTCGAAATAAAGTTTTTCTTTAATCCAGGAATTGATAGGTGAAATGTTCCTTTTCAAATTTGGGAAAAAAATGCTGTGTGGGCGGGAACGAGACGGTCAGTCTATACGAAGAACTTGTATCTCATCGTTCTGTCGATGGTTGAAAATTTCAGACACATGTCCATTCAGTTATATGACTGATACAAAGTTTCGGCGGGGAGAGAGGATCGTAGCATTATATGCGATGTAATACCTGTGGACCGATGGCTTTGCGATTTTGAGTGAAAAAAATTAGCAAAAATAGTATTTCATATCATTTCGTTAACAATTTAGAATCATGAATCAGTCACTTGGTCCAGAGAATTCTTTTGAAGAACAAATACTATGGACAGAGCAAGGAAAGCAGTGGCCTTATCCGATTGATAACGAGTACATGTTGGGGTCAGAATCTGAGGTATGGTTTCACATGATTCCTACGTTCCTCTTTCTGTACTATAAACTCTTACTTTCATTAAAACACAGTAATTTCCGTTTAGGTTCCATTTTATGAGCATATTTTCTTGGAGAGGCATCTTGCCGGTCTGGGACTACCAAAGGATGGCCCTATTGCCCACTTTATGGAGTTGGTGAGTGTTACTATAGTGGATTACCTGCAAGCGTTTTATTCGTTAGCAGTGTTTTTGCCGGAAAGGCAACGTTTTCATTCGAATTTTCATTGTTTGAGGTTTGTGTCGGTTTATCGAAGAATCCATACATGAAAATAGAGAAGAAGATGGAGCATCTGAAGTGGTTCGCAAATTTCTTCAATGAAGAAAAGCAAAAGTTGATCAAGAAGTTGCACGAGGAAGAACAGCAAGCTGCGCTGCAGGCATAGTGATATTGGGGAGTTTGTAGGAATTTTTAGCTGTTAGGTTGTAACTATTGTTTTGTTATTCAAATTTTTGTTATTGCTTGGAAATATTTTTGTACATAGAAGGAGAGTAATGAAAACCTGAAAATATTTCCGTACATAGAAGGAGAGTAATGAAAATCTGCTACCACTGGATTCATTTCTGATACACCGACACTGCGTTTCTGTAAAGCGAAAGTCTACAGAGGATTCCTTCGGGGGAGGGGGGGGGGGCGTATATGGTTTTTTGGTAGGGAGATGGTCGTACTTGGCATTTGTTTGTCTTGTTGAATGGAGATTTCAGAATTTTGTGGTACTTAATTTTGTGAGTTTTTGTCGGTTGTTTATTACGATCCATTTTATAGCAAGGATGTACAGGGGGTGCCAAAAAAGTAGTTTTGTTCCTCCACTTTCAACCACACTTAATTCGAACTGCAGCTAATTCTGTTGAAGTATTTTCATCCCCAGATTCAAGAGCAGATCTCACTCTATCTTTATACTCCGTGGCAGCCTTCTGCACGAGCAGGAACGGGAGCGAGGAAAGAGTGAACAAGATGTGTCACCTCAACTGGGCAAAATCCGAAATTTCGTCGCCCTTGTTCACAACCCTGCTGAGGTCCGTTAACTCTGGGTATCTGACAGGATTCATACTAGGTGGTGTTCTTTGACATTCCGGTTTTTTCCGGGTTCCCTTCGTTTTCAAGAGCTAAAACGTGCCCTTACTACTAAAACCCCTCCGGAGGCGGATTTGAGGCGTGAAAATGATATTTCGGATCATAGCAGCCTTGTCCAAGCAACAGAGGCTCTGTGACTCCCACGAACCGAAGGGCCTATCCTCAGGAAGCTTCCCACAGAAGACCTACCACGGAGCCTGGCTTCACCGTTTTAAGCGGACCTTGATAGTGTAGGTACTCCGAAGCCCGACTGCGGCAAATGAAAGCTATATTTTTATAAAGGTGAACGTAGGGAGCCACAGTTTGTTCCTGCTTTGAGAGAAAGATTTCGGGAATATTTTGCCCCAATCCTTTTATTTCTTTCGTTTCCCTATGTTTTGTATAATTGGCAGATGTGAGCCGTGGGCTAAATTACTTTTTTTGGCACCCCCTGTAGTTCGGTGGTCCACTTGTTCCCTCGTACCCTGGAGTAGGAAAAAGTCAGGTGTAATTATGCGAGCCACTTAGTTCGGGACCAGGCTGTACCATGTTTTCTATATGAAATTTTGGTTCATATCTAGAAAGAAAGAACTCCGGAGTAAGTACGGTGGAGATGCGCTACTATGCGGATGTTGCAAAAATCTTTTGCCTCAAGTAAAATAAAGATGTCAGCTGCTCCATTCCAGATGAATGTGGCGCTTTTCGTTCAAGAAGGTGTGAGATCATATTAGCGCTTAATGTAGTTTTACTTTAAGAAGATAGGCCGGAAGTTCCTGAAGAGACATCCCGTAGACGAGAGCTACAGGAGAAAATGTAGAACATTACTATCGCTTTCTTGAGAATGACTCCTACAATCCCCAACAAAACGGCTGTTCATATTGGAACGCAATATTGCGCCAAGGCTGCATAAGTTCAATATTTTAAACAAGTAATTGATATTTTGAAGTGATTTTTAGGACAGTAATCGGAAGCATCGTTTTTGCATTAGTCGGACCAAACAATCAGTAGGGTTGATGAATTGGTTTTGTGTGTATGAAGCAGTGTGAGACTTCCAAAAGCCTTTCGAAGCTTTTCTGAATCTTTTGGAATGAATTTTTGGAAGTCTCACATTGTTTCATACGCTATCAGTTAACATGAGGCTTCGAAACAAGACAATAATCATGCGAATTTATACTGTGTTCAACTTGAATCATGAACACGCTGATATGCACTGTGGTTGACCCACGATAGATATTTAGTGGATCAAATGTGAATTCAAGTACCACCCCGATTACAAACAAAACTTTAGTGAAAAATCAAAAATTGATTAACGGTATGCAGCGTGTCCGAGACAGTGTTGATCAGCGCGGTAAGGCCACTTTCGTACTCAGTGCCGGTAGGGCGTGGCTGACTCAGTGCTGGCAGGGCGTGGCTGCGTTCACAGGCGATGAGCCAGAAAAGTACGAGGGAGGTGCAGAGACGACGCAGCCAATGAGGCGGGGTGGGATAGGCGGAGACGCCGAGACATGCAGCCACATCCTGCCGCCGGCATCGCAGAGTATGAACGCGGCCTAACTTGTTCTTTGTTTGACGTTCTTTGAACTGGATGATGGTAACGGCATGCAGGTACTGGCCAAGTTCGTCACCGTACTACACTTCTACTTGGTACTATGAGATTTAGAATGGCCAAAATGATATAGTGGTTTAAATGAAAATATCATGAGAAAATGGAAACCGTATGCATGGCTCACTCTGAAGGAATTATTCAGCGCAGAAAGTTCAGTTATCTTCATCGTCCCACTAATGAGCACAGCAACCAGAATACAAGAATTTTTGATGATTTGGGTGAAAGACAAAAACGTGGCGCATCCCAGTGAAAGGCTGATTGGCGAGGACCACTCATTATTTTTTGATATTGTACACATGCATTACAGCAGGTAGTGGAGAGTCACACTTTTTTTTGAAGAATTCATTCAGGAATTACTACACTGCGCATTCGGCGTTTACTGTTGTTATAAGTCGAATACCTATACAAGTGTCTACGTACTGGTGAACGTGATCAGATGCATGACGCAAAGTGGGCAAACTTGTGGACGGCAACCACTTTGGGTCGCGGTCGTACTTTGCCGTGCCGGCGGCAGGGCGTGGCTGCGTATGTCTGCGTCTCCGCCTATGCCAACCTGCCTCGCTGCCTTTGTCATCTCTGCACCTCCTCCGTGCCACTCTTCCTCGCTGCCTGTGAACGCCGCCACGCCCTGCCGGCGGTGAGTATGATCGCGGCCTTACTCTGCATCAAACTCGGGAGCCAAGTTGAGGTTCAAATGGGCATATTTCTTTTTTCGGACGATTTTTTGACAGTTTATCACCCGAGAAAGTGGAAGGTTGATTAGTTGCATAGGTGAGACTTGATACGGTATTTGGTTCTCAACCATTCATGAGCAAGCCGCTTGCAAATCCCAGACCATTTCGAGCGTTAATTTTGCCTACTAATTTATGTTTTAAGCAACTAGCACAGACGATGGCTCTTCATATGACGAGCTCTCAGGTAAGATACCTCGGCTTGTTGTCATAAATATGCTGTAAGGCTGAATATTCCTAGTAACTCATTTTTCAAGCAGCTGGAATTAGGCTAGGGTTGAGGGAGCTGCTCAGCGAAACATCAGGCACTGAGCTATTTATTTTCAAGGATTCAAAGCTTTCATGGGAAGGGGGTCAGCGTTTTTGAGTATTCAACTTCCATTTGCTACTTTCACTGAGCATATCTCCAGAAAGTTCATATTTGCTACGTTGTATGGGATCGTACTGGCGAAGCCGAGCGACGAGTGGATCGTACCGAGCGACTGAGCAGATGCAGATGAAGAAGTAGGTGGGAAGAATATGACTGAAAAGTTTATTTTGTTCTGAAGTAAAACTAATATACTTTCAAGCAGTTTTTCAGTAATTTGGAACGTCGGCGTTTCCAGTCTTTCTTACCGATTCTCTTGGTAACTCGAGTCATTTCTCTACCAGGGACGGCAATGAGTAGAAAGATCGTTTAAGCAGATTCAGGGGCTACCACTAAGAGGAAGTTTCAATTAAGAAAATCTCGTTTAAAAATATGAACAGCACTACTCAAACCTAAGGTAAGCTATCAAAAAAATATTTTGAAAAATAATTCGAAAAATCAACACAATTTAAATTTGAAAATTATAAACTTGATAAAGTAGGAATTAATAATGATTTCCAATTCAGTGTGAAAAAGAAACCGTGCGTCCACTGCTGAGCTACTTCTCATGTCTGAAAACTTTAATTGCTACACAAGAAAAGTGCTTCATGCCCTAAAATGTCTTTCCGGTACTATCGCAATGAGGTGGGGTGGGGGCATCTTCCAAAATGAAATATTGGTGAAAGTTTTCTTAAAATGAAGATTTATATTTAAATATTTACTTTTGATTGTATTGTTTCGAATTGAGCGATTAGTTAAAAAGATAATTAATTAATAAAGTTGCACACCTAGCATCATTAAGGGATCTTTTGAAGGTCAATCTGTATATTCAAACGTATTTTTTGCCTAAGCCTTGTTGTTAGAGGATGAGGGAAGGAATCCTTTAACCTCCTATAGGCTTAGGTAAAAATAGCGTTCATAGTGAGATGCCTCGCTCATTACGATGCACCGCTTCTCTCCTGCGGTTGGCCCAAAATCTCCTCTGCTCTGACAAAGTGCCATAGAGCAGTTCCTTTAAAATACCCAGATTACATTGGCCCAATCACAAGATGTGACCAAAAAGATGCTTCATATTCTGTACAATGGTGTTTAAGTTCTGTTAATGTTCTGGTGAGTCACATGCACTCATAAATAAATGATTAAAATAAAAAAATACTCGATCAAATTTCTAGTTACCATCGTCTAAGTGTTAATCGCAGGGCTTCTGAGGTGCCCTTGACCAAAAATCACACACCCGTTGCAGTGATGTCATCACTCGCCACAGATCGCACAGACGTCGTCGTGCATGCTGCTGCTGCTTTCCGGGCTGGCGCTGGTGTTGTGCACGTCTGGCAGGTGAGCGAATGTGTGTTGTGTCCGTGGTCTGTCGTCGACGGGCGCTCTTAGCATTTTTCATGCTCTCTCGCTGAGACCGCTATATATTTTCGCTCACTTCTCACGTGCCTAAACAATGCATTGTTCGGCCGTTATTCACACTTCGTTGTTCCTTGTACGACCATTACCAGCCAATTGACGTCCCCTTACAGTATCATGCGATTCCTTCGAAGTGAACGCTATTACAAATTTAGAAAGCGGATTTTTTCCAATAGCTGTAAGAATAGGCCATTGCGCATACAAACATCTCAACAATATCAAGTGGAGATCGGATGCATGGCGCATGCTAGGCAAACTGATCGATAGCACCTACTTATATCTAACTAATTAATTAACTAATCTGTGAGGGTAGATGGAACACGTATGCAACGGTTTCTCCGCTACCTCACCTCACTGATTGTGAGGACCTTTGGGATTTAAGGACAATGGTTCCTAGGCGGTTGCAAAGCGAAGTGAACCATTTGAGTTTTTATTTTTTATTTTCTAAACAAGTAATTAGCATTTAATGTTGCATATTATACCTAAACATAGTTAATCTGTAAGAGTAGATAAGCAACTTGTGCCTTACGCCAATCCTGTCGTGATCAGTGACCCGCCTGTTCGATTGGCTCCTACCTGAATCGTAACCAGTGCATATACTGGCTCCCAAATCTCTTTTTTTTCTGTGATTCTGTCCATTCTCTACTTGCTGAGGTTTTCCAGTTGAGACTTTCTTGCCGTTAATGAAGTTCATTGAGATTGAAGTTTATTTTATGTTAGAGGAGAACTTTGCACAAAGTTTATCGATGTTCCCATTAAGCAAATGATTTACTCAACGGCGGCGCAGTTATTACGTCAACGTTTCCCATTACATTCACCTTCAGATCCCTACTACAAATTGCATCTGAAAATAGCACAATGCCACTCACTAGTTCCTCATGTAGGTTTATTCGAGTTGAAGATAAAGTCCTTTATTTCGGAAATTAAATGCGTCATTTTAGTAACGGCTAGTGAACTCACTTTCTTATTTGCCGAAACGAACATAAAGAAGAACAGAAAAAAGTTTGTCGCTTCAAATAAAAATTTATAAAAAAATCCGATGCCGTGCCCATTCTTTTATCACTATTTTTAGAATTAGTTCGTATGAGTGGTTTACTGGTCCTTACTGCTAGGCGAATAGCGCCCATGGAGACAATTTTTGTGCTATAGAAGAGAATGTGTTACGTACCAGCTGATATATAATCTGCCAGTGCGATTTTTGATCTTACCTCATTCTGTCTTAGCTGACAGCGTTTTTTCAGTTTCCCTTGAAATTTGAATCCCTTTGCTTTATATCTGAGATCGAATCCGAAGCATTACTAGGAGCATTTTTCACACCCTTTGAACTTACCGGCTTTATTACTATTGCTATCTATCAATATTTATCAGTATTCCATGGTGATAATTAGTTTTCACCTGAAGCAGCTTTGAGTGTAAGAATATTCTGATACTTTCGTGTTCCGAGGTGCTTGCGTTTTCCGATTTTCGATTTTTTTCCTCTGAACTGCTCTTTTGTACCTGCTATGCTGAAATCAGTCCACATAGCCATCTGGTGACAGCAGCTGTGATCAACCAGTAGTAACAACCTCATTGCTCTTTTTATTAAATTGACTGATGCTTTTAAAATAGCAGATTTGATCATTGTACTTGAAAATTCGAAACTATGCATCTGCATCTGCATGCTAATTATGCGAAGTGAACCAAAATTTTGAGCTCAATCATAACAGAGATGAAATTGGTTGGAAAATAGTTTTCAGTATAACTTCTATTTTTTTCAAATTTTAAAATTTATTCGATCGACGAGTAAAGCCCTTCTCAGTAGATTCCGAAGATGTATGAAGAGTTTCAGATTTAGCAAACCTCTGAGCGAAGCGGGGGCCCTGGATGAACGATAGTAGGTCTCAGACCTGAATTCATAAGCCATCGTAACTCAAAAGACGGGGAAAGGTGGAAAAAACCTTGAACCAGCCATTGAAATCTGGCGGCGGGTCAAATGCGTGGCGTACTCTATGAAATCGATCGATGCTGGGTCTTTTTCCGGGTTTCAATGCAAACTCTTATCGGTTAACATGTCCCCACCTGTAGCGACTGTGCATGTGAGTCGATACGACGAGTTGACAGGTTTAACTGGTTGGTCGATTGCCAAGAACATGCTGAAACATGTGAACAGGTTAAAACAAGTTATGGGAACCATCCACGGCCGATTTCAATGAATAGACTATCCTGTACATTTCTACAGTCTTCTGTTATGTGTTCTCTATCGCTTTCTGCTTAAATAGGGTCCACCATGACATAATAAGATCCCCTCTCCTGAATGGCTTCAATACGACCCCTGGGAAATTTCGCCTCATGTGCTTACCCCTTCCCCCTTCCCCCTCCTTCAGAAGAAAAGCTGTGGAACTTGGGATGCTACGACGTGGGCTTCAATGCGACCCCTTCAGAATCTCGCCACATATGCTTACCCCCCCCCCTCTAGAAGAAAAGCTGTCGAACATGGGATGATACCTGGTGGGGGATTGATGGATGTTTTGTATGAAAACTGAAAACTAGCGAGGGTGCTATCGCAATGAGGGGGGGGCATCTTATAATAAGTTGCTCATCTGAGTATCCTGGAGAGATCCTTGCGGGGTCAACCTGCACATTCAGGCGTATACTTTTGCCTGAGCCTTAATGAAGGGAAGAAGATGATCGTATCCCCGTAAGGGTTGGGTAAAAATAAAGTATGATCCCCCCCCCTCCATTGCTGTGGCACCTTAGCGAGATTAATATGGGAAGTAGTGAGGAATCAGCGAATATGTGCAGCATTGAAAACGAACCCTCTTCTCAGTCAGCCGTTGAAACTCAACCGAATAATCCTCGACACAATGTCGATCAGAGCCTCGCTTCATTTCCCTTTCTACGGGTTTCCTGTTCACTTCTTTTTCAAAGCACATTTTCTTTTCTTTTTTTAAACATTCGTCCTCAGATATCTACTACACAATAGCTCTCAATCATTTTGTTGGAACATTTACATTCTTCTCGAATCTATGCCTTTTCCCCTTGCTTATGCATTCGAAGTTTCCATGACAAAGTTTCTGGTGAACGGTGCTATATTAATGATTTGGGGGTGGGGGTTGGCGAGCAACTTGTTAAATGTTGCTTATTAGCATCCCTTTACCGGCTGACAGTGTCAATGGCTTATCGTAGATGTTAATCAAATAGATACTAATGTGTTCCTGTGAAATTAAGGTACAGTTCATTTCGGAGCGCTTGATAGGGCGTGACCTACGGACTTGGATGAGAGTGTATCAAAATCTTTTACCCCCTCACATGCTCTCACTCTTGCCACGCACTCTTAATATGGGAAGCAGTAAGGAATCGGCGAATATGTGCAGCATTGAAACGAACCCTCTTCCCAGCCAGCGCTCCGAAATGGGTCCCACTCACCCATGTCCGTAGGCCACGCCCTATCAAGAGCTCCGAAATGGAGTATAACTGTTCAACCTTTATATTGGGCACATTACTTTTCGCCATTGGACAAATTGCACCTCCCCTTCATCACTATGGCGCCGACGGAAGCTTTGCCTCATTCTGTGGTAAACAAATTCATACTCCTTGAATGCTTGTTCGAAGACAGTGGAACTTGTGAATCTGTGCTGGAGCTTTATGTCCCATGCATATGCTAAGGGTATGTACAGTTAGAACAGAAAATTGGCGTGGCCGCGTATGGCGTGCGACAAGATGGTGCGAGATGGGAGGGGGGGGGGAGCCGTACTAGTTGAGTTTTGAAGCGATCACGCCTAGAATGTGGTGTACAATGCTTCATGATTTTATGGTTAAGATCCATCCAGTACTGCGCCCATAGCTCGCACCATCGCGTCGCATGCTGGGCGCCGCGAAGCGAATTTTTTGTCCTAATGACACGCACACCATATTTTATGGATCCGAAGTTTTCCATTCCGTGATTGTTTTATGTAACAGCCTTAGGGCTCAGCAAACAGTATATTTCCGAAGTTCCGAAGTTTGCGCAATCCCATTCGTTTCTCAGGGCTTGGTACTATGTAATATTCGCTGTTTTTGGAGCTACAACAACTCGCGTCATTTTAAGGACACCACCCACCACAAAAATCCGCCCACTAGCCGACGCGAGAAAAATTAAAATGGATCACCTACCACGAAAACTAGCCGAGTAACCGATACGCAAATAATTTAATATAGCTGAAAAATTCGTATGGCATCGCACCTTCTGGTTTGTCCAAAATTTTTTCCTGACTCCAAAAATTAGGAAAATTTGGCTTTGGAAGCTAGTGGCTTCAAAGGCTATTCTGCAGAAAATTATGTGTTATACCATCCCCTTTCAATAACCAGGAAGTGTTTTTTTTTGTCTGCGAATAATTTGTTTTGCTTGCAACTCAGACTAGTGCACTTGGCACGATCAGAAATCATACGAGGAGAGTGGTTTGATAGACATTTCATCACTCACTTCACTGATACTATCAGGAACCACATCTCATATTTACAAATATGACATTCTGATTGTAATTCACTTTTGAGAGCATCGTTTCATGGCAATTCTCTGGAGCAGCACTTAGGCTTTTACTATTGCCTCCCATTAGAAGTACGGCTTCCAAAAATACGAAAAAATGGATCCAGGTTTGGGAGCCCGTGGAAGTGTGAAATTTTGTAGAATAACTGCTGTGCCGTGATCGTGTAGTCTAAATGTTGATGATTCTTTGATCAATTTGACGTTCCGGTAGGATTTCATTTTATATTTAATCTTTTCTTCATTTCTGCTTGTCATCCTCATTTGTAACACTTCCTTTACTTTCTCATATTCTTTCTTTTATTTCCGTATTTTGCCATATTCTACTTTTTTCACTTCACTCTCTGATGCATATTGGTTTTTCTTTTGAAGATTATCGCCCTTGCATTTCTTTTTTCGTTGTAGTGGCACGACTAGCCGAAAGCGGTAGATTTACATGGATAATTATCTTTGGCAATCTATTTCTATTTTTATATTATCATTAATCAAAAACATCAAATTTCCATTTAGTGTGAATCTCATTTACCGGGTGTCGGCCCCTACGTGTCTCGGAAATTTTCATGATCAACAGCAGCATAGAAAAATGGGATTTTCCTTTTTTTTTAAAGTTTTTAGCGGCTATCAACACTAGGGCACGGAAGTACATGTGTGACATATATTCAAATCTGGTACGTTTCAACCTCGTGATTTGAACGTTCTTTGAGGTTTTGAAAACCACTGTCCGTGTAGATATAGAGTCATTTCGTTACATGAAAGGCCTCAAGTAAATTCAGAAAATGTTTTTGAAGTTTTTGAAGAAACTGAAAGAGTTTCACTCGATCATATTGACTGTTCTCTTTTACATAGTTCGTTGTCAAGTCAACGGCACACGTTCAAAGGTCGCGAGGCATTCTATCTGTGCGTTTTAATAGTGTTCTGCGACCTCTCTATGACAACATTTTCTGCACTCTCAGCCGTACTTTTACCAATAAATCGATTGCCAACATTTCGAATAGACTACTGGTTTGTCGAACATAGCAAGGAAAAAAAAGTACACGGCATCGAATGACACCTCTAGGATGCGCCATGTAGATAACTTTGTTTCAGAAACATTGGAATAAGCATTTGAACTAGATCAAAAGTTTTGGTCCAGAACTAAGCCTGGCATCGAGGAACACTTCAATATACGACAACTCCCCCACTTCTGGCCCAAAATATGAACCGATGAGGATCCCTGTATCCATCATTTAACCCGATTTATACCCCCTGTTTAGTTCAGCATTTGTCTTCTTTGTCAACTCGAACTTGTGTCACATAGCGAACTACGTTTAATGCCTGTGTTTTACGGCTTTCAATTATTATTAGTTTAACTTGATTTAACTACTCACTTCCAATTTTTGGCGGAATTTTTTTCTAAAAAAGATGTAATTTTTTAGATATAATTCTTTCCACAAAACTGCTTGGGGCAGCTTACGTCTCTTTTGCTATGTGATTGACTTTTCAGCTCGTGAGTTCGTATGCTTGTTGCTGCCAGTTTATTGTTTATTTAGTGATTTGAGCCACTATTATGTTTTTTGTCATAAAAGTGGTCTATGCATGTACGATCAGGTCTGCTTAGTGTCGACAATGGTGGGCAACTGCGCAAAGTATTTAATATTATACTAATAATAGTAATATAATATTAACACGGTAGGTCGCGCGTCATTGTAGTGTAATTAGACTTCTAACAATAAAAATCTCAATTTAAAGCCTTAATAGCTTTTCTCGTTGAAAGGATTGGCTTTCGAGCAAGGCTTTATTTTACACAAAATTATAAGTTTCCGACGCGGCGCTTGTATACAGTATCCTGTCGCCACATTAAGTGCAATTGCGCACGCACACACATTCCACGTTACAGTGCACCAAATACAACTAGTTCATTTCCGCGTCGCTTTGCAACGAATTGCTAGTGTTTTTCAGTGTTTTGCTTTCTCTGTGTTAAGGTTTTGCTCGTTTTTGTTCTTTTCGTGCTCGCTTGAATCAGCCAGACTATGTCAAGGAAAAATACTGTACCTTTCATCGTCGGAAGGTCGAGATACTGATAATTTTTCATCTCCGAATGAGTCTGCAGCGGACTCTCTCGATGCTATACAGCAGAGGATGGGGCAGAAACCATTTCTAGAGGAGCACCACCAATTCTCAAAATTTTTATAACAACGAAAATACGGCTGGCCTTTTACTCTCTGCAAACGCTCATCCGTAAAATTTTGTATTCGCTGGAAAAGAAAGAAGAAAGCATGAATGGTTCTATGGTTGAAATGTATCTATGTGGCTGTCACCTCGTCCACTCTTACTTTCCAGCTCGAGAGGAAAGAATTTAAGAAGGTAGATGATATGAAGAAAAAGCGTCTCCGCACAAAGAGTTCTGAAGTTGTGACTATTAGAGAGAAAAGGTTTCAGTGCCGTCTGAATGGAAGAGGAGAGCTGTGCCTACTTGTGTTTGATGTACTGATAGTTTTTCTTTTCCCTGAAGTCCCTTGAAGTGAAAGCAATGCACTTTTCATGTCATCTCGGACATACGCATATAATGCAAAGCAATGTAAATGATAAAAGATAATTTTTCTGTCCCAGAAAATGTCAGCCAACATTCTTTGTCTGATACTGAACACAGTCTTATAATGAAAAACTTTTGGAGCGTGATGCAACAAAAGCCATGCATCATTGCAATGCTCGACAAACCCATCAGCTATTAGCTCTCTTATTTTTTCAAACAACGGGTTTGGTGACTTCTGAGAAATGATCGAACCTTCAGGACCACCTGTAAATATAACTACTCTACTGTTACTTACCGTTGTTGTACGGAAAAGGCAAATACGCGTGCGAGGCAGTCACAAGTAACAGAGTTGAGTATCAGCGCGCAATGAGTGGCAAACTCTTTGGAGTCTTCGGCAAGACCGAAAATATTATTATGCCTTGTTGATTAGAATGGACAGATTCATTCAAAGAAAAAATTGAAGGTCAGTATGATGGCAGTGAGTACATCTCGAACTCCCGACGGTGAACGTACAGTATTTTTATTGACATAGTCGGCTGATTCAAACGAGCACGAAAAGAACAAAAACGAGCTAGCAATTCGCTGCACAACGACGCGGAAATCATCAGTTATATTTGGCGTAGTGTAATGCAGTGTGTGTGCGTGCGCGATTGCATTTAACCTGACGACAGAGCACTGTAATCAAGCGCCGCGTCGGAAACTTATAATCTTGTTTATTTTACGATCTCTGGTAGAGTTCAATTTTTCATCCAAATCAAACTTTCGCAGTTCTGAAGGAACGAAGAGCTCTATACCCTTCCTAAGCCTGGGTTTAAATTTATGTCTGCCTTCATTGGATGAAAAAAAAGAACTCCACTGCTGCCATCAATGCTGTAAGAACGAAGCCGTTGTAGTGTTCTTTGCGTGCTGTTAGGTGCAAATGTTGCAATGGAACGCAAAACGATATTGCGCTAGTATAAGATGTGATGCCACCCTATCCTCACATTTACCTCCTAAAGTTGAAGAATTCAGAGAGTTTCTATTGATTTGCTGGAAAGTTTTAGTGCTTACCAGGTCCAAGAAACCTGGTGTCTTTGATCAGTGATTGAACTTTTAGGGGCATCCCAGCTGACGCATCAGTTCATCTCTCATGCTCTTTTCCTTATTCCAGTCTTGTTGCCACCTTTTTACACATATTTCTTATTCAGTGATTATTATTGTAGTCTACTATTATCTTCACGAAAGGAACCAATCACATTGGCTCGTTTCGTCACAATGAAGTACTCTAGGTGATTTTTTGCATGGATTCTCTCTATGCTCGAAGCCCAAGACTTCTATTTTTAGTTGCCCAAATGACCGTGGCATCGAGAAGATGTGGTCACTGTGTTATTACGTTTCTTCTTTGGAGGCAGAGGGCTAAATGAGTGCGTAGGAGTGGAGTGACAATGGCCGCTACGCGCATCTCATTGGTAGGATCGTATAATCTCCTCACCGCGTCATCTCAAGAAGCCGTGGTCACCTCACCAACGCACTCAATGTACCCTCTTAATTCAATGAGATTTACGTAAGAAGTCTCAATTTTGAGATATGAAATGAGGCTCCCTTTCGCGGGATGCGACCCTACTTGGGTTTTTTGTCGTTTAGCAGAGCACAATTCTAGAATCGGCCTTGCTGAAGGTGAACAACCTTTCCTTTTCTGTTAAACGCAGTGGAAAAGATGAAAGTCAGTAGCTCACACATAATTGCTCGAGCCGCAAATCCATTTTTCGCTTTTATGATACGGTTACGCGACCAACATCATTAGTGGAAGTGAAAACTATGGCCTCGCAATGCCTACAAAAGAAATAACCGCAGGTGTAGAGAAAACGCACAGCATTTCCAAGGGGCCACCTTATATCTTTAGCACGGTACAGAAAAACTCCGTATCTTGCCCTAAAAATTTATACCCCCTCCCCCACCCTTGTTGAGGGGATGTATCACACAGTCTCCTTTATATTTAAAAGCTGAGGGAACACACTCTAAAAGTGTGAAGGATAGTATTCGACTTTCTCAGTTTTTACAATACGCCACGCGCTTCATTCTCACCATGACATCTACCATATTTGAATTCAGTTTGATTTTTTTCAATTTATTTTATGACGTTGCTTGCAGAGCTGGTCGATCTGTGGATCAATGGATTGTTTAACTCTACCGTATAAGATCTTACATGTTTTTGGCCTAGGTTCTGATATGATCACCAAAATCGGAGTGTTGCGTGTTTAGGAAGAAAGTAGACTGTTGTGAAAGGCCCCTGATACTGATGTGGGATTAAATTCTCGGACCATGTGGGTGGTAACGGCGCCACTTGTCATGACTCCACCATCACCTTATAACTCGTAAATGCAAGGAACTCAGCTGCATACGTTTTGTCTTCGACGAATGTTTCGTCTTTTCATGGTTTTTTCGGCTCCCTTATTTTCGCAAAAGTGTAGCTGCTACGCGCAGCCGGTACAATTGTGACAAAATAAGCAGAATTACTGATTGGTTCAGTGAATAAACTAATTAAAGTGCTAGCTTGCTGCTGTTCAAGTAAATAATTCGCTATTTTTAAAATAGATTATTTGCTATTAATATAATGAGGATAGTGATTCTGCAGCGGACAATGATTCTGTAGCAACGGTAGAAGTTAAAGCCTTGAAAAACGACGGAATGATAGAAACGTTGCCCAAAATCAAGGATTATATCCTACATGTTAGGGGATATAATAAAAGTTTTTATCTTACCTTGTGACTAGGGTGGGGGTAGTGTAGTGACAGGTGGTGCGCATCCCTCTCTCATGATGCGAGGATCAAATCACACATCAACGGCCGCCCAGACCATCTAAGCCTTCCATCGCTCCGTGGTGGGTGAATTGGTCCAAATTGCAATCACCTACCACTACGACTCTGAATGGAGCTAGAACGGGCGGCGTATCCCAACAAGATATTGATCAAAGCCTGAAGCTTATTCCTTATCCTTCACCTTATCATTAAAGTCATCTTATCAGTAACAATGAGGAAAGCCGTGATCCCAGGTTGCGTTTAGGTACTGAAACAGAATTCAACAAATATACACGCACATCACTCGTTGAGAGTTTCTCGTCAAGCAAATCACTTAACTCCTTACCCTTCCACCCATTTTTCCCAATAATTTTAACATTACTTGACAAAACCTCGAACTCATGAGCAGTGCCTTTCAAAAAGTTCGTTTGAAAAATAATAAAGGAAATAAACATTGCATTTGATTGATCTCTTTTCTAGAAATCGTTTTGGCTCGTGGTAGTTTGATTTGGTCTCATAGGCACACTTCGCGACAATCAAGTTGGTCGACATACCTCCTTGGAACACTAGATCCTTGGGCAACTAATCAGGCAGCACCTTTTTCGCGTACTAACGGTACGCTATCACGACGTCATACCTGCTCGAACCCGTTCCGATACCACCCACTTGAGCTCCTTCACTGGTCAACTGAGCAAAATGGGTGGCGTCGGAGTGGATCTGAGCAGGTGTAGCGTCGTGATAGCGCACCGTGGCGGCGCGAAAAGGGTGCAGTTTGGATTGCTACTCAAGAATCTATTCCCCCCAAAGTGGAAAGCCAACCTGTATGGCTATCGCGGAACGTGCCTTTGATTCTAGCCCCCCTCCCTCCCTCGAAGTGTTCGTTCCGTTGGTTCATTGCTATCCACGTTCCTTCAAAATCTCATTGAAAGCATCGCCAGTATACACCAGTATATTTTTCAATATCGTTATTGCATTCAGCAGGTGTTGATTGCCATTTCCTTCATCTAAAAAGCGCCCTCAATAGGCTCATACCCATTACTTTTGCCAGGCCGTTAGACCCACATTGCTCACAAGAAGTGATCCAAGACACCATGAGGTTTAAAGTACCTCTGAAAATCCGCTCATGTCACTTTCTAACAAAGCCACCACATCTTCAGCCTTCCGGACAGCTTGGATCTTTTAGAATGGGGTGATTGGTAAGGAATAAGAAGGGCTTGGAGGGCGAAGTAAAGGGGTGAGAGTGGAATATTTTCACGGCCGATTACTGCATATTCTAGAACCACTGTGTGGTACCTGGGCTGAATTAGATGATTAGGTAAGTCACAAAACACTATTCGAATACGCCAAGTTGCAGCCTTTTCATTCTCACATTTGCGACAAATTTACCACTACCTTCTGAAATCTTTGGTTGTGTAATGCGGAGAAGCTTCCACACCGCTTTTGATCTTATACCGAACTCTAAATTTTCCGATAAAGTTGCTGAGAGGGGAGCTGATTAATTTGTATGAATGCGAAATGAATTTCTTAAAGCCTTGTGCTAGTTTCATCCGGAAAGTATCTCAAGCTAACTCTTTAATTAGTCTTTATGCATCATTAAAAGCCCATTCCACGATAAAATTATACTCTTTCTTATCCGGGTGTGCCTCGAAAATTAAGATTGCGACATTGAAAACATGTGGAAGCAGCGCTGTAGGCCTGGTTCATCTGGATAGCCTCGCTAGGAATGGCTCCGCCCCGAAACGTACGTGTTTACGTGATCGCTGCTGTCTCCGCCTCCTTCCATCTTACTTCTTCAATTTTTTTTCTGACCCACTCTTGTCAAGATTCCCATTTTTCCTCTTTGAATTCCTGCAGTGCAGCGGTTGCAAAAAGTGGGGTCAAGCTTCTGACGTTTTCCGCCCTTCTCTAATTTCTTTTTTCACTGGCGGGCCAGTTTGCAAATACACTTTCATTTTTTGAAGCGATAATCCTCAATAGCTACCAGCAGAATGTACCTTCAAAAGTTAGTATATGGAGAGTACAGGGGAAGACTTCGACAGTAAGTCAAGGAGCTCACTGGTATCGTAACTAGTGCTTTAGTATTACCCTAAGTAGGCCGCGTATTCTCGGACACGATCAGGCCATTATCAAGGAGCATTTCTTTACATGTGGCAAGAAAATAGGAAAGCAGACAAAAGGTTTCGCGATGACGCATGCGCTGCGCTTGGACTCCTCCGGTTCGTCCTTTTGTCCATCGTGACCATGTTTTTCTTCACTGTCTCCTTTGGGTGCTACAACAGTCCCTCTCCACAGAATATGTGGCGCTGTGAGGATGACATAGGTGAAGGATTTCGTACCATTTCCGAAAGTGTGAGTGCTAATTCACTGATTTCTCATTTGCGCGACGGATTCAACAAATCCCTAGTAAACAAAAATAAGCCCTGGATGAGTAAGCATATACTGATGACGAAAAAATTTAAGTGGATTTGTTATGTTGACATCTGACTCGCAGGCATAAGAGTTTTCAGAGGATAACAAATCAGGTCCAAGAAAACGCAATTTCAATCACTACATAGGCTTTTTAGGCAATTCTTGTTTATCTTAAGAGGCCCTAATCCCTTGAGTCAGATTCTGTCCATCCTTCCAACAGGGAGCAGATATCATAGTTCCAGGCAATACCTCATGTTCAACTGTAACTAGAAATGTCAAAAATGCTATAGGTGATGTCCTCTAATCTGAATATTTCTTTTCGGAATGTTCAATAAATTCTGTTTCCGCGCAATATTGCAGCGACATTTGCATGCGTTCTCTGTCTCTATTGGGGCTTTTGCGGGTCGTGCTTGAGCTGTATTTTTCATTCTTCTGCCCTTCCGCTTCGTAGAGGTGGGAAATTTCCCGATTTTTCCTGGAGCTCCCTCATGATTCCGGTGCACTTTTGGCACGGCGCTCGAACCAGAGTGCCAAATTACCTTCTGGAAGTGTCATGAGGCGGAACCTCGTTGCACCGGTTTCATTCGAAGTGTTGTTCTGATCGGGGCCGAAGTTGGGGCAGAGGTAAATGGTGCTCCGCGCATGGTCTAGGGACCTACATAATGGTAGAAATTATCGTCCATGTTGACCAAAACTCGACGTCGATGCTGCTGAGCTCTTCTAGGACTCTAGAACGTCTTGACTTCTGCTAAACTCTTCGAAATTGTCGCTTTCATGAACGGAATTCAAATTGACAAGAATTTCCAATCGATGCGGCCGATTCAAAGGACGTCGTGCGATGATAGAGCTGGGCTGTACACCGGCGCCCACCATTGGGGCCGCCTACCCACGCAATCAACGTTATTCTGAAGCAGCACGTATACCAACTATTCGCACTTGAAACAGTGATTGGTCATCAGCACCCAAATGCTTCCCCCTGATGAACTGTCGAAATTAGCAAGGATTTGAACTTCGAAAGCGACCCATACGGAGATGCGCCCCGCATACGGCTTCCATTGAACATATTAGTACTTCTTGGATGTATATTCAGCTCGGAAAACCCACAAGCACTTCTACAGCAGTCGATGAAGTCAGAAGCAGAATCAGTCGATGGGTATGTTTTATGTTCATGACCTAAATGTGAACGATTTGATGAAATTTCTCGTTGAACATATGCTTTTCGCTGTGGTTGAATGTCTTGCCGTCGACATTATTGAATCATTCCGTGAAGCGAGCCGACTTTTTTCCTACTTGCACGTCCGTTTCTGCTGAATTCCGCAATATTTTGACAAGAATTCCTGCCACTTTCAGAAGTTCTTCCTTATCTCCAAAACGAGTGACTCCTATTTCTTTTTTATTTTATTTTTCAACCGCCGATAAGCTTCGTGCAATCGACTGTCTGCAAGAAGGAAGTCAGTTTAAGCACATGTGTCCCTAATGCATTCTCTAATGCTTTGCCAAATATGTGTTCTGCTAACAATACCTTGTTTACTACTTGTTTACGTGTTTTTCTTAGTGTGCCCATTGGATGACGACTTTTACACGGCAGATGGAATATCAGGCCTTTATCCTCGAGCAGGAAAGAGCGTCACTTAAATCATCTAGGAGCAATCGCTGGTTTATTAAAGGGAGGCAGTATTTGTCTGAAAGGGTTTCGAAGAAAAAATCCCGTGTTCTATCGATTTTTTGATGGATATTGGGAAATTTGATCACATTCACCACTCCTGCACACCCTCTTCCGCAGTGGGGGGGAGGGGGTTGAAGAGTTTACAGCAATTATGCGCAGGGAGCCATATTACAGGCTTTTACTTGGTGGAGAGGGCTACCAACCCACCCAATTCCCTTAATACAGGGCTTGACCCCCCAGACTTCAAGCGGATGTATTACAATGTATGAACGAGGTTAAGGTATGCGGGAGATGATAGAGTGGTTTACTGTGGCTCGACAAGAGGAGAGGTGGAGGGGGAACATATTGGCGGCAGTGAGGGTCGTGGAAATTGTTGTAAGCTGTTCAGGCCCATAAGGTGCGTCCACCTAAAATAGGGAAGTTTACTCTTCTCCTGTGTAGTTCACCGCCCCACAATTCACCGCCGGTGTGAACTCTGGTTTTCTTGGTTGGTTAATTCGTTTAACAGTGAGCGACGCGCTCTTTATGAAGAATGCCATGCCCCTGAACCATGTGCGAATACTTCTCTATTTGCAAGTGTCTGTGTTCGCCTGTCTGTCTGTCTATCTGTGTTTGCTTGTTTGTATGTTTTAGTCTGTCACAAAATCAATATTGAATGAAGAATAATAAGAGATCGATACATGTTTGGAATGGCTAGGAGGGCGTGGGAGAAGAAATCCGAAACATTCAGGACTGAGTTGAGCGACGTCCACGGTGGGCGGGATGGCGCGCTGAAGTATTATATCTGATAGATGTTTACCTGGTAAAAATAAAATATGACAGGTTCAATGTCACGTGCAATTGTGGATGTGAGCAAGGACATGGCGCACCCTGAGTGCGCCTTTCCTTTCCACTTTTCACTCCTCCTCACTTTTCACACCCCTTTCCACTTCTTTCTCGCTCAGCGCCTTCGCTTTCCAAAACCGGAACGTGCCGTTACGCCTGAAACCCCTCCGGAGGCAGGTTTGAGGCGCGAAAAACGATACTTGGGATCATAGCAGCGATGTTCAAGCAGTAAAAGTTTTATGACTTCCATGAACCGAAGGGCCAATCCTTAGGAAGCCTCCCACAAAAGACCTACCACGAAACGTGGCTCCACTGTTCTGAGCGGACCTTGGTACAGTAGGTGCTCTGACGCCCCACTGTGCCTCCTGAAGGCTTCATATTTTTATGAAGGTGAACGTAGTGAGCCACAGCTTGTTCCTTCTTTGTTCCTTCTTTGAGAGGAACATTTCGGGAATATTTTGCCCCAGTACTTTTATCTTTTTCGTTTCCCTATGTTTTGTATACATGGCGGATGTGAGCCGTGAGCAAACACACTTTTTTTGTACCCCCTGTAGAGTTGTCTGAAACCAGGGCATGCGGCAGTTCCTCGTTTTTGATTTCCCCACCGTAATTCTTGATAATTGCATTGAAAAGAGAATAGTTCCCATGCGGGGTGCTGTTTCATGATCACCAGAAATGTAAAAATGTTCCAAAATCAAATAATATTCTCTAACAAACAATACTGAAATGGTAATTATTTATATCAATCTGCCTGAAGTAACTGTGATTGTGTTTCATGGTTTTTCGGACACTCGTGATCAAGCGTTTTCACTGCCAGTCTCCACTTGCTGAACAACTTTCCCATGAAGGGAAAAGCGAGTTGACTATCATTCTTCATAACTAGTAATAGCAAGCTCTGGTTTGATCCTTATAGTAACTACACCTATCAATTTATCACTGCCAAAAAGTGAAAGTTCATTTTTTGGAAAATCACCGAAATTTTTCAATTTTATGGAGATCGTTGCTCCTTTTTGCGTCTCAGCAAGTCTGGATTGGTCGGAATTGGTACTGTACTAGATTCACTTCATAGTTGCATCTAGCAGGCGCTCTCGTCACTGGCCCAGCTCGAAATTTTGTGAAATTTCAGATTTTTTCACTGAGGCGTAAACAGAGTACATAGAAAGTGGTAATCATTATAGCAGTTTGAAATCGAATTCAATATTTTCGTAGGCCATTGGGGCCAGTGCAGTACAGGGTCCATGAATAAGCAAGCGTTGCTGTCATTTCACCCCCTCGTTCAGCATCTTCATTCCCTTCACCGATGCGCTCTCCAACGAACTCAGACGAGTACTTAAAGGCGCATTAGGGGAAAGTCGGACGAAAAGTAAAAGAAGTAGTGAATGTGAAAATCGAGATGCCTAATATTAGGACAGTGAAGAACAACGGATGGAACTGGCCAAAAACTCGAGGGATAGGACCCCCTTTCTACTGTTGATTCTCGACGCGGACGACCTCGCGGACGACCGCGATTCTCGACGCGGACGACGTCAAGAGGCGGGTTGTCAGATCTAGTTTTCCATTGGCATGTTGCCAAGTAAACTCAAGGGAATGTTTGGAAATACAACAGCATCTATTTTTTGGAGTGAGCTTCAAGCTATAACTGCAAAAGCGCGCCGCAAAACCTTCGATCCTGCCGCATCTCCTTGGCCGCTCCCACCCCAGTCGATGGGGAATTACGTCATCCGGAGGCGGGATGACTTATCAAGAGGCGGGACAGATGGGCGGTTGCCGCATTTTTCGGCGTTTCTACAGTTCGGATGGGCGCTTTTTCACCGGGATTTCGCCACAGGTAGCCTTCTTAGGCCCAGGACTACCATGTGAGTGACTTGTTGTAAGGATTTCTCCATTACCACATTACCCCTAATGCTGTCTTTAAAGACAGTGATACGTATAATGTGCGTGATAAGGAGCCACCAAAAGAGATATTCACCTAAAAACTAGGGGTCTGGAAAGCGTATCTGCGGCGAACTCTCCCACGAAAAAAGGCACCCCTGGGCTGTGGCGCAGGTGGCCGTTTTAGCTCCACCCGCCTTCCTTGGCTCGGTCCGCCTCCAAGGGTCGACTTTGGCGAGGAATGACTGAGGTGTAGAGTAATGACCATGATAGCAAAATGGTACTTATCGCATCGTATTAAAGCCGTATTGATCGAAATGACGTGGTGTTGACGTGTAAGCTTTCGTGGTGGAGACATTCATCAGTCAGCATCAAAGATTCGAAGGAATGAAATATCGAATTAGCCCTAACATTGCCTTCAAGGGCGGGCGGGATTGAGGGGGGGGGGGGGGCGTGTATGTTTTTTTAGGAAGTGAATATGTGATTATGCTTTTCACTATGAATGCTCTAAAAACGAATGTGGCTTACGGTTCGTATCCTACCTTCCTCAGAATTGAATAAAATTAAATTTAATTTAATAAAATGCTAATAAACAAAACAAAATATGCCAATAAATAAAACAAAATAAAATTTAATAAAATGAATTCGAAGTGACCGTGCATCCAGCTTTCGTTAAAATTCATGTGGGTGCTAAGGCATAAAAATGATGAGGGTAAAGTGGGAAAGACATGGCAAAGATGGTCAGAGGGAGGTGTGTTTGGTATTTCATCCACGTTAAAGCTCCTTAAACTGGTAGCGCCGCCGTCCGTTACGTGTTACTACGTAGTGAGTACTTAAGCAGGTGACAGCCAGCATACGGGGACGCTGGACGACGCCCTCGTCTACTCACCCTCGACCCCTACCGTAATCCCCTCATTATGTATTGGGTTGGGGAATAAGTCCCCGCCGTTTTTTTCAACCCCGTTTTTCACATTGTTCCCTTCATCTTTCCACAAAGCTTATAAATGTTTTCGATAATACTTTTTCTGCTCTACAAAATGCTACGATCTGTTTTTCGATTCCTCCGACTGCCTATTATTTATGAGGTTTGGAAATGAAGTACGCTGGACGCAAAAAATTGCCACTTGCGCACCTCATCTTTCTCGCTTGCCATCGAGATCAAAAAATGAATGTAAATATGTTTCGATAGAGCTTTTTCAGCTCTACAGAATGGTACCACTTATTATTCAAATCGCCCAACTTTTGCTGTTTTTGAGACTCAGAAATGCAGTACTCGCAAAAGTGTGCACTTTCGTTATCTCCTCTTCCTCGCCTACCATCGAGATTGGAGAGGATGTGCATATATGCATTCGATAGGGCTTTTTTTGCTCTACAAGATGATACCACCCTTCTTTTGTATTCTCTCACATTTTAGCATGTAGGAATAGGTCGGCAGCTGTTTTTCAATTCGAAATTGCGTAATAAAAATGAATTTTTTCGGCAGAGTGCTCCCTATCATTCGATAGAGCTCTTTTCGCTCTACGAAGTTATGTTTATGGTTTTTGTAAGAATCAATTTTAGCAATTTTTTAGATCATTTGAAAGTCGACGCAATCGAGCATTTTTGACAGATGTAGTCGAAAATGCTCGATTTCGTCGATGGTCTAAAAAATGGCAAAAATTGATTAGAACAAAAACCGTAAGTACTGTCTTGTAGAGCAAAAAGAGTTCTATCGAATGATGCAAAACACTCCACTGAAAAAATTCATTTTCATTATGCAATATTGAATTGAAAAACAGGTGAAAACTTACTGCTACATGCTAAAATATGAGAGGAAACAAAAGAAGAGTGGTATCATATTGTAGAGCGAAGAAAGCTCTATCCAATGCGTATATGCACATCCTCTCCAATCTCGATGGTAGGCAAGGAAGAGAAAATAACGAAAGTGCACACTTTTGTGAGTACTGCATTTGTGAGTCTTAAAAACAGCAAAAAGTTGAGCGATTTGAATAATAAGTGGTACCATTCTGTAGAGCTGAAAAAGCTCTATCGAAACATATATACATTCATTTTTTGATCTCGATGGCAAGCGAGAAAGATGAGGTGCGCAAGTGGCAATTTTTTGCGTCCAGCGTACTTCATTTCCAAACCTCATAAATAATAGGTAGTCGGAGGAATCGAAAAACAGATCGTAGCATTTTGTAGAACAGAAAAAGTACTATCGAAAACATTTATAAGCTTTGTGGAAAGATGAAGGGAACAATGTGAAAAACGGGGTTGAAAAAAACGGCGGGGACTTATTCCCCAACCCAGTAATACAGTAGCGGTCAAAAATATATGCGGTTTTGGGCTCTAACCATAACTTTGGTCGAAGTTTACATTTCTTATTCAATTTTTTTTTGTTTTTGAAGGCAACTGGTACTCAGTGAAGCAAAGTAGGGTGTAGTGTTGAGATTGGAAAATTTACTTAACTAAAAACTCTAAAAATACCAAACCTTTACAAAAATTCAATTGGCCATGAAAAGCTTATAACTCATCGAACGGGCAGGTGGGCAGAAAATATTACGGAATGAGGCTGGGACTTTGTTGCACGCTATTTCAAATCCTAACAGCACTGAGGCACGGAGTTGACCATTTTCAGTGGTTTCAGTTAAATAATTTTCCCAACCTTCACACTGCATCCTACTCGGCTGAAATACTTTATTTCATTGAGTAACAGTTGCCTTCAAAACACAAAAAAAGTTGAGCGAGATATGCAAACACCGAACAAAGTTATGGTCAAAATCCCAAACCGCATATATTTTTGACCGCTACTGTATGGCTATTAGAATAAATATATATAGAAACTATTGTAATAACAGAAGATTAATAAACACTGCTACACTACATCAGATAAAGACGTCATGAACCTTTTATCTGATATGGTGAAACGTGTCTGCCATTATCTAATGTAGGAACGAAGTAATGGTAGCTCCTTTGCATTTTTACGTGTATGCCAGCTCGCGACATAAAACGATAAGTCGCGTCCCTCCTCACTTCCACCCCCCTCCCCCCCTCCCGACCAACATTGACCCTATGGTAGGGCTATGTAATGATTATCAGCAACTCAACTTTTTTTTATCCTCCTAGGTAGACTTGCAGAGTTACTGAACCTCAAAGGACAACATCGTTCAGGTTCGATATCTTCAAGGATGAACTGTAATCCCTAGCTCCTACAAATACAGCGCTTCCCATGTACTGCCCTCCGAAGTGACTGTCTCCGAATGACACCAAGTTGGTTTCGAATATTCTTATCGGCCAAATGCAAATTTTCTGAGTAACGAAGTACGGTGACCTTTCTTGGACTTCGCTATCTGGCACAAAAGTCATCTTTCATGTGTGTTATATCAAATGCTTAAGAAATCCACTATGTCTATGTTCACAATGGTTTCGCTAGTGCTATTTATGCGGCCACTGAAAAAAGCTTTAAGAAGATCACGGATCCCTTGTCATAGTACCTTAACAGGAAAGCACCCCAGAGAAGCCTGTAGAGAGGTGAAACATTCATGTGAATCCATTTTTGGAATGCGCCGTACCGTCCACTTCACGTCAAAATAATATGTACTTGCATTTGAATTCGAACTGGCTTATGCAATGACTTGCTGGAGCGACCTACTGGAGCGTACGGAAAGGCGTAGACAAGCACTGATCCACAATTTGATTTCTGGGCTATGGGAGTGGAAACGGCGCCTTTTCTAATTATACCACATAGAAGAGGCTGGAACTTCAAAATCTGCTGTGCTTTATTGATCTTTTATACGTCGAATGAATCTGGCATGTACACAGAATATTTTGACAATGGATGTTGATCCGTTCTATTCCACTAAATTGCTCTTTGCACAGGACTTGCAATAGTTTATCTGTTGCAGTGACGATGCCTCCATGTGTTCAGGGTTCTAGTGATTGATGGTTGTACTTTGAACGAGACCACGTCCTTCTTCTGAATATATCTGTCACATTAGTTACTTTTAGATAGAAAAATGAACGCGCTTCAGTTTTGTACTATCTGAACTTGATCTTTGAGTCTTATTATCATTTTTTCATGTTAGGCACCCCTAATCGTCCGAATTCTCGTAATATTTTCCTTTTTCGAGATGGTAAGAGCAATGGAATAAAACCGGATAAAAGCATAAAAAAGGAAACTATTTGCAAAAAATTTTTGAAAAAAATTGTCAAAAAAGGAACCGTTCCAAGGATTTGCAATTGTACAATCGTTTGTCGATTGAGCATAGTGGTGTGGTATTCAGTCGATGTCAAGACTGGAGTTTTTCCTCCCTCGCAGGTCATAGTCTACCAAAACGATTGCTGAGAACCAAAGGTACACACGCCTTGGGTGAGTGTGCCATACCACGAAGTCAAGCTTCAGCGCTAGTCGAGCATCTCCAGGAGGGGCGCGGGGCTGTATTCATGTCTGTTTAGTTGTTTGGATGATAGGAGGGGTTTATGGTTTTTGCTTCTCTGTCTTTTCAGTTTTACACCCCTGTAACACTTGAAGTCGAAGGCCCGTGGAAGGCACACAACAAACACAATCGGATGGGGTTGTATGAGCCTATGAATTGGTGTGTATGCAGGGCTTCGTCTTGAAAGAGACGACTCCACATCGGAGTGTGCATTAGGACACTCGCATTGAGTCACAGCGAGCAGGGTCGGAGCGTAATGCATTTCAGTGCTCTTGTTGTGAATTGACTGCGCGCTAAGAGGCCCGACCGCTGCCTTCCCCCGTTAGCTGACCTAATGCTAAAATCCTGATGAACACCTGCTTTATCTTGTTCCCTCAACACGAAGGCGATGTTAATGCCGTTGGATATTCAAAGTTTTAGAAATGGTTCAAATGTTTTTCATTGAAAGCTAAGGTAAGCACGAGCTCATTGTTGAAAGCTACTGTTCGAAGAAGACGTTTTCTGTTTTCTATGCCTCTATTTCAACTTCGCTTTTTTATTTGATTATTGTTCACTGTCCTTATTTTTGCACTGCATTGCCTTTCAAAGAGAGTTGATAAGTGGCTCGGTTTATTTAAGACGTTATCGTGACACTCTTTTTCGCCATAATTGCCAACCACTGAACAGGCACGAACAGCGTTCGCAGAAAGAGAGACACTCTAATTCTCCAGAAAAGCGAATACTCACGTCAGTATCTTAACCTTTTGATTTTAACAAATGAAGTCAAAGAAACTTGTCATATGTTATCATTCAATAAAACTCGGTAATTTTTATCAGAATATGTGTGTGTGTGTGTGCGTCCTGAATATTCTCGTCACTGAGGTACTTCATTTCAAGAAATTATGTACTGAGATTTAGCGAACCTCTTTCATTTGCTTGAACCGTTCTTGATTGGAAAAATACTATCAAAACTTTCACCCAGATAACTTTTCCAAAGCAATTAAGCTATTCGTTGGCGCTCTTCCTGTTCCCTTTTAACGAGTCCGTCCCCACTCTTCTCACACGGTATGGGTATTTGGGAATGCGTATCGTTAGAAAAACAGTGGGCGGAGGTGGTGTAGTGACAGGTATAGCGCTCTCTAGCTACTCTCATGAAAAATTCTAGAAAAAATTTCGATTTCTCGAGAAATTGAGCTTGGACGGGTTTCAGTAGACATGGTGCCCAGAGAATGTATGCAATTGGAGCAAAGTGATTACTCAATTGAGAATTGGAGTCAGCTGATTAACTCTATGCATGCATTTATGATCTTACATAGTCTGCAACCAATTTCAAATACTTCGCGAATTGTGTGCCTATGAGGCTTGTTGCGGTATCACTAGAAGCAGTTTTTTTATTCGCATCCGTCAAGGGGTGGAGCTTGCATGATGGGCGGGATGAGATGACGGTAGGTTTTGAATAGCTGCAATTCTATTGAATCGATTTGTAATATCATTTTGACCCGTATCAAGAATTGCGCCATGCATCTAAATTTCATTCACTACCAGGTGTCTGCGGTTAAAGGTTTTTCAAATGTGCGAAGCCCGATTCAGTGTTTTCCATCCTAGCACGCAAGGCAGTCTCCAATCAGATATCCCTTGAGGAATGAGGAAGTTGATTGTAGTGTAGCGTAGAGTAAATTAAGGAGGTCCCTTTCTAGAAGCAACAATGCAGCACCAGTGCTTAAACTGCGGAGTATTAGCCTTGGAGAAAAAGCAGGCAATTTCGAGCTCTTATTTTTGTTTGCCCAAAACTCCATCCCAACTTGACGTGCCTCAACAACTCCGTATTGGAGCTTTATACATCGCATCGATCTTGTTTCATGTTTATCCACTTCTGAAGCCGTTAATAACAATATTGAACAGAGTGAAAGAGGAAAGCAAGCAATGAGAATAACAACTGAGTAGGCAATCTTGTTATGGTTATAGGGTTGACTAACTCCTAGACTATGTTTTCAGCTCTAATACTCTTGCTTGTTGTTTTGAAGATTTTTAAAAATAGCCTCTGTACACAGCTTGGATGGGAATTCCTCAAAATCCATTGAAGGACCTTTTAAAATTAGTGAAAGAAGCCCTGACGAAAATCTTGTGGAAAATTCCTGCCTTCTCCGAATCACCTAAATCATTGATAGGTGAGGTGGCCAGAGGGCATGCATATTAACAACATTGCTATAACAGACCAACATTTTGCAGTTTTTGTTTATAGGGGTATGGCTTGGAAAGGGGCGGAGTATGTGAAGTGACGGCCGTGGCTGGAAGAATGACAGCTGTGTAGAAGTTTTTTTTTTTCTGTTCAGAACCCACTGATCCCCAGACTATTGTTCGACCCCGATTCTTCATTTTCTTGATTTTGTTGATCGGTTTAAAAGTAAACAGGAGTTCAGGAGTTGAACATATACGTATAGGCCTGGGTGTGATTTTCTAATAATTCCAAGGAAAGCCTTCAAAACTATGTGTTGCGATGCAATCGAGAGTTGAGTGAGTTAATAGTAAATCCCTGGTTTTTCAAAGCTGTGAGAAGCCCTTTTACCTTCACTGTAAAGTCTCCAGTTGTAATATAAGGGATAGCGCGACCCTTTTTATATCCCCAGTTTTAGCCTGTACATCCTGTATGCATCTATACATATACCCTGTAGTACTACATTCATGGCACTAACCTTGACATCTTTCTCCGTGGTGGTGTGGTTTGTGGGAAGGGGCGGAATTTGTGTGAAGGAAGTACCTCCGGTCATCGTAGTTGGCAATTTCATAATACGTGGACTAGGTTTTTTTTTTTCCTTTACTAGGAATTATTGATGCACTTTTTCGAGAAACAACAGGACTTTGCACTGAAAATGACGCAGTGTTTTTCAAATTTCAAAGCCTCTTGACACTATTTACTGTTCTTAAATGACTTTACCGAAGTTCCTTAAATGATTTCGAAGCAAACTGCACTCACTGTTCTGCAGATGCGCTACAAATGTCCCGTCGAGGTTGCTCTTCAGATATCATTGTGTTTTCCCACACTTCATCTCTCACACCGCCAATCGAAAGCGACAACTCGGTTGGCGCACACGCGGCGAAAGATAGCGCTGTATGCGCTCACGATTCCAATCTTCTCAACTTGAAACCTTATTTTTGAAATCTTGGACCGTGTCTCGATTTCAGGTCTGCTACTTTCGCTATTCATTCTTACCACCTTTTTTAAAGTTGTGTGAAGGATAGGGTATAGCTGAAAACACTAGTGTTAGATTTTTGGTGATGGAGCATAAATTATTAATTTTGTTTGCTGTGTGCCACGCTTCCACCTTACATTCAAGATAGCGTATTTAATTTGAAGAAACGTCTTTCCGAGTTAGATTCATAATTCTTCTCATAAGTACCACGAAAATCCTGAGCTCCATGGCAGTAACCGGTATGACTCACGGCTTGCGATTCGAGAATTAAGAGAATGAAGAGTTAAGCGTTGGTGAATTTCTCCAAAAAGCGCTACGTGTTTGACCTCCATGCAGAATTGTGGAGACTACTAAAGTATCTTGACCTGTATAATCCCAATCGAAAGAGGTTTTTGTGCTTGGGTGAACTCTGTAAGTCAACTGTGAGCGTGCCTATGGAAGAATTGGTAGGCCTCGCACGGGATGCAATCTCATATCGCGTCAATAAAGCTAACTTCAGGACAGCCTTTTTCGCTTGAGGTAGCTATTTATAGATTGCCCCAAGAATCCGTTGCACCCAAGAAGGCTCGAATAACTACCATTCCGTATTTTTCCATTCGATGGAAAAATAATTTTTGAATTCTCAGCAAATTTCAGGAAAAATTCAAAGTGACAATTCTATCTTTATGTTTTTTTGAATCGCACTTCGCCCGTTGTTTTCATTCTGAGATGAAACAGATATCAGCAGCCAACTTTTTCATTTCTAACACCCCAAACCTTTCAACTGCCATGTAAATGAACAATGGAATTGTGAGAACAGCTTATCAACTGACTCATTATCAGAACCATTATTCTTTGACCAATGCAACCGTGCGCTCCATATTTGGAATACTGAATAGCGCATACTCGAACAGCACTTCAAACAATTTTATCTCTATAGGTTGTTCCTATGAAATTGCAGTAATTGATAATTAGAACTTCATTGGGTTGAATAGGCAATGTTTACAAACCTTAAGAGCCCATCCAAAGTTTCATAACGATTTCATGAAATCAAAAGTAATCGGGCATCATGAGCAAGGAAAAATGGAAGTATGTAGTGCTAGGGAAATTGTGAACCTGTGCCGAGCTCCTTTGGCACCTGCTTCTGCCGCCCTATACTCCATCATTTTTCAGGTAATCTTTCTCTTGAAATGATGCCAAGATCATTTTGTTAAACTACATATTGTACCAACCAAAAGAAAAAAGTGCAGATTTTTGTTCGGAGGGCTAAACACTTCGTTCGTGACTAACAAGTTCGTATCTCGCTCCAAACCATAACAGTTTCTTAGCCTTTCAGGTTATTCTTGACTGGTAGAAACATTATTGGAATAAAAAACTTGCCAATTACTTGATTGGTCTAGTTTAGGCACCCTCCCATTTTTGGATGCAAAGTCGAATTTATGGCGTGTCTGTACAAAAGTAAATTATGCAAGAATAGGATAGCTAAGATGTAGCTGCCCCGCAGAGCATCCATGCACACGTAGAATATCATTTCTGATTTTTTTAGAAAAGTGTTAATTATAACGCGTTCAGGACTCGGGGGAAGGATTTGCTTATTCGCGGCAGGGGCTAGACAACAAAGTTCGATTGTATTAAGTTATACTATGGAGTTAGCTTTGAGAGGAGGAGGTTATTGCATTTTTCAGAGATATCGTCATCACTGTGGCGCCAGTTTCATCTTAAAACTACTGTCAATTTAAGGCTAGTAAAAAAAAACAAAAATAAAAACTGGAACAAAGTCTCATTTGTTGTTTTTTTGTTTCATTACAAGCAGCTTTATTTTTGTCTGCTATAAAAATTTCGTGAGTTTCGCCCAATCCACAACAGCGAAGCCTAAACCTGCAATGCCCTCGGAACGGAAATTGGTTCTAAATTATTTATGGGCAAGACAGTTACCGGTTAAAGATCAGGGCCAGATACGTCTTCAGCTTCCTATGAGATTTTCTGAATTCTTCACGTGCATGGCGTATTTTGAAGGCTTGATTAACGCTTGCCCATTTTCTTTAAGTTTTCGTTTTATCGTAATAGTCTAGAAACAATTTTTCTCGGAAATTTTATGAAGGCCATGAGACATTCAAAGAGACTTGACCGAATTTACATGAAACTTTCTAAAAGTATAAATTTTAAAAGAGTGGAGTAGAATTGAGAATTTGAGAGAACAGCATTACAGAATTCGACGTCGCGCATGCCCGTGTTGCAGTCATACTATAGAAACAAAAGTCACATACCTTTCGCCGATCGATTATCGATTGTATCATTGCTTTTTACTTTGATCACTGACTCAGTAAAATTTAGAAGATTTGCGGTTAGAGTGAATCTGCTTTTTTTTTTGAAAAAAACTGGTTAAAATCGAAAAACGAAATCTTTTGCATAGGACTGCGGCAACTCAAAAAGTTATTGTACCTCAAATATAGGGCAAGAAATTAAGTCATAATTTGCTTTCCTACGCTCTATATCTGGCACTTTATCGCAAGCGAAGTGTGAATCTATTCATTAGAATCCATCTGGCCGAGTGCCAACTCAGTACATCTCGCCGAATTCGTTACGTCAAAAGCGCCTCCTAACAAGGGAGGTCTTTCAGGTCATGACGCGCTTTTGGAAAACGGTTTTTTCCATTATATGGGGGTACCTACATGAAACATATAACTGACTTCCATTTTTGCTGTGCGTTCCTATAAATGCCAAAAAAGGAGTGAAAAAATTTTTTCTCAAAAAGGCGATTTTAACCCACTTATTGTAACGCACACCCTTTGTAACTTTGATCACGTGCAGATCCAAAGGAGTTCGTCTATTTCATATCCAAAACAAAGTCAAACACGGTAAAAAATAAAATTTTGTCTCAACCATGTACTAAAAGTACGTAGCAGTTTAATAACGGTTCCCCGATATACGACTACTGCGGCGACCGGTTGGCCTACTGGATACGACGATGGGCTCTCAAACGGACGAAGTGCATAGGTTGGTGGTTCGAAACCCGGCGTTGCAGAACTTTTGCATTTTTTTGCCTTCACTGTTTCATCTTCACATATGTCTGTTTATGCCAAATGACTATAATTTCCGTTGACAGCATGCCAAAATGACTCTATTTACAAATTGTCAATGAATTTGATGATGTGACCTTCTTGAACATGAAAGGGCCCGTAGCGCTCGAATTTCGCGATTTCGCACAAAATGAGTGCCATATTCGTTTTCAGGGGGTCAAACTACCCTTAGATACACATTTATAGCCAATTCCATATTTTGACCCTAACTTCGAGAAAGTATGTTTGGCGGTGGTGCATGGTGCACCTTCTATTCGTACAAGAGAATGACAAACAAAACCGATGAAAATCAATGTAATATGCACAGCACGAGTGCCTATCGCTTTATCTCCACCTACCAAGCATTGAGCAAGAGAAATAGAGAGAATTTCCGGACAAGTAATATCGCCGTCTCCTTCATCGAATGTGCAGTCGAAGGTATACCAACGCCCAGCCCAAATTTTCGAATTTGGGTCAAAACCTCGATTGGGCTGGAAACTTACCCCTAAGGGTAGTTCGACCTCCTTAACACGAATATGAAATCCGTTTTGCGCAAAAACGCCTCGTTCGTGAGCTATGAGCGCTGAAAGGTCAAAAGGCTGGACTGTCAAACTTGCTGAAAACTGACAGTAGAGGGTAGTCTGGAATTCTAAATGTGATTACTGTACTTATTTTTCATATTTAAGTGTTTCTGAGCCCAAAAACTAAAAATCCAAATTTTGCAAAAATTTGACCTCGGCGGGGATCGAACCATCAACCCCGTTTTTGGCATTCGTAAGGGCGCGCAGCAAAAATGGACATCACTTATATGCTTCCTGTATGTACCCCCATACATGCAAAAAGCGGCATTCAAAAAGCGCGTCATGAGTTGGAAGACCTTCCCTGTAAGTGGGTATGCAAGCCGTTGCCGTGGACGGACATCTCAATTTCATTTATAATTCGCCCATCGACATCGACGACGACTGGGTTGCAGACGACTAGGCAAAGGCCCGTTTTGTTCACATTCGCCGGGCACAGCGCCACACTCTCCTTTCTCTCGCCGGTCCTTAATCGCTCCTCGGATTTTTGGCGGCGGATTCTGTGGCATGCTGCAAACACCTCCTCGCCTCGGCCGCCATCCCTCCCTCCTCTTCACCTCGTCGTCTCTCTGTCTTCATCGGCCGCCGACTCTCTAGCACTCTCTCTCCATCGTCATTACTATCACACACCCATTGGCGGCCAGCAAATCCACTTCACATAAACATTACCTTCTAATCATTCGGATGAATCGACGACTCACATCCATTCCTGGCTGATAGTATCACTATCACTCGCCTTGTAACCCTTTCACCCCTACGAATATACGTATGCCGTCGGTCATTTGACGTTGTTTTTCCGTGTCGGATGTCTACGAGACTCAATTGGCAAGGCGCCAGTTCCTAGACTTGCCGTCTTATACCGTCAACATCTTCGTGAACTACTCCGCCGTGTACTCCGCCAAAAATGGATGCATCGTGCGAACGTACAGACGCGCACAGCGCTTCAGCTCCTCGAACGCCGTCAGCTGGCGCTTATTCGGTTTTTTGTGCATCTCCTCGGTCGTCGTTATCCCGATTCCGCGTTTCATGGTTATGTGGTAGCGGCCCTGGCGTCTGCTCTTCAACTATGTTTTTTTCATCTTTTTCCATCCATTTGCCTTTCATGCATACACGAATCTCGTACATCATATTAGGTTGGACGGGAAGTTCTGGGACACTTTTTGTTTTTTCCTGTAGAAACCTGTAAAGAATTGTGGGACAGTCCATGGTAAGGGTATATAGATGGAGTGTGAAGGACTCTTCACTAGTCTGGTTATCACCACTATGGCTTCGACAAGCGGCGAATCTGAGCCTATTTCGCGAGAAGGTCTTCGACTGCTGATTCTTCATGAGTACCGCCTTGGTAGTTCTGCGCGCCTGGCGGCCGACAGAATCAACCACTCGATGGGTGCGAACACCACTTCGAAGTCTACGGTGATTCGGTGGTATCAGCGTTTCGGTGAAGGACAGACAACGCTAGAAGATGAACCACGCTCAGGACGTCCTCCGGTCTTCGATGTCGACGCCCTGACAGCTGCCGTTGAAGAAGTTGAAGAAGAAGATTGAAGACTTTGGTGACTGAAGTTACATGTGAATAAAATTAAAATAAATTGAATTTTTCTCACAAGGTGTCCCAGAACTTCCCGTCCAACCTAATAATACCTCCTTAATGCCGTCCATTAAACGGACCCAAGGTCCGTTCACGTACATTGCTTATAGTGAAAGCGATACATGAGTAAAGGGTGTCACGTTAGTAGTCGGCTGGCTGTTGAGGGGCTGATGGTCGCGCGTAGCGCAGTGATGGATCCGAGCTGGTTTAGTCCTCTTCCCCCCATGTGAGTCACAGCAGCTACGTATAGCACGTTACCCACAACCCACCAACACCCACAATACCGCATAGCCACGCACTTTACCTTGTTCTGCGTTTCTACACTCTCTTCAACCTGCTAATTCCTTCTCGCCCTACTCCTTCTCCTCCTCCCTATGTCAATTCACCAACACATCTTCCTAGCGCATATCGACGACATCTGGACCTGCTGTCCAGGCTGTGTTGACCTAGTTACCCATAATTTCAAATCACCCATTCGCCATGCCACTAAGCTGTGCGAGATTAGTTCTGGGTATTTCTTATTTATCTACCTCTTATGGGTCAGTCGATATCATAAAAGCGAAAGCGAAAAGCATTTTCTACATAGACTTTTATATGAAAAAAAAAACTGAATTTATTATTCGAACAGAAACCCTCAGTGTGATTCGCTATGTGAATTAGGAGGCGTTGGTTTTACAAGGGCAGAAGTAGCATCTCCTATTGGACTCAAATGTCACGAAAGAAAACTAAATCAATTCAACTAAACTAAATCAAGCCTAAATTACTGAAGAAAATCTCTAGAGATACATTTCCCATCTTTTCTTTAATGAAACTTTCCACGAATTGATTCGGTCTAGGAAAATGAAAGTAGGATTTTGGGGAAGAGGAATCTACAGTGAACTCAATTTTTCGGTTTTCACGAGCTTTGTGCTGCAGCTGGATGTTTTTATGATGAGTAGCTCTTATTTATTATCTTAGTAGAAGATCTTGAATAACATCCGTTATTTACTCTTCTGATTACGTATATAGGGGGGAATACCCTATACATATGTATAGTGATGAAGGAACTCATAGTTTTGCCCTGCTATTTTCCACAAAACATCTTCAAAAGAAATATCATTGAGTGTTATCAAAAATGGAAATCGCGCCAGGTAACTGGTACTTTCATCTTCGCTATTTTTTCAAAACTGGATATTTTGCTAAATTCTTCAGAAACTTCGTCTTTACTGGAGAATATAATAATTTTTCCCGTATTTGTCAGTTTTCACGTACATACATATTAATAATTCACATGTCTTAAACTGAACAAGAGCAGGTTAGAGTGCAGAAAAATGAAGTCCAGCAAACTATCTGAAGTACATACAGAGCGTCGGCAAGCGGAAAAAGAACAATCCTACGTGTTCTCACAAAAGTTTCGATCTTTCTCGTGCCTTTTCATGCCTCAAGACCGCTCTTCTTATACCGTACGTTTCGTACCCGTATCCTCGTAAATTAACGTAGAGGCCTGGTCGCCTTGAAAAGTCATTAATTCTTTGAATGGAGGAAGACCGCGTAGCGCATCCCGACATGTATTGATCAGCGCTAGATAATCTATCTTTTAATTTTCTTATTTTTGAAGCTATCAAAAAATTCTTTCGGTTGAGGGGCTGACAATAAGTAAGGCACCGTTAGAATTGCTACTTACAGGATGCGCCACACATCCAGCATCCATTTGACATCATCAAAGTCTCTGACCCTATCCAAGCCTATGCAGTGGACCTTTATGAGTTACTCGATATTAACCTACAGAACATTCGTTCCGTAGATATTTAAATAGTTGAAATATAAATTTGGAAAATTAAGTACTAAACTCTCGTAAAACTTCCCATCAGAGTAAGATCTACATGATCCGAAGTAGCATGCTGAAAAACAAAAAGCTCAGCCATTCTCAGCCCTATAGCAGGCTTAAATGCTGAAGAACTTCTAGCGAGGCAGTTTTTCATTTATCACTAAAAATCAAAATTTCTATACTCTTATTCGAGAAACATCTGGATAGACGATTTGCCAGTGGTCGTAAACCGTGCCCAATCTCCGGCTGAACAATTGCTGTTTAACTCGATCCTATATCTCCGTTCACAAATTTATGCACCTTCTTTTCTACGGTTTTTAAGATAGAGGTGGAACAGTGGCAGTGGCACCACTACACACGTGGTCCATATGTTCAATCTGAACTTTCCATCCCATTCAAGCTTACCCAACCCCACCTGTCTCTAATTGCTTAATTGTGGCGTTTATGTGTATTTCGAGTGATTACGATAAGTTCCTGATAAGCCGGACCCTTTCAAATGACTGCACGATTCTGAGTGGTAGTGGAGCACATGGCGCATCCCACAGGAATGTCGATCCTTATTTTTCATATTGTGCCTTCTATTTGGAGCCGTATTCTCCCACCGTAATCTATTTTCTTTTGCCTTTCGCTTTGCTTTCCCTGGCTCTCCACCACTGTATCCTTGGGAAGCGACGAAGTGAGGAGTTTGCCGTGCGTTGAATTATTCGCTGCTAATTGTTTTGTTTTCGAATTGGGCTGAGACTACAGCGCGTCCCGTTTGTCCCTCCACAGCCTCTTGTGTCGTCACGTTAACCCATGTGAGGAATGACGCGTATGTCGTCAATACTCTCTAATGCCGTGTCTCCACTCTACCTCATACCAGATTTAGCCACTGTCTGGTTTTCAGTAGTTTGTGGTGGTGGCGGTGGTGTTGGTGTGGCGCCGATCGCGTTTTGCACATTTGGCGAGTCGCCCGAGCATAGCGCGTTCGAGTTTTTTTTTGCGTCATCGCACTCCTCCAGCGACGGCCTCGTTTACGCAGTTATCGATTCAGGTGAATGAAACTTCTGCTCCGTTTTGAAATGATTCCAGTCCAAGTTCCCGTTACAAAGGTCGTAATAGCGAGAATTATGACTTCTGGGGGGTGGAATTAGCAACAAATCGCGGTCCGCAGATAAATGACTACCTATTCAAGACAATGCCATTTGTACTACTATGGCAACACCTCTAGCTTTCAAAACCCCCTTTTAGTTACCTTTTAGTAAAAGTAATTATCCTTGCGCAAAGGGCATTCATCATTGCTAACGCAGCTGCGGAAGACACAATGACCAGCCCTACGTTGCGAGGAGGTCGTTGAAATGGCTGGCTATCATCTGTGAAATGCACTTAAAAAAAAAGGATGCTACGCTTTCGAATTGATGCTGATAGTAAGAAAAGGACTGCAACACCCGAATGGGATCCAGCAGGAATACGCCATGTGCACAACTCCTATTCCGCACATCAATGAGACTCTTACAATCCTAGGAAATTGCCGCGTTCGGGCATTGATCATCTCAGCGGTGCGGTTGTGCTTCTTTCAGCCCAGATGTAGTTTATCCACCTTACAAACTCCGCCTACCTTCAAGCCACGCCCCCACTGTCGCTTTCTCTGGTTCTATTGAAGGTTCAAAGTATTTCAACGCTCATGTCACCCAAAGAATTGTAGTATTTGAGTGTCATCAGTGCTCATCTTCGTAGAGAAGTCTGTATACGCCATGTGCACAACTCCTTTTCCGCATAATAAATCCCTGCAAGACTCCGACTGATGAACCTGGGCAAGATTCGATGCTAGGATCATGGAGACTTCAGGAGCGCCTCCTTTCAGTGCTCCACTCCTCATCAACGATAAGTAAAGTATAGAGTTGAAAGGGCTGCAAACTGTAATTTTACCATTAATTCTTCAAAACGTGATCAGATCTCAAAAGGCTGTAAATGGAGATCTAAAAGATTTCTAAAAGATCTAGAAGACTAGGCTTTGGACTTTGATTTTGTGAATACTTTTAGCTGGCTCTTAGCCAGCTAAAAGTATTTCTAAAGTTCAACTCCTGTGAAGGCACAGAGAACGATCACTGCACCCGCTATACATATACTCAAGCTTTCGGCAATTCGCCAGAAACCGGTTGCTTAGGTACTGAACGTCGACAACGCGATTCCATACGACAAATCGAGTGTAAGCCTACACCCATTCTCTGATCGAGTCGAACCACTTGCTGGTCGTATGACACGGAACACAAAAAAGAGTCCTCACGACAACCAAGTGCGATGTTCGCAGTGAAGCACTAGATTTCGCTTAAAACACCATGCCATAACAGTAGTCTACTAAGTTTCTGGGGATGAAATATATAAATTTATTGGGCTCCGGTAATATTCTTAAGGGGTTTTCTTGGGAAATGATTCTGTTTCTATTGTTGGAATACATGAATACACGACCATATGAACCCCGCCCACTTACACGCCACACCCTCCCACTAAACCCGTCTACTCTAAATCCTGTAGGCAAAAAAAAATTGTCACTCCTTCGAATATTATTCTATTGTCATTTTACAAAGAGGTGCCAGATTAAGGAAGGGATATCAGCCAGTGGTGTTGTAGTGACCACTAGTTTTAGTGGTACTCAGCAGTTTTTTGCCACTCATTCAACTACATGCTATTGTGGCAGAAACAACAAAAAAGCCTTTACCCATCCCGGTGACTCGAAGGCAAACCATAGTGATACTTCAAGAAAAGGATATTTTCGGAGGTTTCTCCAAGCTGGTCTGCTAAGCAGGTCCTGAAGCTGGTAAAGTCCGATTGTTGAAAATTTTGCAAGGTATGGGTCGTGCCTTGGCTGGGATCGAACCTCATGCCCTTGAGGTAGACGATTAAAAGAATCTATGCCTACCCGGCCTAAGTCGAACTTCATAGGCTCAGGCTTGCTGTTCCAACTATCTAGAAACGGACCTTTCGCCCCGATTGAACCTCTCTGCACGGATTATCATACTGTAGAATGGTCCAGATGGGTTGATGTGCGTGTGAGTGGGGTGGTGGGTGGTTTTGCGGTCGGACGGTGTCTGGCCGAACGAAAGGTCAAATCGGGCACGCGTCGCCTCCATAAAACCCCTCGTTTACTCCTCTTCCTCACACGCATATTATGAACGGCAGTGATCGTCTTCAATTCGCTAGTTTGTCGTATTTCAAAAGAGACCTTCTCAATTCTCATGTTTCTGTCTATGTTGTAGTTGCTCGTTCAAAAAAAACACAACTGGCTTTTCGACATAACCCTAACATTTGTACCACCTTGATTACTCTAAGCTCTCATGACATCATCTCAATAACGAAGGAACAATTTTTGTCGTGTTCATTTATCTATTTGTCATTGGTTAATCGCACAGCAAATGAGCAGTCCCATGACTGGCATAATGGTTGAAATACTGCCAGGACTGGTTTTGATGAATACTTCTTGAACTGAATATTGTTACGACTAGATAATGTTCAATATTCTTTATTATTCTTCATATTCCAGCATTATATTTTTTTCAATTTTCTTTATTATGTAAAAGACATGTTAATGCCTTTGAAAGTGCTAGCGCTTTTTACCCATTTGAAATACCTCACACGCATATTATGAACGGCAGGATCGTCTTCAATTAGCTAAATTATAATTAGAAAATCGATAAATTAATAAATAATAATGTAATTAATGAATCAATAAATTAAGAAATAGTAATGACAATGTAGTGATTAAAACAATAATAAAACAATAGTTTATAACAGAATAATGATATACAGTAACGCTGAGAAATACAACAAATAATAAATAGAGATTTTTCGGCTGTGCAAATTTAAAGAAGAAAGCATTGAAAATTTGGCGTTATACTGAACAACCCGCTGGTTCGCACTCTCGTATAATTTGAACTATCGAACTGTTTGATACCCATCGTGGAATGAAAACTATGACCAAAAGAGGAAGGTACTCAGTTTTTTTCTCAACTGAACAATGCAAACACCCGTATGCATGCATTCGTTTCAGGATTTGCTTACAATTTCAAAGATTTTGGATCCTTGCAGTCCGTCAACGATTTTGCATTATCTTTTTCTCAAATTTTAGTGGATTACTTTTTTATATTCTCAAAACTTCTTCTTTCGGCTTGGTTATACATCCCTGATGAATAACTTTGACACAAAATCACTCACAAAAGCTTTTCTAGCGAAGGGGTACCTTTCTATCTGATAAGATATTTTTAATTTGCCGCATTAATTCATTTTACAGAGACTTTTAACATGCAGGTTATACTTCGATCGATGATCAATTCAGCTTTAACCCGACGTTATACTTCTTGTTCGGTTTTGAAGAGGCTTTCACTGGAAATCAGTTCAAAGTGGCTGGTGCGGTGTACGGTTTTTCACGAGTCATAGTCATGGTCATGCGCAAATCGACAAGAATCGGTGACAACGATGTTCACGTGGAATGTCGTATCACCTTCGTCAAATAAAAAAACGCTCATACCAATTGCCCGCATCCATATTTCACTCCGGTTGCGGCGTCTTTGAAGCGCGATTCTTTGCGGCTCAGTGTTTTCTAAGTGGGTTGGTGTCGTATCCTGCCCAGAAGGATAGCTGGCCCACTATCTGTGTTAGTGAACGAGGGATCTGCAACTTCATTAGAACGAAAGATTCAGGTTAATAGCTCGGTGGTTTTCGATTTTTGATGTGGTCAGAGTGCGCCATGCACACAACTACTCTTCTGAAAATTGAACAACTTGTCAGACTATTTCACTATTTTATTTTTTGAACAACTTGTCAGACTATTTCACTATTTTATTTTATTTTTTAGATTACTGTTGTGTTAGGATGCGTATGTGTCTGTGTCATATTGCTGCAGATTCAAATGCAATGTTCCAATATGTCACTTTAGCCGGACAGGTTGCACGCGTCTGTGTCCCGCCTCTCGATTGCGGCATCCCTTTTATGCCTCACCACCGACGCGATCGATAACTAGTGGTCCGTGTCAAAGCGAAGAAGTGCACAAGAACACGAAATTAGTCATTTGGGATGACAGGATTTTCGAGGTTATTTCGGCGGTAGAAAAAGATGTAGCGGCCAACCTTATTCAATCCACACAGAAGTCAATCCTTTCGAATTCTAATCATTCAAACCTGTATTTAGCCTCAAAATATTATTTTTTGAGATTAATAGGGAGTCGTAGCTGTTTTTTTTTTCGTGAAAAGTGTGACCCATTCACTGAGGGAGGTGGAGGGCTTGATTGACTTGTGAGGGTTCCGTTCCTCCAGACGGTGCAGATGTAACGCTATTCAACCACTGCGGTTTCTCTGCCTACAATTCAGCCATATAAATCGGGTGGTAGAAGAATTAAGTGAAAGACGAGTTTATGGTTCGAAACAATGTCCCACGTGATAACTATCAGAGTTTAAAACATTACTTGTTCCTTTATAACACCCCTTTGGATGCATCTGCAACCAACATGAGAATCATTGAAGACTTCCCAGTTTGTTTTGATAATTTGCATCATGACCGGTAGAATCCATTCTCCCAATGAAAGTGAAGTGAATTGAAATCGCAGCATGTATGCTAGCTTTGTGAATGAGATTAATCAGACTCGGGGTCCATGACCTCAAAGAAGATTCATGATCGGAGGATATTTTTACTCCTTGATAGTGGTGTGGAATAAAAATTGACACTGACTTACCATTCTTTCAGTCCCCTCAGTTTTTCATTATTAAGTGTAGTATAGTCTGCAAGGTTGTACATTTGTATGACGTGTGAAATTTCACTCACTCAATAAGCTCAGATATATTGGATCGACCAGTACGGCCACCGACAGACTTCACGATTTTGCGATTCTGCGATTTTGCGACGTCGCACTTTTGCGATACCACGACCTTGAGATTGTGCAACGCCGCAACTTCGCGTGCGGATCGCGACACTCAAAGTCGCAAATTCCCAGTCTGGCGGCGGTCTACACCTGACGACAGAGACGCGGATCTAGCTTTGCCTGGTCTCTTGAAAACTATGGTATTTTCACTGATGGGAATTGTTGATGGTAATCAGTGAAAAGGGCGTGGCCTTCGCTGTGGGTGTGGTTCTTGGTGCGAGATCAGTGCTTGTGGTTCCTTGTTTTAGGATAGCATATCTGTTGTTGAAGAGATATGGAAAAAAACCTAGCATCGTTCTGGGCACCTGACACCTTACAAAATGGTTTTTCCAGTTCTCACTTTCTTTCGTTTTCGCAATTGAACCCAAAATCCGACCAAATGAAGTTTACATTCTTCCATTCGGGTTTCCTTTTTTTTTACAGCAGCTGTCACTTCTTCATTTCATCGATTCATGTACTCCTTTTATAGGTGCGATTTGCTTAGCCTTTCAACCCTTGCGTTCTTGACATTTTCCTCTGACAGATTCGCCTGAGAATTAATGCGAAGGGGATCATGTTTATAGTACATTCATTGAATCTTTCCTACTTTTCATAGTTTTAAAGTTGGCTGTGATTGTTACGTAAATTAGGGACGTGGTTGACAATGTGGTTAACGTGTTTGGTTTTTCTGAGGTCAGACTGGGTCAGGCGGGCCGCAAATCGACCATCACCCGAACCTCCCTCGTCACTCGACCCCATCGGTTTGCAATTACCGCCATCACCACGGCCTCTAAAAAGCGTTCCTCTCACACGTACACATCCTACTTACTTACAATCGAATCATATCCGCTTCATTCTGTTACCGTTACTAGAATATTTCTTTTTCTTTTTCTTCTTTCCTCATATTTCCGACAAAGAGACCTATCAGTGAAGCAATCTTCGGTGGAGATTGATCTTTCTAAGTCAAAGGTTTTACAGCAATGATCCAGCTACCATTGATTAGTTGATTTTTGCAAAATGCAAAGTCAGGAAGTTCTGTAAATAACTCTTTAGCCAATGCTATAAATAACTAAGGATGCAGCTTGTGGAATCAATCCTGCGCAAATTTATTCATAGCACAGACTTTGATAATTGTTTCTTTTATTTACTTATTTGTTGCTTATTTTTATTAATTTATTAATGAACATGACGTTGCACCAAAGTTTCGATGTGTTACAAGATCTTAATTTACATCGACATTGCACTTTACTGAGAGCAGACGAAAAATCTATGACTCTCGCAAAGTTCCGCAAGTCTCGAGTTTTTATCCTTAGCCTTGAATCGGCATCTTCTTTTCACGGATTTAATTATTTTTCTGCTTGTCCTCATGACAGTTACTAGTTTTTCATAGTCTCGCTTCAGAATATCGATCAAATTGACATAGCGACATCAAGGTTCTACTGAGGTGTTTGTGTAAATAGACGCACCTGGTTCGATGTATGTAAGACTATGGTTTTATCAGGGCGTTAATGTAGCTTTCGCTATTTTCTTTTTTTCTCATTATTTCTAGTACTTTTGAGGATTGCTGTTCATATACTCGTAGTGACCACCAGATATATGGTTTTGGATGGGCTATTCAGCTATCGTGGGGATGCTTCAGCCTGTTTAGTATTCAAAACGTTCACCGCGTTTGCACTTTAATGTTTGCCACCATACTGTGTGCTGTTTTTGCTCACCTCCTTCATTGTGGGCTCTATCTGATTTCAAATTAATCGAAGTGTATGCAGTGCGTGCCCTTTGCTGGTTGTGAGTTTTCGGCGAACAATCCGTCCTATTCACTTCCCCTGCCTGATTTGAACAGATTTGAACATTAGTTTCGTAGTTCCACTAAAACGTCAAGGTTTGTTTACATTGCTGTTGTAATTTGTTTTACTTCCGTCTGTATGATTATTGAGATATGCTGTTTTGGATTCGAGCTATGATTTCTGGGTGCCTTATCGCTGACTTGACGTCATGCCAGACTCCTTTCATCTTGTAACGGACGAAAGGGCAAGAAAGATCAGATACCTATCAATTGGTGAATAGGTTAAAAGAATGCGATACGTGTCGCTTCAGACCACCAATCAATACGTATAAAATGCTCTTCGCCCTTTTCCAAAAGACGTAGTTTATGATAAAATCCTACTCTTCATCTATCAGCCAACTCGCCTCTGACCTCTGAACAGTACCTGAAAAGTTTTGATGGGTTGAATCATGTTTGAGCAGTGAGCAAGATTTTCATAGTTCTTGAGAATGCGAGAGTTACTTCGCCCCGAAAGTTTGACCCAAATCTTTAGCTGAAGATTGTATGGCAGAGTGGGAGCTTAACCCCTCCCCTTAACTCTCTTCGTTCGTCACTGAGTTATTTAGTTATATGGACATGTTCTGTTACATGTCTTCTTTTGCCAACACTTCCGACTGTGTCATAAGTCTTAAGAATGTGCCAAGAAATGTTGAACATAAAGAAGGGGATGGTTGTCGTGTAGATGTTTTTATGATAGAAACTGAAATCGATTCTCTTGCAAAGGACGACCGTTCGGTGTCGATTTGTGTATATCTGATGCTGAAGCGAGTCAAAACGTACAAAAAGTACGGTTCCGTGACAACCCGTTTTATTGTGAATGGGACTGGTGGACAGGTTTCTGAACTTCCCTCAGAGCTCATTCTTTGACTTGTCGCGGGCATTTTTTACAATGGTTAGGGACATCGCTATGTGCGATCCAGCTTTTACCAGACGCTTATGACCATAACATTCGAGCGGCGCGGTCGGTACGAGTGCGCTGATTGGATCGATAAACGCGAACTGAGGCGAGGTGGTCAATTTGTCGAGATCACACAATCTCCTGAAAAATATTCCATGAAATACGGGATGCGGCTAGGGTAAGTGAAGGAGCAGGCTAATTCTAAACCTTGCGTCTCGGATGCGGCATCGGAGCCTCGTAGAATCTCAGGATCGTGCGAAGATCGCAACATCACCACTTTACTATAAGCCTTAAATCACGTATGGTTAATGACATCTCGTTCAATGTTTGTTTTGTGTTAGGTACCGTTCAGAGTTGGCGAATGTGCGATGAGGACAAGGTGCGTATCGATTTGCAGCTTGTTCGCATATTCACCTACTTGCGCATCGCGTAGGGGGCGGCGTCGGAGAGATCGATTGGTATCTCATTCATCTCGACCTTCCCCCTATTCGGTGGTACGATCGCTAACTCTGAACAGAACCTTTCGAGCCTTTCCTCCTTGCACGTCCATTTCCATGTCGTAAGGGTAATTGGTTCTGTTAGACTTCTGATTCCTGCCTCAGTTTCAATCTCTTTATTGTTTTATCTTCTTCCTGATCCTCTCTAGCTGTCTTCGAGCTAATAGTATCAATCTCAGACGCGTGGATCGTTGTCGCTACTAGAACTGGTTTATGGCGCCGTTTGATGTCCAGACTTTACGGATACCTCATCCTGAATCTTTACTGATACCTCATTGTTGAATCGTTTACTATTATTGTGATCTCACGGACTTAATATTCTGAAAGTAAGAGTACTGTGCATTAAGGTTGAAAGGGACGTGTGTTCCAAGAGGTTGTGATATTTACTTAGACAACGACTAGAATCACTTTATGAATGCCGTCGTCATTCGCATGTTTTTGATTGGTTTTTGCCTTCCATCTCAAAATGTCTGCTTATGTTGCAGGATGCAAGTTGCCATGATGCCTGGCCAGTCCCCGTCCTCAACTCTGAATAACGGCAACGCTTCGACACCAGATCCTCCGTGAGTTGCTCTCTTTGCATACGTTCTTCTACACCCAAATCCTTCTTCACAAGCTGCCTTTTTCCATATCAATGCTTCACTTTGGGCTGCCCATAGTGTTAGTCACTCCTCCTGCGACGCTGTGCATGTTTGTAGAGACATTTTATGTTTCTCATTTTCCGGTGCTCTATATCTTTATGCTCTTGATTTTGTTCCGGCGCTCTTTAGGGTCTCATCCACTGCCTCTTCATCGGACGCCGATCGTTTACGTGCTTCAATGGAAGCTTGGAAACGAACCGCTGCTATAGCTAGCGAGAGATATAGTGAAGCGAGGCAGAGACAAATTGCAGCTGAGCGGGAAGATCGACATGAGCTTCGCAAAAGGTGTGTGCTTCACATAAATTCCAATACACGCTTTTTTCAATCTAATGGACAAGCCTTCGCTGGTAATGTGTTCGTGCCTTTCCTTTTCTGTTTGGTTTCCTGAATCTCGTGATGTCCTAGCTTCTATCCAGTGTACTTTTGCGATTTAGTTGTTTGCTTCTTGTTTATTGTGGCAGAGGAATTGGAACGGTTGAAGCCAGATGCTGGATGTGTTAGTGCGTAGTATTAAGTAGATAAAGCAGCACTCAAGAAAAGGCCACGTTTTCAGCTCTCTGATTAGTTGATTTTGTTGACAGCTGATTGCCCGGTAGTGACACAGAAATAATCATCTGTGGCACTGAAAAGATCTGTCACTATTCATGAAAAATAATTCCGAGGAGCAAGTCTGTAGTCAGGCTTTTTGGGAGCATGCTTCTTACTGACGCGCACTTTATTATAGCTTCCCTTTTGTGGTGAAATTCAGCACTTTCCTTTTTTGGCTCCTCGGAGTTATTTTTCATGAACAGTGACGCTAGCCTTTGGTGTTTCAAACCTATGGACAAGTTATCAGCAATTTAGCCTAAGCATTAGTTTTGGTGTTTTTGATATGCTGATGAGAATGATGGAGAATTCCGCTTGTTATTAGTAATCATAATTTCCGAACCCGTGATCCCAAAAATCAAATTGCAGATCGCTACGCCGTAGCGGGCGGCGCGGTCTGTTACCGTCTGGTGCTCTCACTTGACTGTTCTTCGCCTCTGTACCTGCTGCTCTGTATCTTTTATTGCTACTCAACCTCAAGCACCTCGTCTAGGCGTTGCGTTTCTGCTATTCTGAAATTACTATCTATCATGTAATCTCATTTGCTAAGAATTATGGGGTGTCAATAGTGGATTTCGAAGACTGTTATGTGGTATCTACCCCTGGAATCCAAGCTGAACAGTTGCAGTATTTTTTGCATTTTCCTTTAATTGCAGCGCCTTTCATTGCAGATGGCTTGAAGATGAAGCTAAAAAACGCACAGAAAATGTGGGTAAGCAGAAAGATGGCTTGAGCGGCAGCACCGTATCGCCAAATATGCCTCCACCGTTATATCAGTCGACACCTATCAATAATCGGGTAGGTGGCTGAGTGTTTGAGTACTAGGTTTTATTTGTTGCACGATCTTTCACTCACTCTCTTTCAGGACCGGAAACGCCATCTTGACAATAACGACTACGGTCACGAGGAGTGGCGACAAGGTTTTCGCATGATGGAGGGTTGGTCTGACATGTGATGTGCATTGCTTCTGAGTTAATCCCAAACCGTCATAATTTGACTTCAGGGTCAGGAATGTCTGAGATAACGAAAACATCCACTGACATGTACGGTAACATGGCTTACCATACTCCTAACGGAACATTTTATCCAGGGATGATGGTTCGTTTTTTTTTCGTAACTTGCCATTTTTCATTCATGTCTGATTTTTATTCCTCGTTCTCATTTCCTTTTTCGGTGATTTCAGATGCATGAAATGCAGCAGCGGGGTAAAGGAGCTATGCTCGGATTCCCCGGCGGCCCTGTCTTCCCAAATGGTGCCTCCTACCCGCCTGGTTCATATCCCTCCAATGGTGGTCCTCCTCCTTCGAATGAACACTTCCCTTCTTCCAAGTCTACGCCGAATTTTCATGGAAATTCATTCTCAACATCGCAAACGGTGTCATCATCTGTGGCATGCTCTCCGATGCCCTCAACATCCACCGCTGACACGTCCACGTTGGGCCAACGATTCCCCTCGATGGAATTGCCTCAATTTCCCAGTTCGAGTGATTCGACGCCAGTTATTCAGCAGCAGACACAACAAGCCCAATTCTCTACCTCTGATTCGACTCCGTACAGTTGTGGGATGCGTCCAAGTCCTTCAATGTGTCCGACGTCACCGAATGAAGTTGGTCATCTATTATTTCGGTTTTTTATTATTTTATTTCGTTTCTTGGTCAAAATTAAGGTCGGCATATTGCGATGACTATCACCTATTACCCTCTTGAAGTCAGGAGCAGTCTTACATTGGTGGTCGTTTTCTTACATCTCACATCAGCGAGCGGAGCAGTATAGCAGTGTGATTATCCCTAGGGATAAGGGGAGAAATTCTTCAAAAAGTCACTTTTTCTCCTCCGTAGATAATGGCTCTTGTAACAATATCTGCGGAGGTTGGGAATGTATGCTTGAATTCAAAAGGAAAATCATGGAAAGTGTAAGCTGAGAATGAAATGGTCGGATTGTTGTAGAGCTACCCACGATCATCCAAGTTGGACATTTAAGAAGCTTGGGAGGCGGAGCCGTGAATTATATGGTTGCATGTTGTGGTGGAAAGAGTGCACTACTCAGCTCTCATGGCTTCATGGGTTCATATTTAGGGCTTGACATCGAGTGGAAACCCTAAACTACACCTTCATTTCACGCGTAACCTGTGTTTGTAATGAGTTGTTAGAGATACTAGGAACACTGTGACGGATGAGCCGCGTATTTTCTAAGGATACTACCGTAGGATGCTAAAAAGCATTTTCGGAGAAGCTGTAATGAGTGGCAGAACAAAGCACTTCTCTTGTAGGAAGTCTGTAGAAGCGATAAATTGAGCTTCGCAGTTGACAGCTTCGAATTGTTTCATTTATTGACTTTGTTTTTGTTCTGTTTTACTTTCTATCATGATACAACATCTAATTTCCAGGTTCCAACACCACCAGCTCTTGCGAATTCTGGCAGTGTACCGCTAGGGAATTCTTGCGCTAGTTCGGCGATGATAGAACAGAGCCTACGCAGTCCTGCTGAAGATCTTGGATGCAATGCCGTGAACGAAGATAACATGACGAAGATGTTAACCAGTATACGCACAGATAGCCTAGGAATGTTGGGAGCTGATGCGGTTGATTCGCTTTTTGATAATGACGTTGGTGATGGCGATGGAGCTGCTGGGCAGGTAATAATGCCTTTTGATTTGCCATTCCTAGGATTGGAATTTAAGCGTTGTATAGTCTATATAGCATATTTTCGGCAATTACTTCGTAGGGTCTCATTTGTCCTACCGATCGCGTTTCTACCGATTCGTTTTGCAGGTGCCATTGGTAACGTCAACAGAAACTACCTCTTCTCCTGCAGGATTCTCGCATGGTGGTCCTCAAAGTGCCCACTCGGTTCATTCAGTAAGTGATTTGTGCTTCGTTATCCATTTGAGTCAGTTTCAATATTCTCTTCTGTTTAGGCCCCTCAAAGTAACAGTAACTGCAACCCACCGTCCACGCCTACGCCGTCTGCACCACTTTCGACGCCATTCCCCTCACAACTACCTACATCAAGCAGTTTTCCGCAATCGTCTCCTCAGCCGACATTTCGACCTCCTTCGTTGCCACAACAATCAACTGGATATTCTTCGTCTACTCCTAACCAGTCGTCGTCCTTTCCTGAAGGTGCCCAATCACAAACCTCGTTTTTCCAACAACCATCGTCTTCGCAAAGTGAGAACTTTCCTCCGACGACGATGGGATCATCGACGAATTTCCCCATGGCAACCCCAACGCAAAGTGTTGGTTTTCCCTCTTCTGCATCTCAGCCGTCGAGTTATCCTCAACAGAATGCCATGCAACAAAGTGCGTATACGCAACAGATGCCACCGGCTGCTGGTTATCCTATTTCGGGTCCACAACCGTCATCGTCAAACCCCTATTCGTGTGGTCCTTCTGGTGGAATGATGCAAAATGCTCCAGATCATGCGTTCATGGGACAACAAGGCATGGTAAATCCAGCATTTGGAATGAATGGGTCAGTGTGATTCCATTTGATTTGTGCTCCACATAATTTGGAAGAAACCAATTCTTTGAAGTAAACGTTTCAGGTATCCGAGCTACGACATGCCTTCCTCGGCGCATATGAGCCAACAGCAGCAAATGGCTATGCAAGTGAGTGTCAACTATGTTTCGTTTCCAGTCGTATCCTTTTTTCGTTTTCTTTATTTGTTCGAGCTTGTCCTTAGATCATATTCACTGAATTATTCATACTACTTTGTTATGCTTTACCTCCTCTTTACTCTCGCAAGATGAGGAGGTTGCCAAGTAGCACTATAGGACATCACCTAAACAGTCTAGGCCTCGTCTTTTCTATTTTGTTGTTGAGTGGTATCAAAAAAGTAGCTTTCCGGTCATTGACTGAATTCTGCATGTCATCGAATAGCGCCAACACGCTTATTCAAATACTTTTACTGTTCGTAATGGCGTGGCGCATCCGCAAGGTATTGCCGCTTGTCTGAGTGAAACCTTCATGCATACTTTCTGACTACTTCTCCAAACTCTGAATTCCCAGACTCCACTATCATATGTGAACCTTGTCTATAGAAAAATGGGAAATTCGTTTAGGCACATCATCAACAGCAGATGATGATGGGTGTGAGCGGTGGTGGTGGCGCAATGAGCGCACAACAGTACCACATGGTAATGATGCAGAAACATCAACAACACATGAAAGCGATGATGCAGCAGCGAGGTTTGTTGCACACATATCCATGTTTTTTCAAGCAGTCGTATTATTTGTTCCTAAACTTCTTATAAACTTTAATTTTATGAATTTTGAAACGGGTTTTTCTGTATGCTAGTTGTATAGTAGTTATCAGGGGTCTTGGGGCACTCGTTTATGATTTGTGGTATAATCTGGTCGAAAAGCGCCCTGTGATCGTTGTGCGTGGGTATTCGTACGAGAGATCATTTATACTCCACCTTTTTGCTTGATCAAATTTACTTCAAAATTCTGCGTTGATCCAGCTATTCTGCCAACAGTTCTTCGTTTTTTTAACAGTCTTTCGTGAGAACAAGTGATTGATGTACATTTGTTTGTAGCCGCTATGATGTATCAAGGCTATCCGAATGGAGCGAGCATGTCACAGCAACAGTATTTCATGCAAATGCAAAAGATGCAGCAGACACGGTATGTTTGTTGAATATTGTTTCTCTTTCTATTACTAAATATACTCCATATTTGTTGAGTAATGCAATGTTGAATGAATTGGGTCTTCGTTTCCAATTAACTCATTCATTTTCGTCTCAAGCCCATCTTGATACCGTTATTCGTTCAATTTCATTATCCTTTTGGTCAAATTAGTTTACATGGTTAATTTCTTGTTTTCATATATTATTGTGCTGTTGCCATTTGTATGCAGCGCATGAGTCAAGTTCATTTTCCCAGGGATCTGCTACCATAATGGTGTTTGGAACTGGGGCTTTGCATGAGTCATCGTAGCGTGACAGCCTGGTGAAGTGTAATCAAATACTAATTAGTTTGTATTTTGCAACTGAAGGGGAGGGGGAAGACAACTTTTCACTGACGTAGAAGCTCTTTGCCTCCGTGGGCTTGGGCTCAAATTCAATCTTCCTCCCACATGAAAAAGCATCTGCCAAAGCATCTATCAGCTTCACCCTGAGCCTAGGAAGAGAAAAGAGCTTTGAAGTCGGTGAAAATGTTTGCTTCCCCCCTCCATTTTGATTTACCCTGTATTTTGAACAGTTTTTCATGTGTAACCTTTGAACCTGGAGAAAAGGAACACCACCACTTGATTCTTAGCTGGTCATTTCTCATTGATTCGATTTTTCCCGTACTTGATATTTTCTAGTATTGTTAATGAATTATTATAGGTTCGCTAGCGGTGTCGATCCGCGTATGATGAGTATGCGTGGTGCGCCAATGAGTGGTGCCGGACCAATGATGGAGCCAATGGCACCTCCAGGCGGCTATCCAGCAGGATACTCCCAAGTAATGCAACCGTTTCCACCTCAGCAGCAGCAGTACGTGGGGCAGTTCTCGATGAATTGAGTGCCTGTTCGCTTCTCCTTTGACAGCAATGGATGTCGTTAAATGGATTGAAGGAACTGACCAGATATGATAGTCAACAGGAAGCTTCCCCAAATGTAAGGCTCGATTAAGCGATTCCGTAGCGACGTTCTTGATCTCTATAAGACCCTGTCGAAATAGGGTCGACCATAGCAAATTCCATAGCGGCAGGACGATTGATAGCCGCTCTGGTTGCGTTTTTCTTCGTTCAGGCATCAGGGTAACATATCGGTGAGATTGTATCGTATTTCCATATTGTTCTTGTCGTCGGGATGATCTCGACTATTTCTTGTCACACATTTTTTGTAATTATAATTTCATCGTCATATAATCCCCGTTGTAGTGTTAATATGAAAGTAAGAAGTTTCTGCGTGGAAACTCTAAATATACGCATTGATAATGTTGATAAGCAAGTTTGAAACTTGTTAGGTACATATCATTCTTGTCGTAATGCTTCTGAGGGGCATCCCATGACGCTAACCTCAACGCACTTGCCGATAGTTGTGAGCGCAAAGAGCATTTCGGCAGGTTACGGAATGCTTTTTGATGTATTTTGATCTTCCGGTGATGCCGTAGGCGATTTCATTTCTTACTGATTGATTGATTGATTTCACTCAATCTTTGATGGTTCATTGTAGAAAATGGATCACGAAAGGTAATTCTGATCCGTGAGTAGCCTTACCGTTCATCACCCCACGTCGAGTCGTTCGAGCATTTTCATTCATTGTTTTGTGTGTGCGTGTACACTGTGAATAGTTTAACACATAAGAGTTTCACTTTTATGATATAAATCATTTTATTCAAGGCATTCTTTAATATCACTTCAAATATGCAATAATAGCAATAATTGGATGAATTCAAATAGAAATTAAGAGGTTTTATTACAACTCTATCAGCGAAAATCGCGGCGGGGTCCATTTCAAATGCAACCATGGCTTAGATTCACGTCGAGGGGTCTTACTCCGCTTTTTGGAAAGGGTCATAAATCGGGGAAGATGGGAATGTTCGTGGGAGGGTGTTGCTGAGCGACTTGAAAGTTTCTGAATCGGTTGTAATAGGGGGTAATGGACCGCATGTCTAGGGCAACTCGTACAGTGGGCGTGGTTTGGTCACTAAACTTTCTGGTACGGGGTTGATATTAACAAAATGGATTGAACCTACCGCTGGTAACTTTCTACCTCACATCGAACAAGGGGTGAGGGGGGTCTTTACCTGGGTTCGGTTATCCATGTACGGTGGCGAATACTGGCAATAAAAAAGTATGCGCTCTAGGAGCACAAGATTATCAGCCAAAGATGTACCGAGAGACGAGGAGTGTGATCACGGGCAAAACGGCTTAATCGTCGCAAAGATTTTGAAATGGACCACCGCAGCTGCATTACTCGGGTGAACTAACTGGTTTTAGAGCTGTTATTTTCTCAATTGCTGTCCTACATAAATGAAGCGGATCTGAAGCTGCTTTACAGTAGTATCTGATCGCAGACTTTATACTTTCTAGGAAATTCGACAGGACAAAGTATGAGCCGCCACGAGGCTGTCGAACGGCTCCGCTCCTTTTTTTAAGCACCAATGAATGAGAGAAAGAAAATCAGACGGAAATGTGGAAAATTTTTTTAAAAATATAACAATGAGCCCCTGCTGCTACATTGGAGCGACGGAGGCTCTGATAACCGTTTTGGGTGTTATACAACATCATTATCAACGAACGCGTATAATATATAGAAAAATGCAATGAAAGATACGGTAGAGAGAAAATACAGTATGACTAGCAAAATAACAATTCTGTACTAGGACACGATGTGGCTTACTTAGGCGTTTCTTTGGTTCGTCGTCGAACAAATATAATGCAGTAGACCCTGCTGACTCGTTTCTTGCATACAGACGGACGGACGGGGTCACGGCTGACCCCAGGCGGTTACCGTTTTTGGTATTCGGCCAATGGCTTGATAATACCGTCATTATAAGCACGCAAAATCGATTCACATACAAATGTGTACTGACCCTAAAAACGGCCATATTAAAGAGAGTAGAGCTGAGAAGTTCATATGCTGTGATGTGCATTTCCATGGAATGAGCATTTTCCTTCGAAATTCAAGTAGAGTTGAGCACGCTTACTGCCTTTCGTAGTCAAGCGATGTTCGAAAACGGATTTACTCTCAGTGTAACGCAATTGAGGCTTTTGAAGCAAGGGAAGATTGCAATAATCAAGGAAAAACCCGATCCAGAAAACCGTAAAAACGTGAGAAGCACTCATGAAAAATTCCCGCTTTCCTATTGTTCACTAGACTTGCTGTCCCATTATATTGGGTACCTGAAACGGGAATTTTTACTGTCTCAGGTGTACCGTAAAATCTCCTGTCGCAGATCTGGACCCCTCTCCCATCCAACATTATGGGTCAGTAAAGGGTTTGAAAGGGTTTATGAAGATAATGGAGCGCGTCAAGGTAAGGTGACACTGTCTTGCATCACTGATTAGGTCATCATCCAACGCAGTTGAGCCGGCTGGCAGTTCAGTGGTAGAATTTGATCGATAACCTTTGACGATAAACATTTTTTCCACCTTATAATATTTGTTTATCACTGTTCGCGGATTTTTTTGAGGATATGTGGATAGGTTTTCGGGGTATTATCCCAGTTTTAGCGAAATACATTCTGATATCGAATTCGTCTGTGTGATGATTATCGCAGACCTTCCACTTTATTTGACCACCCGTCAGTCAGGGACTGCCATTTATTGGGAACGGTGAAATCAAATTTTCTGTAGCTTTGCACATCCATAGGATCCCTACGTGTATTTACATACGAGTGAATCTGGTCTAGCCTGCTCATTTTGGCAAAAGATCTGGACCGTGCTATTTGAGGAGAAGGAGTAGGATAACTTACTAGGTATAAATATAAATAAGAAGTATATAATATAAACAAGTATAATATAAATAAAAATAATATTAATAAACTGTATAAAATTGTATAAATTACGTATAATAAATCGGTTTGATTCTCAATGATAATGCCATATTGATTGTATTTTTGAAATCGAACCATGTTCTTTCGAACAACTCAAAACTGACCGCTGTTTGAATGGCCATTGCTCGTTGATCCCTCATTACCCGTACGATATCGAGTGGATAGACCGGCTCATTCGCTTCCACCAAGCAAGCAGCCGTTTCCATTAAGATGAGCACTCCGGTACGACCGATTCCGGCCGAGCAATGCACCACAATGGGATCAACACTGCCCGCACGAGCACGGCGAACCTGAAATTAGGCAGAGATTACTTTACAGTTTAAGGAATTTCACATTTCACTATGGCACAAACTCATGAACACATTTTTTTCATGATTTTTCAAAACGTTCACATGTGCATACCTCATCGACGAATGAGATAAAATGTTGTGGATCATCGGGTACACCATGATCCGGCCATGCGGTATATTGCATCTGAGTCACTCTCCGCTCTTCTTTTGACTGAAACGAGAGATATTATTTGCCTTATCAACTACGCTGTTCTCAGAACGTATGTCATGGCAATGTGACCTGCATAACAGCGTGGCGTTACGTTGTTATCCTGAGAATTTGTTGGGTAGTGGTACGAATGCATCAGATATGGTACTCGGTCACTTATGCACCAGAACAGCAAAAGTTGAGAAAGGATGTCATCAACAGCAATGCATAATCGTCAATAATCCAACGTTTTGGACGGAGGGGGGGGGGTGTACAGAGAGACTTCGCCTCCATTCTTCTGTTCGATTCGGCGCTGCGCTGAGAATGAAGACGTCTACTTAAAAACGCACCCTTTGCCCGTTGCTCGTTCGTAGCATTTATACAAAACCATGGGGCCACCGCGCCGGTATAAAGTGATCAAACCACCCCTAAAGGCTCTAGCGCTCATAACGATTCGATAAATTACAGGATATGAACTTGCGCCGTTCGCTTGCCAGGCCAGCATGTTACCACTGAACCACCACTGTACACCTGCGAAAGGGTTAAGCAACCTATGAACCCCGCCCACAACGACAACAAAAAAGAAATGCTTGAGTAAAATAACTGAGGAGCCACATGAAGGCGGTGATAAGTCACGCGTTAGCTGGCCTTGATGCAGCGGCCTGGATTCAAACCTGAGCCGTTCGCGTGTCACTCTAGCACTCTACCGCTGAACCACTTCTTGTTGGCAGAAGGCGTCAAGTCATCACTCAGAAGTCTAGCTCCCTCAACGAAAGGTGCGCTTTAGACCGAAAGTAGTCGGAAAGAGTCACGGAAGGGATGGACGTTGCAGGCAACGACGCAGGGCTGCCCGAAACGGAACTGGTACCCATATTGCATCTACAGGATGCGGTAAAAGTATTCATTGCCTGACAAAGCGTTGCTATACTAGGAAAAAAAGAGGTATCAACAGGAGTTTTACAGGTATGTGTGCCCATACTAGACCTTCAAATTTGCTAGGATGGCTTTTGGCTTGGCACGGAGGGGGCCAAAAAAGCATTCGTCGTGGCTCGCAGGTGATACCCGCACAAATGAACACATGCTTTCGCAGGTGTAGTCTTAGAAGCAACGATTGAATTGTGAAAAGTAGCGGAGGCTTTCCAACTTCCGTTTTCTGGTGCGTATATCCACCGCATAAAAATAAATAAACAATTTAATAAATCACATGCTCGAAACGGAATAGTTGAGCAACTCATTATTCGAGCAAGCTTGGGAAGGGCTGCGAAAGGGCACGCTTATTGCCGCAGTGTGGTGCAAAAGGAGCCGATGCATCACTGCCAAACCGCAAACGACGCGTGACATTTAAATAACGGAAATGATGGCAAATCTGAGAAAAAAATGCGTGGCGCGATACCGTGTCGGCTCCTCCTGTACCACACCTGTATATTGACACTTACGGTAATTATTAAAGATGAAATTCATCAATTATAGTAGTAACATATTACGGAACTGACCGTTCGATCTCGGACGGAAAACTCGCGATAGGAGCAGTTTGGGGTTTCGTGATCACGGATGCACGTCACCAGAAGACGACCGTACTCGTGACTTTCATGTAACCTTGAAGAAGACGACTTTCAACCAAGCCAAAGTTAATTTTCGATTTAAAATAAGGAATTAATGGATTTTCTCGAGGTATTACGTTTTCATACCTCGGCCAGTACTGATGACATTTTGCTCGACCTCGTTCGATGGTGGTGGTAAGCATGACGATATGTGTACACAACTGTTCCCATACCATCAACCAGTGATCAGCTGAGGTGTGTGCCAACGGTCCTTGACAGGCAATGTAGCGATTAACAATGCCCGAAGACGGGATTTCCATCTGAAAAGCAGTTTGTTAAGGAAATATTCTGGAAACAAATGAGTATCCCGTTGGACAATCCATCAACGATGCGCCTCCTCTTCAATATCTGATGAAAGCTGTGAAGGAATGGGAATGTGTACTTAGCGCATGCATTAAGTACATCATAGTTTGCTTTTTACCCATTATTCATTTTATTTATTTTCTAAAAGAACTGAGAACTGACTTCTGAACCGTGCAGGCGTTATGAAAAAGACCTAGATGAGATTTGATCCAACGACCAAGCCTGTTATAGGTGCGATACACGCCAATGTACCACATCCACCAACGTCCCTAGGGGGATTTTCCAAAATCAAGTAGGTTTTCCAGGTTTTCTAGTAAATGTGGATCACGGAAAAGGTGTATTACTACTGCCTTTGGATATAGCAGGCTTGTGAAAACTGGATTTGAGTACTGTGTTCCTGTCTCATGACCGTCAGCTTTTATTATTAAAGTTTTTCTGCACTTTCACCTGCTATTTTTAGCTAAGGAAAGAAGTTATACTCTGATGTGGAAAGTGATCACCGAAGACATACATAACTATTGTTTTCGTCACAGCGAAGCACTTAAGGTCACCGTCAGACTTCGCGATCTTGCAGTTCCGCAAATTTGCGATTTTAAATTTCTGCGAGTTTGCGGCGTCACACTTTTGCACAGGATACTGCGAACTTGAGACCTTACATTGCTATAACTTCACATGCGGAGCCGCGACACCGCAGACTCGTAGGATCGCGATATGCGGAGCCTAACGGTGACCCAATGCCCCGGGTGTGTAGCCTTATGTCGAATTTTGGCGCGGTCGCACGCGGCGGACTTCTTCGCATGTGATTGCGTACATAGCGTCCACTCCCTTAAAAGTTCACGCCCGGATTAATGATTCCTTGATTAAGATCGTTAATATGTTATGTTCTTGCTTCATTTACTTTTTATGTTACTATTATATTTCGTCATTGTAGGGTACAGAAGTTGTTGCTTTCAGATAATGATCAGATAAACAGCTATTTTTTCGAAGCACCTCCATGACATTAGCCCCTTGCGTCCTGAGCGGAATTCCAACCGATCGCGGCAACTAGTGCCGCTGGCGCCCCAAGTGCGACGCCGCAAAGCGAAAATTCGACATAAGACTCCCAAACCCGCCTCATGCCAGTAGCTCTTATCGGGTAAAAAGTTTTCCTAGTACTACTCCTTAATCCTTAAGAGGAATAAGTTCAATAATCCATCGAAAGTGATGTCAAGGTTAAAATCGGTGTTTTGTCCCTTCAGGACAGGAGGTTTAGCGATAGCTTCTATACAAAACTACTTTCATTGAATTCGTTGTGATTTGCGAACAATAGTATATCTTATTTTAGCGGAGACGAAACATTGGACTCTCAAAGTGCTTGGCGGTTCACGTAACCTCTGCGCTACTTCGCCGCAGATGCGAATAGAGATGGAAAATAGAGTTCAAAAGAATGAACTAATAAAATACGCAATTTGACTTACATTGACATAGTTAGCATTTATGTAATCGCCATTCGGGGAAGAATTCAACCGAACCCTAGTGGCATCATAAGGACATACATCTCGGTACCTGAAAACATCCATCAATACTGAATAGTGGAGTGTCAAAAAATCCTAAATTTTGGCCAATATTTCACAAAATAACCTATTTTTGTTGAGATTCGACGTTAATCGACAGTCATTCATAGTCATACCCGGTTTTTTCCGATAGAGTTGCTGAAATTCAGAGAAGAGTCAAGATATGTGACGGTGTTACATAATATAAGACCAGCCTAAAGGCCTAAATGTTTACCTCAAATTGCGATACTATTCTACCAGTAGCCAGGGCATCGCTAAGCAGCCGAAGTGAATGAGACAGTTTATCGCTCCGTGGTACACTCTCAGCTACCCGCATCTGCTCAGGAAGTGCGGCACCTTCTGGTTCATCCACTTCTTCGCCCATACGGTACACTGAAATTAGCGCAATTTTGCTCAAAACAACTGCATCTAATTAGTTCGAAATTGCCATTTTTCAAGCACTCTCATCTTATTTAACCTACCTTACTGGCATTGTCCAGCCTAATAGTATTGCATGAATGGCGAATATGCTTAATGTGCGAACACCTAAGGAACGCTAAGCCACAAAAAAAGGGACCTGCCTCGAAAACATGAGTGGCCATAAATGAATCCTTTTGGAATGCGCTGAACAGTCAACTTTCGGAGATTCCAGAAATTTTCAGAAGTAAGAAATTTAGAAATTCAGAAGTTCAGAAGTTCAGAAGTTTAGAAAATTCACGACAGCTGAATGTGTTCTGGATTACTCAGTGGCTTGAAGAGGAGCCGTTTTAGAAATACTTAAACCTTTCCTCCGGAAGATCAAAAGATTTTCCTGGCCTGAGTGGTTATCTATCCCAGATTTGAGGTCAGGACCATGTGAGTGGGAGCACGCCACCGCTACAGTAACTTTTCTCAAAAAGGGAAGTTTGTTTGACGTTTAATCGTTAATTCGTTACCTTCTCCCTCTTTCTATCCCCCGGACCTGTGCTCCAAAAGAAAGAGACTGAGGAAGGTACTTGCAGGAATTTCAAGCTAAGAGGAACTATTTTTACAAATGACGAGAAACGCGCGGTTACCACAAAAAGTCTGCACCGACAATAAGACCAGATGATCCTTTGCAAACAGTCGCTTTTCAGCCGACTTGAAAAGAACTTCGTGGGATTTGCTGGAGAAACATTTCCACGACAGAATAAAAATGTGTTCAGCAAGCAATTGTGCAGGCATGGATTGTTGAATAACACAGAAACTCTGGAGAAGAAAAATTCGAAATGTTGAACTGTAGAGCTTACCGTTGGGTTTGATCGTGAGCACGAGCTCACCCCCATTTGGTGCAACTCGGGCGCTTCTGATGAAATCGACCACGGTGTCATGCGACATTGGCGTCACGTCACGGCCATTGATGAACAGAACCTAAAAGGGTGAGGGCCATCAGGGAAAAACGGAAAATAGCGAATATCTCAAGTAAAAGTTGAAAAATAACGAAATCCTGGGGCGAAGGTGGGTAGTGGAAGGTAGCGCGCACTTCACGAGAAAGTCCCGTCCCGTCGTGCGTAGTGGTTGGATAGTGGGACTGCTCACGTACATTCTGTTCCTACAATGCATCCCCGACTGCGGCAGACGACGGGGTGCTCACCTGCTCGGAGACTCCACCCACCCGGCCAGACTTTGTGGTGCTGTATCCTAGCCGGATTCACATTTTTCGCATGAAACCTTACATGCGGCCCACAACGCCAGTCCACGCCAACCATCCCTCTGGGGTGGGTGAATTGGTACCAGACTCGCCTAGGAGGATAAAACTACTGCCTCGTACATCGGCTGGCCCCCGCAATAGTATGGACATAAAGCGCTGCTATACTAGGAGGAAAAGGGTTATCAACAGGATTTTTACAGTTATATGTGCTCATAATAGACCCCAGGATTTGCTAGAATGGCTTTTGGCTTGGACATAATGACGGAGATGGTGAAAAAAGCAATTGCCGCATTGTTTCATTGTAACGACGAAACCGCATTTACCTGCTACTATGATCTGACTGGAACTAGAATGCGCGGGCATCCCACAGTATGAATTAGATAATGCCAAAATTTATTTTTTAACAAATCTCCATGACTCATCTAATTCTACCCATAATCAAATACCCATGCACTCCTTTTGCAACTGACGCAAAGGCGATAAGATGTGGCATGTTCGCATGCCCAAAACGTGCAACTTTATTAGACAGTCGCTTTTTAGACCCTTTATAAATTCACGTCAAAATAGATGATTGTGAATTGAAGTGAGCTTATGGGTTTTGAGATGCAGCTACTAATGATGAGTGCTCTATCCCGGTCCATAGCCGGAGTTAAGCATGATCGAAAGAATGAAGGGAAAATAGCCTGACTAAAATAGCCTCCTCTAGTCTCTGCACGAATAAGATCCCTACAAAGCCTTTCATACTGTCATTTACATGATCTCCCCTAACCGTAGCCCTTATCAAAAGTAAAAGGTGATATTTATTACTACTATCCACCCCCTCCTGGTAAACAACTGTTGATAGTCCGTCTTGCCTTAGGATTGTGGTTTTGGAGCCCTCTCAAAAGACCCCAAATATACCCATTCCCAACGCTAATAAACCGAAACACGACCCCTCTCAATCTTGATGGAACTAACACGATTTTTTTTCAGAGAATCAGAAGGCCGACAAGACGCTGGCCATTGCTCTACCGTGGTCTGAACTTCCATCTGTATTTCGAAACGTGAAAAAGTTAGAGTAAATAGGAGATTCTGTGGACGGACTCAAAATAGCGCTATCAGGGACAAAAATGAGATCCTGCCAACTTCACCTGGACAATTATTTTCCATTCCTTGGAAAAAATGTCTGGGCCATTCGAGAAGTCGACCCAATCAGCTTTTCCAAGCTTTTCCAAGCCAATCAAATAACCCGTAATAGCCTGAGGAAAATGGCACAGTCATCGAATAGCTTTACACCTTACCTGATCGCCTTCATTGAGCCGTGGATGCGCTTTATCCGCAGGGCTTCCTGGAGCGACTCGAGAAACGATAACCGGATAGTTTTGATCAGCACCACCCTTAACATTGAATTTTATTCATTAGTTATCACGTATTTTATTACGTATTACTTATTACGTATTTTATTTATTTATTGTGTATTTTATTTTTTAACATAATACTTTAATTATTGTCTTAACGCATACTAATTAATTATTCTTAATTACAATATTGGCCTATATGATTTGAAAGAGGAACCGCCTTATAATTTTGAAAACTTACCTTAACGTTGAAACCGAACCGTCCCATACCGTCAGGTCGCATCCGAATCGTTACCAACGAATCCTCAGTGACTGGTGAATTAGACTGAAATTAATAAAATTAATATAATGAACACTAAAAAATAGGTCAAAATTCAATGAATATGCTACCAAGAACATTTTCAAGTTCAAAAAATCAGGTGTATAGCAAAACATATCAAGAAATGGTTTGTAACTCAGTAAACTTAAAAGTAACTACTTCCAGTAAAAATCCATAGACTGGTGAGGAGCACATATTACCAATATTCAATTTATCGAGAAAGTAGTGATTCGGTCTTCCCTGAAGACTACCTCAGGAGAACCACGCTGAGATACGTAGAGGATGTTTCAGTTATAACCACAGCCGACGAAAAACAATCGCCTTTGCCAACGTACAGAGTGGCAGACGGTCCAAAAGATGCATCGGGATGTACACGCAAACATTTAATTGAAGCTTCTGTGTGCGGTCAGAAAAACGTTCTAGAAAAAACCATATTGATTGTGGTATTTTTGATTTTTGATAGTTGTGACTATTGTCGCAGCTCGCGATGCGAAAGTTGTTACAACTATACTGAGTTATGGGCAAAAGCTTCGGTTTCGGACGGGACAGTTCATGGATAGTTCTAGTACAGTCCATAGATTCCGACAGAGATCAACTTGCTGATTCCTGCAACTCCTTCCATGATATCGAAGTAGGATGGCACGCAACGAGCAGTTGAAGACACCGGGAGGAGGCAGTTTTGGCTTACGGTATGGGCTTACGATGGCTTGCAAATCTTCAGTTGCACACATGAGCCTTGCCAAGACGTCGAGTAGTAAGTCTTTGGCTTTTTTTTAATCATGAATCCCGTTTTTTCCTAATCTTTCGCTTATTCTTCCTTCATTGTTTCACTTGCTTGTTGCTGTGTATTGTTTCACAAATTTGAAATCATATGAATGAAATCAAAATCGCCCTACGTGACATCACATGACAGTGGCGCCGGCCCGCCTCAAGCGTGCAGCTCGAGGTGAAGCGCGCTAGAATCGTAACAGCGCCCCAAAATCTCGTTTTTCAACGAAATTTTAGTCACACATTACCTTTTCTGAGTACGAATGTCCATTCATAGAGGAGAGGAGGAGAGTGTTTTGAAATACGCTTTCCTTCCTTGCCCCCTCTCTCTCGATGCCTTCAAGGCATTTGGAAACGATCTTTCTCATTTGGTTTCTTGCAAAACCAGAGAATTAGCTGCCGAGGATCCAAGATCCTATTCAACAACTAAATATATTTTACATATGCTGAGGTATGGGCAAAAGCTTCAGTCTCGGACGGGACTCGAACCACACAACCATAGTGCTGACTAGCTATGGTAAATATACCGTTCAGAAGCTGAGTTAAGGTGAAAGGAGTGTCGGTAGTATAATGGATTAGCCCGAAAAACATGGATTGCGAGTTCGAGTCCTGTCCGACAGCGAAGCTTTTGCCCATAATTCAGCATACTTCTAACAACTTTCGCAGCGCAGGCTGCGGCGAAAATCAGCAGCTATCAAAAATCAAAATTACCAGTATAAATATAGTAGATTTCCTCGGCTAATTTCGAAATATCTTCCCCAAATGTCTCGCAGTCATTTCAACATGCCTTCCTCACTTCGTTACTAATTAGGCGGTGTTCATTAATTTCTAAAAGTCACGGTAGAGTCCGGCTGGTGGCGGCATTCATGCATGGAAAATTCCAATGCAGATAGGCACGTATGAGCAGAACGCTCGAATTGCTTAGGAATGCCGCTGCTACTGCTGCAGCAGCTGCTGATTCAATCGGAAATTCTTCTAACGAATTCATCTCAAAAAATGATTATCGGGCTCTGCACTGACTTGAGTTCTTGAATTAGGAATAAAATAGCAAATACCCTAGAAGAACGAGATTTTGATAACTACAGCGCGATTTGATCGCGTCAGTGAGATATGCAACCTCTAACTAAGCCGCTGAAACAACACCGAATGTGGTGCTCTATTTGATTTTTGGGGGTGTCCTAGTTCACCTGAACCCTGTATTATCAAAAAGCATCTTAAAAAAGTTGAGTTCTAGAATCAAAGGAAACGTTCTCAAAAAATTGAACTTTTCTGTCAAACTTATATTTATGTTGCAACTGCTTACCAAGGGCCATGCAAAGTTTCACGCAAAAAAAGCAGAAATCCGGCTGGGATAGAGCTGTTCAAATTCACGTTCGACGGGTTAGGCGTCGAAGGGGGTGCGGTTACGAGAGCTTCAGGAACAAGGAAGCGACGGTCACATGGTCAGGGACGCACAGCGAAAAAGAAGTCAACAATAGGCAGGAAATCCTAAACTGCTCATTTTGCGCCGACAGCTGTTCCAGTGTAGCTGACTAAAATCCTAAACAAGGTTTGAATATACTACTGTTCTCCCAGTGTTTCTATTTCTGCATCTAAAAAAAGAAATTTCTCGGTTCCTTTCGTGTCTGTGTTCATGTACTAAACCTAGTAGAGTGATTTTGACGAAAATCAAAATCATGGAATTCCCGTGGACGATTCCCTCGATAAAACTCCGATAATCACTATAAACACGATTTAATGACTATACTTCAGCAACATCGTGTCTGAATGCAGGGGGCAACTTTGCTATAGCGAGGAACAGATGCGTTGCCATGATGGAACGCGGCGCAAGTAAAAATCTGTGTTCATGATCCCAATTCCCGTCAATCGCAATCGTTGATTTCATAATTTCAAATCTTCAGCCTTGACACAAAACTACAATGAGTGAAAAAAGTTTTCTAGGACAGCGCATCTCCACGTAGGAATACATTTTCTAGCAAAAAAGTAGTGCATGTCACGGGCGACAAGAACGTAAAAATTTGGTGCAATTTAAAGTCTCACATGAACATTTTAATCGTAAAAAATGTTATGAAATAATAACATGAAGACTAGACTGTTTGAGGTTGGTGGTGAGCCTGTAACAAGTTAAAAGAGGCAAAAAAAGGGACAATTGAAGAGCTGATTTACTGGTTTTCTTTGCTGTATGTAGCAAAGAAAGGAGAACTTTTATGGAAAAAGAATAGATCTCGATAATTATACGTGAATAAAATCAATAAAAAAGGATTAGTTTGAATGATGCAAGGACTAAATAAAGAAAGCAAAGAAAATAAGCACCGACCTTGTTGCTTTGAGGTGAACGCCTAGCCATGGGAGGACTGGCTCCTATTCCTGAGGTATGTGAGGAATAACTGAAATCGAAGAAATGGCTTTCTAGCGACTTCCAGAAAGTTTGAATTTTTAGCTCAATATTTTTCAAAAATTCAAAATCACATATCTAACCACATTTTGCCACTGCTGTCGGTCGAGGGAATTTTGTTTATTGTTTATAGGAATTAAAGTGCTTCATATAGAAATTGAAGTGTTTTAAGTGAACGTAAATCGATAATAATTACATAGTGTAGTAAGGGGCTGTTAGCCGCATGGTCATAACATACGAGAACAAAAGTGCTAAGTGCTAGAAAACTGGTAATACCTCGCGACTGACGATCGGGGACTCGCTCCACATCCTTGGCTGAGCCTCGGCGACGCCTTCGCAGCCGCATTCAAGGGCGGTTTCGCGGACAGCGCTGAAAGCGTCAATGTTTCGAAAATGCTCTCGGGTGGTTTTTCTCCGGCACTTACGAGCCCCTTCAGGCACCATCAAGTGCCGGCTTTTTTCGAAAACGTGGAATGAAAAATTATCCTGGAGAATTCCTCGGGTAAAAAAAAAAGGCGGATGTATGGATACAAAAAAACTTGTTAAATTATGAGCGACATTTTTTTTTTGAAGAATTGCGGAAGACAAGGAAAAAGAATTCCACGGATTTTTCTCAGCTCCTCTGAGGCTTATTGCATATATCTGCTGGATAGTGCATGGGTTCAAGAACAGGTACTGATTTTACGCACCTAGCTAATCGATATCCACCTCCACCTGTGCGAGCTTTGAGGACCAGGGTACACCGGGTGCCGAGGATTCCTCGACAGGAGGGAGTCGTATTTGACGGGTGAGATGGGTGGGGGTTGTAAATGCAGAGGTCAGCGGTCTAAGGCTAGATGATAAGCGGAACGTTTCGTCAGTTGACCCTGTTATGTAAGAAAATGTGATTGAATTTGAGTGATCAGCACAAAATTACTGTAATAAAATACTTAGTAATACTATTCAATCGGCAATAGTTATTTATATGAAGAGGTTATGTAGATATTGAAAGAAAGGGAGGTCGTATATAGATCGCTGTTGAGGAGGGGGGGGGGTCGTACTGAGAGGATACAATGCGCGAAGGAAGCCCAGGAGACGGAAATACATATGTTGAACTCACTTCCATTGCCATAGCCATTGGTGTTCGAGTAGGTAGTGCCGTAGACGTTCGAATTTGTGCATCCGTTCGAAAGGAAGCCATTTTGCATGGAACGTCTTGATGTCGGCGTTCCACCGCTTGGAGGTCGATGATGTACGGCCGCAGTGGACGTGCATGCCTGCAACAAGATGCCAATCGGACTTGTTTTAGAGTAGACTCAGAGTTCATTGGATTCCTTTTATTTCTCCGCACCCTCTAGTTTAACGTGCTGATCTTTTTTTTTTAAAGAATGGCCGAGAAAGATCGCGGAAAAGGAAGATTGACGCCAAGGACGATTCCCATCTTTAGGCTGCACATTTCTTATGCCAAAAACCTCGTTCCAATGAAGTGTGATTAGCATTTGTTGAATCAAAAGACGTAGTCGACCTTCCTGAATGCGCCACGCTTTTTACATCCATTACCGTAGTGGTAATTGAATGGGCAAGTGGCATAATCAATGATTTGGACAAGCTGATACAGTGTTATGTTTCTATTCTATTAACGCTAATATGTTGGTGTTGGGTGGAGGTGGTGTAGTGGCAGGTGGCGCGCATTCCAATACTCATGGTGCAGGGATCAAACCCCGCATCAACGCCCTTCCAGGTAAGCAAACCTTCCGTAATTCGGGATCGGAGAGCTGTTGTCAGACTTGCTTGAGAGGATACCCTTCATTTATTTATTTATTTATTTATTTATTTATTTATCATGCGCTCAAGGCCACAATCAGTAGAAGAGAACAACAAGTGTTAGCATAATTACAAACTGAACATTTCGAAAAACCAAACAGCAAAAATTTAGCCCCGAACAAGAACCGTGCACTGATCAGTGAGGTACATTTATGTAGAAGAAAAGGCAAGGAAAAGTCGCCAAATGGGCCTTGATGTTGCTGTTTTTGTCATAGTATGAAGATAAGTAAATGAAACTGGAAGGATAAAGTGTTTATTGCTTTGCCCCGCGTAACTACCCGAGATTCTATGCATGCAAAGACGTTGCGATGGTGGCGTCCACTACTGCTGCTCTATCCTTCGTCTTCTAGAATAGACACTTGACAGGAAGGATTGTGCAGAGTTGGGTTCGCTCGAAATCGAAGCTCTGATGAAATCACCCCAAAATAAGAACCTGAGTCAACTAACTTGACCTTTTACTTTGAAAATATTGAAATCGAATTATAATCACTATTCTACGATATCCAGAACAGGAATACGGGATTCTCTTTCTTTTTGGTGGAAGCCCGAAGCTCATCAAGGCCCAACATTCGCGGCCATCAATTAATTGGCTGCCATCTATTCATTTGAGATCTTCCATTCATTAAACTTGTTTTTCGCATGAAGACAAGCAGTATGTAATTGCGCCATAACTTCTCCTCATTACTTTTTCGAGGGACGTCTGGATAAGTTGAAAAAGTCAAGAATAGTGCTGTGGCCAGCGAATCCGCTGTTCGTTTCGCAAGATCAAAAGTTATCGACCGCGCAAGAAGAAGAAGCTCCCAAAGTCGGGAAAATTGCATTTCTTAGCGCTTTCTCGGAATTCATATGGGTGGGTTTCAGACGTTTTCAGGGTCCTTACGACAGACGGCTGAAAGACTGGCACACATAAAGAAATGTTGCAGCGACGACCATTCGATGGGCTTTTATTTATACTTGGCATTCAGGGTGTCGAGAAGAGTAAAATACAGAAAGTGAAAATTCATACAAGAGTGAACCCATGCTGAGAGGAAGGTGCTAAAGTAACAAAAAGCACTGCCTCCACCACAATGGCCACAAGCCAACCAAGTTTTCCCTTCCTCTGGGGTAGGCGAGTTGATATTAGACACGTTTGGAAGGGAAAAAGCCCTGACTTGACCATAGGCTGGCTCCGCAACTCATTGTACAGCCCGAATAGCATTCACCTGCCATCACGATTCTGAGTGGAACTCGAATGCGCGGCGCATCCCACAGAAAAAATTTGTTAATGCTAAAAACTGCATCCTTCATCCATCACTAACAGCCGCCCTCGCAGTCAGTCTATAGGTCAAATCGGAATCAAATGTTACCATGATTTCGAGTGGAAGCAGAAAGCGTGGAGCATTCCAGAAAGGGATCGATCGGGCCAGATGATTTATCTTTTGTGATAAGAAGTGATCCTCCAAAGTATGGTGAAATCCATTTTGCTAATCTTTCACATTTAAGCCTCGATATTCATCGCAATTGACACCATTCTGGAAGGACCGTTGGCAAACATAGTTATGCAAACATATCCACACCACAGACACACCATTCACAAACACTTTCTAATTTTCAATTTTAATGGAAAAGGAAAGGCTCCTAGCGCAAGGGCAAGGGAGAGGTGTAAGCAAGTAATGAAACGTGGCTTTGTAGAGGGTTGAGACGTGAAATCCTCTCTAAAAAAGCGTGAAGACTAGCCACTCTTTCTTCCCGTATGGAAAAAGATTCAACAGTTTGCGGAAACAAATACGGCGAGAAAGACGTTCTCAGAAAAATATCTCGAAAAATAATTGACCATACGAGAACCGGAATTTCACAGCGCATTACCTCCCGCTCGAACAAACGAATCGCAGCCGCGATATCGATTTTCGGCTGATTACGACTGTAGAAAGACCTAGACATTTGAAGACTAAATCTGTTGAAAGAATATAGCAGTAATAGTTGAGCACATAATGTTGATCACAGAAATATAGTTATAGTTGGCAGTAAAATTGTGTAGTACGGTAGGAGTACTGTAGAAAGCTGTGGGAGGCGAAGGAACTCGCAGGGCTAATCCATCATGTCCCGTTGACTTGCATCTGTGCTGCACGAGACCAACCGCTCACCACTGAGCAAGGTGGCTGTGGAGGAAACATTGCGCGACGGAAAGAGTCGCTGAGAGATTTGTGAGCGCGGAAAAATGCTCGAGAAATGTCGAGGACGCGAGGAAAACCCAGCAGAGCTGAGTCAACACGCACACTCACAAGACATGGTAGGATTTACGCACGTGCACGCCATTAATCACGGGAATTAATGTGAATGAATTCGAATATTTGGACTGTTGAAAAAAGTTCTAGAGTGAACCTTTGTCAGTGTCCTTGGATGAGATCCGCCGAAACTTAACGCTCTATAGGTTCAGATACTTGCCCCATCAAGTAACCTAATGGAGTAAGACATCTGGCAGTGCATTGAAATTGCGATGGTAGAGGACAAAACTGAATTCTATCTAAGCAGCTTGGTGTTTGAGCTAATATGCAATGTTGGTAAAGTTAAAGTTAAAGTGTAAAGTTTTTGGCGCTGATCAGTCCCCACTGTGGGATGCGCCGCGCATCCTAGTTCCTATCTGAATCGTGGTAGCAGATTAATGCGATATGGCCTGTACAATGACTAGCGGGGACCAATGCCATTCAGTGCTTTTATCCTCCCAAATGAGCCTGATACCAAATAACCGAGCCCGGAGGCATGGAAAGCCTGGTTGGTCTGGTTGGACATTTATGCTAGATTTGATCCCCGCACCACGATAGTGGGAGCGCAAGCCACCTGTCACTACATCGCCACTACCCGTTGAACGATGTATTGAGAATAGCTAACAAATTTTGTATGCAATCCATAAAAGTTTTTTAGTATAATTACTCTTTCGTTATAAAAACCTTCAGAAAACGTTAATAAGTTTCTTTCCTCAAAGCGTCCCCAAGTGAGCTCATGTGGAAAACAAAAACAAGAAAGAAGAGGGCTTCTTCAGTAATTACAAGACCAGTTGGATTACCGAACACTGGATGCTGGACGATTTGTACCTCAATGATTCCCTCTACCCACATATAAACAGGTTCTTCTAAGACTCCCCTTGTTCCGTACTTCTTCTGGTGAGATTTGCATCACTGAAAAAACCTACGCTCACTAAAATTACCGGCTTCTTCAAGCTTGCTGGAACACACCGCTCTATCAGCCAAGAAACAACCCCTCGCACATTCCTCCCTTCAGGCAAAATTTTCATAAACTCAGATTTCGGTGAGGTCAGGTTTATTAAGGTGGGTTATGCATTAACTCTCATGAATAGGACAGCTAGCTTCTTTACAAAAAAAACCTTATAGTTTATATTTTCTTACAGGTTCCCTTCCATCATTTTTGTGAAACGAGCAGGGGTCGCTGTGGACGTATGTGTTTGTAAGTGATCACGTCGTATAAAATCCTCTTCAATGACGCCTGGTCACTATTTACGTAAACAGACACGAGAAAGAACGGATGAGTTGCACGCGCAAACACACAAAGGACATCGAAGTTGACGACAATACACAGAAAAAAGACTATAAACTCAACGAAATAATCAGTGACGCATAAAGAAATTTCTCACTCCTAGCTAACCCCTAGGTAAAACATACCCTTGTGAATTTCGCAGCGATTACACCTACCACGTCACATTTAGTGTCATATGGTACGTCACAGTTGACTATTTCCGACCATCAAAAAAAAACATTCAGATTAAAAAGGACATTCGCTTCGCTTCTGAAGCGGAATCTGCGAAAACAGCGTAAAAAGTTAATCTGTACGGTGTATATCAGCCATTCTGAAAATTCCCCATCTTCAGTACTGCGAATACGGATTTACGTCAATCCAGCTTCCCCAGTTCACTAGAAAATCCTTTAACAACCTTATCTAGCGAAAGAGTTCTATGTAACCTTGCAGGGTTACCTGAACAATATAAAAACACAATCTGATTCGATTACCATATCTAATGAAGTGAAATGAGTTCTACTACGATAGAATACTTGATTTACGTCCCTGATTCCATCCGGGATTTAGTTTCCAGTGATAAAACCAAGTCCAACTAGATTCCTATATTTTCATGATAGAAAATCATCGTAATCCATAGAATCCATCAAGTTGCTGGTTTCCATTCTAGTCTTAGCCCATTTCCTCGACAATAAAATGGTATAAAATGGAGCGGCTATCGTTTTTCAAGCCCTGAACACGCCGCGCATCCAATTTTCAGTGAGCTACGCGTAATTTGTGTACACAGATAGCCAAAAAGTTCTTGCAGTTGCAGGAGAAAAAAGCGGTTTTTGACTGGTCTTACCACATCTCAGTTGAAGCTATTGATGAATTATTGACAGAAAATGGAAGGCTTATAGGCTGGAAGGTATTCATGGGAAGGCTGCTTGACCTGTGCGTTGACTGATCTTCTGACCATGTTTATGCGAACAGTATTTCACGCTACTCGAGCTAGTCACTGCACTACCGTAGAGCAAAAAAATTCAATTATAATAAAAATTTCAGTAGGTTTAGAAAAAAATCTCCAGCAGAGTTCTCTAATAGGAAATCAGTTATCGATTTCCCAATAAAATTCGAGAGACGAGCCAAAATGAGAAGTAAAATATAAAAAAGGAAGCCATCAGTAGGCTGACTGTAGGAACAGCGAGTTACTGGGTGTACGGCACGACTCCATGGAATCATTTGTAGTGGGATTCGAACGGGAACGAGTGTAAAAAATAGATTAACATAAACTGGTACCATTGAGAGATCCTCTCAAAGCGGCAAGCCCATTCGCGACTTAGCTAAGGCTCACCTGCATCGCTGGAGTCCAATGGCGTTCTTCGGAAGTGTCGTCTTCAGAAATGCCAAACGTCGTCTCACGTGGTGGTCGTCGTCGGAGCGAAGGTGCCGATGACTCACTGCAAAACAAAACAAAATAAAAATAGCATGAGGATCCTTGTCTTTTAAAATTCAAAATGATTCATCTGTGCAGCTGTGTAAAAGATCATCCAGGCCAAATGGAAAGCAATGATCTTCTACTAACGATTAGTTGTTTTTATCAGTGACAGCTATTTAAAATACAAGCTGAGAAGAACCAGAAGTTTATTCGAATTACTGAAGGGTACTTGAAATGAGATTCAATAAAAGAGAAATGAAGTAGCGCGGAATTCCGGATCATTGACGCCGGAGGTGGCCAGAACCGGATCCGGCAATATGCATACAAACCGTAAGAGAGACAGAGAGACCGGACGATGACGAAGGAGGATTGGGAGCGAGAGGGGAGGCTGAGAAATTCGGGACAACCGAAGGGAAGAACAATAGTCGAAGACAGCTATCCTCCGAGGTCGTTGTCTTCATGAAAAGAACCCCCTACGGGCATCCAGCCGCGCGGACGACAGAAAACATATGTGATCTTTGCGCTGCTTTGAAAAGGGGGAAGGAAGAAAAAGAAAACGCAGAAACGGAAATGAATGAATAAAAAGTGGAGAAATTCTCAGTTTTTCAGAGATTTTGTAAGAATGTTCTCCAAAATAAATAAGATAGTAGATAAAGAAAGAAGAAACCAAGTAAGGAAGCAAAAGTAAAAATTTTAAAGTTCGTTCTTTTCTGTTGAAAAAATGCTTTATTATCTTCAAAATACATTTAATCGAACGACCCGAATATTTAAAAAATATTCTATAACAAAGTGTAATTCATGAGTATATTTGTTAATGTAGAACCCAGCAAGAACAAGCAAGCCTTGGATATCAGATATATGAAAATGCAATTTTTATCGGATACCATCCACTGGGTAATGGAAATGATAGATATCGATCAATGAGCTTGACTCACTTCCCAATGAGCATTCCCATCTACGAGTAGAAGCAGGTTCAGTTGGTTTGCTCAAATTACGCCTCGCCGATCCAGTGTTAAAATGCAACGCAATTTTCCAAAAAAATAACAGCAAAGAAGAAAGTGGTGAATTCATATATCGACAAGATTATGAGTTTAAGATGTCAAGTGTGGCATACCGTAATGAACGACCAGTGTTCACAATTAGGTGTAAAATAAAATGTAATGTCGCCGCTACCGATATTCTTCTTATCAATGAACAAATGTCCCCGTGTGATCAAAAGGGTTTTTAGAGGATGATGGTACTGCTAATATTTTTATGTCTTAATAGCGATATCTTGGTGAAAAAGGCGCAGCAAAACAAACAAAAATCTCATCGGAAACTCCTCACCCCCCCCCATTATGCGCGAACAACACGTCCCTTGCACTCTTTCAATTTTTGAAATCGATCTTCTGTGTTTTTTATATCCATTTCGCTGGCTGTTCCACTTCACCAGTTCCAGACACTGTTACAAAACTCGTGGACGACTGTTCTATAAGTATTGTGGCGGTTCTCAGCGAAGAAATGTTCTAACTTAGTGATTAATGAATCTGAGAAAGCAGAACAGCAGGTAAACAACAACAGTAAACAACTCTGAGAAAGCAGGCCACTAAGTAAACACGTAAAGGAAGCAGGTCAAAGACCGCTCAAGGGGTCGATGGGAAGTGAATGCCCGATAGTTAGGGTTGGTGGTATGAGAGGTACCATCGGCGGGAAGCGATTATATGACATGTCATGTAAGCAAGAGGCGAGCGTGTTACTTAAGCCATGAGGTTTCGTCAATCAAAAAGAAGGGGGGAGGGGGTGGAGAGTGAGTTCGACCAACAGAAAAAGACGGCTGACTGGTTGCGAAACGTTGCTGGTGAACTCCGAACTTCGAATTTGGCGAATAGACCCGACGTTACGACGGTTCCGTTCCGGTATATTTGTTTACAATAGATATCGCTACAAAATACACGCTGCTAGCTAGTTTGGCAAGCTTTCACGTAAATAAACAAATCCCATAGAACTTAGACCTACTAGCTAGGAAAAAGTGATGAAAAGGTGCCTGAGAATGCATAAGGCACTCTAGATCTGATGCATCTGAAGTATTTTCATTGCTTATTATCATATTTATTTATTTTCTCATTATTATATTTATGTTCATTTTGGTTTCGTTTGTTTTATTTTTTGCACGTTTAATAGGAGCAGGCAAGACTTCTTAATTTCTTTTAATTTTTATCGAATTCCCTATAGAGGCAAGCTATGCTGTAGAAATGTTCACTTATTAAAAAGTGGTGGCTTAGACCTGAAAAAAGCGATCTGTATGGAAATAATTATCTTTTGAATTTTCCTTTTTTTAAATGGACTAACTCATTAATAATTCTTTCTAACCCTTCCCCTGGCTTTACTACAGGCGCACTTTATTCATATGCCTTTGTTATTTTTCCGATAATAACTATGTAGATAATTGTTGAGAACCTACGTGTACAATAAACAAATAAACAAATAATCATCCTTCGAGCAGCACTATGTACCTGGATTCAAATGCATAGAATGGACTGCACAGAGTCCACGAAAATCCAGACTTTGGAAATCAAAATTACAAGGAGAAAAATAAACTTTTTGACTTTGAGCCAGCACGTTGGGTTGTGGCAGTGAAATTCGACAACCCGTCAGCAACGGGTGATCAAGCGAATGCGGACAGATCGAAACGAAATGCAAGCAAACATTGCGATCGGTAGACACAGCAGGAGCGGCGGCATTGCGTTGAGTAAGAAAAAATGAAATGCAATGTCGAAGAGTTTTAATCGATAACAGAAGAACTGCTAGGTATCTTAATCCTGCTGAGAAAACAGGTCGAACAAGTCGACAACTGCTGGTTGAATGAGAAGCACAGAGTTAGCCAGCCCAGTACACAAGTTCATTAAAGTAAATAATTTCTTGTGGTTTAGACAGACAGAGGAGCACTTGTGCAACTACTTGAGAAACAAATTGAAAATGAAGGGTATCGCACAATGCCACACACAGTGCACTTCAAGATCCCTACTAAAAATAAAACGCTTCATCATTCCCTGTGTCCGCCCGTCTATCACGAAATTAGGTATTATATCGAAAACGACCTGTGGAGATGGAACAAGTTTGCCGTGGTTGGGGCATGGGACACGAACTGAAGATACACCAATTTGAGCTCCGCCCGCGATGGGCGGAGCGTTCCGTTTCAGATTGGAAATTGTTGTTCGTTTCGAAAATGATCCAAACGTGTGGAAAAGATGGATTAAGGTCAGCCATGAGTTTCTGAAATTCATGAAAGAGACCGGGCATAGTGGGCGGCGCGCACCTCGAGTGGGCGGTTTTTACAACAATAACTGAAAACTAGGTCATAACACAGCCTTGAGACCAGGAAAAAATCGTGGAAACGACCAATGCTCAATCTATGTCGAGCACATTCGAAATGAGCGGAGAACCGCCCACACTGGGGGGAGCGTGTTCTAATCTGTGACTAAAGTTTATAGAAAAACCAATTCTGATCAACTTACTGACACCTTTGCTATTACGCACACAGTGGTGTGCGCCAGCCAACTGTTAAAATAATACCCCACTTCATGTATATCCTCTGAAAGATTCAATGCAATTGTTGTGATTCCCCCTCCCAACTTCAAAAAAATATAAAATATTGTTATAAAAAGTTATAAGCTTAGGATGTCAGGTATGGCATACCGTAATAAACGACCAGTGTTCGCGATTAGCCTTAGAATGGAATGCGCTACATTGGAAGTTTGTAGTTTATACTTCGTTCCATTACTTCGTTCCATTTCAACGTTTGCCTAATCGTTTTGTATTTAACCCCGCTGTTTAGTTCTTGCCATCATTTCAAAATTAAACAGATTACGGCACACCGTTTATAACCTCCTGAACTTATAATGCTATCTAATTAGAGCCACCAAAGCTGCCGTCGCAATGTGCGAATAGTTCCGGTACATTTGAAGGGAGAATATTTTTGGATAAATGCTTGGGCTATAAGGGTTCAGGTAAAAGCCGTCCGGGTAAAAGTTGCCGATCAAATAGTAAGCACCGACCGTCAGTGCGCCGTGTGATCCATGGCTTCACACAAGGCTACGTAGCTGTAATCCGTTCATCAACTGTTTTTGGATTAATCGATTCAGCTTTAAACAAAACGATTATGACTGATCGGTCAAGAATTTCCTGAAGTCTCTAGGCTGTGGACAAAGTTCCCACACACAAGGCTCAATGAAATGTTGCAGAAAATCAAAAGTTCATTCGAGTTTACCGCTTCACAAATTTCATAAAAGACACTGGAGGTTCGAACGGAGTTCACATATGTCAACAGGCCCTCCAGCCTTGTAGAGAATGTGGGGTAGTTCAGTCCTTCAGTAAAAGGGTGGGAAGGGTTACATTTGATTTTATTTATTTATAGTCTATTATTATATTGGGTTGAGGAATAAGTCCTTGCCGTTTTTTTAAACCCCGTTTTTCACATTGTTCCCTTCATCGTTCGACAAAGCTTATATATGTTTTCGATAGAGCTTTTTTTGCTCTATAGAATGCTACTATCTATTTTTCGATTAATTCGACTACCCAAAATTTATGAGGTTTGGAAATGAAGTAAGCTGAAGGCAAAAAACTGGCGTTTGCGCACCTCATCTTTCTCGTCTGCCATCGAGATCAAGAAATGCATGTGAATATGTTTCGATAGAGCTGTTTTAGCTCTACAGAATGGTACTACTTATTACTCAAATCGCTCAACTTTATGCTGTTTTTAGACTCAGAAATGCAGTACTCGCAAAAGTGTGCCCTTTCGTTATCTTCTCTTTCTCGCCTACCATCAGGATTGGAGAAGATGTGCATACACGCAATCGATAGAGCTTCTTTTGCTCTACAAGATGGTACTATCCTTCTTTTGTATCCTCTCATATTTTAGCATGTAGGGACAAGCTTCCACCTGTTTTTCAATTCAAAATTGCATAATGAAATTGAATTTTTTTGGCACAATGTTTTGTGTAATTCGATAGAGCCTTTCTCGCTCTACAAGTTGATGTTCACGGTTTTTCTTCGAATAAATTTTTGACATTTTTTAGATCATTTAAAAGTCGACGAAATCGAGCATTTTTGACACCATGTGATGAAAATGCTCGATTTCGTCGACTTTCAAATGGTCTAAAAAATGTCAAAAACTTATTCGAAGAAAAACCGTGAACATCATCTTAAAGAGCGAGAAAGGCTCTATCGAATTACACAAAACATTGTGCCAAAAAAATTCAATTTCATTATGCAATTTTGAATTGAAAAACAGGTGGAAGCTTGTCCCTACATGCTAAAATATGAGAGGATACAAAAGAAGGATAGTACCATCTTGTAGAGCAAAAGAAGCTCTATCGAATGCATATATGCACATCCTCTCCAATCTCGATGGTAGGCGAGGAAGAGGAGGTAACGAAAGTGCACACTTTTGCGAGTACTGAATTTGTGAGTCTTAAAAACAGCGAAAAGTTGAACGATTTGAGTAATAAGTAGTACCGTTCTGTAGAGCTAAAACAGCTCTATCGAAACATATTCACATGCATTTCTTGATCTCGATGGCAGACGAGAAAGATGAAGTGCGCAAACGCCAGTTTTTTGCCTTCAGCTTACTTCATTTCCAAACCTCATAAATTTTGGGTAGTCGAATTTATCAAAAAATAGATAGTAGCATTCTATAGAGCAAAAAAAAGCTCTATCGAAAACATATATAAGCTTGTCGAAAGATGAAGAGAACAATGTGAAAAACGTGGTTGGAAAAAACGGCAAGGACTTATTCCTCAACCCAATATTATGTTTTTATATTATTGTTTTATTTATATTACTGTATTACTTATTTATTTATTTGTATTAATACTTGAGACGCAGAATGATAAAGGATGGGGTATGTAACAGCAATGAGGACAGCTCATGAAACTGCCCAAGATCTCCAGATCAGCCGACTCGCAATCAAATGGCCTGGGTGAGGAGAATCAACGAGCCGAACAGGCAATACACAACTCTCCCGAAAGGTGCATAGTGCAGTGAGGAAAAAGTGAGAACTGGAAGACGTATTTTCTGATAACAAACCTTCAATTTTTGATAAAGTGATGTGTGGCCAAACCCGCATTGAAAAGGCGCGGCTTGGGGTTTTATAACGATTCCGCGGCTAAGTGAGTTGAAAGCGCTGAAAAGAAAAGAGCGCTTGAAAGCCCGGATACGCTGAAAGAGTCGCATGCACGGCGGGACAATGCGGTCGACTGAATTAGCCCCTCGCCCTCCTGCATCTATCCAGCCGGCTAGCGACGCAGAGGAGTACAAAAGAGGAGAGGCTTTCGCGCCGTTTGGGCTGTACAATGATTTGCGGGGCCAGCCTATGTAAAATTCACGGTTTTCACGATCACACACGGGTTTGATACCGATACGCCTACCCCGCAGGGACGAACGGTTTGGTTGGCCTGGGCGGGCATTGAGACAGGATTTGAACCCTCACCATGAGAGTGATAACGCACGTTACTTGTCACATTACCACGTCCGTCCAACCGTTTATAATCAGAGGCCAATGTAGCGGTTGTCTCCATCGACGAGAAAGCAAGGATTTTTTCAGGAGCAGAGGATCTAAAGTGTTTTCCGAGTGCAAGCCACTACCTCGACTGAACTAGAGATAAGCCGCTTTTAGCGAAGTGCGTGGTGTAGGTCTGTATAGGGTGACGTGATGACGACAGCATTCCTTAGAAAATACCCCGAGAAGCACTTGGGTTGAAATGAGTTGCACAATTTCAAGCATTTCAAGACTTCCTGGAATGTCACTCAACTCTCAATCTCCGCCAGTTAACCAGTTCTAATAACAAATTTTCCTAAGCATTATTAAGTCTCAAAACATATAATTCCTCACTTTCGGCACTTTCAACTGAGATAAATTTCGGAAAGTAACATGGCGCACTTCCTGGCGTCCAGATTCTTCCAATATTAGCAGTTTTTTGCTGTGCAAGTTTTTATAAGGGCATAGCTTCATAAACTTGTCTATTTTTTCAACCATTTCCTTTCCTGACTATTTTTGTCCTCTGTACCTCATCCATGGCTTTATGTTAGTATTAAGCATAGCGCGTTCACGGAAATAGCCTACATTTACTGATCTATCAGTGGCTTCATTACCGTACACTTACCAGCATCAGCGGAATTCCGAGTAACTTCAGTTTGAGGTCTTTCTCAAGAAGCCCATAAATATTCTAGTTGAAATGGGAATCCCTTTCATAGCATGATTTATAATAGTTTGGCATAAAAAGGAACAGCTGTCAAATGTCAAATTGAGAGGAACTACTTGCAGAATGCATGCAGGACTTCGAGAATACGGCAAAAGCTTACAACAAGTAACCTCAACCTTAACCTTGTCAAGTAACCTCACAAAATCCATATTACTTCAAACAATTTTCGAATATGATGGGTTCTGATGAAAAAGGACCTGGTTTTGATCTGATTCCTTGAAGCTCAAAACTAACGTAGAGCTATGAATGAGGTACAGATAACGAAAATAGTATAAAATTAAACTGCAATTTTGAAAAAAAATTGAAATTCAAATTGGTTGAAAAAATCCGCATTTAGCTTGTTTCTTCTACTTTATGTTACCGTCAGTGCAACTAACAGCGACGCCATGTCGCATCAGTTGATGACATTTTCGAGCAATTTTGGTATCGTAGTTTGGTTCAGTCTCAGTATTCAAGGCTGAGACCGATCTGAAACTGATCTGGTGTGATCTGAAAGAATTCAAAGAATGTATGGCTTTCAGATGAGTCACGGTGAAATTGATAATAAATCAGAAGACACGAACCAGCGTGCAAGCGTGGGTTTTCCCGCAAATACTTCAGCTTACAGCGAAATTCATGTACGTGGCGTATTCCAAGAAGGAAAGTGGAGGACGGACCACATCTTTTTCATCAATTTTCTTCAATTTTTTTCTTATCCATTTATTTTTTCTTATTCATCGATTTCTTTCTTAATCATCATTTTCTTCATTCGTTCATATTCTCTTCGTATTCAAAATGTTGATGAGACCAAAAGTTCTTCAATACATATTCCAAGGGGCTTTCAAAAGAATTTCATGAAAATAATCTGAATTTCCGAGTCACTGAACAAAAAGTAGATACTAGGGACTGTATGCAAACGAATATCCCATTTGGTCCTCTTCCATTTTACAAAGACCTCGTTTTACAAAAACTACAATAGAAACTCCTTAGACAAGGATCGTAAGCACCACATTTCTTTCCAGCATTTCATGCAGCATTTGAATTTGGGTAAGAAAAAATGTTGGAATCTACAGGGAAATATTTATTTGTTTATTCGTTTATTTATGCGCCGGGTAGACGCGCTAAAGATAACAGATAAGAAAAGAATGATGATCACCAAAGGACTGACGCTCGTTTCATCCTGCTCCGCCAGAAATAATTTAAATTTATGTATCATTGAAATTATTAATTTACTCAAGTCGGTTACAAGTCCTTCAAAATGCCCGATCACTCTAGGAAAAAGAGAACAGTCTGGGAAGGGATAGTTCCTAGGAGAAGGGGAATGTGGATGGCATCGAACGGCGTCTCTGTCTCTGCTCAAAAAACAAGAACTACGCTCTCTTTCCATGATGAGAACATAGGGTGTTTAAAAGGCGGAAGTAATCAAAAATGCCGGAAAGCATTTGCATAGGGACTGATTTTACTGCATGTAATGAGATTCACGAACACTTTTCGTCTGGAACAGTATTCCAAGACTTATTTCGAGCGGACATCTTTCACAAAAATTGGACTACGCGAAAGTAACAGATGTCATGCACTCCGCGTCTTGCGAGATAAGTCGAGAAATCCTTGGGAAATACGGTAAAATACATGAAGAAAGTGCAGATGTGATGGGAACCGCGGCGATGGCTGGGAATGACCGAGAAAGGAGGCCAAGAACAAACACGAACGACAAGAGGAAGTGTCCTGTGGAGGGTACAGAGAGACTAGATGGCCAAGGGACGGCTGCTGGTTGACGACTGTTCGAGAGAGATGGCAATCACCACCGACACAGCGACCAGATGGTAAGAATTAGTAGTTCTTGATGTTGGGTTTTGCGGTAACAAACCCGGTTTCCCGTATAACTAAAAGGCCAAGTCTTACACCGTGCCGTGTCACACACGCACACACTCCAACCACCACAAACGACGACTGACAGCACTGGGGAACTCTAACGCGTAATAGTTTGGGCGGAGCTGAGCGAGGTTCCATGAGCGATTTCTGGGAACGGAAAAGCTCCCCATGGGTGTGCTCACCGCTCAGAAAAGTACACTGCCAAATGGTTCCGGGAATGATGGAAAAGGGCAACATTCAAACGTGACGGACGGACGGACTTGTTTCGAGAATTCATTTGGCCTGCGGATTACTGTATTGCTCGCTATTCTGTCGACTTGGTCACAGTTCAGTTGGCCAATTAAGCGAGAGGATGGATAAAAATGAGAAACATTCTTCACTGAGTGCATTAGGCTTTGCGTTTGACAAGTGCAATGAAGGTACTTCAAGAGTGCGTGCGGTTCACATTTCCAAGGTTCAAAGAACCTGATGGGGCCGGGAGAAAGAGGAAGATGAGGAGAAATAATCGTTCAGAACCGAACTTTCGAGATTAAAAGCGATAATCGATACAGAAACCCGAATTGAAAAGCGTGACGTCGTGGTCAGCATTCGCATCTCCCGCGTACATATCTCTCTGAGCCGCAACATCCCCTGTCCGAGTTGCTCGCTGTAGAAGACGTAATTTGTTGGATCGTGGGGTGTATTTCATTCATTCATGATCATGAAAAATAAGTGAAACAATAAACAGCAGCAATCAAGTGAAAACAATAAATGGGAGAGTAAGCCAAGGGGTAAGAAAAAGGTGTTCATATTAAAAAAAATTGAATTCAGCGTCGATGTTTTAGCTAAGTGTTTTCTGTGCAATGTCTGCTACCTAACGAACTGCAGGCGATACGGTTGGTCTCACGGCAGGCCAAAATTGCCTTCTTCCGCTGTCTTCACTTACCTAATGAATCAGAAATGTAACATCTGTTATGTACTTCGATGTATGGTCTTTAGAGTGACGTGATTCCATCAAATGTAAGAGCAGAAGCATAGCGCTGCTCACTAGAGTCTTGATCTCACCATGGGACGCCAGCCCCATCCCATCAGGGCCGAGTAAAAGGTATCAAACTTGACTGAGAAAAGAAAACGTTGAGCTACACCCTCGTTAACCTTTCAAGGAGTGTATACTCATCTAGATTCTCCAGAAGTTTTGGATATAAGTCGTATGCATGGCGTATCCTGAGAAGGCTTATCACGCCTCATGACCTAATCCAATTTATTTTTTCCTGTATGATGTGCAACCGTATTGAATTTGGGAAAGACTAGACGATTTGCGTTAATCAATCAATCTATTCGGAATGTGCCATGCATTGACCTTTCAACGGGAACTTGTGAGGTTGTAGTCCATTGGATGACAACGCTATGGCTATCATCAATGCCTGGGGCTCATTTCCAGAATGGGATAGAAATGGGGTCCCTGTTTTTCAGGAGTAAACACAACTAAACATAAACCATTAGATAAATGAACTAATAAGAATGCAAAAATGGAGAAAATGGGAAGAAGAAAAGAGTGCAATCGACTAAACGTTTTTCAAACTTCAATGGGACTTACACTTTTCGTGAAATTTGTAATTTTTTTTCGTTTTATTTCTCTATTTCTATGAATGTTAGTGGAGCTTTTTTCCGCGAGACAGGGATAATTGAAGTAATCGGGTTACATAGCATGTAAAGGTTATATAACGCGCATACTATGGTGGTTTATATATAATACAATAATATATAATCTGTTAAAAGAATTATGGTGCATGCATGGTAAGTTGAACTGGATAACTTCTAACTGCGTTCACATTCTCGCAAAATAAACGATTATACTAAAAAGCCCAGGTTTTGCACGAAAGGTACCGTTCTCTATGGCAACCGACAACCACTTTGCACTCATAGATCTGTGCTTATAGCTTAACATTAACTATTATTTTACAGTTAGTAATCAGAAAAAAGCAATAAGCATAAAATGAAGGAACGTTCAACGTATCGTAACACATCATGACAAGAGACCGGCTTAAGTGAAAGTTCTGTCCCCATATGATCGATGATCCTCGCGACATCGATCGACCCACCCTAACAGCAGCGATGGATCGATAACATTTTAGGGAGAAAGTGAACTACAGTAGGAAAATCTGCTGTTGTGATGCTCTACTGGGAAGGGAACGAGACGTGATGGCACGGGAATCGCATGCGTGTCCCATGTAGGAAAAAAGCGCTGCGTAATAAAAACGATACGGGAAAATCGGACAATTCCTGTGAAACTATCGGGAGTGTTCCGATCGCAAGGGTTTAAACTATAAAAACTAAACATGTCCAGTTATCATCATGAGCAGCAGCAGCAGCAAACCTACTAAAACTAGCATCTTATTGAGTTTTTTTTTTTTCTTAATGATTGATCAATGAAATCCGAAAAGCCTTCTTTTCTTCTGAAATATTATGGGAAAACAGGAATCCTCGCGTTCATAAGAGCCAGTCGAACAGTGTGAATGATACGCTCTATATTTGAACATACAAACTGGAAAATTTTTGAATTTTTTTTATTCTGTTGGATGCTTGCGCAGCCTGCGATGCCAACATCGATCATTATGATACGAAGTGTTTTTTTCAAAACTGGTTCATCAGTGAAGGAATGAATCGATAAAGGGTGGTCAATATCCTCAAAGATTCTTTATTCCATTTGATGTTTACTATATCACTATCATCACCATTTTCTCTTTCCCACAAGTGGTTCCAAGTAATCGATATAATTGAGTCGGTAGATTTCTTCCATACCACCGTAGAGAATAACCGCAAGGAATAAGCCGTGCACATGTCACTGGTCCAGAATTAAGGTGGGCACGTTGATTGGATGGTCGCTGATCTTCTCATCAAGTAATGTGTAGGAAGGAGGGTATTCAGCTACCCATTCCAACTTTTCGCTATTTTTTACTTCCTTCTTTTTTTGTTCCGAAAACTCCGTTCGCAGGAGCATGAAATACGATCCTGCCTTCTCGCTTTACTACGAACACGGAAATTTGACACTGACGACCCATGACTTCATGCAATTTCCGATTTCCAAGAAGCAAGTAGTAGAACGACCATCTATCAGTGACGGAGATGAACATGGCGCGGCTGACTGATAATGGATCTGAGAGTATCATCACTTAGTATTGGACTGTATTAAACATTGGAAAAACACACGGGGATAGGGCAGGCCTGTTGATCAATGAAGACATCAGCCACGTTGCTCTGGTTATATAATACTATGTGTTAAAAAAATTACGGTGCGTGCACGTGAACTGAATTGGATGACTTGTAACTGCGTTCATATTCTCGTAAAATTAACGATCATACTAAAAACTCCAGGTTTTGCATGAAAGGTACAGCTCCCTATGGCAACCGGTTTAGTCATAGCTCTGATTTATTTTAGTGCAATAATTATAATATTTATTACTCTCAATTAACTGCTTTTGGAAGCTGATGCCTCCAGTATACTACTTGTGAACCAACATTTCAATCCCTCTACGGGCTCCGCGAGATACTGATTTCATAGTGTCTGTTTAATGGTGTTTCGCCGGATTAGGCCGCGTTCATACTCTGCGGTGCCGGCGGCAGGGTGTGGCTGCATGTCTATCCCACCCTCATCTCTTCACTCCCCATTCAGCCTCGCTACCTGTTAACACAACCACGCCCTGCCGGCTACCGGTCCTGAGTATGAACACAGCTTTAGCAGCTACGGTAATGCCTATTTGAACCCACCCGGTCTACAACATATGGTTACAAATATCCGCTGTGCATGCAAACAACTATGCGACTGTGCATGGATGCATGGAAAAGGTTTGTGCGGCGCAATCAGGGCAGTCCAGCGGAGATTGGGAGGGGTTGATTATGGCTGGTCATTTTATTCTGAGCATGTAAGTAGTTTTCAGCTTCAGCATAGGACAGGTTAGCCGGATGTCAGCCTCTCGTCATGGAGTACTCGCCGAAATAATGTTTCAAGGATTTCGATGGCCTCGATTATCGTGAAAATTCTTGGACAAAACTTTTGGATGATAGACTGAAAACAAGCTATGAGCCGGGGAGCTGCTGAAAACAGCACCTCATCTCCCGGCACTGAGTTGGGGCCTGCACGTATAGCAGTTAAGCCCATCATTATTATATTATACAAAAGCGACAAGAAGAGCACCCACGAAAAAAGGAAAAAAGTGACGTGATTAAGAATTTTGCCTATTCATTAGTAATCATCAGCGCTGATGATTTTGTGAGTGACAGATGACAACGCAATGGAATGGTGGGACTGACGGACACATTTCAACACTGTAGTGTTCGCCATTTAATGGACGGAACATCTACGATAATGGCACAAAACGGCCGAAAACTTGCTTTTTCTCCTTTTCAAATATCCGCTATAATATTTAATATTCAAATACAGCTGCCTATTCAGTGAAATCACAGAAAAGAGAGATGAGAGCGATTCCAGGGGTATTCAAGAAATATTGCACAAAAAGCTACAAGTAATCATACATTATCATCAAGAATCATGATCAAAAAATGTAAATTAATGCATAATTAAGTGAAAATTACATTACTATAGTGGACGATGTAATGAATAAACAGTGATACACATACATTATTGTATTGTAAGCCCATTTATTCCTACTCTTGATATTAATTTAGTTATGCTTTGGTGCCTACAATTAATATCTTTTCTCCCCTTTACTTTATTATTTCTTGCCCTTCTTTTCAGAACTCAGAGTATACAGGAGTTTTTTGATGAGAATTTAGAGAAAAAGGTAAAAACGGCGTATAACTCTGAAGAAAAGACTACGGGAAAGCAGCATAGCTTCCTGGAAGTAATTAGTGGTTTGAAGAGAACCCCATGAATTGACGAACTGGAATTCTACGAAAAATCCAGGCAGTTTCAAGTGCAGATAAGCAGATTAGTGCACTTGAAATTTCTAGAACAGAGCGATTGAGAGGTGTACTGGCTATGGGAGCTGCATAGAGTGCAACATGAAAGTATGTTATTAGGAAGTCACTTATTCACTAACCAACAATTAGATTTATAGGCATGAATTAAGATTTTGCGACATTGGAACAATTTAGTATGAGCCTTGCGCTTCTCCACGGACAGGCAAACAGAAGAAAAAAACGTTTTGTATTAAGACGTCCACTGAATTTAAGAAATATTCTACAAAAAAAAACTAGAAGTAATCATAAATTATTATCATGAATTATGTTCGAAGAATGTCGAGGAATGCATAATTTATTTGAAGTCCTTTACTATGGTGGACGCTGGATTAAATAATATATCATGTAATGAAGTTCCATCCAGGCCTACTCCAATTTTTCATTATGCATGCTTTGATTTTACATTTTTTATTTTATCTACTTATTTTCTTCTTATCTTCAGGAGCTGAGATTGAATAGGAGCTAGCGCTAGTTAAATAGATGAAGTTTTGTAAAAGCATATCCTAATAGGGAGTAGCATCATGTAAAATGCTGAACATCTAGGCATCACAGACCTGTCAATTTATAAACTTAGACGCATATTTCAATCTAAATAAATAAATAGATAAATTTTAATCTAAGCCTTGCTGAAAGAGAGAAGGGTTTCTTAAGTTCAGGTAGAAATATCGCCGGGCGTCGAGCACAGGGCTCTCTCCCCCCCCCCCCCCCCCACATTACAACAGCACCGTCATTTCACCTTGCCGAATCCCTAACTATAAATACCAAAAACGACGAGTGAGCGCTGATAACCTATGGAAATATACCATTCAGAAGCTGAGTTAATGTTAAACGGGTCTTTGTAGTGTAATGGATTAGCACATATGCCCGGAAGGTGTAGAGTGCGGGTTCGAATCCCGTTCGAGACCGATGCCTTTGCCCATAATTCAGCACCCTTTTAACAACCTTCACATCGCGGGCTGCGGCGAAAATCAGCACCTATGAAAAATCAAAAACATATAAACATCAAAAACCAAAAACACCACTTTTCCGGCACTTTTTTATCATGCCGTCATCGAAACCATCTACTATTCGAAGAAGCGATGGGCCGACCATGTTGTCCGCCTCAGCGATAACCAATGGACGTGTTGTATGACCGACCGGTATCCTCGTGGAGTAAAGAAACCGCTGGGAAGACCACCAACCAGATGGAACAATTCACTGAGGAAGATCTTTCGTCACAGATGGCGGCAAGTGGCAAGAAATCGTGACGCTTGGCATGGATGTGTCCTGCGAGGATGGTGCGACCACCCTTGAGAACTGACTTCAAGGAATTTCAACATGAGGAAAAACGAGCAACTGTTAGCCACTTTTTCTTGCTTTTAGAAGGTCGGACATCAGGCAAACAGCTGATTACCAAGTCAACTGCCTAATTGTGAATGGCGCTGCTCAGTTAATCAGTAGTGATGACTTCAACCCTCTTTTGGCGCTAAAAACATTACAGCCCTTAGCGATGGAATCCCCCTCCCTTACACCAATTAAACCTTCGATTGCTTACTGAAGTTTTTCATTTCATGCGAGCATTCACCAAGAGGATCAAAACACTTTCGTGAACATTTAGTGACCCCCGTCAACCGCCAAATGAGCACCTTTTTTTCAAAAACTTTCATAATTTTCTGGAAGACTCCTGTGAGTGGGGCATCCCTCAGAAATTCCTCGATGCCGATGAATCTTTCCTTGGGGAAAAGTAGATGTAGGTCAATGATGCACACACTGATTCAACCCCTCTTTCATGACTCGATTTTGCCCCTCCCCCTCCTCCTCTAGATAATATTATAAAAAAAATATTTCTATTGCTACCTTTCGAATGGCGTTTTTCCTTGCATGTTTTAGTAGCCCTCATCAACCGCCAAACAAATCACTTTTTTTTCAAAAACTTCTATAATTTTGTGGAAAACTGCTATGATCCCTCTGAAATCCCTCGATGCCAATGAGCATTCCTCTAGGATAAAGTAGGTATGGGTGGATGAAGTACACACCGAATTAATGACCCCACTTTAATGACTCCTTGCCTCTCCTCTCCTTTGGAAAATTTCATAAAATATTTCCATTGCTAGCTTTCGAATGTCGATTTTTCTGCATGTTTCAGAGTTTCGACAGACAATGTTGAAAGTAGCCCAGAAATTGAAAATGTGGCCGATGGCTGGCCCGTAAATTCCCAGAGTTTTGCCGGGACTTGTCAAAAACCACTCATAAACATATGCAGCTGTTCGCGCATGTGACGCAGGCTGCAGCCTCTCGGGTGAAACCTCCACCTAGACGTAGATCCCAGAGCTTGGGTCGTAATTACAACCTTGGTTCACCTTCTACAAAGAGAAACCGGGTGGTTGTCCCCTTTTAGGCACCGTCTATGAGGTCCTAGATTGCTCACAAGCGACCACTGGTCCGTTGGCGTCTAAAAGGGATTACATCCAATCCCGACCGGGCTTATCCATGGGATCAGCGTCACCGGGAAAAGGGGTTTAGCGCCCAATCGTCTCATTAGAAGTCATTAGTGCTTATTAAATTCCTCTTCACTCACCGTTTCTTCTTCAACGATCTTGGCGGTTGACTAGGACGTTGAACAGTACCGTACTGTTCAGCCACCCATGGTCCTACAGCGAATTTTAGCATCGTGACGAAGCGGGGACACGTCGTCGACTAGCAGTGAATCAGAAGAGACTGATAAATCTTGGTGTGGTGTGTCTCAATTTAATAGTATTGACAGCGACGGCGCCGGCGAGAAGAGCGGCTTGATAAGCCGAAACGACACTGAACGAGCATGAGGGGGTGGAGCAAAGCGCGAGCTTCCGCTGTCAGCCGTCTGTCTGGTCAGTTCAACAACACATGGAGCTTTGCAGAGGGGTGGGGGCAACTGACTGGCCAGGCCACACACTGCCAGATGTTTTCCATTCCATGACGGCGGGCGGCTGTTGCTGGCCCACAAGATAAAGGCAAAATTGGTCTTTTTTTTCGTCCAAAAAGAAATTCCAGGTTGTAGTCCGAGAGGGCAAATCAGTTTAGAGAAAACAGCAAAAAAACGAAGTCGGAAAAATCGATTATCGATTGGTATTCTCCGACTCTACATCCATGTCTTTTGCAAGGGCCTCATAATGACCCTGAGGCTGCCACTGACTAGTCCCCCTAAATCCTTTTAATAGGCTTGAAAATTATGAAGGATGCCGCAAATCACAGGTCTCCCCATTGAGACCCACCTGACAACCACCACCTGCACGTGCAGGCCACTTCATTGCACGCCGAGTGGCCGTATATAAGCTGGTCAGATAGGTAACGTCAACAGCATATCAGTTTACAGCCGTAATCGACCATGAAAGTGCATACGTGCAAATTCAATACGGCAGCTGCCACAGGGGCATTCTCAGGACTGCACCTTTGCCAATTCCAAAAACATGAGCCGTCTTGAACAGCGCCAACATTAGTGCAGCATTCAATGGAATGCCCTCTGAGAAGATTGGCGAATTCCCTTCTACGAATCACTAAATGCCACCATCAACTATTGCCATTCAGTGTGTGGATTTCCGAGAAAAATCGGACGCCAATTCTCCGGAGAGCGGGCGTGAGGGAAGGCAGATGAGCCGTCGACCACACCACGACGAAGAAAGTCCATAGCGGAAGCCGATGTTTAATGTTAGAATCGATGTCATTTGTCCGCTTTTCGACACGACGATTGCTCGCCGTTAATGGTGTTCAGTTGCAGCCTGGGAGATTTGGCGAGTATGTTGTTGAGATTCATCTCAGAGACTAATTTCCTTGAAGGCACTTTCGCGATTACCTTGAAAGGGTAAACGCGCTCTATGGTATTAGAGGTGCTAAGGAATACATCGACAAGGAAAAATCCGAAGGAAGCCCTGAAAATGGCAAAAATTAGGCCTTCTGACATCTGGCCTTGTACGAGATTACCGTGTGAGAACGAGCCTTTGAATCACTTCCCTCACTTGGATGGTATCATGGGAAACCCCGAGCTATCACCTGTTTCCCCACGTAAAGGTCCTCAACCCTGAAATCCCGTCCTTAACCCTTAGCCCCGTAACACTGAGATTTCTTTTTTTTCATATCGCATGTACCACAGGCTCACGTAAACGCCACGCTGGAAAAAGCTTCGTTCAATGCCGGGTGTGGTCGCAGTTGATGGGCGGGGTCGCAATTGCTTCCCGCGGGCTCAGCGCTACCAAGAGGCCTCGTGGCGCCGCTCAAAGTGTACAGCCTCGACAGTCACCTGGGGGTCTATTGGCTGCGGTAAGGTAAATAGCTGGTGTGAATATCGCGGAAAGGGCCTTTAAAATGAATCCACGGAGAATTTTGCTATTACTGTCACCGAATCTGAGCGGATCTGTCAAGCCGTGTTCATACTCAGCGCCAGCAGGGCGAGGCTGCGTTCACATAGAGAGAGAGGCGAGTGGTAAAGGAGAGGTTCGGAGACGGCACAGGCAATGATGCAGAGTGGTCAAGGCGGAGACGTAGAGCAATTCAGCCACGCACCGCGGCCGGCACAGCATAGTATGATTGTCTGAACGCGGCCTAAGTCCCATTTCAATGAAAGACGGATAAGGAGGAAGACAGATTAGGTGCTCGGCATTACGCCACTCAGCTTTCATCCGCCCTGTGCATTACTTCGAAACCGTGCCAGATAGTCGACCTACGTTATGTGTATGTACTCGCTTCGTCTATTTTTTTCGTTGAAAGTAAGGCAGAGGAATTCCAGAGAGGTGGAGGGTAGGCTGGTTTGAATGGAATACGATCCGGGATCCGATCAATGGGTCATACATTAAGCAGCGTTCATAACGGCCACCGCACCAGCGCCACCTTGAGATTATTACGACATGAACAAAAAAAGAAGAGAAAGATTACTATTGTATTGATATTAATAATATTATTAATATCCAAATAGAGTATTTCTAGAGATTCAACTTTTCTTTATCCTAGCGCCTTATCCTGTTTTTCGCTTCCCGGGGGGGGGGGGTTCACTAAAGCAGTTTGAAGGGATTGTGAGTCAGTCCTGAACGTTCGCTACGATGCTAGCACGTTTGCCCAGCACTTGAGACACGTTTTGGGCAGAGCACTTACGGTCCCTAACTGGTTGCGAACAGTCCTTCACGGATCGCTCGAGTTATCCGCCGCGTAGAAAACCACGTACGAAAAGCTCATGGAACATCCTTCATCAGCCACCGTGTATGGATTCTGAGTGGGTCTAAATAGTCCCCAATATAGCCTGGACTCTATTCTGGCTACCGTTTGCTAACTAGTTCATCTGGTTGGCACGACACTACACATTTCTTGCCATGAACAACCGGCCATGGGAACAGATCTTCTTTGCGGTGACAAAATAACTTTGATTCTTGAAGAAGATCGTCTTCAATGACGGCAGGCATTATGGCTATTGCGGTGTGACCACATGATGTTGGTGGTCAGTTGGGCTAAATTTGTTCATAAATTAGGTGAAGTGTAAAAATGTTCAAAAAGGGGAGTTTTCCTTAGGATTCCAGCAAAGGAGAAGCTTTTGAGAACCACCCACGACCTTTCGGCAGCCCTTTTTGAAGCTACACCCACCACCAGGGCACACCAAAAAGTCGAGGAAAATGGCCGGTTTAGTAGACCCCCCCCCCCTCAACTGAGACCCTTGTACGACCCCCTCTCCCACTTTGTCGACATCTACACAACCTCTACATGAACAGTAATTATTGCCGATTGCATAGTATTATTAAGTATTCTATTAATGTAATTTTTATGTTGATCACTCAGATTCAATAAAATTTTCTTACATAACCGGGTCAGCTGACGGCACGTTCCGCTTATCATTTAGCCTGGGACTATCGCTGACCTCGTAATTACGACCCTCCCCCTAGCTCACCCGTCGAATAGGACCCCCCTATCGAAGAATCCTTGACTCCTTCTCTATGTGGGTGGTGATTTCAATGGGCCATAATAACTTATAACTTTGAAGGAGTCACGGCTTCAGGGACTTCTTATCAGATGCAGCGGACATCTCAACAAAAGAGTGCAAGCCGAAGCCATCAGAGTGCGATGAATCATTCTGATGACGCCGATTAAACATACACCGAACGTAATGGACGTCCCAACCCATCATTACTCAAAAGAACCAGGTTTCATAGAGACTCACTATCGAGAAGTGACACTGATGATAATCACTAGGCAGAGAAGCGTTTAGAAAAATATAAAGGTCATTCATAGTGAGGGAAGGGAAGCAAAATCAACGATTCGCATAGAAACCTTATGAGATCTTCAAAACCAGAACAGCTGTCAGATAGATTTGCTCAGCTTTTTCATACCTTTATCGATCTATTGAATAATTTTTTTAGCTAAAAATATAAAAAAATTCACATAAAGGTTATTCAAAGTGAGGGGAAGCCAATTCAACGATTTACATAGAAACCTGTTGGGGATCAGCAGCTACAAAACTAGAGCAGCTGTCAGATAGATTTGTTTCAACTTTTTATACACTCATCGATCTATTTGTTTATTGTTGAGTTGGAATATTCGAAATGGCCTCATTAGTGAGAAACGTTAAATAAAAGTAAAAAAAATGAAAGATGGGAAATATAGAAGACCTCTAGACAGAGTCGTCCCTACAGAAAAGCCGATGAAAGCGCAATAGACCATGCGTATCTTTGAGGTATAGTCATAGCAATAAATATATAATTTTTCGAAAGACCAATGTGAAAATAGAGATTTTCTGGTGAACCTAATAACTTATTAATCTAATAACAATAGAAATACTAAACTATATAATCTAATAATAATTGAAGAGCTTAATTTCCGCGGTCCATTCACCATAAACTTATATCAAACCGCCAATTTACGAAATCAATTCTTCAGCTGAAGGGAATGGTAAGCTCATTCTTGCGAAGAAACTATCAAAGCCATAAAATTGAATAATACAGAAAAACACTTCAAAAATTCAGCCCTTATTTGTTGGTGGATAATTTTGTAAATACTTGCCCAAACAACAAACGAAGCATGATGTTTTACCTTATATTTTTAATTTTATCAGCCCCACCCTTTGGGAGCTATGATATGTACAGATGGACATCCGTTTGATTTCCAAAAGTTAATCCAAATTTCCAAATATCGCCGAAAAATCAATATTCCGAGAAAAAAATTATATATTCCAAAACAGCGGAGCATTAATAAAGCATGTACTATTCCGCTGAAATATTCCTGGAATGCCACCAGGAAAATAGCGGTGGAATAGTAAAAAGCTCCCTATAGGGAGCTAGAGCTGTGGGTATGGTCCCGTAAGTGAAGGAATATGAAATGTGCTACTGATAACGCCACACAGAGCGTATACATTAAGCCGTACCAGGTACGATCATGTTCTCGCGGTGAACATCATGAGAGTGATTGTATGTGGGGGCGATGGGGGTGATCGGATCAGGTACAGTAGTCCAAGGATTTCCCGAGAGGAGTCAGCTGTCTGCCACAATCCATACCCATTCATCACTACAATTGAGCTTGTATAAATAAAGAAAAATGAGTTCCTGCTCGAGAAAAACTGGTCTTTTCTATTGGTCGCTGGAGGCATGTTCTGATGTTGGATCTCGTCTAAGGTTATACTTCGTTTCAAACGTCAAACGCTACAACAAAATCGGATGCGTGGCGCACTCTAGACAGATAAGACGCTTGCTTTTTATTTTGTCCAATGGCCAACGATGGTATTAAAGTAAACTTTGAATAGTGCCACTCACAATTAGTGGTAATATCCTCCCATTCTGTCTGATTACCTACTAGGTACGAGGGCATCCTATGAGTAATTATTGTAATTACAAAGAGGAAAATTGTCGGTTTTTTAAAAGGCGCGTAATTTAAAAAAAAGTAGAAAATTTAGTGATTTCAGAAAATCCTACGTTCAGCCTATTAAAAAGCCCTCTATTTCAGAGAAACGAATGGTTCATGTATTTTTATTGACAAGCATACTATTAGAATCGAAAAGTTCCGAGTCTACTAGCTGTCTGATTACCTACTAGGAATGAGGGCATTCTATGTAATTATTGTAATTACGAAGAGGAAGAATTGTCGGTTTTTTTCACGATCATATGAAAGACTCAACCGTTATTCAGGAGAATAATTATGGACCGAAAAATTGCAGAATGAATCCGCAAAATTACACATGAGGGCTTTGTTGCGTACTGTAGTCAGATCTTCAGAAAACACTGTAGCACCAAAAAGTTTTTTGATAAGCCAAGTCCTCGAACTCATGATGCCCTCTATGAAAGTCTTTTAGTAATTCCAGCAAATCTTATGTTTAGCCGATTTAAAAGGCTTCTATTTCGGAGAATCGAAACTTTCATGTATTTTTAATAAAAAGAATACTAAAATCGAAAATTTCCGATGTCCATTCAAGAGTTTTTCCCATAAACTCACATCAAACCGCTATCGTACGGAGGTGGTTTGTCCTTAGCTCGACGAGTCCATGAGTTCACACAGAGTAATTGTAATTTACATGAGGCTTTTTTGAGGAAAGCCGACACTTCCATGATTGTTTTTCCAGTTGACTTCGGCTTGACTGCAACGGGCAGGAAATTCGGGAAGGTCGAAAGTCACAAAAAGTGAGCGGTTCGATGACGACGAAATGAACAAGAAAAACACAGACATAAATATAGGTCAATGAGGCGGCAACGAACAGGCCTTGAGAAAAGCGGAAAAAATGAGCAGAAATGAGTGCAGGACGGAAAACTTGCGATGCTCTGAGAATTGGATAGAAATGGTACTGCGGGGAAATTTGAACGGAAACGAAATCTGGTGGTGGAAAAACCAAGAACTCCGAGTTTAACACGAGTTCTGTGACTGGGAACACTTTGCTAATCATTTTTGGGGTTACCAATGACCCTTTACTGTCCGGTATGGGAGTGACAGAGAGCCTTGAAAAGTACTGTACCACGAAACAACCTTTATTCTGCTGAAAATTCAGACAGCTCCATTTCGTATGAGATAGCAAGAGCAGTGGATAGGATTCTACGTACACGTATCAAAGATCAGTGTATCACTGGAATCTGGCGAGCGGTGGACTTTGAAACCCCTTGTTGACGTCATTCGGGTAACCGTGGGAGCCCTACGGCTAAGTTTGCTAAGTTCATTTGCACTTTTGTAGTAGTTCTAGACGGATTCTACGGGAATAGAGGTCACAAAGAGTTTCCAAAATGAAGATTTTTTGGAAAAACTGAGAACGTTTGAAAAATGGAATTAGAACAAAATTTGGCTGTTTAGACAAAGGAATAGGGAAAGGGAAATCAGGGTATAACGCGAATCGAGGATTCCTCGACAAGGGAACGTATCGGATCGGATAGAAGAAGAAGAGGGTCGTATCACCAAAAATTGAACTTTCAATAAGCAGATGAGGAGCGAGTGGTGTTTCACAGCCAATTCGTGAGTGGAACTGTGAAATATCTTTTTGCTTCATGTAAGAATACATAACAATAAAGCTTATTGCAACTATACAACCGGCAACAGTTACTAGTATTGTAGTGGTCAGGGGGTTCATAATCGGTTTCCTTAGGAGGGGAGGGGGTCGTATGAAGGGGCGAGTGCCCTGGGGGAAATGAAAGAAATGTCAGAAAACGGCCAAATTACATTGCCCTACTATGAATTTTTAAGTAGGTGTCCCAAAGAACGCCATCTTTTCTCTTAGGAATCGAATGAACCTACAGTCGGCTGTCAACCCCAGGATTCAGTACTGCAGGGATCGGAAGGTGTCAGAGTTACGACAACAAAAACCGCTCAGTGGCTATCCTGAAACACCACAAAGTCGTGCGCCGTAACAAAGGGGGAGGGTGTGAGAGAGTGGTGTATGGTGGTGCCGAGATGATGAGCGATCGAAAGACAGATGGAGGAAGGACAGTTGTACGAGCGAGTGTTAGTGAGTGTGTGACGACGATCCGTAGGCAATCATCATCCATCTGCACCCAACACTGATCCACCGGAAGTCGAGTAGAAGTTCGCAGCCATTTATTATTAGCATGAGGGGACATTTATCAGCAGCTCGTTTTTTCTGACAAAAAATGTTGCGATTTTGCGGAAAATTTATTGCTGTAGTAAAAGCCTCTTTCTCACGCCTAGCTTATCCACTCCCGAAAAAGTGACTTTACGAAAGAAAGTATAGGACTGTCCTCAAAGGCTCATTTCTGATTAACAGGTTCTGGATACGCCGTGCATCTTTTTACCTGTAGACATATATGCGAGTATAATATCGGACAGTTCTTAATAAATAGCGGTGTCAAGAGTGTTTACCGAAGCTAAAACTCATGGCGTAGCTCATCTACTCAATGTGTCACTTGCACGCTCAGAGGATCGGATCTAGCCGAGGATGGCCAAGCTTCTAATCCATCTGGAATCACCTACTCGTTGCCACACTTCGAGATAACTTAAAACTGAAGAGACCTTCAGGTTCTCCTATGATCCCAATACACTACCAAATGCTTCCGCGTTTTTGTATGGAGATGAAAAGCATGGCGCATCCCGATCGCCTATTCAGAACTTCTACTGTCTACTTATTATCATTAAGGAATAAATGCTAACTGGTTTGGCTGGAATTTCTTTTGCTAGGTCTCCTAGCACGGATTCATGATCGACGAGCCTCGCTGCTTCGATCAATATGTATGTTTTGTTTAGGCAATGGTGAGAGGGAGATAAACAACGAGTATAAACCCTAACATCCGACATAATGAAAAGTCTGGAAAATGCATAGGGAATCCCACTTATGTAAAGGTGCCGACCGCACGCATGTGCACTGCTGCGATCTGGTCGCAGTCGTCGTGTGTGTAGATAGATAAAAATAGCGATATTTCCAAAAGGTTCAAGTGTAAAATGAAAGTATTTGCGGGGTGAATTGTTCTCAAAATACATGTCGTCTTGTCGGAAGGGTGATCGCAAAAGAATGAAAATGCTATTACAAACTTCGTCCTTACTATGCACTTTTAGACCGGCGTCAGACTTCGCGATTATGTGATGCGATTCTGCGATATTGGGGTGCCGCAATTACAAAATCTTTGAAACCGCTCTAATCCTCTCGCACCGCATATATCCGGTAAACAGTAGTACTACCCCCATCCATGTTCAGCTTCCTATCATTAGTAACATGCTAACTATAAACTATATGCACAGGTAAGAACATGATGTCCTAAGAACACTCATATCAAAACGCCAATTTTTAAAATATTTGTTTTTGATGTTCTCAAATTTTTGATAGCTGCTGATTTTTGCCGCAGCTCGCGATACGTAAGTTGTTACAAGTATGCTGAGCTGTGGACAAAAGCTTCGGTCTCAGACGGGACTCGAACCCGCACTCCATGCTTTCCGGGCACAAGTGCTAATCCATTACACTACCGAGACCGCTTTCACGTTACCTCAGCTTTTGCCCATAAATCAGCATACTTGCTGTAATATATTTGTTTTTCATTTTTTATTGAGCAATTATTAAGCAAGAAAAGCAATTTTGATGGTAGGTGATGAGTTCTCATCGAAGTGATTCTTAGGAAATACCACTGCACTGGGGAATATGTATGCACTAAATGCAGCAACTCTCATAGAGTGAAGTCAAATGCATGCCGCATCCCGAGCACTCTTCATCGTTCATCGATTCATAGACTCTTCAAAATCGAATGGCGGTCTTGACATCACATATAACGAAGTACTTACCCTCATTTACATCGCATAACAACAAGAAAGGCGGTGATTGAGAGAACCCCTCACCTCGTTCGCCCCCGACTACCCGCTACCACCTCCCCCCCCCCCCGCCGACAATTTCGCACTTGATGTGCTCAAGGTTACGAGATTGACTGGCACTAGAAATTCGCTACAACAATTTCTCGCATTCAATGTGTTAGGTGAAGGACTTCTCTGGCAGCACCAAAGGACAAATATTTTGAGAAATAAGTGAATAAAGATTCATAGATCAAATTGGGAACAAGTAGTAAAGCACTATTTTACAGGAATTGCATTCGGAAGCCGGTGACCCAGGCGGGAGCCATGAAACTTCCCGAATATCCCAGCATCCCAGCAAAGACCAAAAGCTGAGTTCAAAATTTAGTCGAAGATTATAAGCGATAGGAGATGGTAAGGATTCCCTGCTCACCTAAACCCTCTTAGGCTGGAAGAGATTGGAGGGGTCCAAATCATTTAATCAGCGTCAGGTATCACTGAAAGCTCAGCATTTCCGACTGGAAATCGAATGAAAAGCGCCCCGAACCTAGTCGCTGCTGACAGCTTATCCGTTACCATTCAGATCTTTATTTCGACCGCCAGACAGAAGCCATACAGGCAAACAGACAATTAGACAAATATACCAATCTTTTGAACCACATTTAGAAGGGATTATTCTGGCTAAGATAGATGTTTCAAAAAAAAGAAGGAAAAAAGTGAAAGGACGTTTGTAAAGAGGCCATGTGCCGCTATATCTACGGAAGGTCTGGATGGAAAACGAGTTGCATTTGGGGTCAGAAGAGTGGCCATCGTGGATACGAGAGCGCGTGTAGATCCTTTGACAAATATTTAATGTAGTAAGCTGGCGGACGGACCGCGCAGCGGCAACCGCGATGATGCGCCGTGGAACTGGCGCTTTGGGAAAAAGAGGAAGAGCCTACGATTGCCCCGAAAAGCATCACCATAAGACCGATGTGAAACGACCGAGAAAGTTAAGAAAACGAGCGGTGACAGGACCTCGCTGACCCCGCGACATAGCGGCGATCGTTGGAGCCGATAGTGGGAGTGAAGGGGAGAAGAACTCTCATATGAATCATAAGTGGTTTGTTTGGGGTCCCATGCAACGGCTAGAACGAGGAAAAATGTGCCCAAAAGTTTTATAGTTTTTACATATAATTTTTGTGTATATTTTTTTGCGAACTGAAAGCTCTATGGACGATGGATTTCTGGCCCGAATTTCTACAATAGACCATCTCCACACCTATAGAGCTCTCAGTAGGATCACACATTAATCATGGTAAGGTGCAAGAATTTCAGAAAATTCAGCAAGCTCGGCATGTCCAGAAAATTCCAGAGACTTCCAGAAAACAGACAATTCCAGTAAATTCAGCAAACTCGACATTTCCAGAAAACTTCAGAAACTTTCGGAAAACAGACAATTGCAGAAAGTTCAGCAAAATCCCACATTCTTTCCGAGCTCTAACAGTTAAAAAAATGTCCATCGGCTTTATGCTAGAGGTTAAGAGCTGTCAAGATATCCACGAGTATGTGAACTATCGTCAGCGATTTCGCAATGTGCAGAAATATCCTGGCGGTTGAGGAAAAAAGAGTTCGTTCATGACTAATTCCTGCCATACAGATTATTCCGGAACTCTTCTGATTCTTTGTGTTCTCAGCGCTACAGAGATCGTGAAATAGTACAATGGACTGGCGTGAAATAGTGGAAGGAATTATGAAGAAAAAAGGAAAATGAGGAAATCAAACTGTTGCACGCTACGGCCACAGCCGCGATTACACCGCCACCACCACTTCGTTTACATTGCCCCAATTCATCAATTTTTTCGCACCCGACACATACGAATGGGGCCATTCAAGGACGGTGGACATCGTGGAGCAGCTCCTCGACTAATCGATTCATGAGAAAGAGAGCTGCTAGGTGACAGGTGGATTATCAGAGAGTAAATCTTCTTCGAACTACAACAATGAACCGCGCCATTATGAGTAATTAAAATCACCTTCGCCAAGAGCCCACACAGCTTTTGCAGTGCAAAACTGTTCAAAAATGAGCCTATGCTGTTCAAAAAAACACGGTTGATTCCACAAGATCCGCCCATCACGCAATCTCCGCCCCCTAGCCGGTACAAGCCATGCCTCACAAGTTTTCCTCCCGGAGAGCGATGGCTTATGGAAATCTATTGCGAAAAGACCCCCACACGTGAAAGAGCTTGGAAAAAAAATTCGGGAAACTGAATCACTCCTGCTCGGAGGTTGAAAAGTGCTACCTCTTTCGCCATTTTAGTAAGATAGACCATGCAAATGAGAAGTCTCACATGCGAATCAGGCCCATTTCTCAATTATTGAGTTGGGAACATGATTAGATGCAGACTTAGGAAGTGAAGAGACGATCACAAGCACTCAAGCCGGTTAGGATTCCTCAAGAGGCTTAGAAACCAGTTCGCTACACTTCCAATAAGGTAATTTCCAAATATTAGCAGAGAGACACAAGTATATGGGAAGTAAAGTGAAAATAGCTTTAATTTATTTCTATTCACTAGCGAAAATTTGGAAAACGACGTTATCCAGGATAAAAATAAATACGAAAGTGAGCTGAGTATGAAAACTGAAAAAAACCGAAATCTAAAATTGGCCCAAGAAACTAAACCGGAATTAGAATGGGGTTACTATAGTAACCATGGGGCATAAGCAATCCTATTAGGGAGTCGTGGCCTCTAAAGGCGCTTGGCAACCGCTCAAGCGTAAAAAAAGTCTCTACACGAGAAACGTGAGTTGATTTTGATAAGCTCAGAGGTCACCCAAAAAGAATCAACCGCACTGTTACTTTCACAATGTGGGGATCAAATCCCGCACTGCTACCGTTAATGGTGAGTATCGTCACTTATAATGCTGTCATATACCGCGCTAATTGTCCTAACTATTGGGGCTTTGAATTTCGCACGATTACCGTAAATTTTGGCGGAGGTGGGGTAGTGACAGGTGGCGCGCACTCCCACTCTCACGGTGCGGGGATCAAATCCCGCCTCAACGTCCGCCTAGGCTAACCAAACCGTCTGTTTTTTTTTGGGGTCGGTGAATTGTTACCAGGCGCGTTTGAGAGGATAAAAGCACCGTCTTGTGCATCGACTGACTTTGGCAAAGCATTGTTTAGGCCAAAACGCATTCACCTGCCACCGCGATTTTAAAATAGAGAGTCCTCAGTGGAAATATGGCGTAGACCAATTGATAACAAACTATTACTGCTGAAGATGGGATGTTCCAGATTTAGCGTGAAGTCCATGACAGGCCGTAGTAAGCATCTATAATGAAGGATAGCAAATATCTGTGATATGTGATGATAAAGATCCATGGTAAAAGGGGATTAGGATCCATGATACTTAGTGATAATGATAATCATTTAATGCCATGATGGAGTGATTAGAAATCGAAAATTAAGTGAAAATCAACAACATTCCTTAGAATTTCTTTTTTTTTACAAGATTTTCTAAGTACTGGCGAAAATCTTATGTGGATGATAATTCAGCAAGTAAGCTGCAAGCTTGAGGCGAGTTGTGGAAAGAGGCGGTCAGGGGAGGGTGTCTGAGGGGGTCTTACTAGGAGCATTGCTAGCTTCACTACAGCAAAAGAAATGTAGCAGCTATATTTGGCAAAAATAGCCAGCGATAATCACAGGAAACCTTAGCAGTACTGAGTTATCCGAACGAAAACAGGAAATCGCCCAAGGAAGCCTCGCACCGAGCAAGGGGGAAATGTGAAGGAGGATGCAGAAGCCAATAAATGGCGTATGATGGAACGTGCATTGGATGGATGCATAATGCTCGGGATAATTGGCTTTCTGGAATGCCGTTCGGTCACCGCGATTAATGGGCAGTGCCAGGGTAAATGTAGGGTGTTAATGGGGTCCATCCGAGTAAACTTCCTGGGAACACCAAGCACCCCCGATCGAGCAGGACAGTTGAGGAAAGGGATGAAAAGCTATGAAAGGGGATACCTCAGGTGCAAAACCGCGTGAAAATCAATAATTGCAAATGACACATGCAATATGATTCCTGCACTTTCGCTAAGTCGAACACATTAGATGATTAATCGCTTCAATTAAGCCCCACGAAAAATCGATAATCCCTGGCAACATTTACAGTTTGTTTGTTTGCATAAGAAATACGTTACGAGGCCATTAACTTGAATTAAACCATTTGTAAGTACCGTAATCTGCCAAGGTGAACTAAGACCTTTAGCGGGGGCATTGCAGCTATGCAGTTCTTGCGGTGTTCACGGTATTTTTGGTAAACAGCCAAGGGACAGAAGATCCAATTCCTTGGCTGTAATCTCTTCTGTCCCTTGGCTATCATCTAATTAATATCGTATTTTGATATAATTCAATATAGGACGGAAGGCATTGGGGGAAAAAGTTAATTACTTCGCAAATGCTAAAGCGAACGGCTGTAGGACGAATAGTGGCAACGTAATTGAGGGCACCTCAAGGAAGACTGATAGAACCGGCAGAAAGATGATTCTGAAGGTAGCTAGATTTGGTGAGATGAAACCGCCATAAAGAAATTATTAAAACATAAACGACCCTGGCAAAGATAATCATATAAAGAAAGACTAGAATGGAGTAGGAGGAGGAGGGAGAAGGAAAAACGTTCGGATGTATATAGAGTAGCGCTCAAAAGTCTTCCGCGAAATGGTCTTTCACTTTGGTTTTTCACTTGTAACTCTTTTGCGACTGAACCGATCTAAGAGAAATTTTAGTATGTTTTACTTGAAGACACTGCTTGCCAAATATACTATCTTGACGCTTAACGGTGTAGGTTGGGTGGATAGCAATTTTTTGTTTTTGGAGTGCTATCCCTATGCCGTCCAGCTGTGCCGCTGTCATCGAAAGTCATGGTTCTTCTACAGAACGTTGATGTTTTCTGAGGCTTGCTGGTTTTTTTTTGTAAATAAAACCATTTTTCTTGATTAAACCTTTTTTTCTCCGGTGGTTTTGTAGTAAATTCTTGTAAAAAACCATGAAAAGAGTCAAGCGGCGCTCAAGTAGAAGAAAAAGTTGCCAATAGGCCCAGGTACCACATTTTAAAATTTTGTCAAATTTGATCAAGTAGAAAGGTTAAAACAAGTGGCATCAGAAATGATAAAGAAGCCAAAGGTTCAGAAGGAAAGAAGCTTTCAGGTGGAAGGGAGGAGGGGACAAAGATCAACAACATTGTGGCCATTAGACGGAACGTGCACAGGCCATGGGATGTGCCACTTAGGCACTGAAGCCAATTGATCAACCAAATTAACGGCTGTGCCATTGGGTGGATTAATGCCCCGACTGCTTCGATGCAGCAGTGGAACACCCCATTGATGCTGATTCTGGGTCTAAGACGAGAATTTATGGGTGAATAAACAAATATAAATCTAAAAAAGCATCAAAGCACATAGCATTCACTGATAATCAATCCTTTTGGGGATGCGCCACTATTTCTACTTCCACTGAAATCTGTGGTAGGGGTAAATACTTGACCATGGCCATACCCTTAGGGTAGACGGTGAATCCAATCGTATCTCCCCTTCCAGACGAATTTATTATAAATTAGCTGACCACAATAACACTAAATGTATGTGCAACACGGGCGGAAACCCTTCCTGGATTGACAGAAACCATGTGAACGGTTGCGGCGCTACCCGTCTCTCCTCCATGGCCATTTAAGGCACCGACATGATACAATATGGTATGCTGCCAAATAGAATCTCAAAATAACCGAACTAGGGCGGTCCGGGCTCCCCTTGAAAATAACCGAACTAGGGCGGTCCGGGCTCCCCTTGAAAAATAGAAATTTCAGAAAGCACGATAGAACTGGCGAATAACGTTCATTGAAGCGTACTATTCAATGGTGAAGGAGAGGACGGAACGGTTAGTGCCTATAAAAATAAAAGGAACAATTAACGATCACGGTAACGAATGACACAACTGCCATTCCCGAACGGGTTCACTATGGGAGCAATTACATCTTTACTACTGCTTGATGAGCTTCAGGGACGTTCCAGAATGAATGAATGGACGCGAGAGGAATTTGCAATTAATTGTCACACACACGTCGGCTGGACGCTCTAAACAACAGAAGCCAAAGAACAGCGTTGTCGATGAGGGAGAAGAAGCTTTAAGCATTTTGTCGGGTGTCTTAGGTAGTATTCCTTTGAACGCCATCAGACTTCGCGATTTTGTGATCTTGCGATTCTGCAATTTTGACGCGAAGTCGACGGCGCCTCGAAAGGAAACCAATAATACGAAGAAATCGAACTCTTTCTCGAGTTACCCACGTCTTTAGACATACAGAAATGGGATATCAATCAAGTATCATATGTCATATGAGACAAAGTGAAATAAACAACACAATATTTAGATGTGGCAACGATTGGTCGCTTAGAGAGGCGCCACTTATTTGATTGCTACCCACTATTGCAGAGACGTTTAGAAGCATACTTTTTCTCTTACTGCGGTCCTGGAAATCTAGCTGATGCTGAATTTAGCGTTCATGCTCTTTCTCCGGACGATTACTGGGTTAAATTGCTCATTTCGTGATGAAAGGATGACTATCGTGAGCGGTTTTCAGTCCCATTAATTTAGGCATTTTATACTACATCATTTTATAAGATGTGAGAAAAAGAAAGAAGGGAGAAAAAATAGGCAGGAGCGGCTGATATGACTTGAATAATTTTTGCTTCGACTCAATGTACAGTCCATTTCGGAGCACTTGATAGGGCGTGGCCTGAGTAAAGGGTGCGAGTGTGTGGCGGAATGAGGGAGTTTGATCACCCTCACTCAAGTCTGTAGGCCACGCCCTATCTAGCGCCGTGTAAGGAACTGTAAGTTGGGGGTGGCAGCATGCCTTTACATGACTAACGCCCCAAGAGCCTATGGGGCTCTACATGACTAACGGCCTCTACCTTATATATTCCTGACTCACATCGATTGATTGTTGACACATCAGTCATGTAAAACCTTGCTATTACCATGGTTGCAACCCCCCCCCCCCCCAACACCCCCCACCCCACCCCGCTCCATCCCCTCATATACATGGCGCTTGCACTTCTAACAGCCCACTTATCGAATATTAAGAAGAAATCTGGAGAAGGTTTTATGATTTCAACGCTTCTCTTATTTGTATGAAGTAGTGTAAGACTTATTTATTCCAAAAAAAAACCAAAAAGGCAGTCACAAAGTTGGTTGCAAAAAAAGGTTGCGAAGAGATTTTGAGCCTTACAGGCATGCTTTGCTAGCTTTAGCTGTAAGCTATCAACAAGAGGCTTCGCGCCGGACAATGCTCACTTCTTTCATCTATTTTTTAAATTTTCCCAAATTTTGCAGGAACATTGCTAGACATTCAAAGCGCTCTGAGATGAGATCGAAATGCAATACATCTAGAAACTTAGTTAATAATTGAAGTTCGTAGAACGCCCTTCTTAAACAAGAAATATTTCCAGTCATTCTTAGGCAGATGGAGGATGTGATTGGACGCGATTTTCACTGAATTAGCTACATCATAGATTAGCTTTCATAATGCCCTTTAGGAACCTTCAATCAATTAAAGTGACAGCACCACAAAAACTCGATTTCATTGCGATTGGGAAAAGCTGTGCTAATGTAAACGACTAAAAACAAAAAAATGAAAAAGTAAGAAAGTACGTGTAAGTGGTGACTACTACCAGCGTTAAGCATTGGGTTGAGGAAAATTATGAGGGATATGGCCCCAGCCCCAACCCAACCCGACGTTACGAGTTCCCTTTTTCCCAGAAATGATAGCCTTCGTAGCGTTCCCAAAAAATGTCATCAACCATAACTATCTTTTATAGAGGCCCCTGGTTGCTCCAAAAATAGTAAAGAACAAATGCTCCTTGATTTCACGAAGGCCTAAAAATACTACCCCTCCCCTTCTTCTAATCTGAAACACGATTCCCCCATATTCCAAACATACAGAAATACAAGGTCGTCCTCAATCCGTCAGAGAGTCACGAGCAAGACTTTATTAAATGCATTTATAAAATTATTCTTAGTATTGCCCTGTAACGAAGCCTCATTATTATGTGAATGTGTAAAAACAGAACGAGACTCAAAGAAGTTTATGGCAAAAAACTCAAGAGGCTATGAAAGTCTCAAAAAATTTTCAAAATATATTGAAATTCTTCGGTGCTTAGCACCTTCGTCAGGCCAGAAATGGGGCAGTATTTCCGATTAAATTATTGAATTCAAGTGCCAGAGATGGCGGAATTTCAGCGAATAAGGTAAGTGATCAGGATCGCTCAGATAAGAGGCCGTTGAGTGGTATTAGTTGTATCAGTCAACGGGGAACAACACCAAAGATGATGATGATGATAGCGATGATACGAGCCGATATCCGCTGACGGTTATACCTACGGCGAATGCAAACATATGCGGTCAGCTATCGTGGAAGAAATTGTGACCACACCGGAGACACGGACAACGACGTGGAGAAATATGCTGACCGGAGAAGAGACGTAGCTCGATGACCACCTGCCAATCAGTGGGTAATTCAAAGACCCGCGGGGAGCACGTCCGCGGTCGATCACGAGAATCATGCGACCACGATGAGATGCTCTCGAAGGAAGCAGGCTCGCAAATGACATGGGGGCATCAGGAGTGAGGTGAACAGGATGAGCAGTCCCAGAAAAGGTAGCACCGGAAAACTTCCTGCCTTGAAGGTTCCAAAAGCATCACAGCCTCTTGCAGTGGCTATAAACTCCCGACTGTAAACAATAAGTATTTATAAACCAAAATAGACTCGTAAAAAATAAATAAGCATGCGCACCTTTGATGCTCTTTAGAGAAAAAGATACTGGTTTCACCAAAGTTTGAAGCTGACTGGAGACCGATCATTACCCATTCAGAGTCCTGTATATTCTTGGATTTTTGCTGGAATTCAACACCTTTCCAGCTGATATTCCATCCTCTGCGCTAGTACCGAGCTCTTTATTAGTCACTGAACTGCCTATCCCATGGGTCGCTCATAAAATGCTGCCATACTCGCCAGGTGTTCGTTGATATGAATGGTCCCGGATTCCTTCCCGTATAAAGCGAGATATAGGCAGGCCAGTCGGTGATTAAACGTAATTCTATACCAGTAAAGCGTTGTTTTAATGCTAAATGTTAGTCATTCAAAGGCTTATTTTATGCTCTTTTAGAACTATCTGAGTTTTTGGAAAAATTATACTTACTCACAGGTACACCTGCCAATTCTGTGTGAGCAAATAACACAATTCTCTAGCACGCATTGCATGAAGCTTCTTTGAAACCAGTTGCCGTACTACTTTTTTTCAATGGACATATTCATCAAGTAAACACCACTGCACCAACCATCGCACTCTTCCAATGGAGCCATAAAGAAATGGAAATGGAGAAAATTAATAATTCGATCTATAAACGAGTAAAGAGAACCTCCTTGGAAAGGAGAAATCCTTATGAGGGATAGAGAAAATATTATTGATGTATGTTTATTATTATTATTTGTTATTATCATTTTTATTATTGATATATTTTATTAAAATTTTACTAATATAAAATCTTAATCTGGCGATGAGTGCCGAAGTGATCTCCTTTTCCATGGAAAAAGAACGAGCTTCAAGCAATGCTGTAAGAGAACAGAAACAATCATTCAATAATATCTTACTATAAAATATTGAATTCAAGTACCAGGGGTGACTGAACTTTGCTCAGATAAGTTGAGTAGCATACCGAGAAATAGTTTTTTTCAAAATTTAGTAAATTCGAATGTTGTTTTTCTTCCTATGAATTGCTTTCATTTTTTATGAACATTTAAATCAAATCAAATCCCACTATCATAAAATTTATGATTCCACAAGGAACTCTTACTTTCGTTCATGATATCGCAAGAAACATGCATGGAGGGGGTCTTACTGAAGGAAAATAACTACTAGATTATTCCTACATATTGCTTGCCATTCTTCGTGAAAAACGGAAGTTTTGGATAATGTTTAGATAATGCCATCGGAACAGAGAAATACCAACAATTTGAAAGCTCCCTTGACTTTTGCCACCTTCTCGAACCGCTGTGCTCCTAGTTTAGAAAATCTCGGATTTCACAAATAATTCAGTTTCGGTCATGGAATGGAATCGCGAGAAACACCTGTGGGAAAACGAACTTTGGCCGTATGGCACCATTTACTAGCACGCTAGAAGCAGCTATGTAGTACTTTTCTGCATTGTGCTTTGATCGTTGAAAAAATAGCGAATCTAAGTTTTTTGATCGCTATGGTCCACTATGAAACCGTCAGGGATTGCGTGAAAGACATGTCTCTCCGCGGAACGTATTGAACTTTGGCCCAGTGCTCATAGTAGTCCTGTCAGCGTTGCGCTTTGATCTTGATCCGAAAAGTTGTTGATTTTCAATAAAGAAATATCTCAGATCAAAATTTTGACAATATCATGCAACAAACAATGGGGATCATAATTAAAAAATACAAAAATTAAAAAGTACAAAAAGTAAAAAAAATACAAAGATCACCAAGCTTCAAAGTGTAGAAAAGCATGAGCAGAGCACGCCCAGCTCTTGCTCTAACGGTAGCCCAAAAAATGTCAAAAAACGAAAATGCTGTAAAGAAATGAATAAAAATTTGAACGAACCTTTCTCTGGTCTCCCTGGGCTCTCTGTGCCTCGGCAATGTGCCATCACTGCAGTATCCATTGAGCGGTGGTGTACTGAGCAGAATCAACGACTCATCTCCACCCGTAGACATCACCTTACGAGACCTCGACGTTGAACAACCGTGACTACTGCAACGTGGAACAGACAGGTCGTCGCCCCGTGCGCGTCAGTTAGCGAATTGAGGTTAGTTTTTGGGCGTGCAATACTTGTAGCGCTGAGCGTACAGGCGAGATAACTGCAGGGCGGCAGGGGACGGCGGGCAAAGCAGGGTAGAGGGAAGGGCAGGGCACCGCGTTGCAGTGGAACGACGCAACAAAGCAAGGCACGTTTTTGTTAGCTGGAATTTGCCCTGTTTCAAGTGACAACCCTTATCAAAACACGGAAAAGGCACGAAGAAAAAAGAAAATGTGACCGTTGCTGTTGAAAAGCCTTTTATCAGCGGTAATGACGGTATAAACCTCGAAAAAACCATCACGAGTCCCATTAAATCAACCAAAATCGGTTGAGGTTGCAGAAACCCCAGTAATGTGACGCGACTGGGTACCTTTTTTAGGTTGGGTTTAACCTTGACGAAAGCCATGGCCGTGAACACGAACGTCAATTTTGTCAGGGAAATTCCAATATGGAAATTAATAGTTTTCTGCGGAATGCACCTCGATGAGCATCACACCCCATTGAGGAAACAGATGACTTAAATGGGTGTGCGTAACTGAAACGAATGGTCCCGCAAAAGTCGCGCCTTTGCTAGAAAAGGGTACGAGCAGGGTCAAGCATCAGTGGAGGAATCATGGTGGGGATCGTATTTAGGGTTAGTTAGGGGATGGACTCGTTTTCTTGGACCTCAACAACGGGCTTTTGACCCTGGCTCTGAACCATTTATAAAATCGATTTTGACACGATAGGCGAACACTCGAATTTGTTTTTTTTTTTGAAATGGGTACTTATAAAGGTCATCAGTCTTTTATTACGGTGGACAGGTCACTCCAAACAATTCTACAGGCACCATGGCAAAATCTTAAGGCTCTCGGTAAAAACAGGGCAAACTGCGCACCCCAGTAATTTTTCAAAGTTAATCTGCGAATTCAAATTTTTACGATTTCAAAGGGAACCTTTATAGACAAAATACGAGACGCTTTGCTACTACAATGAAAGGATTGTCAAAACTTTCCGTTTTATGATGTTACTGAATCGAATCTCTGTGAGGGCGGGACATTGCTCCAGGGGCGGGGTTTGCATCAGAGATAAGGCATTTCGATTGAAATAATAAACTTAAGGTTTCTATTATTTTTCCTGAGTTCACTTCGATATTCTGACGGTTTTCAGGTATTTCACTCCTACGGTTGTTATTTTTGAACGGATTGAAAACTGAACTGGCTGTAGATGGTTTTCAAGACGCCGAGGCACTTAGGCACAAAATTATCCGTTCTTGCAGTGGATGTCTAATAAATACGCGGTTACTAAGAATTACCTGAGTATCCTGGACGAGATGTCTGGAGACGCGGTGGTCGTGGTGAAGGTACGCGATGAGTCGCACGATGGTACACCGGCGAATGTCGACCGTATAAAGGACGATTTACTATGAGATCTGCAAACAGTTCACTAGAGGAATAGCCAAATACTACGTGGGCGGAATAGAAGGGGTGATCCACTGAGAGGTGATGATTCACGGGATGGAATACATGGGAATGAGGTGATTGACCTTTGAAACGTTCGTTCCACACGGGCTCGTTGTTTCACATCTTCCATCGTTTGGAATTCGGTTCGACCGCTAAAAAATAGGTTTCGAAAGATGCAAAAATTTCAAGAAAATATTTGCTCGACCATACCCTTAAGCAAATCCTAGGCAAAATTGTTGTTGAAAGAGTTTACAGTAGGAGTTTTGCATGGAACTCAATTCCCAATTTAACAAAATGGTCCGAGAGAAAGCCGGTGCAAGAATTCAGAGTTATTCACGACTTTTCGTCCAATTCTGCAGGACCCTTTGACTCCGTCGCATTGCTGGGAAGGATTTATGAAGCATTTAAAAAGAGCAAGTAAAGAATGACAATAAGCAATCCTATGGGTAACGCCACTCATTCATGTAATTTCCATATAAAGCCATAGAGACAGTTGAATAAATGTCCATAACGATTTTGTAGTGCCGATCAATATCCATTTGCTTCATAGCACTAATATCCTCTCTAATAAGGATGTCGAAGACGGAAGCAGGGGTACTTAATAGAGCGCTAGAGAAAAAAAAAAGAAAGAGACCAGTGATTACGTCGAAGCTGAGTACGGGCTGGATAATCGGTTGACTATCCTAAAGTGAAATATAGTGTTTTAATGAATTGCCGGTTTGGTCAATTTTTGTCAACTGGACCCACCCTTTCGCCAGCCTGAAAATCGGCTTCATTCTAACATATCCGAAACTTACGGCATTTTGTAGAACAGAAAAATCGCTTTCGAACGATGTATAAAATGCCGCACAATTTTGTGAATTTATTAGAAAAGTTTTTGTTTGAAAGAAACGGCATCACCTATGAAAGTACCCAATACCTATTAGGAAGTTCAACACTGTGGTATTAAAACAAACTCAAAACCTGCTGTTGGGCCATAGAGGAATTGAAAGACAGCATTTCCGAAGTGAACTGACTGGAAATGTGCTCGCCATTAGGAGAACATTCGGAATGCAAACAACGAGCCAACGCAAAGGTCAGCACCACTGATATTGGCGACCTTTGTGAGGTGCATTCGATTAATGGTGTGAATGAATGCGTTGTATAACCAATTCGTTCGACGGGCTTTTTTTCAGAGCGAAAGTCGATAGGACTGCATAAAAATGCTGTGTTGAAAGAGAACACAGTCACACCTTTTAATGTGCACGTGCGAAGATAATATCACGTGTGAGATACTCCATAACCCCTTCCATTCTTAGTTAGAAAGTTCGGAAAATTCGAAAAAAAACCCTCGAGAAGATTACATCTGAAGGTATTTTGGAAAGGGAAATTAAGCAAAAAAAGGTAAACTGATAGACGCTGAAAAACTTGGATAATTTAGTTAAAAAGCGCAAAGTCGCTCTGGAATATGTACTAGATAACTGCTCGATTGTAAGATGGCCGTAAGCCTTTGCGAATTTGCTGTTTTGCAATTTTTGCGATCTTGCGACGTCGCACTTTCGCACGCGACACTGCGACCTTGTGATCTTTCATTGCCGCAACTTCTTGCACGGAGCTGCGACAGAAATGTAGAATCGCAAAATCTCAAAATCGCGAAATCTGACAGCGGTTTTACTCTTCGTATGTTCGTTTTGGCTTTATTATGCTTGCTTTTGCACTTAAATACTGAATTATTGGCTGTGAATAGGTAGAGCGAACGCCTATGGCGAGGCGATCATTTGTGGAAAGCGTGTGGTGGTCCGGTGAATACAGGTCCAATATAGTGGGACAAATCGGGCAATTAACTCAGCGTGAACATAGAAAAGGCCGGCATTTATCATTTATGAATAGGTTGCATTATAGCATAGATTAACACGCACTTTCCAACATTTGACGGAGCACGTGGAAAGCCACAGTTCCCAGAGGTTTTTGCAGAATGCTCTAAGAAGACATCAATCATCAAAGATCGTATGTAAGGGATCAGGAACCACCCATCAGAATATTAGAAAGACGAAAAGGAGCCACAGCTTTCGAAGGCGCCTTTTTTTTCAAACAGTTTTGTAGCTCACTTGTTGCGTAGATGGTAATTTAGAGTAAAATGCAACTCAGGCAGGTGATAAAGTGCATTGCCTAATCTAGAAGAGCCAAACAGTGCAATCTCATTGTTCGAGTACGCAGTGCAAGTCACTGGATTGAAGACTATCATGACGAGGAGGAGTTAAACGGATTCAAGACGATTAAATCAATGCCTAATTTTGCCAAGAATTTAGGATGCGCCACGCACTTGTCTTTTATTTGGAACCGGAATAACTTTTTGGAGTAAGGGCAATAAAGACATCAACAGAGTAGCAAAGAGCGAAGATACACGGCTGATGTGGAATAGATCTAGCGGCGCGAGAGCTTACACTAAGAAGGCTTCGAAGCTTTTGCTCTCATTTCCCATAAGTGCTCTAGTGGCTTTGACTGGAGGTCAGGTGTTTGAAACATGAAATGTGATCAAAATACTACTTTGATAACTGATTGATGACTGGACGTTAAGAAAAATTTGGAACAGTCACTACGATCACCGAAGAACATATTTTACGTTAATATTCTATTGATCAAAATATTTTCTGTTGAATTCAAGTATCACTTTCACGTTTTATGCAAATTTATTTATATAAATAAGTAATTTTTATACAAATATTTATTCACAGAATAAACAATCATTAAGAAAGAGATCGTGTCTAAAAGTTTCAAGAAGGGAGGGGGGGGGGCGAGAAGCAACGAAGTAGTTCAACTCCCGTCTAAGGGAGAAATTATGCTACTCCTTTGCCTTTCTCTTCCCGCCCCTTTGAATCTTTTGAGCACGATATCTTTGTTAATAATTGCTAATAATAATAATATTTTTAGTCGAAAATCATATCTGAAGTTTATCGTAAATATGTCAAAATATCATTCAATCATAATATTGATTTATATTGTATTTGTACATAGCTATGTGTACATTTTTGAGGCATGACTTTTAATTGACTATTTCTTTAAAATAAATATCTGTATGAAAATTACTCTTTTTTATAAATAAATTTGCATAGGACGTGAATGTAAATCCCCACTGAAATGAAAATATCAATAGAGTTGGACCTATGAGACAACATCTCAGGCCACCTAATATGTGCATTTCTTGAGTGCGTACACTGTTGCGCCGATGAAGCGTAATACGTTCATGAACAATGAACGTAGCCGGATTCCTCGAATGAAGACAGATCTAAAGGCAGCCATGTGTGAATTTGATACCTTCGGTAGCCGCCGAAGCTACCAGTGGACTAATAGCATGGTATGAGCATCGTGCGATAGTATTAAGCCTTTTCCAAAATCACGAGAAATAAGAACCAAAAGAGAACCAAACCCAGTGTGATAACAAGCAAACGTGCCTTCCTCTGTTATTCCCTTATATTTATATAATTTTGTAAAATTCAATCACATAGTAACTCTTAGCTAAATACTATATATTGGAATATATCCGCAGTTTTTTGCAACTACGTGCCGTGCCCTTCGATTTCTTACGACTTTTGTTCGAAAGGATAGATAACAGAATAGATAACTAAGCAGATAAATAATCAAACAATTTCATCAGCAAAAACCATGGCCATTTCCTTCCTCGTTCTCGCTTGCTCACATTATTTTCTTTTTCTTTTGTTTTTGTTTTTGTCGCTCTTTTCAAGAATATTATTTCTCACGCTGATGATCAGCTGCTTCAAGGTTATTTTTGGTATTCCACTGTTTTTGGTATTACCTATTATGATTACGTGGGCTGTTGTCTACGTCAATAATAAATATTAGGTAGTCTAAAAAGTCTTTTCGTATTTTTTAATACCGCTTTTTCCCTCAAAACTGCTTTCCACAAAATTTCTTTTGTACATATATATGTAGTACAGGTCCACACGCATCTAAAGGTATTGTTGTCTTCCATCTCCCGGATAACCCTTTTCGGCAACATAAAAAAATATCAAAAGTCACCTCATTTTCAATTCCAATTTTTTTTCTTTTAATGGCGATAGACAGGGAAAGGAAAAGGTGATAATCCGATGGAGCAAGATCAGGGCTATAAAGCAATTTTAATCCAAGCTCGAGAATTTTTTGAAAGAAAAAACTCAAAAAAATTTTTACCATAGTGAAAAAATGACTCGCCAAAAAATTCTCGAGCTTGGATAGAAATTGCTGTCCCATCCACCTTATAGCCCTGATCTTGCTCCATCGGATTATCACCTTTTCCTTTCCCTGTCTAACGCCATTTAAAGAAAAATTTTTTTATAATTTTTGTATTGAAACTGAGGTTGACCGTTGATATGTTTATTTTGCCGAAAAAGGGTTATCCGAGAGATGGAAGACAATAATACCTATAGATGCGTGTGGACTTGTACTACATGTGTATGTACAGAAGAGATTGCTGGAAAGCAGTTTGGAGGGAAAAAGCGGTATTTGAAAATACGAAAAACTTTTTAGACTACCCAATATAAACAAACCAAAAGCTAAACCCATAGAAAACTGGCCTAATCGAACTGACAAATGGAGCAACGTCACAGATCTGAGGAAAAAGGGAAAGAATTACAAAGGACACTGATACGCAGTTCAAGAGAGTGTAAGGCACAGTGATAACGAGATGTCACCGGCCAAAATTACAGGATGTCCTCTCAATGCAACTAAAGTGGGCGGGGCGTTCTCACGCAGATCAGTAGTCGAGGTAAAAGGGGAGTGGTATCGCCAGTAGGCTAAGCTGGAAAGGAAGCGTCTAGATTTTATTACTTTTTAAACTACTCTGGATCCAGTCATGAGCTCTGCAGATAGCTGCATAGAGTGCATAATATATCAGTAACGTTATAAATAATAACGACTCAAAATATCACGAACCAGTAACGATATTTACTTCCTATCGACAGTAAGCCACGAGGAGGAGCCAAAGGTGGAGCGATCAAACGAAAAAATGTATGATGTTCGATGCAGGCTTTCCATAACTGTTTACAAGCTGGTGATGACAACACGTGGAACGAGAGTACGGTATCGGGTGCCTGTACAAGTTATATCTATGTACAGTATGCCCAAATTACGAGTATAGAATTAGTCCAAATACTTACAGTTGGTTCGCCCAGCTTGATATGGACATAGAAATTCTTCTTCTTGAAGCTAATTTTCATAATTGTTGCCCATGCAAACTCGTTAATTTTCGTGCCTTCATGAAATACTACCATACCGTACGAATTCACGCCGATTCCAATCGGGAGATTCTTTCCATCCTGAACGCTGGGAATTTAGGATGAAAGACGAGTATCAAAAGCTCTCAGCAGATGAGCTTGCTGGCCGATGCCTAACAATGAAAATGTGGGACTTGTGCTTTAAATAAAATGATAAAAATATGACTAATAGTAATAATTTAATAGAATAAAATAAATTCAAATAGAAGATATGAAAATGGAAATTTAGCAAAAAAATTAGGTCTGTTCATGGACTTCACAAATTGTGTAAGGATGACACAAATATGGCTTCACAAGTTTTTTTTTTTAAAGCAAATCCAGCATGGTAGCACTCACTCTGGCCGCGTACAAATCCACTCCATACATGTCAAGTTTCTTGGCATGTTCCAAAAAATTGAACTCGGCTTCGGCAGGACTTTGTCCACTGAAAAATTATTTGTTATTATACTCGAAAGATATTGGAAAAACTCAAATGTTCTAGAAAAAAAGGCTATTTTCTCAACAAGTATTCACTGCGAATAACTAAGAAAAGCATGGCTTTCTGAAATTATGTTGAAGACTTACCGATGCATTGCATGAAGTTCGGCGACTCTTTTTGGGAAATCAGGTGATTGGTTTGGAGCGAATCGATACTGGTTCAGGTAGCCTTCGGGGTGTTCTTCGGGTGAATAATCGCCTAGCTCTGCTGCAATATCGTGAATATTGATCATCTTATGGACAAAAAATTCAAATATGTCGGATCGAAAACGGAGAAAAAACAGCACGTAGGGGATTTATGATAAAGTTTAAAAGTTTTCGGCGGTAATCAGGCCCTTCTGCGGGATGAGCCGCGCGTTCTAATTTCATTCAGAGTTGTTGTGGAAGGTGAATGTTAATTGGCCCATACAATGACTTACGGGAACCAGCCGATATACAAGTCAGCGCTTCTATCCTGCCAGACGCACCTACCCGGAGGATGGAAGACTTGCCTAGGCGGGCATTGGTACGGGATTCGATTCCCGCATTATGAGAGAGGGATGCGCACCACCTGTCACTACCCCACCTTCGCCAGAAAATTATGATAATCGTGCGAAATTCAAAGTCCCAGCAGATCCAATTCAGGACAATGAGGGCGGAATATGACAGTGTTATAAATGACGATACTCATCATCAAAGGTAGTAAAAGCAAAGCAAAATGATAGCATGAAGACTATTAGAAGAAAATGTAAAGGGTTTTGGTACCAGATAAAATACAAAAAAAATGAAAAATCATATTAGAAATGAAAATGAGACTAGAAACAAGATCGTGATAGCAATAATTAAAAACACAGCATAGGTATGAATAAGAGCGCGAAGAAATATAATAAATGTAATCGAGATAAATATAATAATGATAATAATGCAGTAGATAATAATGAAAATAAAATATAAATTAACGAACATTGAACAGCATAGCTAGCAAGCAGAGCGAGAGATCCTTCAGCGCTCGGCAGTCGTCCTTCAAGCATATCGAGTCGTAGTTGTAAAAAGAAATGGTATCTGAGAATTAGAGAGAATGAGAGAACAGCTTGGAAAATAAAAAAAAGTTTTAGGAATGGAATGCAGGCCCACCTCGTGTATTCTTCGACGAGCTTGCTTGGATCGCTCACGTAGAATTTCACACGAAAACAAAGATGAAATGGTGGGCAGACCATTTGTTTCCGAATCGATTTCGTCGGATCCAGCCATCGCTGAAAAAAAGGTCGGAATTAAGGGTAATTCGATGAAATGTGGATGGAATGAAGTCTTCATCAGCTCCTTTTTCTGTGGAAAATGTGTTCACAGAACATTCTAGACCTGCAATCCTTTTCTTCTCAGAACAATTCAGAAGTGTAGCGCTACATTCGGTTTCACTGTGTCAGTGTAGACCACTGAACTCATCTTGGAATGATTCCAAGATCCACACTCTAAAAGGGATCACTCAACACGCACATTACATACTATCTGTTTTCCCTGGTTGAGTGAGTCAAAAACTATTTATCCGATGCAATGTCGTGCCCTTCCTTCTACCAGTAGGTCGGTGAATTTCCTTCGCTACTTCACATTCATTTTAGAGGACCCTCTTAGTACTTTGTCATAGTAACACTTAGCGATAGTATTGCCACACTAATGATGTTATCTGTTCTCACCTTTTGCGTCTCCTTGGTACCTAATACATAGAGGAATTGCAGGCCGAAGAAATCGCGTTCGACGAGTTCCAAATGCGCGAACACCTTGTCAAGGAGCACAGAGCCATGAGCATGTCTCTGGAATCAGCACAAACAAAATATGACAAAACATAAATAGATCAATAAATAAATAACCTTTGTTACGACGACTATGAAAAGATAGTATCGCCACACCATTACTATAGTTATCAACTCATTCTTTTTTCTACTTAATCAGACGATTCACCGAAACTATGAATTATTATCGAAAATGTTGCCTCTATGGACTGCATCCTCAATCTCTCCACACAAGGGAACATCCACGATAGATATGTCGTGGATTCCAACCAGGACACAGCCGCTTCAGTACTACCCTCCCCCCCACCTCTACGGCTACCAAATACGACCCTCCCCCCTTTTTTAACCTCTAAGATACCAGTAACTGTTGCCGGATTGCATAGCTGCAATTTTTTGCTATATATCCTTCCTGAGGCAAAAAATATTTATTTCATATTCTGTCACACGGATTTGCGGTGGAATACCCTTTGCTTCTCATCCGCTTACTGAGAATTGAGATTTAGTGCTCATCGCTGAACTTTGAAGGTACGACTCCCCTACCTCCCATTCAGTCAAATACGACGCCTCTGTCCAGGAATCCTCGACCATCGGTGTACCCTGATTCCAACTTAGAATGGAAAAAGTGACCTTTTTTGACAGACCAAAGTGAAAAAGTTACAAGTTTTTTTTCAAGTCTAAATTGTTCCCGACTATTTAGGCTCTGAAGAAGGCGGGCGAAGACACCGAAATGTCAGTGGCAGCTAGCTTCTTAGGTATATGATCGAGAATCTTGGAAACTCTTCAATTAAACCACCCACTGGGTTATCAATCCGATTAACAAGCTATTCCAAAGGAGTGCCAATGTGGAAAGAAATGTCATGCAACGAATTGAAAAACATTAGCAGCAAGTGGTTTCGATCCACCGACCTCTGGGTCGGTGGGCCCAGCACGCTTCCACTGCGCCACGCTGCTTCGACAGCAATTGGACAACATGTCATGCTCATACAAAGCTGCTGAATGCCTCCTCCCATTCATAGGCACACTTTATTGGGTTTAGATCGATGCGGGCGAAATCATGCAATGCTCTTGATAAAAAACGACATTTTTTTCAAGAAATATTTCCTTTCTGTCTTTCTACTTTGACTAGGCAGATTTCAGTTGTCACTTGATGATCAAATTAATTTTTATTTAATCCTCCAAAATCGGCTACGGATGGAATAATATCGAATAAAAATGAATGCCCTTCGGTATTTGTTACTTCTGAATAATTTAGCGATCTTCTCACATTCCATATTGAGCACTGAATATGAAATAGTACTAACGTCGATTTGAAATTGTCGTTCGGACGCGTCGAGAAATGAGACTGTGCAGGAGATCGTGTTTCGAGCATTGGTAAGCAATGACGGATTCAGCCCTTCGCTTCTACGCACATCATAACTGCCGGAACCAAAGCGCATTCTCACACGCGGTTTTCACGTCATCAGCAGGTAATTCGCCGCTCAGTGCTTTACGTGTCGCAGTCTGAAATAATTGGATGCGATTGAGTGTACGAAAAATGGGTAATCACGACGGAGGACAAAAATCGCTCACGAGAAAACACAAACAAAATCCTTGGAGAATAACAGTGTAAAAGTCGGAAATTGGAAATTGACAGCAGAAACTGAAAAATTGTAGTCATTCGAGAAGAAGTTCGGTACTGCTCAAGTTATCGCAGGATTCTTAATTATTTATTTATCTTTATTTATTATTTATTTATCTCTTTACATGTTATCATGATTCACTCTAATGTCTCACTGCTGGTTATGAAGAGGAGAAGAGCTATGAATGGATTGAAGTAGATAAAATAAAAAAATACGAAGAGACACACAGAAAAGAAGGGCCAATTGATAACAAGTGTCCGCTATGCTGATTATAAATAGAGGAAAAATTAGATAGTAAATTTCGGACGACCAGTATACGAGCACGAGTTATAATTCAAATGCAAGGTACTGCAATAAATAATTGATTCTATGATTCAACCTTACGAACATATCATAAAAAAGATCGCAAAGTTAATATTCCTAAATTTGAAACCAGTAACTTTACATGCTATGTGGACCTTTGTGAAAACATAACCGTAGAAAAATACATAAAATCCCATGTTTAGAGCCCTTTACTCCTATAAAGGCTTCATGTGGGATACGCCATGCATGCGAGTTGTTCCTACGATGTGGCGTCATGCTGCGCTATGCGTATGAGAGCACAAGGGAAAATGTGGAAGTATAAACGAGAAGTAGAGTCATTAGCACCTCATGAAGTGGATCGAATCTTGGATCAAATCTTCTACAGTTCCTCGAGAGGTTCCAACTTTTTAAGGTCGATAAGTTGGTACCTGGCTTATCTGAGAGGACGAAAGCACTTCAGTTTTCGTGGGTGGTCCCCGCAAGCTAACTCTAAATGGATCATCCAGTATTCAAAGCCACGCCACTACGCGCGATCCTGAATGGCGACAGATCGAGTGCACGGCGCATCTCGACGTAGGTGTGATAGTGATGTGCCGTGACAACTAAAATGGAACATACAATACTAGAATTCGAAGTGTACAGTGTGAAGACAAGGAAATCTAAATCAGTTATAAAAAATTTTTGATAATCACTGATAAATAAAATAACTATTCGATGCTGGCCTGCAAGTAAATAATATCCCCCCTTATTGTTAGAAGAAAATAAACAAATCAGCGGATGCTGAGTTATGGGCCAGAGTTTTGGTATCGGACAATACTTAAACCCGCATCTCGAGCCTTTTACTAAAGATTTCGTGGCAGAAGTGCATTTAGAGGAATTTAACGATCTTTGGAAACAAACCAGTAACTTTTATCCACAGAAATACAGAAAATATTCGAGCGAAAACGAAAAGAATAATGAGGACTGAATTGAAGTAAAGGAAAAGATCAGTCGGCATTCACGTTTGCTCGATGTCAAGTTGAATAGGAAACGATAAAATTCGAGCAATTTCCGAGTTTAAAGAGAGTTGTTGACATAGAATTGAGAGAAAAGCCTTCCGAAATCATTCCTCCGGGCATTGCTGCACAAATTGCTGTCGTTCGTGGAAATTAGCTTGGAGAAAAACGACTTCAATCGGACGGAACGGACCTCTTACAGAAGAGCAATAAAAAAGGAACGACGCAAATAATCTCATTATTGGATACGAAATTCAAGCGAATTTTTGGAAATTTGGTGAGAATTTCCCAAATCAAATTCGGAAAACAGCTTCGTTTTGGTTTAACGGTAATAGACCCCGACATTTCTAGACACCTACATACTCAGTTTGCACAATTTCCAACAATGTTATGATCAACTATGTCTCGAAGGGGAGCTATGTATTTTTAGATTCCGAAAACAGAAAATTGGTGCAATGTATGCCGGAGGGACAATCGTTTCTTTGCTTTTGCATGCTTATCTGCGCCTTCTTGATGAGAGAGCATAAAATAGCTGTGTGACAGCAAATAAGCATTCATGACTGCATGAGCGTACAAATCGCACTGTTCATGCCACGTTACTCCCTTACGTTGATTATGCTTGGACACTTGTCAGGTCCTGGTCCGGGAATAAGGCCTGCCCTCCCTCGCGGAAAAATCAGTAAGTCATTTTCATTCTTTATTATTATTGTTACTATTATCGCTAATATTATTACTGCTATTCATAAAAGACGACTGCTATACAAGGAGCACAGCGAACTTGAGCGGTACGTATATTGTATAGTTTTGTGTTACTGGTGCTACAGGGGAAGACGGGCTTCTGTAAAGATATCTTCTATGTCTACGTACATATTGAACGCGGCCTAAGGTGCTCAAGGCTCTGTGGACGGAAAGTGGAGAAAGAGGAGCAGCTTTCCAAGTCCAGTAGAAACTGCACATTGGGGGTGGAGGGAGGGCTAAAGGGAAGATGAGAGCAACAGGAAAGAAGGAGGACTACGATGTCGAAAACGCTGCAGAAGAGATTTCAGGTGGACCACCGAAGAAAAATGAAATTTAAAAAAAGAGTGAGACCAAAATTTGAATTAGGAGTGAATAAATATAAATAATTGAAATTGGAACCACGTGATCTTGTCAGGCCATCTACCAACGCATTGTACAATATTTTCATAGTACGCTTCGTTTCCAAATTTGGCACAGAGAATGCTCTCGCAGAGCTTTAGAAGTCCCATGCTCGTGTATATCCACGATGTTTTCTCAAAGAAATGCCTCGACATAAACAAATATTATTCCTGAAAAAGGGAGTGCCAGTCAGAGCTCTGTTAGTAGCCTCGGCTAGATGGACAGCTGTCCATCAGCTAGCATCAACACCTAGTTGTTCTAAATCAAATTTGTTTTTTAAAATGTTTATGCAGCAAAGCTACGTAAGCGAGCGTGTATCCTAGGAGTGTAGTCTAGAATGACCAAATGAGGTTGGAAGAGCGTTGTGAGGAAAAGTTAACGCAGAAATCTGTAGTGGAGCCCAGAATATCCAAAAGAGTGCTATCGCAATGAGGGGAGGGGGGAGGGGCTGTTCAAAAAAAAAAATTGCACATCTAAACATCTTGGAGGGATCTTCGAGGGGTGAAACTGCACGTTCAGGCGTATACTTTTGCCTAAGCCATGGTGAAGGGAAGAAGAGATTTTCTCTCTCTAGGTTTAGGTAAAAATAGTGTCCATAGTAGGTTGGCCCCTCCTCTCATGGCACCTCCAACCGTCTCGAAAGGTACGGAAGAAGCTCGAACTACAATGTAAAACTGTAATAGCATCTAAAAATTCAAAACCACTGGTGCCTATCAATTCAAAGGGATCCGAAGATTTTTGTCAACATGTTCTTGCAGTATGCGCCATGCATTCGCGGTTCACTACATCATAGAAAGAAACAAACAATTGTTAACAATAGATCGTATTTTAAAGGTTTTGAGGGGGAGGAAAAAGCAAACGGAGTTATGGCTAGAATAACGAATTATTGCTTTAACAAAGTGAAAGGTATTCATTACAAAGTAAATTTCCAAAAGGCCTGCGGCTATATCAGTTATAAAAGAAGACTCACGAACGTTATTGATCAAGAAATCTATTGAAACAATTACGTGAACCTTGCATTCTCCTATACAGTCAATAATGACCTAGTGAAAACTGTTCAAAATCAGTCACAACATGATATTCCTATTATAGAAAATGAAAAATGAAATACAATGTAAAATAAATAAAAATAAATCATGAAAATAACTGGGAGTACGCAGCAATAGGAGGTAGATGAGGTGTAGTGACAAAGGACAAACTCTCACCCTTATAGCCCGTGAGTCATGTCTTGGATCAATGCCTGCTCAGCCTAACCAAACCGTCGGTCTCTCTTAAGGGGAATTTGCGGTATTGAATTCGTTTTACAAGATAAATGCTTTGACTTGTACATCGACTGGCCCCGCGAGTCACTGTATGTATACGCGAAATCGCTTTCACCTGCCACCACGATTCTGAATGGAACTGTAATGCATGGCGCATCTCGAGAAGGGATCGATTAAAGCCGAATTTTCACCTTTTTATGCTACCGTGGGACACCTGCATAATTAGTAGAGCACCCAGCATTTCATGGATGGGGTATACATAATATTATACTTCAAAATCAATAGATGCTGTAGGGAGATTTCAAATTGTCGAAAATTGAAATGAAAATGAACGAAATGAGTTGGATAAATGACAGATATCAATTTTGAATATTCCGATAGTTTCTCGAATTAAATGAACATGCGACTAATTGCCGCTGATCACGAGCGAATCATTCGACTCGCTCCGGTCATATCGTCGCCTATCAATGACCACCATGGTTGATTTCATTATTACAATTTCCGACCACGACCACGACGACGATGGAATATACGTCTTGCGAAAGGATTATGAGACAGTTGATATTGGCCGGTTGCCAACGAGAAATCAATAAAGGAAATAGCAAACCCCTTCTATACACAGGGATTAGTAGCAACACGTAGAAGGAGCGGATATGGTCTAGCCAATTTTTTTACGGCGCCAAGAAATTACAGGTGTCTATTGAACAATTGAGGGCTTTGAGGCGAGAGGAGAATGTCGATGATTATTGCCTTGGCCAGTGAAGGCCATGCCATGCTCGTGCGCGTGCAGTCTCATGCTCGCTACTTTCTGGGAGACTTGGGGGTATTGGAGCGACGTAATCGAGATGCTATTAGGGATTCCCAAGGTAAACTTAATTTTTGCTTTTTGAAATATCGATTCTTGATGAGATGAAAAAATGAGAAGGGAGTTTCGAAGAACAAGACGAAGTAAAAAGAAAGCAAAAATTAGTCAGATTGTACAAGTTGATTGAAAGCAAGTAAATTAAAGCGCATGGTGTTCACCACAAACTTCTTGAAACGCGCCATGCACTCGAATTTCATAGCGGATTACATGGCCCTCTAGATGAGCATTCGGCTCTTGCAGTGGATTAAGAAATTGAGGAGACGAGCAAATAAGGACCTTCATCCTCCCATTTGATGAGAGAAAATAAGCAAAGGAAACAAGGACCTAAAGTGGTGATAAAAACGATTCATGTTGGGATGAAGACCACCATCATCAAAGTAGAGGAAGATGTCAGTGAATGCAAGTGCTAACTGGGAAAAGAGTAGGAAAGTAAGAGACATAATAGGAAATTTGTATGGAGTGAACAGTGATGCCCAATCATTTCCAAGAGCGTCATGCATGGAGTTGCAGAATATTCCAAATTGTCAGTGGCCTACCCAAAGTTCCATCCTTAAACAGCCTTTTACCCTTCCCCACGCCCCCAATACCAACTTGAAAAACTGTAGAAAAGGAATTTAGAGTAGAAAAAACTAAAAGAAATCACATAAGATTGGGTAGAAATAAGAAGAAAAGGAACTGATATTATTATAGGTAACTACATTTATACACAGTGACGGAGATGTTGGAGGGAAAGGTAGTGTTAAAATAAACTGAAAAGGTAGCTAAAAAATCGAATCCTGGATTTCCACCCGGATCAACTAAGCCTTCTGTTCCTTCTGCGTTGCTGAACTGATAGAAAACGACTCGCACGTACTGACTTGCACAACTGGGCCGAGCAGTTTCCGACGGGCTATAGATTACCATTATTGCATGTGATTGCAGAGTATCGGTGGAATAAACGGTAAACAGACCAAAATCTTATTACCCTCAATGGAAGTGTGATAAGGACTCTGAAAAGAAATAGGGACGATTTCAATTTCGCTTCGATTTTTTGAAACTTTTTCCAGGGTTCTTTTCTAGTTAATGAGAAAGATTCCACGTTATCATCAGACATGAAAAGTGCAGAGGGAAATAAGTAGAAAAAAATGTAATGATATTTTTGGTTTCTGATAGCTCTTGGTTTTCGTCGCAGCCTGCGATGCGAAAGTTGTTACAAATATTGTAATTAGTTAAAAAAAATTTGAAGCCACCGTCATCATCATACTTATAACTAAGAAACTTAGTTCTAAATGAACATTAAAATATATTTGTTACAATGAAAACCATATAAAATTGTCATGGCTACCCAAGCTTGATTAAAACCAAACAAAAGATTTCCCGCTCACTGCATCGAAAGTGCTTTCATCATAATATCGAAAAAAGAGGTTCAAGGGAGTGCCGCTGTGGAGCTTGCCAGGGTAGCGGGTGAAATCAAGCGAAGGCTGAAAGTAATTAAAGGCAATGGACTGAGACGGCGTGGCTAGCACCGGAGAATGGCTGAAGAAAACGAAAGCGTGGGGAGAGAGAGTAAGCATAAGAAAAATCCGAGTGTATAAATGAGATATAATGAAATGAAATCGATTAGAAAAAATACTTTTTCCTTAAAAATTTTAGAAAAAATATTCCAAGTAAACCTCGCAATAATGAAATGGAATCGATCAGGAAAAATACTTTGCCTCAAAAATTTTTTCGAAAAAATACTCCCTCCAACAAGTAAACCTCGCAACCATACGATTATACATGGTTAGAAAATTAGGTTTGTTATAGAAGGTTAAAAAAATGAGGATGAAAACATCAACCTAACTATGCGTTTTCTCAAAAAGTACAGTTTTGAAAAAAGAGAAAATGAAAATTATGAAATGAATAGTTAACGATTTCAGAGCGTAGAGTAAAGCAACCAAAACTAATCGAAGGAGGCGACTGCCTTCCTCTATGCCCCCTCTTCAGGCGAACACCAGGTTGCAGGTCAGCAAAAAGCAGGAAAACTCAGCAAAAAACTGCAAATTACTTGAAATGTTTTAAAAAGTTCGTCCGCGGGGGGTTAAGAGCGGCTGGCGGGACGGGATGGCAGATGGGCTGGGCTCCTCCTCTATGGCCGGTGGCCGCACGGTGACCAAGGACATCGGCGCTGACGTTACTGAAAGGACACCATTGTTCCTCTGGTCGAGCGTCTCCATTTCATCATTGAAGGAGCGCTGAGAGCAAATTAGAGCTCGATGGAATTCCACAGGTGTTTTTCGCGCGAACATTGTGGTGGCCTTGCCTGGGTGGCTGGCTGGCTGTTCGACAGATCCCCGTGGGATCAGAAAAACTAGCGTCAGCGTGGCTGCGCGGATTGCAGCCGCCGGTCAGTCAGAAACGCCCATTGAAGTGATGACGAGCCGAAAGCGGCAAAAAAAGGTTGGCTGACACTGGCTGGCCGTCGACAGGCTGGCGATGGATGCTGTAAAAACTTCTGGCCGATCGGGTTTGGCAGTAAAAGTGGCGCTAGATGGGCATTAGGGAAATTTTGATGAGGCTATTAGCTTTTTTTCTCGGAACTCTATAAATGACTAGTACTAGCTCTAGCAAAGAATAAATGGCTACACATTTAGGGCTATACGCTGGTGCAACTGCTGTACTATCCATGCGTTCAAACACATTCCATGCAGTATGAATTTTGGCCATACCCCTGAACCCCATGGTCACGTTTATGTGTCTTTAAATAGGATATTTCATCCCTCACAGCTGAATTCCACCTCGACTATTAATAAACTCGAGAAAATCACTCATATATCTATGAGTGATTTTCTCGAGTTTATTAATAGTAGAGGTGGAATTCAGCTGTGAAGATGTTTTCAAGCTTTCCATGTAACGCTCCTTCCAACCTAAGTTTCACCTGGGGAGCTCCATGAAGCCCAAAGTATGTCGGATGGGGTTGCGTGGAATCGGAAACGAGCTACATGTGGATTTTGTCATCCCACTGCTCTATGATTAGCCGCGATTTGCGATGGACTACCCACCGGCTGGACATTAGCAGATGGCTACTGCGCTGGAAATATCTACCTGTCATGGGATTACGTGGAAAATTCTATGTCTGGGGTATGTGGACCAGGTGGTAGTCAGCAAAAAAAAGGGACGATAAAAGCGGCACCTCGAAGAATTCCTAGCGCATCCCTTTCTCGAATAGCATTAGCGACTGTATATCGATGGGATCTTCTCGAACTCTTGTTAAAAAATTTTTTAAAATTACTTTTCATGAGTAGACATGGACCTCAAAAAGAAATCACGAGGTTTCAGGGACTGAGGAGATGAGGAGTCTGACAGTGACAGTGAAGTAAGGCAAGAAGGAGGCAGGAGGAGTGGGAAATCTAATGATCAGGACAACCCTTAAGCAACGGCATCGCCATAGGTTTCTTCGGCCACAGAAGAGGCGAGAAATCTCTCGACAAGTTGTTTCTGGATGCGCCATGTATTCTACTTCTATTAGGAATCGTAAGTAGTAGCCGCAAACGCCTCCTCGATCAAATGTCACCCACGAAGGCTTGAAGATGTTTACGCCCTACACTAACGCTTGATGCTAGCTCAGTTCGGATTAAGACTCCCTCGGGGGTATGCTCCCAAAATGGAATGGCAAAATTGTCTGCATCTTCACTCGAATAACTACTAGGAGAAAAACTCGTCCAAATAACGGCTATTCCTCCTTATGCAATCCCTTTTTGGATGCGCCAAGCATCCTGCTCCATTGGGAATCGTAGTGGCACTTGTATGCGATTCGGGGCCTATGTATAAAGATCTACAAAAATTCGCACTTTCGACATTTCCTCTTCTTCATCCGCCATCGAGGTCAAAAAATGTAAGCGCATGTGTCTACAAAATGGCATTGCTTTTTTATTCAGATCGCTCGAGTGCTTGCTGTTTTCAAGGCTTACAAATGCAGTGCTCAGCAAAAGTGTGCACTTTCAGTATCTTTTCTTCCTCGTTTACCTTGGAAATTGTTGAGAATACTCATGTGAGCATTCAATAAAGCTTTTTCTACTCTAGAAGAAGGTGCCACTCGTCTTCTGAATACTGTCACACTTTGATATTCCTGAGGTTTAGAAATGGTCAGTAAGGGCTTTCCGCACTTTTTTCGCGAAAAATCGAGATTCCACGATACACTTTTATCGTACAAAAACCCCTCAATTATAACAGTAAATGGCTGAGGGATGTCGTTTTTCCCTTATTTGATCTCATCTGACGTGGAAAAGGTCGGCTTTTTTGGGCCTCGATGCGCCAAAAGTGCAGATTTTTCCCTACAAATCACTCCATTTCCAAACCTTAAGAATACAAACAATGATCAAAAACAAATGGAACCGTTCTGTAGAGCTGAGAAAGCTGTATGCGCATACATTACCCGACTTCTATGGCAGACGAAGAAGAGGAAATGTCGAGAGTGCGAATTTTTACCTTCAGACTACTTCATTTCTAAACCTCATGAATATTCAGCGATCGAAGGAATCGAAAAACAAATACATGCGTTTGATAGAGCAGGAAGAGCTCTATCGAACACCTATATCAGCTTCGTCGAAAGGTAAAGAGAACATCGCGAAACGCAGAGAATAAAAAACGGCAGGAACTTATTCCTCAACCCAGTGCTGATTCACGACTCTTGGAGTGATGGGAGGCCTGGAGACGATCTAAGGTATGAACCGCTGACCTCCACGTATGAACTGATGCAAACTTCAAATTTATGAGCTTTGCTGGCTGCATGTAGCTAGTTGCTAAGGACTGAATAGGACCCACTTTTCAAGCACGTCTAATGTTCCGAATGCATCTCTCATGCATGGCGTACCCAGGAGCTTCTTTTGAAAAATTGAGATCGGTACAAGCTCTAGCTATGTCTACATAGACTTAAATATATCGAGAAGTTTACATAGAGTAACAGTCATTTTTTTAATAGAAAATAATTAAAAAGGGCAATAAAACTAGACAAAATATCGTGAGATGGCAACTGCTATGGAGCGTTATTCCCTTGTAGGGAAATGCTCAGAACAGACTTGTTCATAGTAACAAGAGCAGCTGCGTATGTACAGCAATTCATTACGCAAACACGTCTACTATCCTGAACAGACATCGGATGCATGGCGCATCCAAGCGCACCTCAAAAGAGCGTAGAGGGCTCAATTTTTCGAGAAATGTGCACCATTTGAGTCAAGAAACGGCTGGACATGCAAGGAAAATTGCTTGGATAGGTTCGAGCCGCACAGCCCACCTACGACGGGGACGGACGGCAGCTCATACTCGCAAGTCAATTGGAAGATTGACGATGTCAAAGTGAAAGTGGCAAAAAGTAGAAGGACATTTGCAGACAGCCAGTTGACATTGCATTGATGACGGCGGGATAATCGGCGGTGAGACGGTCGGTCATACGAGCGAAGAAAAGAGACTGAAAGAAAAGGAACGTGAGACGGCGAAAAACTATTTGTGTAGAAAAAGAAATGAATAGAACGAGTGCATAAGTTGATCAATATGGTAGCAGTGGTCTAAAAACGAGCTGAAGAGGTAACGGAAGCGGCAGAACATGCGAAAAATGAAAAAAACAGTGAATGAACATACTGATTTTGATATTTTGGATTATTGAAATCTGCTGGTTTTCGCCGCAGCCCGCGATGCGAAAGTTGTTGAAATTAATAATAATAGTCAAGTGATTAAACAACTAGCCAAAGAGAATATTCGCATAAGGAGCTTATAATCCAGATTTTGCTGGTATACGCCATGCAACTTACCTCCAGTAAGAGATGTGGAGTTATTTGAAAAGGTGACAGTTCTGTTTCTCAGCATAAAGGTGATTTGAAAAATTGAAAGCTCAAAGACTGTGGCAGGGGTAATGTGAGAAATGAGAACTCCGAAAGTGAGTCATCGGAGTGAAAGCTGCGGGTATAGGAAGACTATATGTGGCGTGACCCTCCATGAGAAGAAGTGTGCACGGGCTTCGTAAAACCCATCTTTTTCAACTGCTGCCACCTGTTTCAACATGGCCTGCCTCCACCCCGAACGGATCCTTGACCTATCTTTTTGTTATTTTTCTTCACTTTCGTACAATTAAGCACCTCCTTTTTCATGTTCAACACTCCTTTCATATTCGGCCCAGCTACTCCTCCACTACTTTTAAGACCGTATGGAGCTGCAAGCTAGAAGGTGATTTTCTACTAAAAGCGTCCAATAATGGTGGCAAAAAATAAATAGATATATAAATAAAAGTGAAAAATGGCGCGAAAATTAACTTACAACCTATGCGAAGACTCGCAAAGACTACAGAGTAATTGGAAATAAAAGTGAAATGTGCAACAAGAGCTTAATCATGAGAAAAACGAAGTTCTAAATGTGATATATAGGTCGTAAGAGTATAGGAATAAAGAATGGATTATTCGATTAAGTTACCTTGAACATGTAACAGTCCAAAAATTTTTCAAACATGGCTTACATTCTGGACGATAAGCTTTGGCTTTGGTTGGAACGGCGATAACCGTCCAGTATTGATAGGACATGTGATGATAAAGTATCGGGCATATGTGCATGGCTATGTGTTCAGGGGGTAACCAGGTAACGACGACAACGAACGGCAGTAATTCCATCATCGAACTCCCCCCCCCCTCCGTCCGCATAATGTCATCAGTGCATATACCCGTGAGAGATGCGATTAACGTTCGCGATACAGAGGCTAGCAAGATCCGCAATAAATAATAAATTAAAAATTCATGGAAAATTACCCACTTAAAAGCTTCCATAACTTATGGAACCAATCTTCGTCCAAAGCAATTTTGTAAGAAATTTTCATAGAAACTTTCAGCTTGTTCAACTAATTGTTGTCGTTTTATTGTTTTATTGGTTTTTTACAATCTTAATTTCGATTTCAAATTTATATAAATTAGTAATTTTTTATTTCGACATCTCAAATTCTTCCTACCCCTCCAGTAATTCATATGTTTTCTGTCTACCCCAACTGAACGATGAGCTCCGGCAGGGTATGGAAAACAGAATAGTTTGGATGAAAAAGAAGGGAAACGAATCACAAACTAATTAACAAAAACTGACTTCTCTAATAATTTTTTAATTTTTCTTTTATAATTGAGTATGAAGGGAGTGTAGTAACTGATAGCGTAGACGGAAATGTCGAATAGAGAAGCGGGTTCGGGTCAAAATTCTCTTATAAACCATGCTTGCTTTCCATCCACATCGTACTTGGACGCTTAGAAATTCATATGTAAAGACTACGGAGGGAGGGGGGGGGGGGAAGTAGAGGATGTGGGAGGGGAGGGGGAGGTGATGCTTGTATTCTCTAAGCTATGACGAGCGAATTTCATACAAAACGATACGGAATAAAATCGATAAAAAGAGGTCTAGTGGGGAGGGGGGGGGAGGATAAAGAGCAAATCGGCTAATTTCTCTGCTATTAACTTTATTCGTCTCTTCTGACTAGTACCGAATAAGCTAGCCAGTCAGCCGATGATTGTGGCCAATAGTTCATTGTTTTTCGTTCGTTGTGAACGTGGTCACACCAGTTTCACATTATGAACCAATTAAACTGGAGTAATGGGCGAGAAAAAACGATGAATTTATGATCGTCGACATACTTGACTGGACAATAAAGCCAACACTATTACAGTTTCCTCTTATGGTCTAGTTAAATCCACACAATCACAGTAGGTAGGGATGATGCTGTCGAGTTTACACCAGAACTGGTTCAAATCAGTTGATTCTAGAACCCAGTTTTGCATTTGGGTCTAATGACACGGCAACCTATAGTTAGGTAAGTGTGAAACGCTCAGGCCGCCGCCATACTCCGCGATCTTGCGATTTTGCAGTTCGCGACGTCTCACTTTCGGACGCGATGCTACGACCTTGAGATTGTGCAACGGCGCGAATTCCGTGCGGAGCTACGACACCACAAAATCGCAAACTCACAGAATCGCAGAATCGCAAAGTCAGACGGCGCCATAATATCGGTACGTTTAGGATATCTTTTAAACACAGACTGGGAAATAGAAATCGGATTCGCACACGGTCTGAGGTGTGTTAGATTGAATGAAGACCATGCATCCTAACAATCGTCTCCAATATTCTGAACAAAAGTGCCCTGACATGGCTTAGACCACAAAGACCGATTGAAAGATCAGATATAAAGCATCACTAAGTCCCTTCCTGGAATGCGCTACGTTCTTTATCGATCTCAGAAGAAAGAAGGCTCACTTAACACAGACAAGAGTTTTGATCTTTGGACCATAACAGTGAAAGCAGCGCTGCTTGTCACTACGCTATTTCAGCCATGAAGATCGCGCCATCAAATAGCTGGTATTAAGGGAAGGCATATCGATATCGTCACTCGATCGATTTTCATGGCATAATGCAAGGTCTCACTCTGAGAATCGATCACCTATTATTAATAATTATTAATGAGATGCTGAGAAAGTGCATTGCATTAGGGCCCGACTTTATGTGGCTGTGGGTGTGTGTGTTTAGAGGAGGCAGGAGTCCATCTGAAATTTGCATACAACACTATTGAAAATGAAAATTCTAAATTTTTTTGATTGGGCAAGATGACGTATGTAGCGACAAGAGCCGTGTTAATACCTGCTCGAAACATGGACCACATCCCACCCATACGACGGTAATTGATCAAGTAATTGATGGAACACTCTCTCACGTGGATTATAAAATAAATGTGAAACGGGTACTTTTCTACAAATGCAACCATGTGAGAAAACACTTCATTTTATTTTATTTCATTTTCTGATTTATCTTTTGATGAATGGTAAAAGAATATTACAGACCCTTCAAAACCTCCAACTATTCAAACGACGGTAAAGCTTTCTAAGGAAACTAGGTCCCATTAAGATAATGAGAATCTGAATGTAAAATGGTGTCGTAATGATACGTATCTCGATGTAAACGTTGAAACCGGAAATATTAGGGGGAAAACAGCTGGAAATCATGGTGAACAATGGGCGAACAACATCTAATGATGTTTTGAAGAAGAAGAGACTGGAAAAAAGAATAGAAGATTCAGAGTGATGGGAAAAAGAATGATGGAGAAAGCGTGGGTATAAGAAAAAGTGGGGTGACGATAGATGAAAATTTAAATTTGAAGAAAAAAAACTACTTGGCTCAAGTCCAACGTTATCGTCCCTTTCGAATACATTATAGAATGATAGATTCACACTTTCGGATGGACTCACTTTTTTACGATATCCGATCCTACTTCTGCCCCATTACCAGGGTACACCGAGAGTCGAGGATTCCTTGACGAAGGGGTCGTATTTGACCGGATAGGAAGGTGGAGGTCGTACTTTCAGAGGTCAGCGATAAGCACTAAAATCTAAATTATCAATAAGTAAATGAGAAGCAAAGGGTCTTTCACCGTAAATCCGTGTGAAAAAATGTAGATTAAATATCTTTTTGCTTCAGGAAGAGATATGTAGCAGTGAAACACATTGCAACTATGCAATCCGGCAACAGTTACTGGTATTGTAGAGGTTAAAAAAGAGGGGAGGGGTCTATTTGGTCGCCGTAGAGGGTGGGGGGGGGGATGTAGAAAGTAAAGGACTTTCTTGCCTCGGAGTACTGTAACTCATATCTGGAATCAAAAAATCGAACAAAAAAATTTATTAGCACTCATTTTCCCGGGGAAATAAGACATAAAAGGAATTGGCTGCTTAATAGCCTGAAAGTGCACCCATTAAAATATAACGATAATTTAAGGATTTTGCAAGTAATTTTAATATTCAGTTAATAGCGTGACATAAATTAGAGGTGACAGTCACTAATAAGTCCTGGAGAGGAGAGATGGAAAAGAGGGTGAAGAGTGCATGAAAGTCTGAATGTGCAAAATGGCATCGAGAGTGGTTTGGCGCGTTGCCAGTGTAATATAAGCCAATTGTGGATGCATTCAATCGGTCGTCGGAGGGACGACACGGCACTGAAGCTTCTAGAGCCTTCTTCTGACACCATAATGATGCAAAACGACGACTGACCACCCGAACAGCGGTATAAGAGAGTTTTAGCACCGGTCATAAAACCTACGCGCGGCGGACACCACGGACAGTCAACCAGACAGCCCCCCTCCTTCGCCTTCAGATAGCGATCAACGTATCTCGAAAAAGGAGGACCATGTGATGAATTAGGAATATGGCTCGTTAGATCGGCCGCCGAACATATCAAACAAATCGTTTATGGCCGGCTGGCCATGATCAGTGCCATTAGTGGTAGACGAGGAGCCCCGATGGTGGGAAAGAGCCAGTCTGAGGGTTTTAGAAGCATTTACTGGGGAATGTTCCACGCATTCTATTTCCACTCAAAATCCAGGTGGTATTTGAATCCAACGATTGCAGGAGCTGGCCAATGTACACGCAATTCAGTCTTTTTGCCTACCTCGACCGGTCTAGGATCAATTCATCAACCCGGATGGCATGGAAGGTATGGTTGACCTATACAAGGATTCACTCGGAATCTGATTCCAGGACCAATCTAGTGAGAGCGGCGCCACTACATCATCTCCATCCAGGATTTGAAATATTTAGATTGTTGTATTTTCGTTGATTATAATTATGTTTGTATTTTTTACATTCCTTATTACTCCCTACCATCCTATCTTTTTGCCATGCTTTTCTCAATTTTGCCCAACGAGTGTTTTCAGAGCTATTTTTCATTAAAGTTATGATAAAAGGACAGGTCAGAAAAAAATTCCCGTTTCATCGAATCTTTTTGAGCGATGCAGTATGCTTTGTTCGAATGATCAAACACATCAGGAAACAACTTTTGATGATTTGTGAAAACTCTGCTCTAACCAACAGGGTAGAGTGGCACGGCAGGGAGCTCAAGTAGTCCCGTAAGGCAGCGTTCATACTCGGCGCACGCGAGGCGTAGCTATGTTCACAGGCAACGAGGCACACTGGCACGAGGGAGGTGTAGAGACAACGCACAGGCAATGAGGCAAGGTGGAATGGGTGGAAACCCAGAAACATGCGCCATGCCCTGCCGGCGGCAATTCAAGTATAAACGCGGTGTAACGTTCTTACCTCTGTTACTCTGAGTTTTGAAGTCTCATTGTGTAGTAAATAAAAAACGGATAAAATTTGAGAGCAATGCTTATTAGTTGTTGCATTACACACGCAAAGGTGACTTACTCAGCATCGATCAGGTTTTTGTTATGCGCCACACATATAATTCGAACTCGGAACCTTAGTGGGCATTTGCATACGTATTTAGCCCACGCAATGAAACAAGCATACTTTCAATGAAGTCTAGTGCTCAATCGGCCAGAGCAAAGGAGTTTCCGAATGGTACAGCAGAGGTTAAGCTGGACTGTGATCTCCGAGCTGTAAGAACAGTGATGCCTGCATCATCGCCTCCCATACACGAGCATGAGCAGTGAAAAACTCATTAAATGAGAATGGCTCCGAAGACGGAAATACCTGGACCGTAGATTGCCATGCATGCACTTTGCAAAAGACACCAGAAGGAGGTAATTTTGGCCTACGGTAGAAAAGACGTAGTGTGGACGAGTTCAAGTGGCCGCCATTGCACAAACTCCGCAATTTGACGCCATGAAATGGTGCCAAGAGAATATGTTTCTTTTATGAATTTGCTTTTTCCTCTTACTTTTTCCTTTATTCTTTCTTACACTGTTTCTAGATGTACTTACGTGAATGCTAATGTAGTGGGGAATGGCCACTCCACTGCGGTGGGAGTCAGGTGCTACAACTAATGTTGGACCGCGGCCCGTCCCCTACAGCGGGCAACTCGGAAATTCAGTGCGATGGTGCGAATGAGGCGCGAATACACACCGCAGCGATGCACTTTTGAATCCGGGTTTTTTCACCGATTATCGCTCCTAACCTTCTGCGTTCGTTACAAAATGCTCATTTCTTTGTATTTTTCTCTTGTTTCGGACCCCTTCCGGTTCCTTTGAGAGAATCGTGCCTGGAAAATGGCTTTCTCTGCCACCCATATATTCATGTTGTATTTGCTCAGTAAGGGCCGCACGCAAAGTTTCACGCGAATTATTGAGAATTCGGCTAACACACAGCTCCTCAAAGTGGCGGCCGGGTGGACGCGGCCCCCGGGTAAACCCGCCTCGTCGTCCGCTACGGTGTATACACATTTTAGGAACAGAAAGTTATATAAACAGTACCATCTTCGTCTCCGACCACGGCGGACAGGGGTAAGGGGCTTTCACTGCGAGGCCACGCCCCTCGGCCACCACTTTGATGAGCTGTGTCTTGACCAGGTTCTCACTTTTTCGCGTGAAACTTCGCATGCGGCCCTTTTCAAGCAACTACAGCATAAATATATGGGTTACAAGGAAACTCATTTTCTGTGCATGGTGCATCGCATAAAACGAGTTTTCTTATTTTATATGCCCAACACAACTTAGGATGACCGTTTGCTGTCTTCAGGAATATTCGGAATATTCTAGACTTGAAGTCGAGTTCATGGCACATATTAGAGAATCAATGCCGAATCGTGACATTTTTGCAGCACGCCCAAGTGAGGTTGTAAAATGATGCCTACAGAAAACCCAATGGTTGTTAGAGCGGATCTGTAGCTTATGAGGCATTGCCTGACAAACTGGTTGGTCAGGGATGGGAATATAATTTGACGCAGAGCTTGAATTCAGACCGACAATTAGCGTGCAAATTATAAGCTTTTCAGGATCATGCTACACTCGATTTATGACTCGTATAGAGTGAACCTCAAACGAATGCTCAACATAGTTTATTGTTTACTTGAGAATGCGATGAAATGCCTCTATATTGGTCGCTTGATTCAAGAATGCGGCATGGGAGATTCAGACAATTACTAGCCCAAGTAATTAAATTCATAGAAAAGAAAAGCATTTGAGGGTGATGGAATAACCAAAACAATTTCCTCGATGGTCGCCTAGTAAACATTTCAAGGTGAGTTTTGTCACATTTCTAACAGTATATTTCAGTGTCAAAAACCACTTTTTATTCCGATAACAGTCAGCACATATCGTGCGGCCTAGAGCTTGAATCCTGGTCATATTCAATTGACGCAAACGAAGGTGATGGCCAGGGGTTGAGTAAGCATAAAAATTCCATCAAACGGCATTTACGTCTGGTCGAAGCTATTTGTCGACCATTTTCACAGCATTTTACTGTCTTACAAAGAGGTTTTTAGACGTGGGGCTACGAGAACACTTGCACTTGAAGTTCTTTCAATGATTTCGGGTCAATTGTTTTGATGTTAAGGGGGTTTTTACTACAGTTTACGGTGCGCCTACACCACAGCTGGGTGGTCTTTATAGCGGAAACAATTGCTTTCGGAAAAGGTTTTTGAAGCGTCCGTCTACACCAGAACATCTTGCTATCAGTCGCTGAAAATTGCTTAGAATGGAATGCGCCACTGGCCTTTATTTGTAATCGCAAAGATGATTAAATCTGCTCCTTCTTGATACTTTCATAAAGAAGCTAGCGTTGAAGCCACTGTTTTCTGTTTTCTAGTCAAAAGTGATACCGCTCATGCTAGGACAAAAATCTCAGAAGGTTTAGAAGGATCCGATTCTTGTACTATGCCTGCGCTGGCTGGTAGCTAATCCTGCCATTGCTCAACTATTACCTTTTTTGTAATTCAAAAATTACGGTCGCCTGACTTTGCTGAGTTAAAGGCAGATTTAGGGGAAATTCGGACGAAAAGTTAAAGAAGTAGTGAATATGAAAGCCGAGATGTCTAGTATCAGGACGGTGGAGAAAAAACGCATGTAAATGGCCAGAAACCCGAGAAATAGGACCCCTTGCCACCGTTGGTTCTAGGCGCGGACGACCTTTCCGTCAAGGGGCAGGTAGTCCGCATAGGTTTTCCATTGGCACTACCAAGACTTAAACATGAAGGGATGTTCGGAAATGCGACAGCATCTATTTTCATGTGGTGAGCTTCAAGCTAAAAGTGAGAAAGCGCGCTGTGATACTTTCAATCCTGCCGATCTCCTTGACCAACCGCACCGAGACCAACCCCTAATCACGTCGCCTGGAGGCGGGCTGTCCTTGTCCAAGGCGGCTTGTCCTGACGAGGCCGCCTCCGCCACAGCTCAAGGGGGCGCCTTCCGCGGGAGATTTCGCCATGCATAGGCCTTTCAGACCCGTAGTTTTTCACTAAATGACCCTTTTGGGATTTCGTATCACCCCCATTATCCCTAACACTGTCTTTAAGGCAAAGTGCAAAGAGCAAAAATAAATATGTGACAGCATTAAATTTTTGTTGTGGCTGTCGACAAATTCCTGTGTGTCGTGCCATGGCACTTGCTGCACTTTGCAATGAAGAAAAACGAAGAATATTGTGCAAAACGTCGTCATTTGGAATGCAAAGTACGTAACACAGAATGGCACGGAAGTCGTTTTGTAACTCAAAGAACATACAACTGGAACAGGACAGAGATGACCAGTCCCCTGAGGGTTCTTGGAATGACTGTTGAAGTATAGGACTGACATATCGACATTTCTTTTTCTCAGACTTTGCTCCACTTGACGATGGATGTGCCTGCTTGGAAGGTTGATGGTTATCTTACAAAGAAAGGATACCGAGTCGAAATAACCATTCGCAATGGAATACATATCACACGACCCGCTTTTGGATGCTAATTTCACATCTGTATTCAAAATATGCCAAACGATGGGCTGAGTGGAGTCACTTTAGAGTTCCTCTATTATGAGAACCATGCGAATCAAAGACATCTCAAGAAACTATCATTTGATTAATCAGCGATTTCCTTGATTCAATGCAAGCTTCATAATATAATCGGTTATTATCAAATAATAAATAATGAATCACATAATAAAAATAGTGAAAATATGTCTAAAATAATCTTATAATAAATAATCTTTTGTTTTTGTTTTTAGGAATGCGTGTTTTCCGATGATTTTCTTATCTTAACATATGGCGCACCTCCGTGTACATTAATAAATAAATAAATAAATAAAATTATCTTACAATGAAAATAATGAATAATAAAATAACAAATCCTTGCTAAATGATGAATTCAGATACGGGAATAATACGAAGAAATTCGAGCAAGACAGTTCCCCGCGTGCTGAAATAATTCCCTGCAGCTGCAATAACTGAAAATGGAAAGCAAAAGAAGTAGAGAAATAAGTTTTGCATGCATGTGAAATGGAAAACTTTGCAGAGAAGTCGACAGAAGATAAATTTTCGGCTGACCGATTGGGTATGCACCGCTCCCTGCTTATTCTTCAACTTCGCCGTTTCCACAGAGGACAACCGTATGGGTAAAGGCTTGCAACCTTCTGAAGATTTTCCTTCTCTTTACCCTTCTAAATGCGCTTACTTATTGACGAATTTACTTCCGTCGCATAGAAGCGCAAGCTGGCGTTCCATATGGATCACCTGTGCATGAAAGATGGAAAAAATATAGGGTTCACATCATTCACTCTCTTATGGGGATGCGCCAGGTATTTACCTTCCGCCCTCATAGAGAGATATGGATATTCGTATACATAATATCGCTTCTATATGAGTACCTGATAGGTTTGCGATGATTTTTGATTTCTATTTCACCGGATAGTTGGGGACCACTCGGGCATTTTAGAAAGGAACTATTAGGTTGTTGCAAAATTAATTTCGGAAATGGACCGCATACTTCAAACAACTATAACTCAGCTTAAACCCAAGTTTATTAATCGAAGTAAAAACCATCAGAATCTACACACTTTTGCCAACGAACAGGCAATAAATCTAAGCCTTCACTATAAAAACTACTATCACGAGAATCAACGAAGTCAAGGAAGGCACATTCAACATCGTCTAAATTAGTAAATTGTTTCTGACGCAGATGAGAATTGAGGGCTCGAAAAAAGTGATAGTCTGTTGGGGAAAGGTCGGGAGAATACGCTGGGTGAGGGAGAACTTCTATACCCAAGTGGGTCAATTTTTGCCGAGTGATTTGTGAGGTGTGTGGCCTTGCGTTGTCCTGCAACAGGATCAGCCCTCCTCTATTCACCACCGCCGGCCACAATTTTTGCAACTTTCTATACATTTGCTCCAGATCACAACAGTAAGACTCTGCTGTGACTGGCTGACCAGGTTGCAAGAAACTGTAATGGATTACACCTTTACAACACCACCACACAGTAATCATAACCTTTTTAGGGTGAAGGTCGGGTTTAGGAAAAGTTTTTGGAGGAGCATCCTTATCTACCCAGACTAATCCCCGCTTCCTGTTATCATAAAGAACCCATTTTTCATCTACAGTTATAATACGGTTTACAAATGGCTCATTTTTTTAGGGGAACTAGGAGATTAGAGCAGGTGTCGAAACGTGCCAGACGCTGCTCATCGGTCAGGTCATGAGGCACCCACTTCGACATCTTCTTCCCTTGCCGATTGTCAGCAAATGTCTGGCCACTGTAGAGTAATGTACGCCTAGGTCTTCTGCTAACGTACGAGTATTCGTCTCCGGATTTGCTTCGACGGCTCTCCTTAAATCTTGATCATTAGGCGATGACCTGCGGCCGCGACCCGACTTCTCTTCGAGATCAAAATCGCCAGAAGCAAATTTTTTAAACCAGAGCTCCATTGTTCGTTCGCAAGGACAATTCGTCCCAAAAACACTGCTGAGATTACGAGCTGCCTCCGCTGCGGAGTTTTCCAATTTAAACTCATAAAGCATGATGACCCGATAGTCGCGTCGGTTCATGATTATACGCAGCCCTGGAAAAGGCCGGCTGGAAAACTTAGAGCGACATTCATAGAAGTTTCTGAAAGAGCAGAAAAAAACCCACCAAATGGTACGCCTGGCGTTCCTTGGGATGGAATAGTTCAGGGTAAAAAATCTACTTATTTAAACATACCTTAAAACCGAAATTAATTTTGCAACAATCTAATAAGTTTTCGATCACCTGGATTGCATTTTAATCACGGACTGCATGGCGGTTTTTTCCGCCACCGCGTTACCACTGCTCCCATACATAGTATCAGTGATTCCGAAGAACCGCAAAATGAAGTTTCGCCCAAAAAAAAACATAGGAAGAAAGATTTCCATGGTAGCACCGAGCTCATAAACAGGTAGAGGGGCTACGGCAGTGCATACGAGAGCGTGATACTCGTCAAAAAACGATTGCAGTATAACTCAATTTGGAATATCGACGACCATGGCGACGTAAAAGTGTACCAGTTGACCTAGTCATGTGGTCTATAGAGGATGATTAAGGTAAGGAGAGCCTATAAACCTGAGAAGTTCCGGTAAGGGAGGGTAGGGAATGTAACTCACTGAGTTATAGACCCTGTTCGGGCAAGTTTTGTGACCGCTTGTTCTCAGTGGAATCTTGTTATTGAAGCAGTGAAAAAGCCATAAACAAGGGAATGAGAAGCCTCCTATGTATTCGGATGAAGGAACTACTGCGAAAAACCAGTCGAGAGGGACCGCTGGTAATTCGGAAAGCGATTCGCTATCGACGGCAAAACCACGTTGAAATTGAAAGATGCAGCAGTGAGCGGGAAATCTGATCCGATTCCATTCACTCAAGACACAGAAAGAGGGATCAGGATCGCGAATCAGGGAAGGCTTTATAGCCCCACAAAACTTGCCCGAACAATATGTACATCTTTGATAAGGTTTTTCTCCCTTTCCTTACTGATGAGCAAAGAGGGAGAATGCTCCTCTGTTTGGTTTCCGTCTAAGGATCCGTGGGAAACTAACTAATCACTTAATTGGAAACAAACACAATTGAAAGGAAATGTATAAATTAAACCTTCATTGTTTAAAGAAAACTTTCACAACTATTTCATTTTATAGATCTCTCGATCGAAAATACAGACAATTCTTGTGCAAAGAATGCGAGCGGGAATTTACAGAACCTCCTGAATAAAGTAATGATTATGGTCTTTCTTTGCAGAAAAGAGTCACTCCCTTTGTAAAACGAATTGCTCCCAATCAAGCTTGGAATTTCGTTCATGGAATCGTCTTCTCTTCCGCACATTAATGGGTTATTTGAAATACATATGAAGGTCCGGTAGACCGTACAAATATGACATCAAATTTCACAGAAGAAAAATCCAGAAAAATACATTTTATGGACAAGTCAGAGGCACCATGTCGGAAACTCTCTCTCAACAGAGCATGTACAGTAGCGCTCAAAAGTCTTCGGCCAAAACTTCTTTTGTCATAACTTTTTTTCTACTTGACCAAATTTCACAAAATTTTATATGGTGCATGAACCTATTGTCAACATTTCCTTCTACTTGAGTGCTGCTTGACTCTTCACATGGTTTTTTACAAGAATTACTACAAGACCACCGAAAAAAAGTAAAAGGCTTGGTCAAGAAAAACGGATTTCTTTACAAGAATAAAACGAGCAAGCCTCAGAGAACATTAATATTTTGTAGAAAGACCACTACTTTTGATGACAGCGGCACAGCGGGACGGCATAGCGATGGCATGCCAAAATTTAAAAAATTTCATATAACCATGTAACCGTTGCGCGCCCAAATAGTATATTAAGTATGCAGTGTCTCCAAGTACAACATACTAAAGTTTCTCATAGATCGGTCCAATCGCAAAAAAGTTACAAGTGAAAAAAATCCAAGTGAAAGACCATTTCGCCGAAGACTTTTGAGCGCTACTGTATGTGCCCTCTGATTTCTTGACTTCAAATAGCTTAAGGGCCTCCTTTATTTACTCGTTCACAAAGCTGTAGTTCCACATTGCTCACACAAACTGTTCTTGAAATAGCTAGCGAAAATTGGAGCAAAAACTTTCCGATCTATTCATTAACATCTACTTTGTAATTTCAGGTTTAAAATCTCTTGTTATTATCATTATCCGCAACGGATGGGTGACAATCCACTGCTCTTATCCAGTTTTTGTTTATAATGTCTTCAAATTCAAACTAGGCCATAACTATTTATTTATTTATTTATTTACTTATTTATTTATTTATTTATTTATTTATTTATTTATTTATTTATTTATTTGTGCGTGCTGTGACGCGCTATCGTCAAATACATAGCTAGTAATAGGTCGAACTGAAGTAGGTAAAATACTAAAACAGCCAATATTCCTAATTTCATAAAAGTAATTGAATCTTTTGAAACATAGATAATGTGAATACTACAGACGAACAACTGTATCAGAAATTGGCCTACTTAAATGTTCTCTGCTTCATCTCCCTCCCCCTCTCCCTGAATGAATCCCATATTGACGTCCATTTGTGTTTTGGACGGATTTAACGGCACTGGAAAACGTTCCGAAATTGCAGACGGAAGCACCACAACACGGCCATAAAGCCGGTAGTTTTGGGAACATCTGTTGCCGTTCCTACCCACCTTAACTTTTGATGACGTCATCAGAGTGAGATAACCCACGATCAGGGTACACCGGGAATCGAGGATTCCTCGACAGAGGGGTCGTATGTGACCGGACGGAAGGGGGGATCGTCCCTGTAGAGGTCTGCGATAAGCGCTACAACTTAAATATCAAAAAAGCACATGAAAAGGTAAGAGTATTTCGCAGCGAACTCGTATGAGAAAATGTGAAATATCTTTTGCTTCAAGTAAAAATACATAGCAATAATATACATCGCAACTATACAATTCGGCAACAGGTACTGATATCGCAGAGGTCAAAAAAGAGTGGGGGAGGGGTCGTATTTCGTACCCGTAGAGGAGAGAGTTGTACTAAAGCGGCTATTTTCCTCGTCACCTGGGTGCCCACTACCTGCTGTCTGAGCACTTTAAGGTGCTTCTTTGGAAAAAACTGAAGTTGATAGAAACTTTTTAATCTATCGCAGCAGCAAAAAATATTTGATAAACTCCATCACTCCTATTGATGGAAGAAATCGTCCACTAAAATTCAAGTTTTTATGTTATCAATTTATTTGATATTTGCTTACTAATGACTGATTGCAAAGTTTCACGCGCATATACAAGAATTCAATTGATGTAGAGCTCCCAAAAGCGATGGTAGACGGCATGAGGTGTAGGAGTGGATACGAACATTAGAGAGCTGAGGAGCATAGAGACGACAGTCACGTGGTCAGGGACGCAGAATGAGAAGGAACTCAATACTGCGCGCGAAAATTTGAACTGCGCCCTGGCAGCAAGACGGCCGTTCAAACGTTCTGGCGGGATTTGAACGAGTTGCTCTTCTTCCAGACTCTCGATTTTTGCTTTGGAATCAAGATCACGATTCTCTCCATGTTTCTGTCCATGTATTGTATTCAGTAGAATGATTCCAAGAGAAATTAGAATAATGAAATTTCGTGGACGGTTCCTTCAGGCAATCAGAAACAAATGTTCTATATGGAAGCTTACAAAATCCGTGTTGAAGAGCTGGGATAACCCATCCTCAAGGGTAGAAGAAATGCTGGAGAATACAGAGTAGGGTGTAGCTTCACTCAGTTTCACTTGAGAATGGGCCATGCACTCGACCACCATTCAGAAACAAAAGCTTGCGAATCAATATTTCCCTTTCGCTAGAAGAAACAAGTATATAGCAAGAGATGACCACAGCGAGGGTCTGTTTGCCTAAGAAAGATCCGAGCCTCGAACTGCCACATTTTCATCCAGAAGCACATAGTATCAAAAATGATATAAGCGACGTGCAATCACGAAAAGGAACGGCTGGCACCGGTCGTGACCGAATCTTAATGGCAGCACATCTTGAAATAATAAGGAAGTGTAATAGACACCGTGTGCATCCGCGTCCCTCTCGGGAATGTTTGACGGCCTCTTTCCAGCAGTCGGTCAGCCGGAGAACCTCGGATCGAAGTAACAAGTGCTCCCCGATGCGGAGAACAGAAGTGGGCTTTCCCAGGGGCCCAGAAGGAGGAGTATACGAACTGATCAAAGGCTGAAAAATTGCTTTTGACACAGCTAGTACTAGTGTTGTCCCCCCTAGGGGGCATAGTCCAGCTTACAACCACCTCCACCCAAGTGACACCCTATCTTATGGGATTTGAAGGAGATTTACACGATCGACAAGGACATTTTGCATTTGCACTGCATCGTTTTCGCGTTGCAAATGCAGCCGATTCAACCCCCCCCCCCCCCAACCCCCCATCTTCCAGACATAACGGTATAATTGCGAGACTAAAACATTCATATACATATGTGTATTGTTTATTGTTTAGTGTTGTTATCGTTTACAATTGTAATAATTGTTGTTCTTATTATTGTTATTGCTAAGTATTGTTTGCTGTTTCTTCATTGTTTATTGTTCAGTATAAAAATTAAATGTTGCTTTCCGGTCCGTAAAAAAATAGGTAACTATTATAAATTAAACCTAAACTCAAGTAAATTGGAATTGATTGAGAAATGCGAAACGTTAAGAATTCAGTAAATAATGCAGGTCATTTTCAGATAAAAATTAAAATTGGCAAGGATGCCGTGATGGGCTTTGAAAAGGAACGATCAGTTGCGTTTACTGGAAACTTGATAGAAGGAACACCACCGAAAGGGAGATGGCGGCAGTAGAGCCCTTGGTTGCAGACTGATTTTATTGCACTTTTCCGTAAAGAATAATGGTAAGACGGCGTGTTGGGCTCTTCGTCTCATTTGCATTCTAAGAATTGACGACGTCTATGGGAAGCTTAAGTAGGAAAGCGAAGAATAACCAGACACAGCTCAAATGGTCGAATACAGGTGGAATATGAAAGGGTGGAGGACGTTTCCGAGAGGGATGGTTTTGAGATTAGCCGTTGATTTCCGTGTAATAAATGCCGATTAACCCAAATTCGAAGGGCATGATCAACAATAAGAACCTGCCGAAGATCATCTCTGCCCATTCTCTCAAGTTCCATTTTCTAAGGATTCCCATGAAGAAAATTCGACGCCAGGTTCCCAATACAGTGCTCTGCATAATTATACAGCCACCTATAAATTGTCCAAAAACTCAGTTCGCGGAGTGATTCAAAAAAAGTCTTCAAGTGAAAGATGTAGCCAGTGTGGATGCGCATTCGCGCATCTATACCAAATTTTAGCCAAGAAACATAGAAGTTCTTCTCTTGATTTGTTTCGAAAATGGCGCTCATACCATTCTGCAAAATTATACAGCCACTAAAGAGATTGACGCATTCTTTAACCGAGAAACAACAAAAAAGAGAAAAATGCTGACTTTGCGATCATTTGGTTCTCTGTTGCTTCGAATAGCCACAAATTTTTATGATATAGGTCCATATAAAGATTTTCAGAATGTTTTTAGACCACATGCTGCCATGCTTCGATGACAACGTCTCTAAGCTCCCTGAATCCTTCCAATCGGTCTGAATTCTTTTCCGATAAGACCCCAGATAATCTTCCATCACGTTAGGATCGAAGCCGTTCGTTATCCGGGTCAAAAGGTCCATTCGGTGACGGCTTCACCATGATCGAGTGTTCCAGTTGACATGGGATGGTCCATTTACTTACATGGAAGCAAGATTTTGGTGAAGATTTCGAGACGCATGACAAGAGAAGGGTACGGCGCAAAAAGGCTCGGTAATCGGATGGTTCATCCTTTCGAGAATGAAACAAAAATTCGAATGAATATTTGATCTCACACCATGACAAATTGTCCGAAAATTTTCTCAAGTTTGTACACCTTTCCCCTTTTGTTTTTTCTCCAAAATATTCTGTCTGATGAAAAAAGGGTTCAGCTATGACGTCCCCGACGGCTACCGGCACTGTCGCACGAGGGACAAACTTAAGTTTTCGAGAAGAACTTCAGAGAAGGAGGTGTCATGGTGTGGGATCAAGTAATCATTCGAATTCTTGTTTAGATCTCGAAAGGATGAACCATCCGATCACCGAGCCTTTGTGCGCCGTACCCTTCTACTGTCATGCGTCTCGAAATTTTCACCAAAATCTTGCTTCCATGTAAGTAAATGGACCATCCCATGTCAACTGGAACACTCGATCATGGTGAAGCCGTCACCGAATGGACCTTCTGACCCGGATAACGAACGGCTCCGATCTTTACCTGATGGAAGATTATCTGGGGTTTCATGGGGAAAAGAATTCAGACCGATTGGAAGGATTCGGGGAGCTTAGAGACGTTGTCATCGAAGCATGGCAGCATGTGGTCTTAAAACATTCTGAAAATCTTTATATGGACCTATATCATCAAATTTGTGGCTATTTGAAGCAATAGAGGACTAAATGATCGCAAAATCAGCATTTTTCTCTTTTTCGTTGTTTCTCAGTTGACGAATGCGTCAATCTGTTCAGTGGCTGTATAATTTTGCAGAATGGTATAAGCGCCATTTTCGAAACAAATTAAGAAAAAAATCTTCCATGATTCTTGGCTAAAATTTGGTATGGATGCGCGAATGCGCGTCCACACTGGCTACATCTTTCACTTAGAGACTTTTTTGAATCGCTCTGCGAACAGAGTTTTTGGACAATTTATAGGTGGCTGTATAATTATGCATAGCACTGTACATTGGACACCGGAAAAGCTTGAGGAATAATTGCTTTAGGACGTGAAAGTATTGTGTAAATGAAAAGTAGCATTGGAAAAGAGTGAGACGAAGAGTATGGAAGAAAATCGCATTCCCTTCAGTTTCGTCAACTTTCCAGCGTATCAAATATGCAAAAATTTTGACGAAAAAGAGCCATGGCCCTCGTCCCCCTCTCCTTATTTGGTACGTCACCCATTCTGTCCGTTCAAAAAAGTATCTAAACTTTGTCCGATCCATTTGAGAAATTATTAACCAATGAAAAACAAGAAGAGAAAAGGAAATGGATACGGAACAGATTTTCATAAGAACATGTAGTATTTTCTATGTATGTATATGCGGCTAAAAGCCGATAAATCAGATTTTTCGGAGAAGCCGCGTTGAAAAAGAAAAAGATTTCGAATCACGTCATTCTAAATATGTCGTAACCACAGAAAGACCTGTTTCCCAGTACTCATGTTCCAAATTTCGATTCGGTATTCGTATAACGAAAAATGACTTTACTTCCAACTTCCCGATTTTTATTTTGAACGATTTCCAGGCTGTCATTTTGCAAAGGAACTAATTGTGAGCAACTTCAGGTCAAAAAGACTGGTCGACAGATTAGGAAAATCATAAGTCGAAAATAATAACAAAAAAATTGTAGTCGATCAAAGGAAAAATATACCGAGGAAAGAAGCTGTAGAGTGATTTTTTCGAACAGGGAATGGGGGAGGAGGTCGGCGGTGGTGTGGCAGTCGTCAATGCGTAATCCCTTGTGGTAGACAAATTTGATGAATGACGGCGTCACTAGAACGCGAAAGTCCCGACGACTGCAGTGTTGCAAAGAAAAGCAATCCTTGAAATACGTCGGCCGGGCCGGGTTTAGCATGCCGGCCACAGCAATGAACCCGAAGAAATCCGTATAGCAATTTGTCAGCTGAAATCCACGAATATGAATCACTTGTTTGCTTCGGACTTATATTCGGACAGATAAGAAGAAAAGTAAGAATGCGCCCCGAAGGTCTTATTTCCAACATCAAAGGGGATTCATTGGAGATTTCTGAGAAAATCAGGTGATAGAAAAAATTAAAAAGCCGGTTCATAAACCTTCAGATGGGCACAGCAAATGAAAAAGGAGGTCACAGACCCTTTTGAATCAGCCATAGCTCTGGCTTCATTCAGGGTAACAAGGACATTCGTTGAAGACCAGGCCACCATCATCCACGCCTGAAACTTGTTTCAAGACGATGCACCAGCCCTGAAAAAGAAAGGGGTGATAGCCAGGGCACTCTCAGGTATCGAGAAAAATGGCCGCTTCAATACGACCCCCTTTCTGTACAGGGAGACAAACACGACCGCTCCCCCTTGTTCTTTCAATTTCTGCTCGCACCCCACCGCGGAGTAAATTTTGTAAAAGGCACGACACAAAGCTGAAACTTCTGAATAATTTGTGCAGCTCGAAAAATCACTGTGAAAACAGGGGAAATCGTAGGAGTTTGTGGGGTTTCGCAACTCTTAGTTAGAAGAAGCAAGTAGTGAATGTGAAAGAAGCTGTCAAGACAGAAGTTCTTAGGTTCTCTTTGACGAGTAAGCGTGAACATGGCATTCAGCATCCGCGAGAAAAAAACGGTGAACGACGAGGTTGTCTAACAAATGTGCAGCATTTTGGCATTACAACCACGAGCACGAGCGATGTTGCCGACATTTTTCCAGCGACGATTTTGTGACAAGTCGAGAGCAATCACCCAAAAACCGAGTAGCAGCCGGAATTGAAGATTCAGGTTGTTCGGAATGTTTTTGGACTAAATGCATGGTAGGGTTCAAAACAACATATCTTTGTCACCCGATGTTGCGAGCGGACCCAACTTGAGGGATTTGTGTTTCATGTCCGGTATTTGTACCTGTCAGCAGCATGTGCGACATATCGTCTCCTGTCCCCAGTAGTGCCCTCGCAATGGATGACAAGAAGATGCTCTACCGACCACTTCTGCTTCTACAACACCGCTCCGGCCGATCCGCGAACGAGGCCCATCGCTTTCTGCAGGAAACAACAAAGGGGCAAGTCCCCTGTCACTCGACGTGCTTTCACTGGTACCACAAGTTCGACAACGGTGACGAATCGCTCAAGAAATCTCGACTACAAACATAGAATAAACGGTTCGTGCTCACTACCTGTGGGGCTCACCCTAACTTTTCTGTACGCCAACTTCAGACCTTACGAACACTCCAAAATCCACGGTACACGATGTTAATAAAGTTGCTAACTACACAATGTTTTCCGACTAGTCCGAAAACTTTCCGGACAACCCAATATTTTAAGCTTATGAAGCTTTTTAGCTTTAGCCACTGCCATACCGCCGACCTCCTCCCCCATTTCTGTTCCAAAGAAAGAAAAGCATGGCTTAATGGACCAACAAAAGCGAGATATGTAGAGCAATAATAAGGAATTTTTAGCAATTTTCACCGCATTACTCATTTTGAAAGTTGAAAAGAGCATAGAAAAGCCCAAGCTGAAGTTCATTCTGGTGGTATCTGGGAGAGTACGTGCCCAGGGAAACTACACGGATATCAAAAGCGTCAAGAGCGAAGTTGGGACTATTCAGACACGGATTGCACCCTGTTGCTTATAGGCAATGGGTGGAATGAGGTGGAAAAGGTCACCGGGCAGGTTGTTACCCGCGCGTGGGTCCACCCAAGTTGAGGTTTGGTGTCGTTGTGTACACAAAGAGGTCGCTAATCGTACAACTAAACAAGGGTCACACGCGTCGTTTTTCTCGGCACATCCTCGCTTGGCAGCGTGTCTGTGCGATGAGGAAACATGAACTCTTCCCAATATTCACACTTCGAATGCTGGCTGAGTTTCATCGTAATCCCAAAGGGCAATAGGAAGGAATGTGGATTGAAAAGTGAGGAAACTAGGCCATGGGGATCAAGAAGCGACAAGCATTCCATATGACAGGTGGCTCGTTAGCTATAAAACGTTAAAAAGGATTGTGTCGCTGAATGACAAGTCCAGCCACCCCTTTCAAAACTGAACTGAATACGAAGAATTCATTTATTCAGCATGCGGGGAAGCGTAACTACAATTTTATCTGCAAAAGAAGTATCGCTACTGAAAGATTCTAGAATTTTCTGGAGGGGAAGCGGCGATGACGTTACGAGAATTATGGAATAGGGGACAGAAAGAGAAAGAAAACCAGGGAGTGGAAAGTGGACTGATTTTGCTCTTCAGAATGGATGAAGCCTGGAACATTGACACTTCATCTTTTGTAAAATGAATTATTTAGGAAAAAAAGCAAGTTTTTTTGAAGTTTCGCATCCCATTTGAACCTCGCTGACCATTTTTAGTGTTCAGAGAAAAAAAAAGCATGACAAAGTGCACTTTTTGACGCAGATCCCGCTCCTGACAATTTTCCAATACTTTATCTATGTATTCTGCATAATTTCTCATAGACTTCGGCACAAACTAATTCGAGGCATCTGAACCACGTCTAAAAGCTCCAAATTTTATTGTGGAAATACTGGTTCGCAAATTTTTTGAGCCGCTTCGTCATCAGCCCTCCAGAGTACTACGTGGCCATAAATCGCTTGACTTTAAATAGAAGGAACTTGCAGAACAATTGGAGATGTGTACCGCCATAGTTCTTAAGAAGCACTCTGAAATGTCGTCCCAACGATAAGAGTGGGGAGCGCGAGGGTACTGCTACATATGAGCAGCTCCTAGGTTTTTTTATCTTTTTTTTTATTTGTCGATTTGGGCGTTTAACCAAACGAAAGCAAGCTTCAGACAAGAATTGGGAGAGATGCCGTAGTGCTCCGAAACACTTTCCTGCCTATGCTACTCCCAAGAACTGTCGCCCTCAACTCAGACTTATTTGGCCGAGGTTTAGTTTGACATGGCATCATGTTTGCTTAGCCTCGTAGAAGTTGTTCCAACGCTTAGCCTCCGTCGAGCTTCACTGAACTTTTTCAAAGGCTTTTTTATTTATTTTTTTGGGTTAGGATACGGCATTGATAGATGTGTACACCTCACGAACATCAGTAGACGTCAGTAAAAAAGGCGCCAGAAAAAAAATTTATCCGAGCTTATCAAAAAGAAAACTGATTTCTTCACAGGAAACGAATATATCAAATTAAGTAAGAGCTTTTCACAAACGTACTATGATGACCACAAGTAGTCTCGTTTTCATTTCAGTGAAATTAGAAAGTCTCATCTCATTTTCATTTCAGTAAAATCAGAAAATCTCAAATATAAGTAAAAAGCTAAAGCTGCGCCATGCAACCAAGTGAGGAAAGCAACTGAAAAGTAGATGTAGCGACAAAGTTATGAAGGATGAAGGGCCCAGAGGTGATCGGTCAGAGTTCTCCAAATCGAACTATCTATTAAGTTCAGCCCGACAGTCATGGTCAGAATCACAACCTGGCATCAACGACATTGGTCACTTCATTGGAACATCCTTACGGTGCTATCGCAATGAGGAAGTGTATGTCTTTATCAACATCATTTTTACCTAGGGGAGGGGAAAGAACCCCCTTTTTTCTCACCAAGGCCTAAACAAAAAAATATACGATTGTGTGTGCAGATTCACCCCTCAAAGATCCCTCCACGAAGCTTGGATGTGCAACTTTTTCATAAGATGCTCTCCTTATTGCGATAGCACCACCCTTACCTCCCTGTCGGGGGCCTCGATACGATCCCCCTACTCGATAGGTGTGTGTGTGAAGTCAGTGCCTCATACTTATGATAACGTGTACAAACGCCTAAATACGCATCACATTCTGATCAAAACTGGAACTCATATTTTTTATTATTTTATTATATTTGTACCAATCCTCGCCTAATGTTGAATCCCTTTAAGATTTCTTTCAAAAAACGCCAAAAATGACTGTACACTCAGAGACTTCTTCTACCTGGGAACCCTCCTTCCACCGGCATCGGCTACTGCACTTGTGTAAATGAATTCAAGGTAACTCCTAGAAGAACAGGCTGGGTCAAATTTAATCCTTTATTTATGCATTTTGAGAGAGATTTTCCAGGCTGGTTTTCAAAGAAACATGCCATATCTAACAAATTGTTGAGGGAACCATAGAAGTTAGAGGGTTTCAGAAAAAGGTGGGGCAGCACGAGGGAAGAATGAGGCCCACAAATGGAGCTAAGCAACAAATTCGTCATCTTGGAAATCGATGAAGAAGCAACACGTTGAGCAATATGATGAATCGATCGACCATGTGTTTCTTGATATGGATGAGCAGTATGAGACCACGGGTTGATCTGTCACGCATCTGCCACTCGTTAATAATCCCGTGATGGAGAGCACATAAAGACAAAGCGAACGAGGAGAGATGGCTAACACAAGATAATTACGGATGGAAACTTTGACACACAACATCTAAAAACACATTTTTAGGGCTCTCAGATAATATCACATTATACATTTTGTTTTATACCGTACTGCACCCAGTTCATTTTGAACCCTGCTCACCTATGAGCCCAAAAATGATACTCTAACCATTTTCTCGAGGAATAAGATCTTCAAGATAAGCCAGGCACCCAATTTCTATTCAGAACTGTAGTGGTGTTTGAATGAGTCACTCACTGGGTGGAGTGATATACTGTACTCAACCGATGTGCCACCTGAGAAATTCGTATTATTAAGGATCTGGCTATGATACAAAGACCAAAACACCTAACGAACTTTTGGCAAGTGAGCAAAATTAGCATAGAAAGCAGTATCGCACTTTGAAGAATAGGGAGCTTTTCTCCCCACGTTTGGTGCACATTCGAACCCAACTGACGCTTTTCGGTCTAAAAGCGCAACATTTCAGTGCACTCTCCGCCCACAGTGGGCGGAGCTTATCTTGGTCTATGTGTGTTCTTTACTTCTTGCCCCATGCCCTACCCATCCCCAACTTTTGCCAATTCCACAGGTTGTCTTACACGTTGTGCCTAATTTTGTGACAGACGGAGCCGACAGGCAGACGAAGCGTTTCACATATAGCACGGATTGTGACCTTAGCACAATACAGGCCTCTTGTTCTTCCAAATACTGCATGAAATTTCTGGAGCATTCGAAAGGTTCTATGCGGAATTACTGTGCGTAAATCTACTGTTTTTATACAAACCGCGTTTTCTTATACATATGGTATTTGTCTTAAAACGTATTCTAACGGAACACAGAGAAGTAAAATAACCTACCGTAATGTCAGGTGCAATACTACAGTAAACATGATAAACAAGATAGTCAACGTTAACGTAGACATATTCCTTATTTATTTGTTTGCTGCATGTTGTTTACTACGTGTTTACTGTCGAAGTCATACCCTGGGAAGTTTGTTTGAAAAAGTTTTATTTTCAAAGAAGAGCTCTAAGCACTTTGCAGCTTGTTAAGGCACTTCTTGTTAAACAGATGAAAACGGAAACAAATGTCCTTTTCAGAGGGTGCAGTAAACAAATAAATAAGGAGCAAAGGAAGCAAGGGTTAAGAGAGAGTCCAGCTTCGAGGTGTTCACTATTACTACGAAACGATGTTGATAGGGCGTTCAGAAGTGAGATAATGTGAATGTAAGAGATTGGCTGATGACCTCGAGAAACGCAAAGCAGCTGTGTGGGCAGTTTAACACCACCACGATAGGAACACTCTCGCCCTCTCGTATGAGTAGTGAGTACAACGACAGGGATGAGAGGTACCGTAGGGAATTCCCACTTGCTACACATGTTGATTTAGGGCCATTCATCAGCATTATAAATAGCACCTCATTTAGCTTTTTGAATGGAGCAGGCAACAGCTTTCGAGGGAAATCATTGAACTCACATTGAGCGCCGATGATCGCCGAAGAAGAGCCGACCACCGACATGTGCGAAATGTTTCGAAGGCGTGAGAAATGTTAACAATTTCGAATCATGGACCGAGAATTCACGGAAATCGAACTAACTGTGAAATGGGTTACTTCAAGAGGAATAGCCGAGTCCCTTGAAATAGTCAAAGTAGAAGAGGATATTTTGGACCACAACCTAAACTATAAACGCCTACTGTGTATATTCCACCCACTAATCGTATAACTAATATTCAAAAAGTAGCTTTAAGCGGGGTGAAAAGAAGATATACGCACAAAGTTGAATTGAGGAAAGAGGAAACGAAAAATTAAAAGGAAACAGAGAACTGAAAAAGAAAAAAAAAGTAAGAAAGAGAGATGAATTTGGTTCGTTTTACCTCTTTATCCTACGAGTCAGATATAATATTAATCCTGAGGCTCTTCAGTGATTAGGATTGATATTAACAAGAATGTGTTAATAAAGGAGTAGAAAGGATTTAATAAAAAATAAAGAGAAATCTGATAATTAAAAGGCCTTAATGAATAGCGAATAGCAATGCCTGGTCATAACAAACGAATTTGCCCTTCCTCAACGCATGTGGACTGAGAAACCTTCCAGTGGCTCTAGGTTACGGTGGTCCCAACGACAGACAGCTGTGCTCCAAGGAGAGTTCGGCCGTGACCATGTTTGCGATTCTCGCCTAGGTGTTACTAGTTTATGTTACACTGTTTGGAAGTTAGAATTTGTGTGGGTATATCGCAACTGCGTCTGGCTTTACACTTATGAAGTGTGCCTTATATGCGTTATCACAATGAAGGGAGGGGGTCATCCCGCTATAAACATTATTTTTATCTAAACCTGTAAGGGGAGCGAATTCTTTATTTCCTCCACTAAGGCTTAAGCTTAAATATACGCTTAGTCAGGGTACACCGGGAGTCAAGGATTCCTCGACAGGGGAATGTCGTATTGGAAGGATGAGATGGGGGCCGTAATTGCAGAGGTCAGCAACGGTCCCAGCCTAGGTAACATGCTGTCAGCTGACCCGATTATATATAAGAAATATGATAGAATTTGAGTGATTATCACAAAATTACAGTGACGGAATATTAGTAATATTAGGTTGTCCCAAAAGTCTTGTAGGATTTTTTTCGACTACCATTTTTTATTATTTTTTCTTCCAACAAACAACAATTAGGCAACAACGTATTCACCATTGTTACCGATAACACTCTGCCATCTTACAGGTAAATCGTTGATCCTCTCCTCCCGGAACCCCGAGTTTTGGGAGTCGATAAAGTCGCGATCGCCTTTGCAAGCATGCCATAATCAACGAATTTTCTCTTGGCCAGGAAGGATTTAAGAGGATGGGTAAGGTGATATCAGAAGAAGTAATGTCTGGAGAGTATGGCCTGTAGGGCAGGACATCCCAGCGGAGCTCGTGTAGCTTGGCCTGGGTACTTTTCGTGAAATCGGAGGGAGCGTCGTCATAGGAGGGTGACCGCGGACCTTGACCGCGGACTTTTTTGGAGCTTTTGTCAAACAGCGACAGCGAGCTGCTGGAGCTGGTGGGTGCATACGGTAGCGGTGACTGTCTCGCCTTGCACCAGCACCTCATGGAAAAGCATTTCTTCAGCGTCAGCAGAAGTAGCACAGTCCTAAGCGTGGTTTGTCTTCCATGACAATTTCGCCGTTGCTGAAGCTGATGAACCAGCGGCCCATAGTCTCATGGCTCACACATCCCTTGCCTAATGCAGCGCTGATGGAGTGGCAAGCTTCCGTCGTTCTGGAGCCACAAGATCGTTCATAGCAGATGACACCGCGTTTGGGTGGGTATGGACTACGGGCTTTGTAGCTCTCTCCACGGGATCTGGTGAGTCAATATATATCTTCCTAGAAAGCTTAGAGAACGTTCTACCATATTCCTGAACCGCATAGACCTGCCTCGAAGTAAACAAGAGTTATTGATTTTTTTTTGGAAAAATCCTACAAGACTTTTGGGACAACCTAATACAATGCAATTGGCTAAAGTAGGTACTGGTCCTGGGGAGGTTATGTACATAGATATCAAAAATGGGGGGATCGTCTTTGAGACGCCGTTGATAAGGGGGAGGGGGGGGGGGGGGGGGGAGTCGTACCGAAGCAATCATTTTCCTCGACACCTGGGTGAGCCCTGCGTCTGGATGTGCAAATTGACAAAGATTCCCCAGGATGTCTAGATGGCCAAGTTTTTTTGTATAAGATGACCCCCCAACCTTAATGCGATAGCTGCATGCAATATAGTAGTTGTGGCTGGAAGAAACTGCTACATATCAAGCCTCCTAACACTTCAAAACCGCCGATTAAAGGTTGAAGGTAACTTTCTCATGGAACTCTATGTCTTCTATTTAAGTCCTTCAAATTCAATTCTAATATAATAAATCATAAACAAGATACCTTCAGAACAGCAGGCAGGAAGGTGGAGACACTGACTGGATAGAATAAGGCGGTGGCATTCGAGCCGGAACATACGGTGAAGTATTCAACAGCGAATGAAACAGAACCATTTCCCTGTCAGTGGAAAGTGGTAGTGGGCAAATTTTAGGAGTTGTTCTAGAACATATTTACTTTCCGATCATCTGAGCTTTTCTTAGCAAAAGTTAGAAAACCGTTAAGCAGACGGTCCGTCACTGTCTGATATGTATGCTTCTCGTTGTTGCTAACATAAAATGACAATTACCTTGTAGCACTTATCACATTTGGAGGAGGGCGTGACTTGCACGTAGTGGGTGGGGCTTGCAAAGTGGGATAGGCTCTCTATGCGCTCCTTTTCCAACCTGGAAGGCAAGGAAATAGCTGAAAATATCATTGGATTGAGAGATGAACTTTCTTTTAGAATTGAGGATTATGTTGACAAAAAAGGGGGAAGAAAGAGAAACAGAGAGATACGAAGCCGATAGAAAGAAGAAATTTCAACGTTATACAAGCCTGGAAATCACGAGCATTACCCTATCTCAATCCCTAATTAAGCGAAAAAGGTTTTGATGAATTGTTTAATGAATCAAAGCAGAACCAGAAAAGAATCAAACAGTACAAGCAAAAGGGCAAAAAAACGCAACTCCAAAAATGACATGGTTTCCGAGCGTTTCATGGGCATCCTATAACGCATTATTCATCTGTGGGGTGACCCAACCTCCCAAAAATGTCATAGAAAGGAAAAATCCTTCAAAGTCCTATTCGAAGTAGTGAAAATTCCGAGAAGTAGATTCGAAGAGGATTAGAAAGGTTTGCTATCAAATGTGTCCGAGCAATTGATTTATTTGAATCGGAGACTACACCAACAAACAAGATCACACTGACGAAAATCTTCCTTTGATCGCTTCAGTCGCTGAGAGTGAGATAATGATTTGAAGATTTATAAAAAATCCAATCGAATTGTTGTCATATCGTTTTATAGGGAAGTGTTTTCAGAAAGGTAAACAAATATGGGTTACAAGAAAGAAATAAACAACAACAACACTTGGAAAACTCACAGTGGTTGTCATTTTATGTACAATGGACAACATGTAGAATCATCTATGCAACAATGATTTTGGTAACGTTATTCTTGTTATAAAAAGGTATTTCTTCAATTTTTTCCTCAAGGTTTTGAAAATATTCCCTCAAAACACTTCACCAGATTCCAACTTCTCTCATCTTGAAACCTCGGCATTGAAGTTGTTTATAATTTTCTAGTGTGCCAACGAGGTTGCCAACGTTAGGCCGATAATAAAGTTTCCACCTAACAACCTCGTTGGCACACTAGAAAATTATAAACAACTTCACCAGATCTACCAATTACACCATTATTCAATAGAGCATCAGATGGAGGTATTTTATGGGTCCTTTGCCCATTTCAAGATGCTCGTCTCCGGGTCAAAATCGTGAAGGTACCTAAATGAGCACATCTTCACACTGAACGAAGTGGAAAGTAATTTTCAACGCCGAAGTTGATCCCTGCAGAGAATGAGGGATAAGGCACTAGGCGTTGATCTTGCGCGTCCAGCCGATGTGGCAATTCGTCTTTTTGTTCTCTTAGACGAGTCTGCTACCTATTCATGGACCCCTGGGGATAAAGTATTCATTTGTATTGGGCGGGCATTGATCCTGGGTTTGATCCCCAGACCATGCAAACGGATGCGGCTCCTTTCCTCACCTCCTTATCTCCTTCAGTTTACCTGTGCTTTCACATGTATTTACCTTTCATTATCATTTTTTAATTTTTTAAAAAATTTCACTTTTTTCCAAATTTTTCAAAAAAATTTTTAATTTAATTTTTTTGTATTTGTATTTACCTATGCTTCAATACCTTCAATATCGCATACTTTCCCTACGCCTCGGGCATAACACAAGCTACCGATGGGTTAGTAGTACCTCCTTCAAATTCATTTTTCGAGTGGCACGGTGAAACTCGATATCCAATATGCGTCCGCCCTCTGATGGATTTCCCATGAAAAATTCAGCATTCGCTCCATGCACCTCTTTTTTGGATTTCACCATATTCTAATGGATTGTACTTTGTTTGCGAAGTTAAATAAAAATTTAGGTTGCCGAAAGTGTTGACTTTCTTTTTCGGCAATTGAAAAACCATTTCGTCATTGTTTACTTTTCAAGGATCTGAGTCACTCACAGTCACGTTTGCACGCAAAGATTATAGATCGCTATCACCTCAATACTATCATCGCCTGGAAAATTTTCTCGTGCGTGTGTTTGTTTGTTTACCGGCCACCGATTGCACCATGAAATCATCAATCCCTGCGCAATACGCAGTTAGCCTTTCCTATCTGAATTCTTATACGTTTACAAGGTTGCTTTTTTTGGTATTGATTGAATTTTATGGTTTGGCTTTGATCAATAGTTTGTGTGATCAGCGTGATTCACCGTGAATTCACGAGCGTTGCTTATCATGCAACCATTTCTGTCAGCTTCGTTTCTTAGATATGGCGGCGGCTCCTCAACGCTTTCCATTACCGGTAAGTTCACGATCGATGAAAAAAGTTTTTTTTACGGAATGGAGAGTCGTTCTTTGCGAAAACGCCAGAAACTTTTGTTGACACGGGGCTTTTGTGGCCTTACATCTGTGATATTTAAATAATTATTGTAGATATTTATCTGCTATTAACAGCCTTTTTCAGACCATCTTCCGCATTGAAACTCTTTTCAAAATGTTACAAGTATACTGAGTTATGGGCAATAGGACGTTCCTGTGTGGGTTCGGTCTCGGACGGGATCGAGCCCGCACCGCAGCTTTCCTATCGCGGGCTGCGGCAAAAATCAGCAGCTATCAAAAATTAAAATTATTTTCAAATCTGCTTTGATAGACGGTTTCTGAACACCTTTCCCATGCGTACCGTATAACCTTGCAATTCTATGCAGAGAGACCATTTAGAGATAAGTAGTAACGACCCACTAGAATTTTTGAATTCTCTAAACCAAGTCCTGCATCAATGCACTCCTAAAGCAATCGTGCTTTCCTTCCCTCCATGATCGGTGATGGAATAGACTGGCTCGTTTCGAAAGATAAAAACACTTAATCAAGTGACTTCCGTAATTGTTGTTAGACCAAATGGCATCTAACTGTCACTACGATTCTAAACGCATGTAAAATGTGTTGTACATATCAAATATGTAGGAAACAATTGACGTTGTGTGCTTTATGATATATTCTTCACAAAGTTATACATTACTACTCCGGGTGTGTACCCTTATGTCGGGATTTCGCACGCCACGAGCGGCGTGCGACGTAGTGTGTGCGAGCTATGCGCGTAGCGGTAGTTGGGTCTTAGAGCGATTACAAGGTAATGCTAGGGGCGCGACACGCAGTTGACTTGTAATCGCTTCGGGACCCAACAACATGGCGCCTTTAGCTCGTCCGCATTGCTTCGCTTGCGAGGTGCCGTGGTGCGAGATCCTGACATAAGGGTACACACACTACTACTCCGGATGCTCGGAAAAGCGGTAAAACTGAGTTCAAGATTCCTTGCTTTTTTGTAACCATAAGGGTAGATGCTGAAGAGCTAAACCGGTAACTAATAAAGCTCATCCCATCCGATGTTTAAGTTGAGTTATGTTTTTATTTGCTTTCTTTTGGATGTTTTTTATGTTGAGGATTGCTCTATTGCAGTTTTTAATGTTACATTTTCTGCCTTGTGGAACTGATAACGAATAGTTATTATTTAAAGTTCCATAGGGGTAATTTAGGCGGAATATGGACAGATCATCAAATAAGAAGGTTGACGTGATTAGTGGTACGAAAGTGAAGAAAAAACGGAGTGAACCGGTCAAAGCCCTAGAAATAAGACCTCCTTCCCACCGTTTATTCTTAAAAGGGGCGGGTCGGAAGAGAAAAGGGGCGGGCTGGGATAAACAAGTGGAAGCTGTTGAAGAAGACAGTTCTTATAAAGCCCGAGGGCACTTTTTTTCATCAGGAATTTCGCCATATATAGTCTTCTTAAATCCTTAGCTTTCAATTGCATGATCCAGTTTACGAGTTCCCATCACCCACATTGCCCTTATCACTGTCTTTAATGAAGAATCGGCCTGATTAATTTTACTGTGTACTGATAATGAGACAATGTCGGCAGTCAACATGATTTCAAGGGAATCACGAAATGCAGTCGAATCACAGCTAACCCTACAGCAAAGGATAAGATGAGGAGCAATTAATTCAGTAGACCAAATTCGGTCAGATTTGAAATTATTCAATTTTATTTTGATTTCCTAACGTTCTGCTAGGCATGTATTCGGACTTTGTAAAACTCCGTGAAAAGGTTCCAGTGGGCTGAAAATAGAAATCGTCACTGAAATCTATGCATGGAAAATCACAAGTTCTTTTCAGAATATGCCGTTTCGACGGGAGATCCATAGCGGATGCGCCATCGGTACTTCAATTACCTGTACAGCACAAGCATTCAAAACAAAAGAGAAGTTGGTGCGATCTCTGATCATTTGAATTATTTCAGATAGTTATAATATAAATTATAAGTAATATTGCTTGAAAATCCCTTTGGGTAGCTCGAGGAAAAATTTGCATGTTTGGCATGGGGAACCATGACTACTATAAATAAGTAGCGCTCAGAAGTTGTGTTGCTCAGTTTGCAGTGAGAGGTGCATAGCAGTGCCTCAACGAAGCTCGAAGCGCTGTGGGCATTTGCCCTGACTAGGTTATTTGATCGATCGCCAGATTAGCTTGCATCTTATCGATATTACTCGGCGTATCCCATAACTTTTCTACGCAATGGTCTGATTGGCCACTTCGTCGCTTTTCTTCATTGCCGCACTGCCTAGCGCCTCTGCCTTCATTTTCGAAATTCGGCAAAATCCTTTTCATGCTGCTTTTTCAAGGTCATTCGTGGACCACTTAAGATACTGAACATGGGAATGGAAAAAAGTGGAGGCAAAATCTTCTTTGAAAACTTTTGTGCGACTTCCATTGTAAAGATATCAGCATACAATTGTGAGAAAGAAGTAGGCACGTAACTCCCGTGAGCAATGCCTTCTGTCGGCCAAAATGTAAATATATGATTCGTCCATTTCTAGGAGCTTTACCATACAACTGTCTACGGCAAAAGACATAGCTATTCTCGTCACAGTGCCCATCGCAAAGAGTGGAAAGGTAGTACTGACATGAGCATCTCCGGCTGTCACTGTATCAAACCATATTTTATTCAGATCACAGCCAGTGCACGGATTGATGGGAAATTCACAAGTGAAGTGGATAAAGCGATTTTTGTTCCGCTTGAAACAAAGTTCACGATCAAGCTTCACACCACGCAATTTGTGACTGAGGTATGCAGCCTTATGTCGAATTTTCGCTTTACGGCGTCGCACTCGCGGCGCCATCACCACGACTTGCCGCGGTCGGTTGGAATTCCGCGCTCAGGACGCAAGGCGCTGGTACTATGGAGGTCCCTTAAGAATTAGCTGTATTTCTCATCATTATCTGAAAACAGTAACTTTTCGAGACTCTTGATGTGGGGTCGCTGACCGGCAAGTCCCGGGAAGTGGCCGACCTGATGGAACGCAGGAACATCCAAGTCCTATGCTTTCAGGACAGTTTCCTATTGAACCATTCCAGGTTTTTTTTAACAACACTCATATGTTGGACTTTGTTCATCGCATCAGTCCTGCGGATATCAGAGAAGTCGCTATTGAAGGTCCTCTGATAGTGGATGAGGTCGTCTTCACTCCTCCACAAGGTATCCCGTATCTTTCGAGAGTGAAGAAGAAAAGAGAGTTATATGGTTCAATTCAGGAGCATTGCTGGATCCGGTTCCATCTTATGAGCAGGCTACAAGATCCACTGACATGACTGCTGTACCCGATCTGCAGCGCATGAACTTAGGTAAAAAAAAATCACCCAGCAAAACGATCATCACTCAAGAATTCGTTGCAGGACCATCACAGAAGTTAACACCAACACCTATGCCACCACCTGTTCCATCGGCATATTCTGTCCTCACACCGACTCCTGCACCACCTCAGATCGGACTTTCCTCATCCATAGTTAACCAGCCAATGCCTGGTCTCCCTCCAGCCCCACCTCCGGCTGGCACAATCCAGAAAACTTCAGATTTGTCACAGAATCGTGCACAGTCCAGTTCTGCTTCTCTGAATCCTTTCCAACAAGACATGTCCACGAGCAAACCACCCATATATGGTGATTTTGATCAATAGTCGATCTTTCTCATGAAATTTCTAATTTTTTTTTTTGTTCAGAGAATAGCCCAAAGTACGCTCCGACGGCATTTCAACAGGCTCAGAGCACTTCGTCGTCATCGACTGCAACACCCTACTATGTTACAAGTCCTTCTGAAACTCCTTATCCTCCTCCATCCTCAATACAACCCGTGCCATCGCAATCGTTCTCCAACCAACCAGTCCAACCATACCAGTCACCTCTTTACCCGACCAGCTCTCAGTCCGTCGCAGTACCTCCGTATCCATCCAGCTCCCAGCAATCAGTTTTTCCTCAGCCACACGTTCCCTCTTCCGTACCACAGCAATCGATGTCCCAGCCATACGGAGCACAACAACAGTACCCTCATGCTGGTCAAAATCCTTACATGAATCCATATCAGTACCCACAGGCTGCACCTGGAATGCAGGTGAGAAGTTTATAATGTGGCTGCAGTCTTGGGAATACCCACTCAATTATTTTTCCGTAGTCATATAGTTATATTTTGTGTTTAATATGTGTTATTCTTGTTTGTTTTACTATTGCTTTTCCACTATTATTTACTGCCTAAAAACATTTCAGATGCAATCTCCGTATAACGCTTACCATCAAGTCCCTCCCCTCCAGTATGCACCTCCACAAGGACCTTATGCGACAGGTGCCATTTTGACTGCCCATGGGCCACGAATTTACTATTTTTGTAATTATATTCAACATCGTAAGACTGTGTATTTGCTGATTTATTGTGCCTAGTTGTTTATCTGTTCATTTGCTGTGTTAGATTATCGCTTATGTAAATATAAAGTTTTACGGAAGTTGACTATTTAGGATATCCAGGATATGCCCCTCAGTACTACAATAACTATCCAGTCATGTATGGCTCAGGATGCCATGGAGTGAGTTAATTATACGGTACTATACTGATCAATGGAAATGCCATAATTTGATTACTTTATCGGAATCGTTAGGCCGCCGTCAGACTTTGCAATTTTGCGGTGACGCGGCTCCGCACGCGAAGTTGCGGCATTGCACAATTCCAAGGTCGTAGTATCACATGCGAAAGCGCGACGTCCAAAATCGCAGAACCGCAAATTCGCAAAGTATGACGGCCATCTGGCTCGCACAACCACTTGGAAGGGGAAGGGGGCACTTTATTTTTGAAACAAAGTTTTTGTCTTCCAATACAAGCTCTCTACCAAATAACTGATGCCAGGGGAATTCAGAATGCCAGTACGCAGCCTCTGTTTAAGTTGTGGGTAACTCTGAGAAATAATTCAAACAGGCTTATGAAAAAGGCTGCTGCTCCATTTTCGTAAACTAAAGTCGTTCTTCCCATTTAAGGGAACAAGATGTAGAAAGAAGGAGAAAGCCACAGTTTGACGATAGACGTAGCCAACAAGGACTCAGAAGGGGTGGACGAGAGGCACCGGCTACGGCACACACCAAGTGGTGCGCGGCGCAAGACATTGGAGCACCCCTCAAAGATACTAAGAGGAGTAAATTTGGCAGATCGTGGAATATGGAAGTAGTGGTGCTTGGTAGTGTGACAGTGGAGAAAGAACGGCACTAAACAGCGTAAAACCCGAGAAATAGGAACCTGACGCACCATTCTCCTTCGCGCTCCTCTGCCTCATTAGCGTGTGGTGGGGTAGATGCAGATGGGCGAGGGGCTAAGTCAGCCGGCTACAAAAGCTGTTCCGCCCTCGCGGCAGCTTCCCCGGAGGATGCACCGCAGCGCAACTCGCAGTGCCGCGAGATCATGATAACGCTCCAAGCCACACCGAGTTTCGCCACACATAACCTCTTCTGAAGTGGAATGTTTGTTTCAGAGAAAACATGTACCCCAATTCTCACTTTCTCTTAACCCCTCATGGTGCTTTTAAAGGACTCAGGGGGTGAGTGACTCATCGTCGCACTGTGAAAAAGTGCACAACTTCGGCAAATTTGGGCCCCTATGTCGAGCTCTGAGAAGGCTCTACTAAGACAACTGTGAAACGTACTATCTGAACAGACGACTCACAAACTCCTAACCCTGATGTCTTCAGTATCGTCGGTCAAGTTCATGCTGTTCGGACTGATTGTTGGGGAACAATGCACCTTCATCTTCAATACGGCATCAAACTCGTACCAACACACGATTGTACTAGATCCAAATCTCCACTTTGTGACAAAAACAACTTTTTTTGCCCATAAAGTTTTGTTGTACTTGCCTTTTTAAAAAACTAGACTTCTGATAGCATTAACTGTTCACACGAAACGGGAACAATCGATTTAAACGAGACGTCATTAGAAAGGAATTCTTGTGAGATATACGCGTAAAAACAATTGTAGCTGCACTTGCACATACTACGCTCTATTTCACGTGCATTTTCTGGAAGCGCTCGTGTACTCTTATTGTTAGCATCGCTGTCGTTTTTTGGCGCGGTTCCTTTGAGCACAAATAGCGATGCTGCTGCACCTGGGGATGCTCTCGGCTGCAGTAACACAGCCTCTTAGGCCGTAATCAGACTTCGCGATTTTGCGGCATCGCACGTTCGCACGCGATACCGTGACCCTGGGATCTTGCGTTGCCGCAACTCCGCGGGCGGAGCCCTGACAGCGCAAAACCGTAAAATCGCGATGTCTTATGGCGGTCTCATGCGAACGGCTAGGGCGCACACGGATGCCAGGTCAGCGAGTAGGCCTCAAAGAAACGTTTCGTATTGAAGACAACCGATATTTTAGCCTCAACCTGAGGGGAACGGGAAACGGTGGTTATGAAGGTGTGTACCCTCATGTCAGGATTTCGTGCGGCGCCGAGCCGCGAGTGACGTTTGCGCGCGAGTTGACTGCCCTTGGTGGTAACAAACTGATGATTGTTGAACGGTTTAGAGTAATAGGTGATGGGTGACGGTGAGTGCTTCCCCAACTACATCAGCACCCTGGAAAACGTTAGATGCGGGGAGCCCTTGTGATCATATGAGCCTTAGGCACTAGAATACGCTTTAATGTGCGGAATCACGGTTGTAGAATACCATCCCAATGGGAGAGTGCAGCCAACAATGCTGTAATGTGCCCCTCCAAACTTCATTGAAAAGAGGCATTCAAATGTAGGAACAAAGGAACAGACATCACTGCACCATAAAAACAACACAGTAAAAGCGAAAGAGGAAATCTCGACCCTTGAAATCTTTGGCGTAAGGTAGAGCGTGATGTGTGCAATTCCAACCAGTAGACCAACTTTGACTTTGATGTCTCATACAAACAAATATTCAAATAAATTTATACAAACATAGAAAAACAATAAAATGAACGAATGAGGAATGCACCTGAATGGAAATTATGGGCCTGTACCCGTATAAAGCATCGTCACTCCCTATTGTGTGAGCACAACATCGTCAATCGTAATATAAAATAAAATTATCTACAAAATGATAAAATACACATTGAAAACAATGAGCAGTAACTATAATCCGCTATTTACAACGTTTCAACGACGGTAAATTGCTTAAAGACCTATGACGAACTCATCGGAGATCTTGTGTCAAAAACAAGGCAATTTCTCAGATTTTGAGAATGTTACGGGAAAAGTCAATACTCATAGATGTCCCTGAGAGGGTACAGTAACTTCGATATATGATAAGCTACTGCTGAGTGCACACAATGAGACATATAACATACATTTTAATGGAACATAAACAAATTGTGGAATTCCGGTGCCTAGAAAACGTCAATATCCGGGAACCCGGACTCGATTATTCAAGTGTTCAGCGGCAAGAATGACCTCAGTTAGACTTTTCTGAGACTCCCTTATGGGGTGACAGACATCTTTGATGGATCGCTTATCACTGAGATATCAGTGCTAATACTGTCACTCATAGATGTGTTACGTTCCCGGTGATCAACGATGATGGCTCGCTCTTTGATGACAACGGGTGCTGCTGGTTTCAGTCTACGATAGGTGGAACACCTGGAAAAGGATTTTTGAGAACAAATCAGCTCTAATAGTGGTTTACTGAATTTAACAAGCAATCGACCGGTGTATATTGATTTGTCAGTCTACAGTCCGTCTGTCGTGTATGACTAGACTGATTTTTAGATGAAAATGGATTGGCCCAATACAATGAGATCACTGGGAAACGGTCAGCAGTTGTAACTTATTGTTAGGGAGGTTCATTTCGAACTAGTTTGTGTCTTGTCTTGTTGACGCATCATGTCTGCTAGGCTGTGTTCATACTCAGCGCCGGGCTTGGCTGCGTTCACCGACAGCCAGGTAGAGTGGCACGGGGGGATGCAGAGGCGACGTAGGCAACGAGACAGGGTGGCACAGGCGGAGACGCAGAGACATGCAGCCACGCCTTGCCGCCGGCTTCGCAAAGTATGAACGCGGCCTTACGGAACCCTTGGTAGTGGTTACGTAATCTCACAACTGCGATGGACGCAATTTAACCCCCTAGAAGAAAAGAAAACAGGACTCCCACAGAGCCATCGCAATTTTCACTCAGCCTTAACCTATTTTTTTCACAAAAGTTACGCTTGCTAGATATGATTGTTTTAAAGGTTTACCAGATAAAGAGGCAGACTGATATCAGTCCAATTTCGATCATCCACGTAGCTCGAGGTCCGAATGATGAGAAAGTCGTTCTGGAAAATAAAATTTCGTCATAAAACTCGCAAAAAATTGGAGGTATTTTTTGAGCTCTTCAAAGCTGCCTGAAAATACCTTCAGTGTCGCGACTTCTCTCTAAGTACGAACTGTCCTCTTAACCTTCCAGATGACCCACATATCATCAGCAATTAATGACGTTTCTCTTTTTTTTTGTATGGAAGAAGCGGATCGTTAACTTACGACATGAGCAGAGGTCCCAGGATACGTGAAATGCAACCGGCTGCCTGATTGATTCCTTGCATTGTTCCCTGCAAACATTGGTGCAATACTATTTCGCTGTAGGACCCTTCGGCGTTAATGTTACGGTACCTGTCGACCTTTCCCAAGGATCTGACTGTACAGTGACTGCAGAGAGTTGTTCAGGCAGGGAAGTCCAATTCCAAAGATCAACGCGTAACCGATGTAATACAACCAGAAATTGATCGGTCGCAAGCTTTCACACCAGTCCCATCCATGGCTGCTACCTAAAAACGAATCGATCATCGATTGAATAGGTAACATCGGCGATCGATTGATCGATTACATGGACGTACACGTGACACCGCCGTCTTACCTGACGTGAGTCACAACTCTCTAACAGCTTTAGATGCCTAAGCTGGCCATCGATAGCGTTCGACGCACGATGCCTGCGACGCAGCATACTACGGTATCAGCCGCGTGTGGCGGCGACCGACTACGGTATCTGCAGTGGACGTGTGCAGTTATAGGGCACAGAAATCAAACACTTACCGTTTCCTGCTACATACTTTGCGCATCCGGGCATGTCACCGCTGAGGAATGGCCATGAAAAAGTGAGCAGATGGAAGATCAACAAGGCTACCATCGCTCCGAGGCAATTCAGACGTTCGGACACCCTGGAATGGAGGGTTATTGATTGATTTTCACTTGAATAATAGTATAGAAAGCGAAGTTTGCAGTTTTTGGACCCCATACATTTCGAAAGCGAGGATGGCTCTGGCGGTGGAGGTTATAGCCATTCACCATATGGAACTCCCCCATTTGCCTTATTTTTCGGCTCAGGACTTTTTACCCAAATTTTTTGTTCTTCAATTATACTAACCATTTCGAGTAGTCAGTGAAGGCGTAGAGGAGGAACATTGCGGTGGTGAGGGCACCGACAGCACCTTGCATCATCGAATTGTAGTTCAATACTTGAGCGTTATCCAGACCGAACATCACTTCGGAAAATGGTGAACCAATGCTGAAATAGTAATTTCATCAACCAGAAGCGTCTAAATTCTGGGAATTTTTTCAAAATGAACAGCCACGTATATCTTATGTATATAGTCCTAAACGCAGTTACGTGGGAATTAGGATAAGAGGCCGTTTACTCCAGCCAAAACCACTTTTTTGTAGCCTGCCGCGGTCAATTCCAAGCGAGAATACGAAATGTTCGCATGCTTCAGATTTCAGATCATCCACTGTTTTTTCCTAGCTCCAGATGTTTCCCGCAAAGGGGTGCAGATGAGAAAATTGTGGTTACCTTCAATTTTAAACCCCTCTTACCAGGGTACACTGGTTGTGGTACGATGCACCGTCTCAACGGGAACCCAAATACGACATCTTTCAACTTCTGCATAACCTCTATAGTATCAGTAACTATGGCCTATAGCATAGTATTACCAAGTATTTTATTACTGTAATTTTTGCGCTATGCACTCAGACTCAATTATATTTTCTTACATGAACTAAGTCAAGCTCTACCCACGATAGGCGGGGCGGACAATGAAATGTTCCGTTTTCGGTGCTGAAATTGTTAATTGGGTTCGAATTTGCCCCAAACCTTAGAAAAAGGGATTAAGGCCAGCTGACAGCACGTTCCGCTTCTCATCTAATCTGAGACCATAGCTGACCTTTGTATTAATGACCCCTCCCCTCATCCTGCCCGTCGAATACGCTCTCCTTCCCCCCCCCCCCCCAGTTGTCAAAAAAACTTTACTTTCGGGGGTGTGTATCCTCATGTTAGGATTTCGCACGAAGACGAGCGGCGTGCGACGCAGTGTATGCGAGCTATGCGCTTCGCGGTAGTTGGGTCTTAGAACCATAAGACGGTAATGCTAGGGGCGCGGTAAGCAGTTGAATGTAATCGCTCCGAGATCCAACAACATGGCGCCTTGAGCTTGTCCGCATTGCTTCGCTTGCGGCATGTCACGGTGCGAAATCCTAACATAAGGGTACACACCCTACTTACGGTACACACTGAGTCCAACCTAACACAAGAATCGTGTACTTACCTCTCCACATTGGCAGTGATCAACATTCGTGCCGCTCTCGTCCACATACAGACAACTACGGCTAACACATCCATTCTTACAGTTTTCACTGCGTTTCTTTCTAGAATTATTTTCAATTCAAAACCGTCGCGTAACACAAAGACCGCAATCACGGACAAAGCTCACCGAGATCGGAATCGCTGGCTGCGGCTATACTGTACGTTGAAACATTATCGGAATCAGGGCCATTGTAGCGATCCAATCCATCTTCCAAACAGAAAATGAGGAAGATGATGCTAAAAAGTGATCAGATGTTTGCAGTACATTGACCAAGGATTTGACAAACAGAGGAAACTCCACCTACCATGCGACATTGATCACAATGGCAAGTATGGCTGGTGCGGTATACATAGAAATCCGCATGAAACCAACATCTATTCCTTCTCCACCGATCCACGTGAACAGCATTTGAGCAGCTGAAAATGGCAAATTCTCAAGAAAATCTGGAAGCCCTTTCAATGACTTTTGATTGATCAAAAAGCCGTCCTTAAGCGCTTGAAGCTGCATCGATTGGAGGGACTTTTTCTCATTGTCAAACAAACACACAGAGTGCGCCGTGCATTTTCCAGCGCTTCCTTCCCCTCTCTCTTCTTGCTCTCAAAATCTTTGAAGGTCACCCATGCCATTGACCCCACACCATATTGCGCTCTCCTTTCTCACGGAAAGGTTCTTTGATGAGGACATCAGGAAAAAAACTGGTTCCGATCTCTTCGCCGAACTATTCCAGCAATTATCATCAATCATGTCACGCCGCAGTGTCTCATACGTCACATGGTGATCTGTGATGATGAAAAATTCCGCTTAGCACTTGGTATCATATCATATGACTAAAAAGCAACGCCCTACCTGGACCAACATTGAGTCCAATCAGAGCGCCACCACCTGACAACGCCATTGATCGCGCTCTGTCGCTCGTATCGCTCGCCGCCGCGATATACGCGAAGTATGTTCCGCGATTACCTGAAATTTATTATAATAAATTTAATTCCGTACGTTTTCCGTAGCAAAAATGACCTACCACTGCCAGCGCCGTTTAGAAATCGTGAAAGCAGTAGTCCGTAGGTTCTGAGGTCTACTGGCACCTGATTAAGGCACATGTAGATAACGTTGCCGACGATTGACATCCCAACCGATGCGATCAATGGCGGGATGATCAGGCCGGTACAATTCGTCCAATATCCTGAAATAAAGCCACTAGCTGAAGGCATCCTTAAGAAAGAGATGATAAGAAAGAAGAGGAGAGCTAACCAAAAATCGGCGCCGCTACCGCTTCTCCCAATCCCGAGACTGCCATGATGAGACCAATAAAGGAGGCTGAGAGTGTGGGATCGAGCTGAATATTACTTATTTTTAGTGCTTTATTGATCCTTGCCTCTGAGTACACCGAATGATCTGAAATCTTGAACAGTATTTGGATGCGCCGTGCACTCGGCTCATCGGCAAGCGAACGATAGCTCATGCACCGTTTTTTTTTTGCGACTCGCCGTTCTGTGAGCTGTTAAGGCCAACTTCCAGACAAGTGTGTAGCTATCAAGTAAGATTTTGGGAGCTGAAATGTGAATCGGTTTGGGTAAAGTCCCTTTCAAGAGAGTAATAGGCGATGAAGGGTTTCATCTCACCCAGTTATCGCATATACTACCACTTTAGTTGCATTTTTGCGCTGACAAATAAGATGAATTACAGCGCCGAACTTTGGTTGTAATTATTTGCACTTCACAGACAGTGCCCTTTCCGTACCCTATCAAAGACTACCACAGGTGTTTTCGTCTGCTCGTCAAATTCGGTCGGAAGCAGATCAGGTTTCGCACGGAAGTAATGCATGTGTAAGTAAATGATTATGACATCATTCTTGGTCTGAAAGTAGGAGAGAGACTTCTTGATCTGAAGAAGGTGGTTTCCAAAAGGATTTCTCGGTCAGTTTAGAAAATGCTCATAAGGGGAAGGAAGTCAGAATAACATCATGAAAACCGTATATAACCATAGTGGAGCCTGGAACCAGCAAATTTTCAAAGTTGCGCAGTCCCCCCCCCCCACCGTCGAGCAACTGCACTACAAACTATCCGCTCTACAAGCGTTCCTGCTCTTACTCTTCAATTGAGGTATCAGTGGGTAGAAATGTGAAATAAAGCATCGCTATGACCTCCTATCAAAAATTTATGCCAGACCACGATATACTACGGTCCTGCGAGATCCTTGCACCTGATATGTTGCCAATGCTTTTCATTCAAGTTTGATGAAGTAATTGTATAGAAACTTAGTTTTCGAAAATTTTATATATTGAAAGCGGAAACATTACCTGTTGACAATATGGCCAGAAAGTCCAGACGAAAAATGCAAACTGTAGGGCATCAACGAATGCAAATACACTGACGACATAAATATTCTTCCAATCAGAAGTGGTCGTCGATTTTGAAACGTACTTCTTATGAATATGCATAACTGAGGTCATTCTGAAAAAGCATAATTTATAGTACAACTTACGAGTTTAACTATACGAGCGAACACGTCTTTATAATAGGCCAGCAGAAGGATTACCTAGTTTGTATAAAAACTCATAAATAAGTAAAGCAATTCAGGAAAATCAGGAAACTAACGAGAAAGAAAAACTTTGTGCCACTCCGTCCTTTTAAACACCGTGTAATGACGAAATGGAAGCCACGCCCATTGTCCCCGGCGCCTGACTACTGTATGACAATGGTAGTGTTGCCGTGGACAATTGTAAAACACACTTTCACACTTCAAAAACATAACACTAAGAAGGAGAACAGGTTCTTGCCTGACTTTAATTACTTCAAAGTTGACCAGTACGAAGCGTTTCGTTTCTCTCATCAGATTTGTGGCCGGCTGACTGTTATGAAATGGCATGAAAGCAGTTGATTCTTAGGTTATCAGCACAGAAGACCCCTTGAGAATGCATAGAATGACTCGACATCAAGAAAGAAAGGGCCAACCAACAGGTAGAAAACTCTGTGTCCAGCGTCCTTGAGGAGGGGAGAGGGGGGGGAGGGTAGCTGTGGTTACACCGTGCACCTTCATGCTTTTGTCTATGGTTTGCTGTATTCCCTTTACAATGCACAATGGTACGTAAGGTTGAACGGTTGTGATGCTTTATGGGAGGCCTTGGCACAGGTTGTTGTAAAAAGAACAAAAGCTGTAAAAAGATTAGGAAAAAATAAATGTAGAAAGATCATTGTTGGTTATTTTGAGAGTTGTTTTAGGGTCCATATTTCACACATATTTTCTTAATATTTCTTCTTACGTCACAGATCCATTTTTTGAACTTTTACCTTTTTTTCAAAATTTATTTTGGAAACGAGTAAAATTCATGCTGGTAAGGTACGAAAGAGATTGCAAGAGCCGGTGCTGAACTACAAATTCGATGAGTCTATGTACATTGAGATGATTTTTAAAATAGATAGATAGGGGAAGGAGAAAGAAAAAGTGAAAAGTATAATGGGGTTTTTTGGCAATAGCGCTTCAATTGTCTTGTGGGCGAAGCTGTCTGGGGAGAGGAAAAAAGCGTTCACGAACGCAACCGGACTTTCTGGACGCTCCTCCCTCCTCCCATCTCCTGAAGCATGATTAATCAAATATAATTAGTGGTTTTAGGTTGCATTTCTCATTATTAACTTCCATAATTCTAGAAATCACGAGAAACGGTGGTTGGGGAGGACTGACCATAGTGCAGCGGCCGAGCTCCGCCGCCGAAGCACTACGGGTCGGGACCTCCCCGACATTCCAGCTATTTATACGTTTCGTGTACGTCATGTGCGTCATAATGTGAATATTAATCAGTGTTTTTGATCAGGATTCATCGACTATGCATAGTCGTATGGTGGCTTGGGGTTTGAGTGGGCTTGCAGAGACCACGTAGGGCTCAGTAATGCTGATTTTGTGGGATGAACATTCATCTGTAGCAGGAGTGCGCAATAACTTTAAGGTGAGACATTTCCTCGTTTTTCAGATTACCTACTTTGTCTACTTTTCCGTGAGTTTGCAAAGCCAAAAAATCAAATAATTAATTTAAAGAACACTAGAAATTAAAAATACCGCTATTTAGACAGACGAATTTCCTCATTTTGCCTTAAGTCATGCATTATGGCCTTCCATGCACAGGGTTATTACAGTCTTCCATCAAACAAGAGATCTACCTTCTTGAATCTTCTCAAGCACTCCTTAAATACATTTTTCATCTACACTCTTCAGACTAGTCAGTTTTGAAATGTCTATAGCCACACATATTTGCCTTTTATAGACTTTGCCCCCATTTTCAATACGGAAGTCAAAAGTGGTAGACGAGTCAGGAATGAAAATATTCACCTTTTGCTACCCGCCATCAGCAAAATAGTACTAAGATAGATGAATGATTTATGTATTATTAACAAATTGATATATGGCAATGAGAACATTGCGAAATAAAGTGATGCTGAATACTTCGCCGCAAACAAAAACAGGCTTCAACTTTGAACTCGAAGTCAAAACACTTACAGAGTTGAGTTTTACAGTATCTTCGGATAATCGATACATTAATTGCCCAAGTTTGATCTTGACATGGTATTTTTTTATATGTGTCAGTTTGTTGCAGACAAAACCCAGATATCAACTATATTAGAAAAACTGAAACGATACATTAATTGATGGGTAGTGGGACAGGATTCCATCGAAATTCCAAGGTCAACAAAAAATGAAAAAAAGAATTTTGATTTTAGGTATGTGAAGTAATTAATGTGGTTTCTTTAGACGCTATAAGAACAACATGTGCATATACATATGTACCTGCAAAAGCTCAAAAAAAAAAAACTGTGAGTTTTCTCAAATGTAAGAAACACAAATAGAAAATGTTAAGCAGTGTAGAAGAATTTTGGCAAGCTTGGATTTGCCGTGATCTTACAACCCTTCCATACATGTGTTTTCGGGAACCCTTTTGATCTGAAATGTCGGTATGTGCCGCTTAGAGCAGTCCAAATCGGGGGACAACTGCGGATCATGGATTGTGAAAAGTAAGACTCGAAAATGTCCCTTCAAGATGAAAAAATTGCGCAGGTTTTAGTTTTTAATTCACTGTCCATTTTTCCAGCCTAGGTACTACAAATGCGAAAATCTCCGAAATTTTTTTACAAACTTTTTCCTTCTTTATTCCTTTGCCATACTGGGTGTGTACTCTTATGTCAAAATGCACCCATTCGTCCCTAAGACGAAGGAAGTCAGACGGATCACCTGTGTAACACATCTGTTGGCTCACATGAATGGAGCCACTACAGGTAAGATGGTCTATCGGGCTGAGCACTGTTAGTGTCCATATCTGGTGGTTCCCTCTGCAGGGCATGCTTGTCAGAGTGGCACATGCGTTGCCGCATGTGTCACTCTGCCTCGCATCCTGTGAATGTGGCCACGTCCTGCCGGCGCAAAGTATGAACGCGGTCTCAGGCGCGAAATTGCACGGTAGGGTAAGTATGTAGGCGTAATATGGTTACTCCTTTTCGGATAAGCTCCGGTAACGCTCAACTTTTGCGTGAAGGACACTAATTTGCATCGATTATCCTATATATTGAGTATCAGAATGTTATTTTAAAAGTGAGCACTTTTAGGAACTACACATACAGTGGAATTGCTTCAGAACTCATTAGATGGCTATGATCTTAGCCTCGGTCTTCATCAGTAGAGAAACACTGCTACGTAAATAGAAGTTTATTTGAATGGGTTTGAGTTTACGCATGTCCGGAAGGTCGAACTGTAGTAAAAAGCGCTGAGTCAGCATGGCAATAGTGATCTGTGGACTGTAATTGCGTGAACTGCGATCTTATAGGAAGTCATCAATCATCGGTAAAGGCGATAGACAGGATATATTGCATGTACAAACGGAAACCGATCACATTTAATGGACCCCATACGGCCTGATATCTTTTACCAGTTTTTGTGAACTTCTGTGGACCACTGATAATATTAATGTTTTAGGTCCACTCAAACACTTGAGATGTGAAGTTTTGAAAGCTGTTTGAAGTTGAGTGTTCTCAGACATTGACATGTGATCACTCCACGTCTATCAATGAGTTTTTATTTTTGATATGATTTTGATATGATACGCATAATGAATCCATCACTCTATGATTGAAGTCTTGACCAAGACATAGCCAAAAAAACCTTTTTGTATATACATTATTTGTTTAATTTTATTTGTACTTATGTGCATTAGATGCGCCAAAACATTAACAGAAAAATTACTGTTCCTTGCACGTAAGACTGCCATCAGCGATTTTGGGGTGGGGGAAAATACGCCAAAAAATCGCGTGGCCGGCCGCGGCGAGCGGCGCGGCGGGTGCGAGTGCCAGTGGCAGTGCTGGCAGCCTTCAAGCGAGACAGTATGGCAAAGGTGGAGGAGGCAGTGTGGCATGGGTGGTGCAGAAGAGACGCAGCCACGATCTGCCGGGCTCCCAAGAGCAAAATCGATTCGTAAGTCGTACTGGTGGCGGCGCGAGTGCGACGCCGCTGACGCGATTTTTTGGCGTGTTTCCCCCCACCCACTTTTAGCGATTCGAAGATTTCGCGTTGGCACGGCTCCGCACGCAAGGTTGCGGCATTGCAAAATCTTGAAGCAGTAGTATAACGCGCGGACAAAATCAATCGCAAAATCGCGTGGTATAGTAGGTTTCTAAGTGGGAACACTTATGGGTTAGTGAGTGTGTCCAGCCATGGCCAACTTTTCTGAAAAGTTCTTCGATAGACTGAAGGGAACTCCTGAACACCCGCTCCACTTTCTTCCAGCTATAATGCTTATTTATCAACAGTTGTCAACACTATCAACCGATAACTATCGATAGTTATCAACTCGAACTCAGGAAGACCTAGGGTGCTTTTCCTATCCTGGAGCTGCTGCGTAATTCCAGCTACTCGTGCGTGGACTCCTAGAAAATAGTGCTTCGGCTATGAAAACCATACGACTTACTCCGCCATCAAAATTGACAGATAATAAAAGGTATCAGCTTTTCCCAAAAGATCGACTAGCTCCATAAACTCATCTAATTAAGGAGTAGCGAACTCATTGGAATCCGTTTGACTGCTGGCCCTACTACTCACGGCTAATAATGTCAAAATGGGACAGTATTTGGACAGTTACCACTGGGTACTGAACCCGGGTTTCCTTAATTTGGCCTCCCAGGCTTTCTCATTTTCACTCATAGAAGTCAATGTGAAGGATCAGTACTCTATACGGTGTTGGAAATTGATTAGATCACCGCTTCCGTATCAGCACTTTCTTCGGGCTCAGGTTGCCCATCTCCCTCCTGCATTCAGATCCCGTCATTGATTGCTTGCCTTCTAGAAAATTACCGTATTTTTCCTGCAAAATGATCTTTGTCGACTAGTTCGGTACAGTAACCTTGGTAAACAAGTAATCTTGTTTACCAACTTGTTTGTTATGCATGTAATCTGTTTATTATTGCTTGCTCTCTCAAGGTTTGATTTCTATTGTCTACTTTTGCAATTGTAGTAGTTTTTGTTTGCAGGAGCATTACTCATGCATTGTAAAAATTATGATAAATATTGGGTAAATGCATTGCAGGACTAGTATGCTATTTTTACATTACGGTAACATACACTATTGATAACGTATTACTTAATAAATAATATAATGGTGCATGGAGTTTGCAGCGTACACAAATAATATGCTAATGCTTTTTATATGGCTGTACTCATTATGTATATGCGGAGTGCATCACGTGTATTACGGAGTGGACCTGGAAGTTAGAGCAGTAAAATATTGTGAAAAATCTGTATATGTAAATTCGGAGGTGGTGTAGTGACAGGTGGCGCGCACTTCCTCTCTCATGATGCGGGGATCAAATCTCTCGTCAACGCGCCCAGGCCATCAAGCCTTCAACTTCTTGGGGAAGATGGATATGTAGGTGACAGACTTGTCCAAGGGCAATTTGAACTCCCACATTATTTATTCTACTTTCTTCCGTGAAACTTTTTTCCAAACCTTTTTCTTATAAATGCATCCCTGTCGCCCCTGACTCATGGCTCCGTACATAAATAAACACAACTTGATTCCGTATCAACGAATGACCAACGAATTCTACTCACTCCTCCGCCTCCATAGAGAAAGGCGTTGCATGAGAAGTTTAGACGGCTTCCATCCCACTCAATCTCGTAGAACTCGAGATGCAGCACAAAAGCTTCTCTTGTGCTGGGCATATAATGGATAAGTGGAGGTGAAATAGTATCTTTAATAGTGTTTTTGATGCTTTTGTGGCTGGATAGCGACAATCAGATACTTCCTGACCGTTTCCATCCGCCGTAACCATCAAAGAAATCGTTAAGAAATCATCACAGGTATGGAAGCCTTTTTAGCCGAGCGAGTTTTCCATCCTGCTGACTTCGATATTTATTTATTAGCATTGAAATTCTCAAGCAGACAGCCTCATTTTTGGAGTTAGCTTCAGTAAATAAGACCTTTAGCGGATTTTAATTTTTGCTTTCACTGGCAATTATTTTTTGCATATATAAGTTAAGATAAGTAGAATAAGATACGTTCAAAATGCTCTTGTGTCCTGTGCAATTGATTTATGACTTCTTTACTCTTCGACCTATTTAAATTGTAGGTTGATGATGCCCTTTCGTCCTTACTTTGAACACTTTTGTGAGGAGTTGTTTAATTTTTGTAGTCTTCTGAGGCGTCTAATGAGCACATAAATAAATAAATATCTATATTTGGAAAAAATGGCGTTCATAGCCGAACTCACCAGTGATCATTGCAATATAGGCCACTTTTAAAAGGCTCGTTTTTCGGGACCAGTTTCGTTGCACGACAGTAATGTCAAGAGCAGCTTATTCAAATTTCCCCAACACGTCATATGTAAATGTTGTTTGTTGGGGAATTTCAGTGATTTTTCGGAATGTTCTATTCAATAAGACCTGATTATGAGTGCATATCAAAGAGTAATTGATGTTCTTTGATGTTTTATTAGGGCACCATGCTCGCCTATGTACTGGCCACCAATCGCGTTGAAGCACTCAGAGGGGAGGGGACAGAAAGGCATGGACTAAAATAGGGCGAATCTATGGACTTTTGACAATCTTCAGGAACTTTGAGTGCCGTACCCTCTCCCTCCGACGCTAGAGGAATACTTCGGAAAAGGAAGAGGGGGAAGATAGCAGGGAGGTCGTGTAGCTGCATCTCTATTGGAAGTCGTATTTCCACGCCTCTTACAACGGAAGGTATTTTACTTCCCATGGAACTTTGAAATGAGACCCGGGGGGATCGATAGAGCTTCAAACGCTGATTATAACTGTGAAAACCAAAATTGCTACCTGGCATTCTGAAGCGAGTTACGATGGGTCAAAGTTTACCTGTGACTTGCCTGTAACATCTCATTGGCGAGGCACTTTGCCATCAGCAAGGCCTTCGGATATCCAGAATTGACCACAATGGCTTACTGGTAGTGTTCCATATCTGCGGGGTTGGGTTCGTGGGTGATTGGGCATAGCAACGCCCTTGCTGATGGCAAAGTGTCTCGCCGATGAGGTGTCACAGGCAAACTTTGACCCCTCGTAACTCGCTTCAGGATGCCATTTGGCAATTTTGGTTTTTACAGTTATAATCAGCGTTCGAAGCTCTATCGACATCCCCTGGTCTCATTTCAAAGTTCCATGGGAAGTAAAAACCTTCCCTTGTTAGGGAGCGGGGTGCCAAACAAGGTGGTTGATCCTAAACAAAATCACCGTCCACGGTTGATGAGAAGCTGCATTCCACCTTTAACACCGGGAAATAGCTGTGAGGAACGGGCTCCCCTAGAAATGTATCTCTTGCAGATGTAGTCCCCGAAAAGTAGAAATAGCGTACCTTAGACTGAATTTTGTTGGAAGCTTGAATTTCGCTTCTGCATCGAACCGGTCCATACCGGCTCAAATTCCTATAAATGAAATCGCTTCGACTCGTTTTTCCATCATCGTCGTTGTACGAAACGATACGTGAGTGAACAACAGCTTGGTGCGACGAAGGCATAGAGAGACTGGATGGCCGGTGGCCTATACGGATACCGCAATGCCGATTGAGATATATCCGACCCAAATACGCCCACCTTATCTGTTGCCTGTCACTCAAACACAGTCACATGATATTGGAAATGAAATAAATTATTGCTGGAATCGCACGTCATACTTGACCGTATTTCATGGGAAGTACGTATATCAGTTTTTTTTATTTGGATCAGTCTGGAAGACTAAAGTGCTAAGTCACGTTCAAGTCGAAAAATCTTCGGTAATGTTGCATTTTGGGTGCGGGTTTAGGAAAACCCTTGAGGCAGCTTGAGCAGGCAGCCATACCGCACCATCAAAAGGAACATTCTCCTTTTTATTTAGAATATCTCAGTCTAAATCACTCTAGCCAACGCCCTGTGAAAAGCGACCGGAAGCTTGCGTCATGAGATTTCAGCCACGTGCTGATCAGAAACACGGACCGAAACGTGTGTGATGGCTCTTAGGCGGTCAGGTTTAAGTCGAGAAATCTTTAGGAAGATTGCATCCTAAGTGCAGGTCACATTTCCGCGCAAATTCCACTACGAATCCTTGTTGACTACACTTTTTGAGTAATGTTTGAACCGATCAGGCGACCTCTAATCGTTAGTGATTGAGCATCTTGCTTTCTGAACATTTTCCACGACAATTGGCTTAACCCTGTTCTTAGGCGAATTTCGATCCACAATTACCTGACAAGCGTTTCCTCTACTGTTATCTTCACCATTTCGATAATTTTCTCTATCAACCCGGTAAGGCCGCGTTCATACTTTGCGTTGCCGACTACAGGGCGTGGTTGCAAGTCTCTTCTTCTTCGCCTGTGCCACCCTCTCTCACTGTCTGCGTCGTCCATGCACCTCTCTCGTGCCACTCTGCCTGCCACGCTCTGCCGGCGCAAAGTATGAATGCGGTGACTGTACAAAGTTACCGAAGATTTCCCGGTAATGAAGCATTGGCTCGCTTGAGCACGTTGGTGGTGGCGGATAAATTTTACTCGAATCTGCTTTTACTGTGTGAGATCATATAGGAAGGACCACAAGGCGATTTTCACGACTTCGAATCGGACGGAAAGATTCATTCTCTGCATTAAAGTGAAGATTAATATTGTGAACATCTGCAAAATTACTCTATGGCAAATCTTTGTTTGTAGTTTGTTTACAACTCTACCAGTACTGCTGTATCTACCACAAGGCTAACTCATCACATCATTTTAACAGATCATATGGTGACTAAATATGTACATGAATAATTTCACTAGTAGTCGCAAACATGATCGGAACGTTAACGGATTAGACTACGGTACAGTATAAATGACGTGATTATGACAGGAATCAATTCGCACATAAGTGATATCCATAAATAACTCAATAACCATTTCTCTACACTGTTTATAAATAGAAATTGCATGCTCTTGAACAGTTTGCTAACAAGGGAAGGACCCCAGGTCGAAGTGGCCATTCGCAAGGGATACATATGGTCCGACGTATTTTCGAACGCTGATCTCGAATCTGTTTTCGAAATTTGCAGAACGATTCTCTGAGCGGAGTTATGGAGGTTTTTTTGAAAAAACAGTACTGTTATATGGTAGGTTTGGAAGCCCCTAGCACGCCAGCCAGACGTTCTTGCGCAAAACCACGGCGATTTTCGTGCTCAGGGAGTCACATTACCCCAAGGGACAAGTTTTTAGCCAATTCGAGGATTTGACCAAATTTCGGAAAATTCATGGGCTATTGGGTGGCAGCACACGGAACAAAGGAGATGATGCTGACCCTTGCCTAGGAAATGCTCCTATTTGACGCTTCTTTCGTACATTTAGTGCGATGGGCAAGTGTAAAAGGTATGTGTGGGCTATCTTGTTCAGGTTGCAGGGTTTTCCGTAGAAGAAAATTCAAAAGCTACCACTTTATTCCTTGGCCAGCCCCAATTTTCCGAAGTTGGACCAAACAGAAACTCGATTCGGCTGAAAATTTGTACAGAGGTGTAATTCGTTCCCCTGTGCACGAATACCATAATCTTTTTACGCAACAACGCCTAATTCATGTGGTACGGGATTCTCTTCGACTTGGTATCCCTCCCTTGTGAGTAGTGTTAGTAGTTATAAATAAAGTGGCAGAGTGATGGGTGCGGTAGGCTCCAGTACAAGGAAACGTCCAAAAGTAAAAGAAAAGCACTTAATAACAATTAAACACAAAATGCAAAAAAAACCCGCACCGGGGGGGAGCAAACCCATGACCCTGGTCCTGCAGATCCGGAACACTTCATGTGAGCTACTGAGGCCGTTGCTTACTATGCAAGCGGCCATGCTGATGTAATAGTGCTTCGTCACAGAAAAACCTCTACAACTTTACTCAGAGAATTGTTCTGCAAATTTCGAATACAGATTCGGCATCAGCATCCGAAAATGCGTCGGACCATATGTATCCCATTCCGAATGGCCACTTCGACCTGGGGTCCTTCCCTTGTAAGTGAAATTTGAAAGTGCGGTTATTCATGATAAGACGAAAAATCCGGGCTTTTTTTGTAATAGCAGTAATAAAGGAATAAATTGAAGTGAAAGAGTTAAATCAACTTTGAACTGTGGAATGGAAAAGAGAATTAAAAAATAAAAGAAAAAAGAGGAAGCTTAACTAACTTCAACCAATGAGTAGTTTACCGAAATATTGCTGTGCGAGGTGTTTTCTATATTTTCGATTTTTCTTCACTCTTTCAAGGATCGCGGATTGGGCTTCTGGTATTAATTGCTGTTGGCACGAATAGCCAGAGAATGATGGAGTACACCGCTCCTATCAATTTTTTTTTTTCAAAAATGTCTGAACCTGTCCTGGATTTCCCTGAAAAATTGCAAGTGCGTATGAAGCTCAACTTGGCCTCCTTAGTATGTTTTGTGACAGTCGATGGAGGAAACTGGAACATTTACGCCGGAAAAGTCTGATACCAGTTGGGCAAATGGCTCGAATGGTCTGCCCAGTTATTTGAGAAGCGGAAGATCTTCGCCTGAACTGAAATGGCACATCGTCCTTCCTATAAGACCAGAAGGAACACCTTGATAGGCCGCCGACGTACTTCGCGATTATGCGATTTTGCGACGTCGCACTCTCGCACGCGATACTACGATATTGAGATTGCGCAGTGCCGCAACTTTGCGTACAAGGCCGCGACACAGCAAAATCGCAGAATCGCAAAATCACTGTCTAGTGGCGGCCATATGTATTCCCCACGAAATACTAAAGATGTAGTCAGTGTAGGAAGCTGACAATGAGTCCATTCTAGTACAAAGGCAATCGTTTGCTATATGATGGTCTGCAACTTTGCAATGCATTCGACATGTGCGTAGATTACTTCTCGCAATCACACACTTCAAACGTTCGTCCAAATTCCCCTCCCCCCCCAAGGCATGTTGAAGTTAGTTCACTTTGTATATATAGTTTCGAGATTTCTAGCATGCGGCACTATTCAATTATCACTACCCCAGACAGCGCGAGTTGGTCAAAAAAAAATAATTATCGTTGAATCGGCCCGGGGGTTATTTGGGGTATTGGCCACGAATATGACATGCGTTTGAGGCGCCAGCGTCGTTTAGTTCCATTACAGTGCTGATATAGTTGGGGCACAACACTGTTTGTGCATATTTTGCCCAAGCTTTGAGGAGAAAGGAAACCTTTCCTTCCCCGTCAAGACTTGAAGGCACACCTCGCGATAAATTGTGAGAGTTATCGCGCATATTAGTGGACGTAAAGGCCCTGCTTCACCCACCAGTGAAGAAAAATGAACCAAATCCCCTCATGACCACCAAAAATAGAACTCCCTGTATTCAGTCCCTGTACGAGTATTGGAGATTGTAGAAGAGCTTTTCCTCGATGATATCGCGCAAAATGCTACGGTATCACCTGTTCTCCCCTGTTGAAGCTGCCTTCGCTAATGATATCGCCACCTTATCTTGTCTTATCGCAAGTTTCCTTCTCCACGTAAGAGCCACGTCGGAAATTTGTTCGTCTAAGGCCAGGAGTGATTCGGCTCGATGGGCTCAACTCGGCTCGGGTTGAGCGCGCCTATCGCCGCGAGGATGCACTACAGAGCCGCAACAAGGGTGCAACCTGGCCACCTATCTAAGGACCTACTTCCCCCAAGAAAGTAAGACACTAATGTGATTATCGCGTGGTGTGCCTTTAAGCGAAAATATACACTTGAATGTGCAAAGATGACTGTGTAGGGATAGTATCAAATGAAAGACGACAGCGGAACGATAAAGCTCTCCAGCTATATAAGTGGTGAAGCAAAAATGAGCATGACTGGCGTAATTATGAAGAAAGGCGCTGTAAACGGCGCCTGCACCGTAAATCAATGTCATATCAGTGACCAGCATTCCGAATAGCCCCAGATGGCAATTTTAGCCGAAATTGAAGAAAAGTAGTTATTACACCAATTTGGTGCAATTGCACCAGATTGGCGCCAACGCTGAAAACAGGCGGCAGTTAGAGAAGGAAATGGCCCGATCAAAGCTCTGTGAGACCGGAACAGGGCTTTCCTTCGCACAGCGACCATCAACATCTACTCTCAAAGGATGTCCAGGTATGTGTCTGAGAAATTGATTTATTTACCAATGTTTTAGTGTTTGATATTACTCTCTCTCTTTCCATGCCACTTGTTGTTGGTTTTTTGGATTGTTCCTTGGCACTGTAGCACTATCACAATCACAGAACCGTGAGGGAATTGGGTGCTATGGGAGTCAGGGGGGCCACCCGGCAAAGGCAGAAGTCGCGTACATTAGTTTGTTGCGAAAAATCCACTACAACTAGACTAAACACCCACTTACGCGTATTCGCCTAAGCCTATGGGAAGGGAATCTCCTTCCCCAAGACTTAGGCTAACATAGAATGAAAAATAGCACGAATTCGCTGCATCAGAATCGTTCCTGTGCGGAATTCGAACCCTATTCGGCTAGCGCTGCTTCTCTGCGCTCAGCCATGGCGTTAGAGACGCAGAGCACAGTGCGCTGCCCCCCCCCCATAACGATCTTATCAATAAAACCACACCCTCACGCGGCGCGTTTCGTGCGCAGTCTCTCTGGCTCGCTGCCAGCAGTGGCCGTAGTGCTGTGCGCGCTTCCAATGCTTTGCTTGAATTACTACTTGACGAACTGCTGCTATTGACACATTTCACTGGCAACTATATTAGTCATTATGACGAGTTTGGTACGGGGTGGAGGAAGAGAAAGGAGGTACGAGGTGGAAGAACCGTTCCTAGCGTCAAAAATCCCCTCTTGCAGATAGGAAACTCTTCATCTCGAAACTCCTCCCTACTCCCTGACGTAAGTTGAAACTCACTTTCAATCTAAGTGAAGCTTGTTTCTTCCTTGTCAAGGGGAAGAGGTGTGAACTTCAACACGAGCCTAGGAAGGAGAAAGTGCTTCGGGTGAGTGAAACAATATCCTTATGCAAAAAGAGGTTTGTTGCGTGAAAAGTGTTTCATTCGCCCAGGGCTCCCCTAGGACTCATATCTCTTCGTTGGATAGCGTTTTCTATCTTAGGGAATAGAACAATACTTCTTATTAGTTCGTACAGTTTGATGTATCCCCTTATCTAAGCCACAGATGAAGGTAGTGGTTCTTCTTCCAGCTAAGGCTTAGGCAAAAGCCTAGGCAAAAATAACACCAACGGACGAGCGATCCTCCACTCCAACAACATCAGCACCAATGATTGTCGTATACGAACGCCAAATAACACGCTTGAAACTTTGATGTTTCTCAACTCCGCGGAGATAAAGCGCGCCAGAGCGCCCGATAAGGTACGCGCGCGACACGCGTCGCGTGAGGGTATGGATTTATCGTTGCGATCCCCCCATAACTCCCATAGCACCGGGAACTGTAAAATAATATCAATTTACTACGGGTTCCCCAGGACACTGATCGCGATTATGAACATGTTTTAACATGAATTCGCAAAAATTCACCTGTAATGGTTATTTGGGACGCTGATCGCGATTAACTACAACAATGTATTCAAAGTCACCTAAATAAGACAATAAAAATGAATAAAATAAAAAGTAAACGGTGGCGAAATAGTAATTGCATAACCAGTTAAAGTTGCTGAGAGCATTTCGGCTAATGCTCCATGCCTTCCAGTTTGAAAACTAATCTTTTTAGAAATATTTTCGCGATAGTCAACGTTATAGTGTTGCTTCAGAATCCGCTACCCTATGGTGATTCGAAGTTGACCATGATCTTGCGTGTCAGCCTCGGCGCTGGCAATTCGAAAACGTTGAGTCCTGCTGTATCTCAAATAACCTAAACCAAACGCAGTCTGCAGTTCGCTCGAAAGGTATTTACGGTTTGCGAATCTTCATTTATTGTGATCAATAGTCGATGAAGTTTTCAATCGGAGTCTCATCTGAGGGGACGCACTTTCTAATGTGATATTTATGAATATTTGTAGCGTTTTTTCATTTTTTTAGATGAGCGTGAAGAAAATTGGTCAGCAAGGAAACAGGAGCAGGAGAGACAGAAAGAGGAGTGACATACCTCATGGCTCTGCATTTTGAATTGATTCTCTCAGGCGTCTTTCTTGACTTGAGGAGAGCCTCAGGGTTGGTGAACACAATGGTTCGTATGAGGTTGAGGCGAAACGAACCATTCATCTAAAACTAGTTATTCTGACATATCTATCCTTTAATTTTTTCATTGAACTCATATTTGAACTTCTCACTGTGCTGGTAAATTTACATGCATGCTCAGTAGATTCTAATTTATCCCTTTGTGATATTTCATGATTGTAATTTTATTCGGTGTTCTGGTATTCGTTTTCATGTGTAATGGTCCGCAATGTTATCGCCCAACTTTTATCATTTAACTTATCTTCTAACTTTCTTAAGTTAACCTCTAACTTTCTTTTTTGGTTTTTGTTTCTAACATTTATTTCTGGTTTATTATTTTATTACTTTCTAATCTCTTTTAACTATACCTTTGTTTTCACCAACACCTTACTCACTGATAAGCCTCCGGTTATTTCTTTACTTCTAATTACACTATTTAACTAACTTCCTTTACTTTTCCCTACTACTAACTTCACTCTTGTACAATTTTTTTATTCAAACTCGAGTGTCTCAGCGCGAGTGCGTTTTACCGGTTGAACAATAAAGAAAGTTCTTGTGTTAAAGTGCTTTGTACCTTCAATAAATCACGTTACCTATTGTGGGAGGTTGTAGCACTCCTTTATATGACGGATGAGTCGAGCACTGTACAGTGTGTCAGGTCCTTAAGCCCATCCATCTTCAAGGACCGCCATCAGGCACCGGCAGCCAATCACCTCGACATCGGATCAGACAACGACTTCTCAAGCTGTTGCCAGCCGGCAGTTGGCACTACCCTAGAAATATCGTGTAATGGCTTTGGCACCCAGCTCCCACCTTATGTATGTGCCACGGTTTAGGATACAAACTGAGGAGTACTCACCCAAAGGTTTTTGCGCAGGTTTGGGCGGGGAAGACCTTAGCGGCTTCGCGGGCGATTTCGCGACCATGCGTTTCTGAAGTATTGCAGCTTCACAATGGAAATCGCTGGATCACAATAGCGAAAAGAGGAGGTTTGATAACAGCCAAGGAGCTGCGAGTGGGTGGAATCATACTTTTGTACAAAAAAGGGATTTCACACTAAGTTAGCAGAGCTTTTCCTATACCGAAACTCGTTCCCTACGCTTTAGCAAACTTTTGCATTCTCCCTATTCATAAAAAATATTGTACAGTCAAGGACAGCCATGTGTTACACCCCATGTTATATCGTCGTCGATTACGACGATCCTTCGTCGTTTTGCTGTCTGAAACGACGTTCTATACGGGCTTCGGTACTCACGATTAGCTTACTTTTGCATTCTCCCTATTCATAAAAAATATTGTACAGCCAAGTACAGCGATGTGTTACACCCACATGTTATATCGTGGTCGATTACAACGATCCCTCGTCGTTTCGCTGTCTGAGACGACGTTCTATACGGGCTTCCGTACTTACGATCGGGTGGGGTCCACGAGGTCGAATTTCCGCTTCGCGGCTTTCACTCGCGGCGCCCCCGTTTCACTCGCGGCGTACGAATCGCCGTATCGATTGCCCTTAGGCCGCGGTCATACTTTACGTGTCTGCGGCAGGGCGTGGCCACGTATCTTGCGTCTCCACACTGCCTCGTTGCATGCGTCATCTCTGCACCTCCCCCATGCCACTCTCTCTCACAGGCAGCGAGAGAGAGTGGCACGGGAGAGGTGCAGAGATGACGCAGGCAACGAGGCTGTGGAGACGCAAGATGCGCGGCCACGCCCTGCCGCAGACACGTAAAGTATGACCGCGGCCTCAGTCGCCCGGCCGAGCGTGACTGCGTCAGGTCTGCGCTTTCCACTCATACCACACTGCCTCGCTTGAAGTCTGCCATGCCCTGCCACTGGCACTCGCACCCGCCGTGCCGCTCATCGCGCGCGGCCGCGCGGAAATTCGACCTCGTGGGCCCCACCTGTCGCGACTTTCGTGCGACTTCTTCTCTGTTTTGGTCCCCCGCACGGCCCGGACATCATATTATACGCGCAGTCAACTCCCAAGGGCCGCATGCCAACTTGGACCATCGCCAGAGTCCGCACTGGGGTCTCACCGCGCACAATACAGTAACCGCCCACCAACCGCAGCAGTCCCTTGGGCCTAATCGCAGAGGACTGGATTGGTATTCTTGCTTCTGCACCGCACTGGACCGGACCGGATCGACTTCGTCTCGCCGCAGCTGCCCCCCGTGCAGCTGCCCCGACCGGACCGGATCGACTTCGTCTCGCCGCAGCTGCCCCCCGCGCAGCTGCCCCGTATATCCGCATGGGACGACGCACTCGACGAGGATGAGGACCATCGCAGGTAACTCCTGCCCCTCTGGCAGGACGTGACCGGCAGTGGCGCAGGCCCCCGGCCACGTGCCTGACCATGGTCAGGAGGGCTTTGGAGTGCCAAGCCCCGTAGGTTAGGCAGGGCGTCGACCCTTAGGTCTAGGGCGTAGTCTAGGATACTTTGTTGTTGTTTGTTAATATTAACATGTTTAATAACTCGCAGAGGTCCCCACATAAAGGAGTTGGTTTTTTCCTTTGATTCTATGTGTGTCGATAGCACGTTTAACGTGCAGTTATTTCTCACGTCTTTCACATTGCATTGATTCGCTCTTTTCATTGATGTTTATTGGTTGATTATTGGTTGACGAATAACACTAACGCAAAATACACCTAAAACGATCGATGTGGGAACTGTGGGGGCTGGTAGTTCGCAGAGGTTGGTCAGGTTATCACGCAGGAGGCCCTCCGCAGATATCGTCTTGTAATTCGGGGCATTTCTCCGGGTCAGGACCGCAGGAACCGCACGGCAGGTGAGGTCGGAGCACAGGACCCGCGCAGCTGAATCTTAAAACCACGACGCAGGGGGCGCTCACTCGTCTTGACTGCAGCTTGCCCCGTGAGTGGCCCCCTTCGCGTCGCGACACCACCCCTTACGATCCATAGGGTCAACGGCCCCACAAAATAGTGGGCCTCTTTTCGCTTCCTTTCCAACGTCACGAGCAAGACGTTGGTTTGCTCTCCTTACTTGTGCACACCAGATAAATATATCAATATCTCATCTATTCTATCTCATATAAGCTCACTGAACCGCCACATGTTACACGGAGCGGATAGCAGTGTGCTCCTCTTATTGCAGTGTTCATAGTTCGCGATGTGGGCGATTATGCGCTCAGGCGATTGGGCGAAGATAGAGATGAGTATCGACTATTCGGTTGACCACCTGAATCGCCTGTTCGTATAATCGATACGCATCTTTTCCTTATTGCAGGATCGTTGAATCTATGCGCTCCTCGCCAACTCTAAAAAGAGAGAAAGGATCGTCACACCAGCGAAGGTGGGCGTTTTCTACTATGTCAGGGGTAGGTACTAGACGTTACAAGAAATCGCCCCCGGCATCCATCCCGAATCAACTGCTTGTGGGACGATGCGCGCGACTGCTTCGGCTGTCGCGGCCGCATTTCGAAAATCAAGCTGCACTCTGACGCAATCACGATTTGCCTCACTGGTTTTGATGGGAAATGGGCAAGACTCAATCCCGTGAGTCAAATTTGACAAGAAAAGTTTAGGTTGTGTTTTTTTATATGTGGGTGTAATAAATGATGTATTCTAGTTTTATCTTATCAAAGTCGTATTTTAGAGTTGGAGTACAGTTCAGGGTGCTATGGGAGTTAGGGGGGGCCACTCGACAAAAGCAAAAGTCGCGCCCATTTTCTGCTTATAGGCATTCTCAAGGTTACTTTATGCCTAGATACAGCTAAATAACTAAGAAAACGATTGAGTTATTCTTTCATTAGTATATTACCAAAAATTCGCTACAACTAGACTAAACAATCACTTACGCATATTCGCCTAAGCCTAGGGAAAGGGGATCTCCTTCCCCAAGGCTTAGGCTATCAAAGGATAGAAAAAAAAGCACGAATTTACATCATCAGAATCGTTTCTATGCAGGATTTGAACCCGATACGGCTAGCGCTATGGCTTCTCTGTAGCGTTAGAGACGCAGAGCACAGTGCAGTGGCCCCCCCTAACTCCCATAGCACCCAGTTCAGCACTGGCAGCAGTCAGTTTATTCGCAAAACATCTCATATTCGAGTTTTGAATAGTCGTCTTTATGAGGAAGGAATAGGAAAGTGGACGTCAGCCAAATGTGGGCCGCTTGATCGACGGTTGGTAAGACAAGAAGCTAACTTCAGTACCCAACCAAACATTTACCGTAACCCTAGTCGTCAATTTCGGTGTAAGTGACGTAGAGTGCTCGTACTCGCGCCGGACTTGACGCTCAAAACATGATGCAATGTGCTCACGAGGCAGCGCTTGAGTGTTTTCGCAAGCAAATGGGTTTGCTCGTGATCAGCTTCAAGCTTGCTTTGTGTAGTCGCGTTTGCCTCTTTTCTTCAGTTTTTTTTTTTGCGTATTTGAGTTCTCTTACCTATTTTTGCTTGACGATATCGCAAATGAATGTGTTTTTCTGTGGATTAGTATCGTAACTGTTTTGTGCGTCCACCTTTTTCCGTTTTTTCGTTTCTTTCATGCATTCAAGTTTCCTTAGCTATTTTTGCTTTCAGATATGTGTCGCTGCGACCTCAGTTCGTCAGTATAACAACATTCGTCCGCAACTCTGCTAAATAGTTTATCGGCTGGATTTCCATGCTCGTGAGTTTTTTATGAGCAGTAATTCAACTCGATCTTTTTTTCCCTTGTTATCCAATAATGGGACTGTTTGGTTCTCATTTCCTCGGGGCAAAAAATTTTCTGTGATGTTGAAAATTTTTGGATGGACGGGGGAAGAGCTCTTACTCGTTGTTTCTATGTACTTGCGCGTGCTTACATGATGGAATCTAATTTTCTTTTCAGTTTCCTCTGTTTTGCTGCCGGTGAAACTGCCTGTGATTGTTGTGTGGGTTACCTATTGCCGCTGTTTTGTTTGTAGCTGCGCTCCGTACTCAGTAAATGTTAGTCCTTTTTTATAAGAGTTTCTTCAAATTTTAGGGTCAAATAAAGTCGGAGGGGGGGGGGGAGACGCAACTTTGCGTCGACGTCAAAGCTCCTTTCCCTTCCTAGGCTTGAGCATTGATATCACCTCCTTCCACATGCAAAAGCATCTGTTTAGGCACAGGTTTCATCTTCTTTAGCCTAAGCGTAGGAAGGGAAAGGAGCTTCGACGTCGACGCAAAGTTGCGTCTCCCCCCCCCCCCCCGACTTTATTTGACCCGAATTTTATTTTTTGTGCTGATATTTCCATTTTCCTTATGGCGCTATAGCTTAAGTGGGGTGTTTTGGCACTATGCTTCGTTGTACGACGATGCAAGAACCTAGCGGGAGCCAGAGATGAGTATCATTGCCTGAGAGCGGGAGACTTGCTTTCATTTTATGCTTACTCATGTATTCCTGTGGTTTCTCATTTTGACATTGCCATCTGCTTTCTTTTTCAGATTTTCAAGCTGGCCCGGTACACCTCCATTATCCTTGCCGATTGTCGAAGTATTTCGGTTAGGGGTGTTGTGACTATGTCCTTCACTTCTGCTTCAATAACATTTGATCTCGTTATGTTGACTGATGGTTGAAATGCACACTTAATTGATCCGATCGTTCTGATGAATAAACAACCTTAATGCGAAGCTTGTCACACACCACCAGTTGTGGAAATTTTCGAGGAAAAAAGCCAGTTCTTCTGTTGACTGCGAAATAAAATAATTGAAGATATCGTAGTGGTTGCTTCGCGCATCAGCATTTCCTTCAATTCCTGCAATTACTTCTGCATTTGCTGTTGTTTCGTAAGTGAAGCCGCACATTTTCAAAAGGGTGTTTTTCCATTCCATATTGGTAAAACGCCCAAAAAGCATCAAATTTATCAGCCTTGCAGATGAACGGAGGCTAGTCAGTACACCCACCACCTTGAATAGAATTTGGAAAAGTAGGGTGGGGGCACAGCACTAATTACGACATGTCACTATCCACCATTATCAGTGATTAAGTTCAACATAAGATCTTCATTTTCTGATCTAGCACAACTTCACAACAAGAAGAAAATATTGACAGGTTTACCATGATATCTTTTTTCTCTAGTGATGTACAACTTCTCAACATCTGATCATAACAACAACACACAACCTTTCAACAACAAATTCAACAGCTATACAATTTATCCCACAATTATACATAACCATGTACAACTTCTCTTGAACAAGCGATCACAGATATGCGATACGAGAAAATGTTCATCATATGTATAAATTTTCATTAACAAATAACAAAATATATAAATGAAGATGGCCCCCTCTTCGCACTACTCCTTTTCGGAAGCAAAGCGCAGCTACAAACAAAACAGCGGCAATAGGTAACCCACACAACAATCACAGGCAGTTTCACCGGCAGCAAAACAGGAAACTGAAAAGAAAATTAGATTCCATCATGTAAGCACGCGCAAGTACATAGAAACAACGAGTAAGAGCTCTTCCCCCGTCCATCCAAAATTTTTCAACATCACAGAAAATTTTTTGCCCCGAGGAAATGAGAACCAAACAGTCCCATTATTGTATAACAAGGGAAAAAAAAAGATGGAGTTGAATTACTGCTCATAAAAAACTCACGAGCATGGAAATCCAGCCGATGCACTATTTAGCAGAGTTGCGGACGAATGTTGTTATACTGACGAACTGAAGTCGCAGCGACACATATCTGAAAGCAAAAATAGCTAAGGAAACTTGAATGCATGAAAGAAACGAAAAAACGGAAAAAGGTGGACGCACAAAACAGTTACGATACTAATCCACAGAAAAACACATTCATTTGCGATATCGTCAAGCAAAAATAGGTAAGAGAACTCAAATACGCAAAAAAAAACTGAAGAAAAGAGGCAAACGCGACTACACAAAGCAAGCTTGAAGCTGATCACGAGCAAACCCATTTGCTTGCGAAAACACTCAAGCGCTGCCTCGTGAGCACATGATCGTATCTAAACCTAAGGTGCGACAGCGCGGGCGGTCGCGTGCGTATCATTGCTGGGGCGCGCCAGATGATTTGAAAAGGGCGGGATGGAGCGGCGTAGTAAAGATTTCGTCATAGATGCTGCTAAGTAGGTGTTCATGCGTTTGGTTGTGGTTTCTGTCACATCTTGTAAGCTTTTCGTATCTCTTTGTGGCCTATGGGTTATTGTTTGTAAGTTTATGCAAATTTTCGAAGGACATCATTCATTGGTGAGCAATATGAGTGAGCATCTACAACATATCGAAGTGGCTACACCGCCACTTTGCTGTTCTTCCCTTGTTTGCCGTAAACAGAGCGCGCAAAAAAAATGAGATTTTGCAAGTTAATAGTGCTCCAAGCCCCAAGCGTGCGCATGTTTGCCACGTTAGTTATCTCTTTCTCTCTCACACTCTGTCTCTATCTTGATGATATTTGTACTTATTACTTCGGGTTACCATTGTCGCATCGACCTTTGCTAGTACGTATCGCTAAGTATTTCTCTTAGTCAGTTGGCTTCCTCTTTCCAGTTCTTGAAACTTTGAATTCGTATCCGCTCATCCTTGTTCAAATATAAGCGTGCTCTCATCAGCCGTCGCTCTTGGGATGAATTCAAATGCAGGGGACCGTTTTGTTTTTGAAAGTAAAGTAAAAGGAAAAAAAAGTAATGGAGTGGCTCCGTAGGAATTTCATCATAGATGAACAGATGCGCCCAAATCTGCTCGCACTCTCTCTTTCTCATGTTGATTGCTATATTTATATTTTATGAAAGCGTAAAGCATTTCAGTGTGGTCCTTCTGCTTGAGGGCCATCCTACCAAGGGTTACGCTGATTCAGTATAGTTGTGGTGTTATTCGCGTCCAGTTAAACGAACAGGAAAAGAGGTAGGCACTTTTCACTTGTTCTCAAAATTTGGAGTAGTGTATTCTTTTGGTGTTCAAGTCGATTTTAGCTACTTAGTACTTCGACCTGAGCTGGAAACCCCTGAGAGTGACAATTGGAACCAATTATTGCTCCTGTGAGATAAATCCATATTTTCAGGTTTCGAAACCGATCTGGCTGAGCGGGTTCGCGAGTATTTCTAGGAAACGTTACTGTTGAGCGCCACAACTTATCGGTTCGCTATGGATCCCGAGGCTCCCGTGCTGGCGAGTTTTATAATCTTTTCTAATTGTTAATGTATCGCTTTGCAAGTTGTTTGCCTTTTTTGTTAAAGACAGTGATAGGGGTAATGTGGGTAATGGAAACTCCTAAAGTGGGTCACGTAAATTAAGGCTAGGGGTAAGAAGACTATTTGTGGCTTTTCCGATGAGAAAGAATGCCTCCGGAGAGCCGTCTTATTCAACAAACCACTTGTTTTATGGCAGACGCCTTTTTTCAGGGCGACTTGCCCCTTTTCAGAATAGACGGCGGAAGAGGTTATTATTTTTCCGGTTTTTGAGCGTTTCATTCGAATAGCTTCCGTACTATAGAGCACCTCGACCTTCATATTCAATAATCCTTCCGTATTCGGCACGAATTACCCCTATGATTGCCTTTAAGTCGAAGTGAGGTTGCGTTAATACACGGCGTCGAGCAGGGGCCGTGAAACGAGCGCATTACTTTCACTGAGATCGACAGTGTCAGAAGTAAGAATTAGGCGGCTAATATTTCCTGCGATCAGTCTGCAGTCTGCCTGCGGTTTATGAGAAGATTAAAAAAAGAGGGACTCTACTGTTCTGCAATGTTAAATGATGACAGGATTTTTGGATCAGTAGATATATCTAAAATTTCTACGAACTGCAAGCAGATTGCAAATGGCTCACAAGGCAGCCTCAAATAGATTTTTTTCCAAAGTACCTCTTTTTGCGGTAAACCGAATGAATACGAATGCACTCCAAAACATTGCTGTCGCTGTTTCTGAATTTATCATTCCATTTATTTTTGAGTTTATCTTTCATATCAATTTATGCCTCTTTATATACTTTCTGTGAGTACGTACCCATAGATGATCAACTGACAATGACAGCTTTTTTTCAAGTTATCTTTCTTGTCCTGACCTGCCGAATTTCTGTGAGGTTATCTATCTATCTGACGTGTGGATTACCAATTTGACACGTGTTATGCGAGTTTCTAATATCTCTTGAGGTATGGTAGCCAGGTCACTTTAACGTAACGGCATTCAAGGAAACCTAAATCGTTGCAGGTTTCGGCAGGAAGAGAAGAGTTGTATAGCTGTCACGTATGTAAAAGAGTAATGCTGCGCAGAAGTCTGAACAGCCATTTGAGAACTGTTCATAAGTATTCACAAGAAGAGGTCGAATCAGTGCAGGAGAAAATAAGGGTGGAGTCAAATATTAGGAAGGATGCTTTTCACATCTTGTGCCCTCTTTGCGAGGAACAATTTGTGAACCAAGAAGATTTTGCTGGCCACTGTGAAGCAAATCACAGTCACGACGGGGCAAATGGTGAGGAACAGGACTACACGGTTTACACGGTGACGTTCGCTTCGAAGGAAGAATTCAAGGTGCTGGAGAAATACTTTCTTTTGGAAATTTTACGACGTCTATTTGCACCTACTCGGAGAAAATTGCAGTCACTGTCGCTAGAAAGTTCAATTAAGTTTTTACTGATGTGAGTTAAAATTACTCGATTTTTCGCAGGTGTGGCTCCATGAATCGAGTGAAAGAACTGTTACGTCCTTGTATACAAAGTACAGCAAGGCAGGTGGCCTCTATTATAGGTTAGCATTCGTCTCATTTGTTGCCGTAGGAGTGATAATATGACCGTTGTGCAGGTGTAATCGTTCTGGGAAATATGCTTGCGAGGGCGAGCGTCGAGTTCGTTCTAGCAAGAAGGAAGTTCTCCACTGTAGTTGCTATGTCAATGCTCGTAACAAATCCGACGGCACAGTCACAGTCAAAGCATGTTTTGGCCATATTGGTCATGATGTCGAACCAGCGCTATTAAAGTTGTCTGACATGCAGAAAATGTTCCTGAAGTCTTTACTAGAAGGTAGGCAAAGGGCAGTTATTCAGATGTCTTAGACTCACATGAATTCTTTAAGAGCACTCACTGGACTACGTAATTCGTCGATGCAGGCAAGGCTACTCAGCGAAAGAATCTCGGATGCATTTTATGACGAAGGGCGATTTGTGGAATATTATTAACAAGTATGGACTCAGACCTGGATACCGTGATGCGAACGATTTGGTATCACTACAGTTACGAACAGCCGAGGAAAATCGAGACGATGGCATACGTCGGCTGGAAATGCCGGTTGACAATAGTGGAAAAGGATTCATTATGGGTGAGGTTACATGGATACTTGCGCATAAATAGAACATCAACTTCAAAGAATTTTTTGGAATTCAGTGATCATTACACCGCTACAATTACAATGGCTGAAGGCATTCTCTTCTCGCAGCATCTGTGTGGACGACACACACCATCCAACACGGTACAATTTGAAATTAGCCACTGTTGTAGTTCCTGATAATGAGGACAGAGGGCTTCCGGCAGGTTAGTTGGGGTTTTCTCAGTGTTAAGTTGGGTAAATCAGACTCACTGTTTCCAGCGTTTCTTTTATCTGGGACCATGACGACAGACGATGTCCAAAAGCTTTTTGAAGAAATCAAAAAGCTCATGCCAGAATTCAACCCAAAGCAAATGGTAACCGATGAAGCACTTTGCTTCTATAATGGTTTTAAAGCAGCATTTCCGTCATCGACAACTACCCTTCGCTATTGTCGGTGGCACATCAGTAAAACATGGGAACGTAAAGTCAGAGAGTTGGTGGAAGTGAGATTTTATTTTGGAATTAGTATTCGTGAGTCCTCATAGAACCTTCTCAGCCCCGGCACCGGCAGTATGTAAACAAGGAGCTGCAACAATTGCTTCGCACTGGACAGCTGGATGATTTTCAGCAGAAGTTCGGGAGAATTTTAGCGTACCTGGACGTTGAAAATCAGAATAAGATGGCGCAATACTTAAGAACCAATTACTTGGGTAAGTCCTGCTAGAGCGTCCTGACCACGTTGTAGTGTTGACAATTTTAGGAAGAGTGTGCAATTGGGGCTCTTTTGGGACCCATGGAGCTGTAGTGGATACTACAATGTTGAGTGAACGCTGGCACCTGCGACTAAAAAATGAAGTTCTACATAGAAACTCTAATACTCGGGCTGATTGTCTGGTAGAGCTCCTTATAAGAGCAGTAGAAGACTTGGCAGATTCTAACGACATCAAGGTAGAGTGTTTGCAGAATCGCTTGAAACGGTATTCAGGAGCATATTCAGGATCGGCGCCGACTTGCAAGATCGTCTTTTCGGACGCAGCAAACAACGAAGCAACACCGCAAGGCGCAGGAATTGTACGACGGAAAAATACCTGAAAAGATCCTGTCGAAAGGCAGCGGCATTTGGGAGCTCCAGGGAAAAAAGCCAGAGGAGAAGTTTATAGTGGAAAACAAAGGAGGATGTATTTGTCCCTCGACGAGCAATGTTCATTGTCCGTTGTGCAGCGTATGCCCCTACACCTGGACTTGTACCTGTCTAGACAATAGAACAGGCATTTCCTGTCTTCACCGTCATGCCGCGAAAATCTCACAGAACAGAGCAGCCATTCCCCGCGAGAAATCTTCGGCACCAGAACCCGCGGATTTTGTTCAACGGTCAACATCCGAAGACCCTTTGGCACCAGATTTCGAGGATATTGTCCAAGCGCCAACATCTTCAGATGTGTGTAGTGTGCCGCAAAGTCAACTGGAAGAAAGGAAGACGATTAGGAGTAAAATAGAAATGGTTGGTTTTGAGTACAAGTATAAAGCTGGTTTCTGGAAAGAATTATTTAGGCGTTCACCGTCGTGATGGCGAATGTGAATAGGCTTGTCAATAGCGATACGGATGAGGCTTTGGCGAAACTACGTGAAATTCAAGAGCATATTGATAAATTGTCGAAACTAAGGTTGGAGTCCAGCCCCCGAGAGCATGAAATTTCGGAGCGTCCCGAGCTTACCAAGCCTGGAGCGAAGCCTCTTTTGAAAAAAGTTACACTTTACACGGTAAGAAATGTATCTTAAGTTAGAAGTACTAATATCAGGTAGAGTTTTTAGAGATCAGAGCATAGGAGGAAGCTGAAGTGCGATAGAGGCGAAAAACAGCTCACGTTTTCTTCTCCGTAGATTTAGTCAGGTATGTCATTGTGTTACGATACTTTCACTCTACATTGGCTTCATGCCATACTGCAATAGTATTGGTATCATTTCTTGTTTCACCTTTACAATGGAAGCATGATTCGTTGTTTAGTTGGCGTTTGATAACCTGCCATCCGAAGTCGAAAACAGTTCAACCAAACTGATCATGAACAATATAAGGTAAGTTGCATTCTTCCCTTGATAGAAAACGAATTCATAGAATGTAATTCAGCTCTCTTCGTCAGGTCGCGAGCAATGTTCGCTCTCCACGAACTCCATGTGAAGCTGGCACTATTTTTCAATGAGGCTAATTTCAATGAGGACCACTTATCGATCATGAAGAATACACTGACACTTTACACGCTCGCTTTTCGTGCAATATCGCAACGACTCTAGATTTTTCCGGTTTTGTACTTATATGATCACTAAACCAAAATGATCACAATATCACAATGATTCTCAAGATTTTTCTTGTTTTGTACTGATCGTATTTGATTACCAAATAAAAACGAATGATATCTGTCGTTGGACCACAAAAAAGAAACAGCAGGGAGACGCATCTATCCCTTTCATAGAAACTCGTTTCAATAGTCGATCATGCGAAAAAGAAACAAAAGAAGTGACGTTTCACGGTTTATTTTTTGAAAAAGCAACATCACTACTCTGTCAGCTCTTTATACTCAATCACAAAATGAAAATGCGCTATATCCATTATAACACCAGAAAAGTAAACGTAGAAAGGTGTTCGGTGTATGTGAGTGGGTCGAATTGAAACATCTATGTCGCTTTGCTTCCCTAACAAATGAAATTCTAGTGATTCAAGAGTACGAAAAGTGAAAGTGGTCGGATATGTGTATGCTTTGAAAGGACGAGGATTCGTTTAAGGATCGATACGTACAATGCTTCACGAGTATTGCACATCTCAACGACATATTAGATACAAGCAAGATATCCTACGAGTTTCCCACACTCAGAACGACGCCGCTAAGCGCGCCCCAGCAATGATACGCACGCGACCGCCCGCGCTGTCGCACCTTAGGTTTAGATACGATCGTGAGCACATTGCATCATGTTTTGAGCGTCAAGTCCGGCGCGAGTACGAGCACTCTACGTCACTTACACCGAAATTGACGACTAGGGTTACGGTAAATGTTTGGTTGGGTACTGAAGTTAGACTGCCGCCTAAATCTACACCACGAAAAAATGCAGTGCGAGTTTTCCGGGGAAATCTCGTCCGCTTCACTACCGTATGCAATCCAGCACTGCAGGACCAACTCAGCATTGATTGCGCGCAGGAGTTTTTCTTTGTTAATCATCTTCTTTGCTTTCCGAGGTCGCGCTTGTCCGTTTTCTTCCGTTCTTTTTGTGTACCTACCTATTTTTGTTGCGCGCTTCCTCAAACAGTGTTTTCTTGTGAATTAGTCTCATATGTGCGGTGTCCACTTCTTTCCGTTTTTTTGTTTCTTTAATATGATTTAATTTGCTTGCCTATTTTAGCTTTCAGATATGTTTCGCTGCGACTTCAGCTCGTGAGTACAACAACTTTCATCCGCAACTACTCTACATAATGCACCAGCTGAATTTCGATGCTCGTGAGTTTTTTATGAGCAGTGATTCAACTTTATTTTTCTTCCCTTGTTTCCATCCCAATAATGAGACTGTTTGTATTGAAGGGAAGAGGAAATTGGCGACCTTTTTATTGTTGTTCCCTTTTTCTTCTCGGGGCAACAAATCTTCTGCGATATTTATTTTTGGATAGCCGGGAGAAGAGCGCCTAATAGTTGTTCTATGTATGTTGCGCGTGCTCACATGGCGGAATCTGCTTTTCTTTTCAGTTTTCTCTGTTTTGCTGCTGGTGAAACTTCCTGTGAGTGGTGTGTGTTATCCGTCGCCGCTGTTTTGTTTGTAGCTGCGCATTGCATCCTGAATAGGAGTAGTGTGAATAGAGTACCATCTTCACTTATATATTTTGTTATTTGATGATGAAAGGTTATACATAGATGGATATTTTTCCTATCGCATATCTGTTATCGTTTGTTCAAGAGAAGTTGTACATGGTTTTATATAGTTGTTGGATAAATTGTATAGCTGCTGATATTTGTTGTTGAAAAGATGTGTATAGTTGTTGTTGTTGTTATGATCAATTGTTGAAAAGTTGTACATTACTAGAGAAGAAAGATCTCATGTTAAACTTGCCATTAGCTATTGTTTGTTGTGAAGTTGTGCTAGATCAGAAAATGAAGGTCCTATGTTAAACTGTATCCCTGGTATCGGTGGATAGTGAGATGTCGTAATTAGTGCTATGCCCCTACCCTACTATTCCAAATTCTCTTCGAAGTGCTGGGTGTAATGACTAGCTTTCGTTCATCTGCAGGGCTGACAAATTTGGTGGCTTTTTGGCCGTTTTCCCAACCTGATATGGAAAACCACTCCTTTCGGAAATTTACGGCTTTCCTTACGAAAGAACAGCGAGTGCGGAAATAAGGAAGTCGTGATGCGCGAAGCAACCACCACGGTATCCTTCGATTATTTCATTTCAAAGTCAATAGAAGAACTGGCTTTTTCCCTCGAAAATTCTCACAACTGGTAATGTGTATAAAAACGATCGAGAACAATTAACTGTGCATTTCAATCACCAATTAACATAACACGATCAAATGAAGTTGAAGCAGAAGTAAAGAACAGTGGTCACAACATCCCAACCGGAATACTTCGACAATCGACGAGGATAATGGAGGTGTATCGGGCCAGCTTGAAAATCTGAAAAAGAAAACAGATGGAAACGTCAACATGGAAACCTTAGGAATACAAGAGTAAACACAGAATGAAGCGAGCTTTCCCCTCCTGAGCATTGGCATAATACACATCTATGGCTCCCACTAGGTTCTTTGCATCGTCGAGCACAAGGACAGCAAGTAATCATAGCGCCAAAACTGACACCCCACTCAGGCTACATAGTGCTATTAGGAAAATGGGAACATCAGAACAAAAAATATAATTTGAAGGCATAAAAAGGACGGGTCAATTAAAGTCGGGAGGGGGGGGGGGGTGGGAGGAGGAGACGCAACATTTTCACCCACGTCAAAGCTTCTTTCCCTCCCTAGGCTTAGGCTAAAACAGATGAGACCTATGATTTGACAGATGCTTTTTCATGTGGGAGGAGGGGAATCAATTTTAGCCTCAGCCTAGGGAGGTAAAGGAGCTTCGACGTCGACGCAAAGTTGCGTCTCGCGCCCGACTTTATTTGACCCAAAAGGACTTACACTTCACTGTGCACGGAGCGCAGCTACAATACGAAACAGAGGCGACAGGTAACACACTCAACACTCATAGTTCACGTAGTGTAGTCTGACCAGCAGCAAAGCAGAGAAAACTGAAAAGAAAAACAGATTATAGCATGTAAGCATGCGCGGCATACATAAAAACAGCGAATCAAAGCTCTTCCCCCGGCTATCCAAAAATATTCGAGATCGCGAAACATTTCTTACCCCCAGGAAAATGAGAACAACAATGAAAAAGTCGCCAATTCCCCCTTCCCTTCAATACACTCAGTCTCCGTTGGATGGAACAAGGGAAGAAAGATGAAGGTGAATCACTGCTTAAAAAAAGAACTCACGACATTGGAAATTCAGGTGGTCCATAATCGAGTAGCAGTTGCGGATGAAAATTGTTATCCGCGTTAATTGAAATCGCAGCGGAACATATCTGGAAAAAAAAATAGACAGGCAAACTAAATTACATCAAATAGACAAAAAAACCGAAAGAAGTTGACACACAAAGCACATACGGGACTAATTCACAAGGAAACACATCTGTTTGAGAAAGCGCGCAACAAAAATAGGTAGGTACACAAAAAGAACGGAGGAAAACGGACAAGCGCGACCTCGGAAAGCAAAGAAGATGATTAACAAAGAAAAACTCTCCTGCGCGCAATCAGTCAATGCTGAGTTGGTCCTGCAACGCTGGATTGTATACGGTAGTGAAGCGGACGAGATTTTTCCGGAAAACTCGCACTGCATTTTTTCGTGGTGTAGATTTAGGCGGCAGTCTGAAGTTAGCTTCTTGTGTTGGTAAGTGCATTCAGTTTGGTTTTTTTTTCCTTGGAACTGTGTCTGCCAAAAAATACTATCACCATGAGCTTTTCCACACTATTCCGCCCACATCTATGGCTGCAAATTCATGGGAAGTAGATTCTCTCAAAAACTATTTTCTGACGCCATGACAAATGTAATTACCGGTTATTTAACGCGTTTAGTGCCTTGTATCATTGGAATTACGCGCTAGGGGTCTTTCCAAAGATTGCCTTGAACATTTTACAATATCTGTGAAATTAAACTCATTCTATTTCTTAGATCTTCCGCTTGCCTCTGGATAACAGCCCTTTGCGGGTCAGTAGGTCCCATCTCGAAGCCGTCACTGAAAAAAATTCATAATATTCACGGTGAAAAGGAAAGCAAGGAAGATCTACCATAACATTTTATGCAGGTGTTTTTATATCGTCTTGCCGTGATCATTTGAAGTTTTCACGTCTATTAGGAATGGTGGAATATTTAAGCTTTTACGCATATTTTATTTTTCCCTAAAAATTTTTCTTCCTTTCTGGACCTTCACTCTGATCGCCTGTCACTTTCTGCGATCTGCTGCTGTTTTGTAAGTATTTGTCGGACATGTAGTTTTTCATGAGGATCATGAGGATGATCGACCTTTTGATTCGAAAACTTCATCATTAGAGGCCTAGTTATGGCAATGAATTCCGAGATTCACAGTCGCATTCATTTCGTCTGATTGATTAGCTTTAGTCAGATTACTTCACATTGTTCGTTAAACGCTCCCAGGCGTGGTACCGCTGGTTGTCACCTAGTGTGACTTGGTGTTGTTCGCCTTGAACTGTTCATCTATCGAAACTCCCGAAGACCTAAGTGTTACCTTATTATCATCAAAAGACAGATTTGGTCGAAGTTTATTTTGGACTCAGCTCGTTTAAGACAGCATTAGGGGTAATGTGGATATTGGGAAATCCCTACAAGAAGTCACTCACATGGTAGTACTGGGCCTAGGAAAGCTATTTGTGGCGAAATCCCGGTGAAAAAGCGCCCCTCCGAGCTGTAGAAACGTCGCAAAACGCCGCAACCGCTTGTCTGTTCCACCTCTTTGATTTGTCGACCCCGCCTCCCGATGACGTAATTCCCGATCGACTGGGGTGGGAGCGGCCAAGGAGATGCGGCAGGATCGAAGGTTTTGCGGCGCGCTTTCGCAGTTTTAGCTTGAAGCTCACTCCAAAAAGTATATGCTGTCGTATTTCCAAACATCCCCCTGTGCTCACTTGGCAACATGGCAATGAAAAACTAGATCAGATTACCCGCCTCTTGACGGGAAGGTCGTCCGCGCCTATAACCAACGGTGGGAAGGGGGTCCTCATTCTCGGGTTTTTGACCATTTCCATCCGTTTTTTCTCCACTGTCCTGTCACTAGGCATTTCGACATTCATATGCACTACTTCTTTTACTTTTCGTCCGACTTTCCCCTAATGCTGCCTTTAAAGAGCTTTTGAGTTCTTTTGCATATCACTGAATCGTGACACCTTTACAGATATCCGAATACTCAGCTGCTATGGGAGCAAACTCAGCAATCCGCGATTCTTTCTACAGAACGAAAATAGCTTGCTGAATCTCTCCAGAGTTCAGAAAATGTTCAGCAATGTAATGGAACAGGTAAGTTTCCTCGAAATTTCTTTTATTCACTCCACCAAAGGGATTCAATAGTCAGTTGGTGAAACCTGCTCTTTCTTGGACATTCCTATCTTAATGGTATGTTTCGGGGAAGATAAACATCCGAACAACCTTCTGCATACTAGGATTCCCATGCCTCCAGTTTGTATTCGCCCGAGTTCCATCAAGTAGGGTCGAAACCATAATACTATCCTATATGAATGGTATAAACCTTTCAAAAATTGATAGAAACGGGAACCGGTTCACGGAAGAAGATCTAGCTATTCTGGTTGGAATCATCCTCATCAATGAAACACAAGGAAGGAGGTGCGCCTGTGAAAACCGTTGTGGAAACTTGGGATCATTTACAGGTGATTTTTACAAGTGAATAATAATCAAGAACTTTACAGGTAGATCTTTTCAGATACAAGTTGCATTGTATTTTGATGGTGCATTGTCTGGTTTGTCGCAAGAGCTACAAATAAAGAAGGTATGTCATTCTTTGGAGGACTTTGAGTCTTTTCCTGTGGGTGTGTATGGTTACGATATATTTCCTTTCCACGGCGTAAGGGCAATGCATGCGAGGGGGATACCGTGCGTGGTTAAGTCCTAAGGCGATTACGGCGAATGAAACGCATAGCACGGGGATCGCTTTAGGATCCAAATACATGGCGCGCGGTAACAAATCCTGCCCTTACGATACACAGCCTTAAATGGTCGTTGACTGCCTTCAAATATCGATCGATGGTATGGTTTTCAGCCCCTTCGTAGTCTGATTCAACGTCCGAAGGGTAAACATAGTCGATTCCGTGGCAGCTAATCAGGAAAACGAGTAGATTACTCTGCCCTGTAAGTCTTTTCGAACTGCAGAATTGTAGAGTCGCTGGAGCTGGCTTTTCTACCCACGTTATGTCCGTCCTTACCGCCCTGTTGTGCGGTAAGCGTACGTCCGGTATGTAGTTATTCGGAGTGGGATAGATATGGTCCAATGTATTTCCGAACGTTGATCTCGAATCTTACCAGATCCGCAGAACGATCCTCTGAGCGAAGTCATGGGGGTTTTTTTTTGAAAAAAAAAAACAACTACTATTTTATGGTAGGTTCGGAAGCGTGCGGCCAGACGTTTTCACGCAAAAGCAGTACGATATCCGTGCAGGGGATCAAACCACCCCATAAGTCAAGTTTCTAACCAATTTGAGAATTTGACCAAAATTCGGAAAATTCGTGGGTGTTGTTGACTGGCAACCCATTCAACAAAGGAGAGGTCGTTGACCCTTGGATGAAATATATCCTCACGACTAAGGGCTCTTGGTTGTCGACTTGACTCACTTGGCAAGTTTTTTGCCACTTTTAGTAAGGTCGCTATGTGGCTCATAACAGATTGCGTTTAGAGTTGGCGAGTTATAAATTGTATCGTTGATTTGAATGCTAATTGATAGATCTCTAGGTCTGATTTTATACAAGATTTTTGCGACATATTACCTTATTATTCAGATGTATGCATTGTGACCTATCATCCCTTCGATAACGCTGATCACTTTGATTGCTCCCTCCAGTCACATTTCAGAATATCCCAAAGTTTCGCTTGCCCGTGCTCTACATTTTCTGGTTTCCTTTTTATTTTTGTCGTTGTGGAAGGTAATATATACATATAATATTTGTTGTTCGTTCGGTCTGTGTTGCAGGCATATACATCCTATTGCTCACTCATCTACTTTGAATCTGCCTAAAATTTCACGATTATTTGTTCTATTCGTCAGGAATGACGTGTAAATGATATGTCGTTCAGTATAACTATACTCGGGGTCAACTTTGCTTGTGGCCAAAAACGCTCAATCGCTGTTGATCATCGAACTTGGCGCCAATTGATTATGATCGTCCGACAGGTCATGGTTCGACTCGAACCACCCTCACTGTTGCACCCGGTAAGTTTGAACTTTTCAAATGGGTTAATATTTCTTAACTTTTTGTACTCTTTGGAGCGTCTCTATGCACCTAGTCTTATTGAATTCACACAATTCAATTCGTTTTGTAATTTTTACCAAACACTTCCTAAGGCCGCCGTCAGACTTTGCGATTCCGCGGCGACGCGCTTTCGCACGCGATACAACTTTACGATTTTGCTACATCGCGCTTTCGCACGCGATACCACTACCTTGAGATTGTGCAGTGCCGCAACCTCACGTGCGGAGTCGCGACACCGCAAAATCGCAAAGTCTGACACGTGCCTAAGCCCGATCTATCGCGCCCCACTAATTTTTACTTAAACACCCTGCGGTTTTTTTTTCAGAATTTTTTCGTATTGTCTTGTATTTTCCTGTCAACTCTTTATTGATTGATGATGTGGATTGCTTACTTGTTGGCGATGTCGATATGGAATGGAAGACGTGGGCAGCCTTCAGATACCAGCTTGTCCGAGCCGTGACCACTCCACCCTTCCTGTTCTTTCGATAGCGTACATTTCAACCTTTATCGGAGGGTAGGAAAATCTGTGAAAAACTAGACACCGTTCATAGTGATGGAAGTGATGAAGTTAATGTTATTATGGATTTTGTGGAAAATCGATAAATCTCTAATCTCTATCCCCCAGTTCTACGAAAACGCTATTCCTACTGGTTTCACCACTATGAACACTGTCTAGTAAATACACATTAATCGCTTCATGTATTGGAAGAATAAGGATTCGACGATTCTGCAGTGTGGGTAACATACGAAACGATTACCGCCCTTGATAGGTCAGAAGCTCAGAGAGCGTAGCTGATCAGTCAATTCGTGTATAAACCTTGACACTGATTCCTTGAATCTCTCAGACGTTGAACGCGCCTTAATTGCCATAGAATGTTTATTGGGATTTTTTTGCATACTGAATTTTTTTAGTAATTTCAAAGCGAGAAGACAATTTTTCTCTTTCGAATGTATCGTGTTGTTTATATTCTCCTATACTTCGCGTGGTTGTAAAAAATGTTTCAGTGGCAAAGCTACGACAACTATGTCTTGCTTAGTTATTTTGCAAACTTGTGGGCATTTGTAAACACCCGCGCCCTGCTCTACTGTAGACATATTATGATATTCATCGCACAAGCCCTCGATTCTATGCTCCGTACATTCTTGTTCGGAGCTATTTTTTTTAACTACAGGGCTTTCACAAAGCATGTCTCGAAGGTTCTTTTAATTGGTTGATTTCTGTGAACAAGGCTCATGAGGCCGATAAATCGACTATCCTCACGAAAGAGTGTGCATGGTTTGAATTAATGGTGCTCAGAAGGGGCCTGTTTTGGAGAAATCGTATGTGGTTAGAAAATGTACAGAACATATTAGGCAGCAGACTTTGTCCCTCTTTCGTTTCGTTAAGATCTCGTCGAATCTTCGATTCGAAGGTATGCGCCGTCTGAGCCCATCTTACGGAGGCGTGTTACATTGCAAATGCTGCTCTATTGAGAAAAAGTCTGTCATTCATTCGACGCAGTTCAGATTAGACGAATTTGATTCTGTGAAAAAAAGGCTTGCGAAGCGACAGGCAGTTTTGCGTGACTAGTAAACATTTTCAACATTTTTTTTGGCGACATAATGTGTGGAAGCGAGAGCCGTCTGTTGCGAATTTCTGTGGAAACGGGTTCCAATTTGATTTGTCAGAATAAAACACAAGGCGAATTCTTTCAGTTCGTTCGGAATGGGACCGAGACGACGGCGTCGAAAAAATGGTTCTGATGATGACGACGATGCCGAATCGGAGTTAATGGAAGTGTTGGCCGATCCCAGTACTCCCAGGCTTGTGAGCTTTTCTTATTTGTTTTTATTTTCATTATAGTGTCGTATTTCCAAATTTGTACTGATGACTTTCGATGGAGTTCTCGCTGTGTGCAAGTGAGCTATTCACAGTAAATGACAAAAAAATTGTGGGAACCTGTCTTTATCAATTGTTAGTTCTTGAAGTCAAGGTTCCCTCACTTTATCCGTTAGAGTGTTTCTCCAAAGATAGGTTGTGTCATGCTTTTGTACAAGGAGAATCTCCATAATGAAAATGACTTTTAATTCAATGGCAAATTATTAGGTTGTCCCAAAAGTCTTGTAGTATTTTTCCAAAAAAAAAAACAGTAATCTTGTTCACTTCGAGGCAGGTCCAGGCGGTTCAGGAATATGGTAGAACGTTCCCTAAGCTTTCCAGGAAAATATATATTGACCCACCAGATCCCGTGGAAGAGCCACAATGCCCGTTGTCGATACCCACCCAACTCGCGATGTCATCTATTAAGAGCGGTCTTGCGGCACCAAAACGACGGAAGCTTGCCACTCCATCAGCGCTGCATTGGGCAAGGGATGTGTGAGCTACGTGACTGTGCGCCGCTGGTTCATCAGCTTCAGCAACGGCGAGATTGACATGAAAGACAAACCACGCTTGGGACTGTGCTGGTTCTGGGACGCGGAAGGAATGCTTTTCCGCGAGGTGCTGGTACAAGGCGAGACAGTCACCGCTACCGTATGCACCCACCAGCTCCAGCAGCTCGCCGTCGCTGTTCGAGAAAAGCGCCGAAAAAGTCCGCGGTCACCCTTCTTCATGACGACGCCCGCTCCCATTTCGCTCCCATTTCACGAAAAGTACCCAGGCCAAGCTACACGAGCCCGGCTGGGATGTGCTGCCCCACCCGTTATACTCTCCAGACATTGCCCCTTCTGGCTATCACCTTACCCATCCTCTCGAATCCTTCCTGGCGAGAGAAAATTCGTTGATTATTACTTGCTTGCGAAGGCGATCGCTGACTTCTTCGACTCTCAGAATCCAGAGTTCAGGGAGGAATCAACGATTTTCCTATAAAGTGCCAGAGGGTACAACCTAATATTAATTTACTTTTATCTCAATGCAGCATTTGGAATAAGTATTGTGTCATTCCATAAGTAGTGTCGTTGTTTCAAACGGAATTTTTTCCTATTAAGCTACAAGTTTTTGCAGCATGTCATATATCATTTGAAAGAGATTTTTCTGCTCTACAAAAATTTATGTTTAGTTTTCTATAATAGTATGTTTAAATGGGACCGGCACTTAGGCTGGCGAAGAGGAAGGTCCAGCCGGCCCTTTGGCTAACCGGCAACCAATTAAAACACTGTATTTCCTTTAGTAACATCAACCAGTCATGTGTCCCATACTTAGCCGCGACCTCTTCTGCAATTTTCAAAACGTGGTTGATCAAGGAAACGCGTCGTTCTTTTTCCAAATTCCTTTTTCCGAAAGCACTCACGTATATTCAGAACAAAATTTTTCCTTTCAAATCCTCTGCTCAGCACTGCTTTATGGACCAATCGAAAGGATTTTTTCCGCTCTGTCTAAAATATGTTTCGTTCTTATTTTTGCCGTGATTCATACCAAATTTTAAAACTGTGCAAAGCTGCCCAGTTGACATAATAGAGCAATTCATTTTTTCGACAAAAGCCCATAAATCCGATCAGTAATGTTCTCTCGTTCCAACTCATCACGTGTACTTGACGTTTCACCATTCTTTCAACTGATTGAATGAGAAGATTTTCTTGCCTTGATTCGAAGAAGTTGTTAAAAATCACCGAGTCGTGGAGGAAAAACTAAATGTGGGAAAAAACAACGCGACTTCGATCAATCAGATTGGAAATTGCAGAAGAGATCGGGACTAAGTAGGGGACACATGACTGGTTGATTTCCCTAAAGTGAAATGTAGTGTCTTAATTAGTTGCCGGTTTGGCCAATTTTTGTCGGCTGGACCTTCATCTTCGCCAGCCTAACTGCCCGCCCCATTCTGACATACTAGAAAACTAAACATAATTTTTTGTAGAGCAGAAAAATCTCTTTCGAATGATATATGACATGCTGTAAAAATTTGTAACTTAATAGGAAAAATTTCCGGATGAAGAAAAACGACACTACTTATAGAATGACCCAATTCATAGATCGTTCATTATTTATATTGCTTCGATTTTGCGAGTCTTCATCATCTATTCTCCAAAAAGGCTGATTATAGGACTGACTGACGCGTTGTCATTTTCTGTCATCGGATGTGCTAATGAACCAGTGATGAGCGAATACGCAACGGGTGATGATACCCGCTGGGATGCTGATTCGCTTATTGCGTGGCGCGGACGGTAGCGTCGTTTAAACTGAGAACTGGGTCATTGGATGATAAATGATTAATCATAGTAACCGAGTTGTTAACATGATTTTGACTTAGAATGCATGTTATTTTTTTTTCACAGGAACTTTTTTTTAGAGGTTAATTAGAAAAAAAAATCTTCAAATCTGTTGGCTGCGTAGATTTGCAACATAGAACACTCGGACCATAGTCTAGGCTGAAATAGGGTATCACTTGTACAATTTAGCAGAATCAGCTCGAGGTACGACAGAGTGGCTTAGTGGATCGTTGCTGCAAAATGTGTCTACAATGGATTCCTTTTAATCAGTGAGGCGAACCCCGAGTGAATTACTTTGATGGAGTTACTGTATTTCAACTTATAATGGGAAGGCTTTTGCGCCTCCTTGTGTTTCCGTTGAACCCGGTAGAAATTTCATTAGAAGGATTTTGTGAAGCATCACTACCATATAGCAGAGAACCTAGAGAGATGTTTTTATTTAAAACTTGGGTGAGATGGCCCCGTATTTCTTTGTTTATGAGTAGATTTCGAATTGAGGTCCTGCCATTTGGGGTGTCTTGTTGAACAAAAACCCGTTTTGAAATGATTGCTTTTTCAAAGCTAATGTTAGTACAGTAGTGATCAAAATGCGTAGAAGACTTTATCGACCTTCTCTCTTCTTTCACGTTTTTCATTGTTTGTCAGTCTGGGTTTCGCTCTGTGGCGAGAGAATAAGAGGTGTTCAGATACGGTATAATGCCTATGTGGGTAATGAGGAATTGATTATCCATAAATCCTTGTTCTTCGATGTTATTGAATCGGGTTTCGTTAAATCTTTGCAGTACACTAGATCGCTGCAACTTGCTGTAGCAACGATAGTTCTAAATTAATTCACACCGAGTTCTCCGGCACTGGGGTAAGATTTGACAAAAGTGGTATGCCCTGTCCCGTTTTGAAAAATTAGAAAATAGGCGATCTTCGATGGACCTCAAGAAGCTTGAGCGAATTAGAACTAGGTTAAACATAGTTATAGCCTTCGTGCATTCCATTAATCGTTCTCCTTGCTGACATCTGTTTCTCGCAATTCAAGGTTGTCCAAGCGTATTTGGGATTGTTCACGCTAGCGATTTCAACCATCGCGACGCCCATAGCGTACAGTGCATTGGCGTTTCCCAGAGCCTGTCAATTGTCAGATTTCAGCTGCCAATGAGCATCGATCGGTGTAATTGATTAGGTCTACGCGGAGCTATCCAGCATGTGCGACCACATGCATGTCGTTGTCATGCATCAATTGCGATCAGCTGTTGATCGTCATAATCATGACCGAAGCGTAAATCATCACGGTGACAGACAGCGGCCCTGTACTACCGTAAATCTCGGCGCTGGCATTCGGCCAAATTCTCGTGTCGACGTTACAGAAGGATGCGAGCGCTAAGACGCTCATGGAATTGGATCGATTCTATTGGATTATAGGCAAAACAGCTGCACGACGTGACTATCTTTGGGACACGTCTCTTAGACAGTTTGATCTTTTCCCGGCATAGGAAGAGGCTGTGAGAAGTACTGGACATAGGAGAATGGATAGACATTGTATAAAGGGTTGAGTTTGGGGTGTCAGGTTTAAAGCCCCATCAACTACTCAGGCATCTGTGCGGGATTGTTGGTGTCAAGACGGAGAAATAGCGGCCAATTCTAGCGTGGACACATGTTCAGCTCTGCAAGTACCGGAAGTGGTTCGATTTCTAGGGTACACATGACGGCGTGTTTATCTGGGTGACCAGGAACAGCGCTGGCCTTTAGCTATCAAAAGAGTTAAATCTGAGTTTGTGCATGTTATACTGGTTTTTGTTCGTAGCTTTACTTTCGGAAATCTCTCGAAATCCGTCCAGCGGATCAGAGCATCCAGGATTCAGCTTTTGGTCAAGTTTCTGAACTTAATTCATTTTACTCCAAAGATCACAGAATCAATGAACTCTTGGAGAGACAATTCAGCCAGTGACGTCTTTATGGGCTGTCATGGGCCGAATTGAGCACCACGAGTTCGTTGATTCTGTGTACAGGGCGCCCTTTCAATTTCATAGAGTAATCACAAATATGATCAACTCGCCGGGCCTTCGTTCCTGTTTGAATTCCATTTCGGAGGCCGAATTTCGTCATCGTTTCATTCATAAGGATATCCGGTTACGCTGATTCTGCATGAGCTATTGTGAAATTGAGAGCGTTATCCGATGAATTTGAGTAAACTCAACGTTGCATCAACTGCAGAGCTCTTCCGATGAAAGCCATGCAAGTGCGAATGAATTGGTTTTTGGTTTAGGTGTTGAACACTCCACAGAATTGGTCATCATTCGTCTGGTAAACTGCGCGCTCATAGGACTTATTCGTCGTGGAAAGAGTCCTTTTCTGAGTGCTATGAGCTACTGTTTCGAAATTCACTGTATTTTATATTATTATATAATGTTTTTTGTGTCGTTTAATGCCACATAGAGCACCCAAAATGCTCATGAGCAATATTAAGATAACGTAGTCGGATTGATTATCGGGATGATTTAACAATGGTTCCATATACGGTGCATGCATATGAATTGCTTGCTTGGAAAAAAGTGGCTAGTTAAAAGCAATTTTGATAGTAAATAAAATAAATGGATATACAAGTGAAAGGGAAAACACGCGCAAGGACGCTTCAGCGCTAGGAGCTCAGAAACTTGATACTGCGAAAAAGGTATAGTAGCCTACTTGTGTGCTTGGATTCTACTAGAGGATATCATTGGGACCACAGAGTGCAAGAGAATAGATAATCGATGACCAGGGTACTATGGGCGCAGTGCAGCGGAGGTGTACCATGTATAGTCTTCACTTGTCTGCGTCAGCGAAGCTATCTGGATAATTCAAGCGTAGTAGTCACAAGAGCTCGAAATCGTAGTAGGTCTAGTATCGTTCACGGGGAACTCGAACCTTGACGTATTCCCGAAAAGCATGTTTGGAAGCTTGGTCTGTGAGTTATGTTGTAAAGGTTGCTGTGAGCTCTAAAAGCTCCAGAATGATTTAAGCGTGTAATCTTCTTGGTGTCCAGAATGTAGTGGGTCCCCCTGTTCGTTTCTGGTTCGTACGTCCTTTCACAGTGTCTACTGGTTCAGTGTTCAGGCTGACGCTGGCAATATGCGCTTAGATCTTCGTTTTTAGTCGTCTTTCTTTGTCTTCCGCAATATGGCCACTCAAAAAAAACCCCACATTACTCATCCCCGCTGCCTCATCCACTTTCTGGCCTGAGCTGTTTCCTCATTGCATTCGGCAATCGCCCATTGTTCGTCTTCGTCGTAGAACTTCAACGAACCTCCTATTTTCAATAGAAAGCCCTGCCTGGGGGAAGCCCTGGCTGAAGCGTGTAATCGTATAGGTGTTCAGAGACATTTGAGCACAGGTTTCAATAGTGCTGGCTTTTAGCCGAGAATCCCCTCCCATCTGTGCTCTTCGACATTCCTGGTGTACAATAACCGTTCTGTCCGCTATTCGCCGAGGATAGACGGTAACGGTCACCACAATCTTTGATCATTGTTTACCAGGAGTGCCACCAATCTGACCCAATCAATAGTTGATGGTGGTTACATAATATATGACTGACCCTCTAGATGCTGACAGAGGTCGGTGTTAGGTGAGGCTAAGGTATGGCCAATCAATGGAAGGGAATCGATGAAGTAAGTACTTACTTAGTGGATGATCGATCGAATATGAGGGGTGTATCGGTGGTTTTCGATATCGGTATGTCATGGAAATGGTAGCTATTCATTCGTGGGAAATCGGGTATTGCTAGAAATTTTTATCTTAGGAAGTCCAGTCGCTGTCTTGAAACCTTAATTTTGCTATGACATACAGACGGTGGCGATGACGGTAATGGTCGTAGTTTTGAAGGGTGTGTTGAAACTTCTCAAGGAATCCTCAACGAGCACGCACTTTTTAGTGATTTTTGGACCAATGAAGTGGTCTCTAAAAAATTACTATGATTATCAGTCGGCTGACGATTTTTTGGAGAGATCATTCTAGTATATCTACAACATCAGTGATGGAGCGGAGTTGGGCAGTCGTATGGTTGGAATGGATTGTGGGATCATATTTCTCAAAAACTTCCCTCCACGCCACGCTTGACCTTGGTCGTCATTCTGGGTGAAACAGTTGACCTATAGAAGAAGTTCATCGTCCTCCTGTTCATACGAGAACTTCTAGCAGTGCTGGCAATGTAAGAAGTCAATCCATATAGCTGTGCTGGTACTGTGGGGAATTGATCGATCAACTTAGTCTCTTGGACAGTCCCATTGAATGCCGTAAGAGGAGGACTGAACTGCAAGTCTCCCTCTTACCGTGTGAAGTTTTTTCCTGTCCTTTGTTTTTGAGCTGGTGACGTTAGGTTATTCTGTTGACGCTTTGTTCCTGTTCACTTACAGTCAGATTGGGGGAGCAATTTTTTCGGCTTCTGCCGCTGTCCACAATTTGCATATCCTGGCAGATGGTCTTGGGCTGACCCACGATCTGCACCATCTCATAATCAGACGATCTTTTCTCAATGGCTAGCTGAGAATGTACCGCCTTCGTTGATAGCCTCTCCATCGGCATGCTCTCTGGCCACCTCTGACCAGCCGCTGCTCCACCCCTTTATAGAAAGAATCGAGGCATATAGCAGTCATCACGTAACCACACAGTTCTTTATGCATTGTTGACGTAATTCGGTGGTGGTGGGTACACTTCGGTGACTTGTAGTTTCAACTCGTTCGCATAGAATTTTTTTGGAGGTTGGTTCAGTTCTCGTCTCGATGATATGGTTGTTGTTGTTGTTGACCTTCTGCGGTTGGTAGATCTATCAACGCGGCCTCTTGAAGTTTTCTGTATCTCTGGCGTCGATTTCACTTGGAAATTTTCCCCTAGTCACCCTCCGCTCGTGGGAAGACTGTTCGAACTACAGGGCACACACTGCAGGCACTCACTGGGGGATCAGTTTTTAGTTTAGTTAATATTTGTAATCCATCTCCTATAACGAAAATTTACCGGATTTCGGCAGTCTGTCAGATAGCCGTACAGCGATGGAGAGTCTCTGCTACGATTTGCGATATGCTTGGCACTGATAGCCAAGATCTGCTTGATAATGATGTAACGGTCTTTTCCGGTAACTTTTCGCTTTTCCTGACTTTTTTCCTGAGGGAGTGTCTTCAGGGAATATAATGTGTGAAGTAGATTTGCAAAAGTCTTAGTAAGTCATCCAAATGCACATAAGGAACAGGATATCTTCATGCGGAAGAGTATTATTGAAAGCCTAGCGAATAAGGGAGGAACGAGGAACTGAAAGTTTCTGCCCCCATGTGGTCGCTTTGTCTCAGTGGTCAACGAAGGCACGCCGTTCAATCATGCGCGGCTACAATAGCTTCGCATACGGTGATGGCATGCACGCTGTGGTTACGGTACACGGGCGCGCCATATGGATGTCGTAAGGACATTTGTGAACTGCTGCCTTCTTAGCTCCCGCTGGTTTGAACGAGTGAATCGAGAATTATTAATGATGGTCTTAATGTCCACCCCTATTAAACGCACGATTTCAAAACGGTTAACCATGGTCAGGCGCGGCATCTGGCGGAACGCATTGTGGTGGTCCTCCGCTCACATAGCTACGGTAGACATTTGACCCGGCTCAGGATTCCACTGTGATGTTTTGCCAATAGCAGAATTCTGATGCCTCTCCAGATGACCTTGTGCAACCGTCTTGGCGTATCTATGGCCAGATCCCGACCCACATCACGTCCTGCAGTGTCGGCACTTTTAGCGCCCAATGCCGATGGCGTGGGCGGGCAAATCCTGTGGCGAAATGGCTATTGTGTGTCGCCAAAAACTGCCAATTGTGATCAGGCTCACCCAGCTACCCACCGTTGATCCTGGCTTGACCAAACCTTGGTTATGTTTTCTCAGATCTGTGGTCTGTCATATTTCCATGATCTCTCTGGACTGTGGTATCTTCACAACATTTGTCACCTAGCTTCATCATTTTACTCTATTCATATCCTTTGTTCTGCTGCTTATCATTTTGAAAGGGCTAAGGTAGCTGGGGAGGGCTCATCAGTTTGTCACTCGAGAGTATATTTTTATCTAAGTCACTTGAGGGGGGTAGGGGCTTTCCTTTAACCTGAGGCTTGGGATAAAAACCTATGCGAAAATAGCGCTGGACGTCAAGCAAAGTGGAGCGCTCTCCTAACTACATTAGCCCCTTTTAAAAAAGTTTATTATCATTATTTTGAATATTATGATGCATCTATCTTACAAACAAATTTAATGTGGTACGGGCTGTGACGTACTTGGATATATGATCTTCGATACTAGTTTAAGAACGTATTCTTAAATTTGAATCAATGATACTCTTGACTGGTACTGTCATGCACCATTTGGTGGGACTTGTTTGCTAATGTATTTCTCTGCAAGATGTTATCTCTTAAAATCCGTGATTGATTTATCGATGTCCAGATCCTTTTAGAGATCGGCGGTATGGCTTATTACTGGGAAGATCCTCGTCCTATCACAAGTAGCCATTTACAGACTTCGTTCTGGGAATGCCATTGGCTTAGGTAAAGTGGTGTGCATGTATCGGAGGCACCGAGGCAGTGCTCGGAATTGTTTTGCGCACAGCCGGGTCGTGGCGGGGTCGCATTGCGTAACTCACCACCCTCAGTCTTCTAGCCAACCTCTTCCCTTGCAGGGAATGATTATACGTCGGTTCCTCATATTTCGCTAAAATCAATCCATTCACTCTTTCATTATCTCCTTGTAATCCATGTTTTGAAATGCTTGGTAAGCCTCGAAGCTGTCATGCCATCTGTTGCTGTCATGGTCGATTTATCTATCCCGCAACGAGAAGCATTTGTACGATGAGCTGTCACGGAGAATTATTTGAGTACTTCAGCTTGAAAAAATGGCAGCTCCTGGAAAATCGGAGCAGAATTACGGTGTGGAGATGTACGGATTCCCGGATTTCGTGGTGGGTTTGATTTATTTTTTCGTGTTTTTCTGTAATTTATTTTATTTTGCTTTTTTTGCTTTTTATTTATTTTTTTGTTATTGCAATGGTTTTCCTGTTTCTATAAAAAGCTCGGCTTCAGCATATCCCACCAAAGAAAACTCATTATGATACGTGGAGTACGAGGAGTAGCAGTGGCTGCAGCAGTAGCAGTAGTCCAAATCATCTGGATGAGCTTCACGTGGTGAGTTTTTTCGATAGCCAATCGCCTCCACTTGACTTTGATCTCAAACGTCTCCTGAAAGCCGATCTCATCTGTCAAGACCGTTTGACGGATTCGAGAGCTTTTGACCCGTCGTTATCCAATACGTTGTTTGAAGTGACCGACACTTACGCTTGAGTACGGTGCCAAATTACACAAAGCGCTACTTTTGTAAATAAACGGTTTCTGAATAGCGTGGACATTTGATTTCTAGGATATTCCGCATTCTTCGACGGCGTCTGTTGCGTCAACGAGCACTGCATCACATCCGTCTGCCGACACTACCCTTAGCATCTCGACCGAAGCGGCTTCGGCACCGACCTTTGCCGACCTTAAACCAGGTATGGCTTGTTCTTCGTTGACTAGAGGTTGAGGTATGAAAGTACTGTAACGGTTCGGTTCAGTTGCACCGAAAGCAGACACTGCGGTTCTGGCCCGTATACCAGACTCAGCCGTGGTCTCAACGACCGCTCTTCCGGCTGAAGTGCCTCAGCTGTCAGCATTTCCTAGTTCCACACAAACAGGACTACAGACGACCCCTCCAGGTGCGGATGCACCCGTTCTCGTAGCCCCGGTACCAGTACGGCCATCGCCTACCTCTGCTGCTACGGAGTCCAACCTCCCTCAGATTGCACATGATGCCCGATTTTCGAGGTAAGAGTTTTGAGAGAATGTCGTCTGATAGTATTTCAATTCAGAATTTTAGCTACGCGGAGTTCGAAGATGCGTTCGAAGCGTGGAAGAAGAAATGCTTGCATCCATTCCGAGTGGCTTCATCAGAAACCCTGCGAGAACCAGATGGCACCGTAAACCATCGCTTCAAATACCGCTACGTTGTGTTCCATTGTGCCCATTATGGAGAACCGAGAATGCGAGGTGAGCACTCAGTCCTCCCCTCACCACCACAGTCCGTCGTTCATCACCTGTTGTGGTGGCGCATGGGTCTCAACTTGACGTATTCACCCATCTGTCGCCTCGGCCCTTCGCCTCTCCAATCTTCATCGTCGCCGTGGTGGTTGTGGTCTGAACAGACATGTCCGCATGTATAATTAGGTGGGCTGGAGAACATGTGGTAAGAATGGTGGACGTTTTGCGCGCTAGAAAAAACCGCCCACCTGTAACCTCAAATTTGCCCTACTAGCCACATTCTAACCGCAGAAGGTCACAGTTGTGCATGGAGAAAATGCATGCTACTAGGGATTTGGTTTTTGGAGTCGGGGCTGGGGCTTTATTTGAGTAAACTCATTCGAGTAAATGCGTCCGTGAAGATGCAGGCGAAATTGTAAAGCGGTCTACCAGTTAGGAAAGGGATGCACCTAAGGCTCCTTTTTAAACTTATTAGGCCCTGGCGTGGGTCTCTCCGGAAAGGACAAAAGTTGCCGGGATAGGTGGTTGGGATAAGAAATAGTGATTTGGTTTATGGGTTACATTAGGTTGTTCAGGAAAAGATAAAGTGCCCGGAACGTGTGAATTTCCTAGATTTTGACAGGACTAAGGTGGTTTCAAGGTATTCTTGTAGATGAAAAAATTCTGTCTATGGGTTATACAAGATGATCAATATGTTATGTCAGTGATGTTTCCCATCAGGCTCATGCTAAAATTTTCGAGGGTTTCTCACATCATACGAAGACTTCAGGGCTAACTTCTCGATTTTGGTCGAAATTGAAGGAATAAGGAGATTTCGAGTAGGATCGTAGCGCTGTTCTGAGCAGCTGTTGTTCGATTGTCGTTTTCATCGTACCCCCTATAATCCGCGCGTTGTTCGTTGCACGGTGGCCCACAATTAGCATAGACAGATGCTATTACCAGCTGACAGATTCGTCTGTAGCGCTCTCCAACACCCTCTCCGTTGTTCCAACACATCACCATCCTTTCAGAGTACCCAGCGATTTAGTAGTGCCGTTCGCGCGTTTGTTCGATTTTGTGTGCCAAGCGTTTTTGCGAAATAAAAAATCGCGTCCGAAGAGAGCAATAAACCATAATGCGCGACACAGCTGTGTGCACTATGTGGTGGCGATTTGTCCCTATAGTGAACTGACTATGCAGGGGAAAGATATCCGGACGTGGCCACAGCTATGTGGTTTTTTACCAGCTGTTTGATGCAACGTACTAAACAAAACATTTTTAACCCACAAAAGTGTCCGGTATTCTGATGTTTCATAGGTTTAGGAATTGGCAAACGTCCGAATCAGCATTACTTGCCGTCTGGATGTCGTGCTATGCTACGTCTGAACTACAGCTTCAGTGAACAGGTAAGGGTCACTGATTCACAGGAGAATACTTTGACATATATAGTTCCCGTACGGCTTGATCGGGTAACCATTGCCTTTGGGGTTGTGTTGGTGCGTGCTAGGAACAGTGCCAGCAGAGGCCGGCAGAGGGACACTCGAGGGTTCTGCAGGAAGCGCAATTTTCGTTTTTCATTCCTCGTTAAGACCCTCATGAGCGTAGGTGTGAGCGGAGCCGAAGCAGCCTGCGAAGCGCGGATTTCCTCGCGTATCATGCTTAGGAATCAAAGGCTAGAGTCACGCGGCGCGACGCCGCATCGGCTCTGCTACACTTAAAAAGCCTGTGAGCAAGAAAAGCTTTGGAATTTGTCTGGCTGATGTTTACTTTAGCATTATTTACTTTTTCTTTCATTTTTTACTTCCAGCTTTTGAAAATTACGACACTCCATGATGAGCATTTGAATCATGAGATCTCAGCCGAAATGTTCCGCAAGGTGTCGGCCAAATTGAAAAGATCTTCGATAGGAAGTAAGTTTTCCTCCTAGTCACTTCGAATCCTGATTTGGAATTGGAATTTTTCATTGAGATTTAATTTCATGTCGTGATTCGTGATTTCATCTTTTCCCTTCAGCTCCATCTCCTGCAAGTAAAAGACAGAAGATGGACTCTCCTGCCCAGTCAACATACAGCCAAGATACATCTTTACACCAACCTTCGCCTTTGACGACGAATTCACCGCTTCAAGTGAGTACTCCAACCAGTGGGGCTAATACCCTAGCACAGGTAAATACAATTTATTTCAGTTGTCTTATTCTTCCATTCGATGATCGGTGTTTCAGATCTCATTATCACAGTCTAATCAGATGACAAACATGGCAATCGCTCTGCAGCAACAACAGGTGAATACTTTTGCGATTAACTTCCGCCCTCACTTTTTTTGTTTCTATTTAATTTGATTTTTGTTTACCCATATGATAATAAATGCTTATAGATAATGGCGTCGTTGTTGAATCAGCAAAAGGAGAATATCAATATGGCTTCTGGCCTGTCGTCACTTGGTCTCCCAAGACCACAACCATCAATGATTAACATTCTGGTCAGTCCTAACACCTTTTTCGAAGAAATGGCATTGTCTGAGTTCATGGGGTCTAATTTGAGTTTTTTAGGGTATGATGGGACTTCAGCAGCGTTTGTTGCTTCAACAACCAGCGTACGGTTTAGTAGCTCCACTATCCCAACAAGTTTCTTCGCCACCTCAAGCGCAGTCAGCTCCAAATATGGAAGGAAAGCCAATGGCTATGGACAGAGAAGCGGAGCATAGAGTGAGTTCCTGTTTTGTATTATGATTTTGATATGACTTATTTTCTTGCAAATAAAGTAGAAGGAAAAGTGAAGATCACTGACTGAGATGTTCATACAGTTTTTCCTTGTATGTCATTTTGCTTAATATTTCAAGAATGCGCCAAATTTGTTAAGCTACTTTGTGTCATTCGGCTTTGACCAAGACGTCTTTCGAGACCATCTAGAGCTCGCTGCAAGCACGGATAACTTTGAATCCTTTCCCAGCACTTTGTAGTTTTCTCCGCAGTACAAATTTGGAAAATTTTGTACAATTATTCGAATTAGAGGTTTCTTGCTTAATGAACGTTGTTTCAGTTCGCTGCGAAAAGTGATCTACCTGCACCTGTGCCAGTGAAGCCCAATTGTGGCTCGACACAGGTCGATGGATCAGGGTCGCCACCTCATCTATTGCCAGAAGTTCCCGTCGCTGCCCCTACACCGTCTATATCGTTGACGACATCAACAACCACAGCGACTCTGGCAAACTCATTTGAAGAATCCCTAGCGCGAATGCGTAGCGGCACACAAGAGGCAGAGTTGATGTCCCGTCTAGCACAACTGCATTCACTTACCACCACACCCTTATGGGGTGCTCCAACGATCCCTGACTTCAGGTAGAGCGATACCTCAGCATCTCAGTGTATAGATCCTCCTGCTCATTTTTTTCCTGCTTATCGAACCATTTGCCTATCAATTGCCTTTGACGGTAATCAGTTTGTACGTGTAGATTGTGCGTGTTGTCTGCAATTGTTGATCTATTTATTAATTAATATTATTTTAATTATTGGTCCACTCCCAGTGTGAGGACGTTAATAGTAAGAAATCACCTGTAAAGCTGCAGTTTCTCCTGTCAGAATGAGTTTGTATATGTGGCGATTTCCCCGTTTAGGTTTGATTGTACGGTTTTTAAAAAGTGCGTATTATGAAGCCGGCCAATGTGCGCGTGCTATTCATCAGCATCATCATCGAGTTTCTGGTTGTTCGATATCAGCAAGTTTTAAGGTTTTCACTTTCAGTAAAGTACGGGAAATATGTTTGTGTTGAAATGATTTCAATAAACGCTATCTGTTTGGAGGACAGTATGCTTTATTCCTCGTTGCAACAGTTCGTAGAGTTCGATTATACTTCCATGTAGTAGTAAGAACACTTTGTTGTTATTTGGTCTGTCTAAATAAATAGCAGATCCAGGGTTGAATGTGCTGGGCATTTATTCGGAGACCACGAGAAAGTATTCGTGGAATGTGACACACCCCAAGTCCCTTGAGGTTTTACGTTTCTCAAAATTGGAGATGGGACGAGATGAGTTGGTTGACGCCAAAAAGTTAAATTGGGTGTTATTGATATACCAGTTGGGCGGGCGCACAATTCTGCGCGCGTCACGGAAGCATACTAATCGAGCTTGATCGCATCAATCGATCAGTATCATTCGAACGGTTCGCAAAAACAGGGAATTCGCAACGGGAAAAGGGAACGAACATTTTGTCGACCTCCTCCTTCCGCATCAGTGGATATCGATCAAGCTCATTGTGCATGCTTCCATATGTGACGCGCCAGTAGTGTGCGCCAGCAACTGGTATGTTAAAATCAGAGTCCCAGCTTTGCTGCGACGCGAGATATTAATTTCCCGCCCTTTCGAGGTTCCTTATCAGCCCTTATCAGTTACTATCAGTCCCGCTCCTTCACCATTGATGTCTCCTTACCACTCCGCCCCACATCACTAAAAAAATTCAGAGTCCCAGCTTTACTGCGACGCGAGATATCGGTTTCCCACCATTCGCCTTTCGAGGTTTCTTATCAGTCCTTAACGGTTGCTGCCAGTCGCGCTCCTTCACCCAAACGCTCGCGCATAATGGAATCGTTTGGCCGCGTTCATACTTTGCAGTGCCGGCGGCAGGGCATGGCTGCTTGTCTCTGCGTTTCCACCTATGCCACCTTGATTCGTTGCCTTCGTCGTCTCTACACCTCTCCCGTGCCACTCTGACTCCCTACCTGTAATCGTGGCCACGCCCTGCCGACGCAAAGTATGAGCACGGCCTCAGAGGAAGACAGAGGCGCCCTTACCGCATCATTCTTGCTTTTATTGGAGAATATAGAGTATGATCTCTTGTATTTTGGGTCTGGCACTTATGTTCTGTGGTTATCTTGTGAGCTGGATGGTCCTCCTGCTTTTTCAATCGTCTTTGGTGTGCAACTGCACACAACCGCTTTTATTTGTTTTCATGAACTCCTTAGTGAACGTCTCTCTGGAGTATGGGGAGATGGGTGGGGGAATGGGTTCGTGTAAATGCCGGGAAAACTGCTTGACAGTTTAATCGAAGTGTATGTACGTTCAGTGCATGTGCACTGCGAGTGTTGGCTGTATTTGCACGTCTTGTTTTGGACTGGTTGGCTGGCTGCCGCTGAGGCAAGCAATGTAAAATGTAAAACTGTAGTTTTTATTGCTGCTTTCTATGATAGGGCCTAAGTGATTTGGAGTTGAATCACATTCGGTCAGTAGTATTGCACTGATGAATGCATGTTGCCGTGCTTGCGAAATTTGAGGATGAAATATCGTAACTCATGGGATTGAAGCATCAGATGATCGATAACAAAGAATGGGAGGATAAGAGGTAGTGGAGCAGTTTCCTCTAATCTCGAGATTGCTCAGTGTACCTCCACGATAATACACAATGGTGAGTTGAATCAAGCAGGATATCTATTTTAGCCGGTTAACAGTTGGAAGGGAAAGGAAAAATTGAAGCGTTGCTGGGTCGGTATGGTTCCTCGAAATATGGTGGGTGGGTGACCGACGTAGCTGTACAGCCCAGACTCCTCGTCCATGAAATTGCGCGCGAAGGCGAAGCTTATTGGCTAAACGAATAACATCCTGCATGCATTACCTACGGATCCAATGACGGCCATTCTTTCTCACCTTGGTCCTAATTAACTGATACGAGACTCTTCAGAGAATAAAAATTTTAAACGGTTTCTGAAGTTCAGAGCTACCGATTTCGTGCCTAAACAAAAAAAGCGCCTTGTCGTCCCAGCCTAATGGCAATTCTTTCTAGAATCTTCGAAAAGGAACAGTACCGCAAACAACTCGGACAGGGAAGCTGGCTTGTCCCACAGTTCATGGCATAGGCCAGAAAGGGTACCGTTACCAGCTTTATAAATAAGTGCATTGTCAAACAAGAGCAGTATGCATTATGAAGAGACGTCGCGTGAATAGATAGATGTACAGGTTTTCGAATTGATGTGCTAGGCGCTACACAACCGCACGCTCGGTTACGCGAGTTGCGGACGTGGAACCTCTCATATGGCTCCTAATCATCCGTACTGCAAGAACCGATGGCGAAATCGTTGTTCGGTGAAGAGATTGCGCTGGCTAAAAGTGATGCATCATAGTCTCAAAATCTAATGAAATTAGTGCCTGTCTAAGAACAACTATGCCACTTCTAACAATTAGCTAGCTCATCATTACCTGCCGCGCCTCATGATTAAGTTCATATGATTGTAGATCTTTCAAAAGGAGCAGGAAGTGGGATGCGTGGCGCGTTATTCCGGCAAAGATGCCATTCCACTTGTAAGACTCCTTGCATACACTGAGGTGCTTTTAGTGTACTTAGTAATACTTTGGATTGTCAGACAAAGGCACTGTAGGACAGGTGATACTTTGGATTGTCAGACAAAGGCACTATAGGACATCGTTAGGGGTATTCTGACTGACTGTGCGATAATGTGAAGAATGTAACATGTGGAATATGGAAGTCGAAGTGCTTGGTAGTGCAGCAGCGAAAAAAGTATGAAATGAAATGGTTGAAAACCCGAGGTAAACAGGTCCTCATCGAAACACCTTCCTGTTCTCCTCCTCAGCATCACTAACCACTGAGGGGTGACACAGATGGTGAAGGGCTCAGCCGTCCAGCAGAGAACCCTCTTGCAGCAACTCGGCCACGTGCGGAGTAGGGCCCAAAAAGCAGCGCAGCTACATAATGGTAAACCCCTTAAAACGCGCTAGTTCATCGCGAGTTACGCCACACATTCTCTTTTTAAACGCCGATTTAATTTGCAGAGAACTGGTCTTCCCTGTTTTCATTCACTTCTTCACTATTGATGGTGCCTTATCGCGTGTCAAATTTGATAACTTTGGAGTCATTTGCGCAATTATTTAATATGGAGAGCGGACATGTTATTAATAATAGTAGCTAATAATAGTTTATTTTCGCGAATTGGGCAATACATATCAAGATTATGATATATCAAGACAATATTCATATTGAGACTTGTTGCCTATTTAGAAATTAGTACATACCAGTCAATTTAATTTACAACAAATGCAATGTCCGTATTGATCATGAGTGAAGTGGTCAACTGAAGCTTTGCTTCCGACCCAAATTCGCCTACTACAACATCATTTCGCTGTTATTCATAAGTTGAAAAGGACGACTAAAACTCCTTTCTCGGCTCATGATAAATGATCTTGCTTGTGGTGACAGTTTTTCGGGAAACACCTCACTGCCATCGATACTTCGCGCTACTGTCGGCTTCTCTTTGGACGTCGAATAGAATATCCGTAAAACATTACTACGGTATTCGCAGTGGAAAATACAGTTTACCATTGTCGTCCCGATTGATATCAATCTAAAAACGAGCAGTTGTTCATTTTTTTACTTGCTTGTTTATTATTCATTGATTTTTCTATTTATTATTTGTCGATTCGCTTATTTATCAACCAATTATTCACTTCTACTGCGATGGTGACGCTACTCGTCCAAACTCCGGAAAACGAGCCGTACGCCCATGTGTCTGGACTTGTGGACGTGGAATGTATTGCGCGGCCTATAGCTGTCCGAAGTGCATGTACCAGTGGAGAATTATTTTTACGTCCTCGAGCAGTGTGCCTATCGAGGACTGTTATGATATTCTTTCATCGAACCCTTTCAACTTCTTTAAAGCTCAGTTTTTTTATACCAGTTTAGAAAAATTCATGACTCTTCTCTGTTATAGCTGTCATTAAATTGTGAAGTCCTGAAGGTTAGTACTTACCCTGGTGGTACTAATGATATCCCGAGCACGATTTCACTGCCTTCGACGATATTCCATCGGATCAGAAGACTAGCAAGTGCTGGAATCGACATGAACACGATGCACATCAGTGACGTCATCATGAATACTCTAAGATTTGACTCGCGTCGTGAACATCGTCTGAGAGTCGTTGAATTCACTTGACTGTAGCTCTGAAAGTGAAGATGAATTTATAGTGCCACATTGGGGAAGTAATGGAAGGGATTATGGTTTCAACAGCGTAACATACATAGATGTAAGCTGGCTCGATAGATGTGCCATTAGATTAGATTTTACGCATAATTGCTATCGTGCTGGTGATTTTGGACGTGAAATAAATTATGATGTTGCTACAGATGCACCCATAACTCTTTGCCGCTGCCTCTTTCTTAAATCTTGCCCCGTTAGGTCTCGTGAAAGATCTCTGGTTTATATTCTATTTATTTTTCGATAAGATTTGCTTAGTTATTGTTGAGAAAAGTGTGCTGTATTCGAATTTCTTATGACGTACCTGTCTGCTTCTGAAAATGGATAGCAGGGTAGAAAAACTGATCACATAAGCCAGAACAACGAAGAGAAAGTGAGCAGTGCAGTAGGCGATGTGAGTGGACGAAATAACCGGGCAGTGCTGCGACGGATTCAATGTATGTATACCGAATGAAGTGCGAGCCGCTATGAAGATAGATATCTGAACGAAAGATATTATTCATGCCTTTTACTTTACTCCCACTTTCACGCGCTCGTGATTAGGTGTGTACCATGCGTGCGCGGTTGTGGCGCGGCAGATACGGATGTGTAGCCTTACGTCGCATTATCGCGCTGCCGCACGTTATTTCTTTCACATTTATTCAACATTTACGTGCTCGTGAGTAGGTGCGTATTATGCGCGCGCGGTTGCGGCGCGGCATATAAGGGTGTGTAGCCTTGCGTCGCATTTTCGCGTTGCCACACGCGGCATGCGGCGCGACGGATGTCCCTTTGTGTGATTGCGTACACTGGGTACACTTCCTTTGGAGATTCACGCCCGAATTAATTATTTCTCGATGTAATGCCACTGACTCTTTTACTTTTCAGGTTACTATTTTGTCTTTTTAGGGCACAAAAGTAATTGTTTTTAGGTTGTGATGATAAATAGCTATTTGTCAAAGGATCTCCATGGTACCAGCCCTTGCGTCCTGAGCGGAATTCCAACCGACCGCGGCAAGTTGTGCTGATGGTGCCCGAGTGCGACGCCACAAAGCGGAAATTCGACATAAGGCTACACATCCGGCAGAAAGCAGTGTTGCTGCGGGTCAGTTGTCGACTGTGGGTATTATTAGAGCTTGGACACTCATCAGAATCCATGAGGTCGTGTTGATTCTTTTGAGTAGTTCGAATCTTCATGCTTTCTAATACTTGATTCTTTTTAATTGACTCACACGCAGTTCGACTTACATACTTTTCAGTAAATATTACAAAAATATTACGTAAAACATGCCCACCTCCCTTCCCTTACTGATGAGCACAGAGGGAGGTTATCTCTAGGTTTAACCTCCGTCTAAGGGCCCGTGCGAAACGGAGGTTAAACTATTTCTTTGCTCCTTCCCCCCTAAAATCTTTTTAAACATAGTTTCTTTGTTTACAATTGCTTATTTCTTCTAATAAAATGTTCAACTAACCATCTGAACGACGAGCAGTAGAAATAACCGCTTCAATTTGTAAACGTAGTTCCAATGACGATAGTAGCTGCTGGGTCGATGAACGGCGACTGTCCGCTCCACAGATGCGAAAATTACCACCAGTGCAGGTAGCTGTGTACCTACCAATATCAACGCTGGCCATGGCTTCTGAAGAAGTTTCTGCTATTCTTTGACCACGAGAGAAGTGAGGGGAAGAAATTTTGTTTTAAGTTTAGGACAATTCAGGTTCATTTTCAGGTAATATTTATCTCAAAGTAATTCCAGTAAAAAAAGAAATAATCTGAGGTGCAAATATAACTTTACGCAGGGTATGTCACGGCAATGTATTTGTTTCAAGCGCATGTGTCACTCAGATAGATGGAAAGATCAATTAGATGCGGTGCATATTTGCGAGAACAAGCCTATAAAGTTGGTTCATGGTCTGTCAAGTTACATAGGAAGAATGGTTTAGGGTTGGGTAGGGTTGCTCTACTTGGGCTCTAAAACGCTCTTCCGAAAAGGAGTTTGGCCACACCTCCGCGTTTTTGCTGATCTAGTAATAGCAAATTTTCTTGCAAGAATGACATTTTATGAAGAGAAGTCTCTCACATCAGTTACAGCGTTTGAAGCAACCCCTGTTTGAAAATGGTTTGAAATGATTTTTGATGTAGCCGAAATCCGTGTTGCAAAAGTAGCGCAGTCTCTTTTTCAATTGAAAAAAGTTGATATGGAGATGGCAGTGTGGATTTAAATTCCCTCGTTATGGATCTATTTTAAGAATGGACGTTGTTCGATCATCTCGTGTCTCATCTCCGTTGATTGGCAATACAATTTGCATATATTCTCTGTACATGTCCTTAGTTCGTTGTTCACATATCGTAGAGTTCAGTGATCATGAACCATCTTCAAAGAGTATCACATAGAAGAACGGGCGGGGGCTTATCTCTACCCCACCCTATAAAAGAAGGATAAAATACGAGAGTAAAGAAAATCTATGTCATCGGATATCATAACGATCATGCATATTCAGCTTTCCAGGGTGAAAGATCGCTGAAATGGATTGCTCAAAAATGAGGAAAAGAAAGAAGTGAAGAGCGAACAAAAGGCTAAGAAGGGTAGCAGAAAATTTAGACCGAGGAGCTCCAGTCAGCACCTAAAGGTACTAGACCGAGGAGCTCCAGTCAGCACCTAAAGGTACCAGTCGTTTCCATTGTAATGAATTCATACCAGATCCTATTGAAACTTATTTCTGGTTGTGATATTTGAAGTTAGAAAAAGGAAAGTGAATAAGCATAGTTTCCATAATGTTTTGCTTCGTTTTACAAACAAAAATCTAAATTTTACTATTCGGACTTACGGGCCAATGAATTAATAATAGGAACGTACCGTGAAAAAGCACTCCTCTACAGTAATCGGCGTTCTGAGAGAACCGTGGACGATCCCGTTCAGACGGCCTAGACCTGAAATTCGCATGCGGAACTGATGTTTTGAAGACTTCAATCATTTACATCATCACAATGAGTTCTAGTGCTTTTCTAAGTTTCACATATTATTTGAAGGAATCTTCCACGGAAATTTCGTGATTCTAATTCTTTTCAAAATCACTCCACGAGATACAGTACATGAACAGAAACACGGAAAGAACTAAGGATTTCTCTTTATTTGGAAGCAGTAATCGAAAAACTGGAATAAAAGCAACACGTTTGAAGTATCGCCTCTTTTTAACGCAACATCTGAACAGCCGTCGACAGCTAGAGGGCAGTCTAAATTTTTGCGCGCAATGTTGATATTTTTCTCATCCTGCGTCCCTGACCACGTGACTGTCGCCCTTTTACTCTTCAGCTCTCTAGCGTCCGAACCTACTCGGAAGCACCCACCGGTTATCCGTCACACTTTGCATAGGCGCTTAGCTATAACGTAAATATGTGGGTATCAGAACAAGTTAAACTCCCGTGGACGATTTCTTCAAGCATTCTTTGGCGAGTTCGAATACCGGCCTTTTTAACGTCAAAAAATCGGCTGTCTCTCACAATGCATTGCGTAGGCTACATGCATGTGCACTTGGTTCTGGGAGGATGCTGTCTGATATCGAGCACAGGGCGCGATCCAAATAGTTTATAGATCGGAGATAAGCTTTTTAGTGTTGCACGGGATGCCGGTTAGGATTGTATTTTGAAAACTATGATGAGGCTCATATAAGAAATATACGTACCGGTCATTATGTAGGCGATTCCATTCACAATTTCGGCTGCTTCAAGGAAAATAATCACGATATACTTTTTTCTGAGTGATTTTCGTCGACCAAAGACGTATATGTTGAAGATGTTAAACAGTATGGAAACAGAACCTGAATAATTGGCATTATGAAAGTGAAGATGTGGACAGGTAACAAACAAGGTTCAGGGATAGTCGTGGCTTTTTCATGGCTGGTAATTTGTTTCGTTCCTTTTAGTTAATATCAATTTTTACCTTGGGTTGCTTCTCTATAATATTTTTTACCTTACTTGTTAAGTGCGAATTGCGAATACAGCTTCTTAACTACAGAAATACCCAGTTATTATGAACACAAATTTGTGGTGTTGTAGAGGGTCAGGCATTAGACTGTTTTGTCGGAATGCTTGACACTCTGGTGGTTCAACTTGTGGAACTATTTGATCGGTTGCTGGGTCGAAGAATTGCAAGGGAACGTCACAAACGAATTGTTCGAGTCGGCATTTTTTTTTGTGCAAAAAAGTTCGCTGCCAATTAGCTGAAATGTCATCGCGGCATCGAGAATCTGGTCCATCCGAAAGGGATGCCCGCAACAGTGCGATATGGTGTATCCATTCGACGTTCGAGGGTTAGCGCTTTCTAAGGTCGCGTCCCTACTCTACGCCGGCAGGACGCGGCTGCGTTCACAGGCAGCGAGGCAGGATGACTCTGGGAGGTGCAGATACGACGAATGCAACGAGACAGGGTGAAATAGGCGGAGACGCACAGACACGCAGCCACGACCTGCCGCCGGCTCCGCAAAGCATGAACGCGGCCTGAGTAAGTCCATTAGCATGGTAGTAAACGGTAGCGCGTCGCAGCAGGGGAATTCGGTCCACTCCTTGTGCTTTTTGAAAGGAAAGCGCTCCGCGAGCGATTTAGTGTCGCAATTTCTGAGGGGTGAGTTTTGGTAGAGAACATTTGATGACTATGCAACAATACAATTTGATTGCGCCGTGAAATGCCTTAAAAGAATCGCGAGATGATAATAAGTGATTGAATGAAAGATAGTTCTGGATATGGTGCTGGATAATATTACTAACTATTGTTAAGAAAAAATTTCGTGGAACTCACCTATCGTAAGATAGACGATACATAGTACTACCGTATAGTAATTGCTGACATCAAAGACCGTGCGTGGAGTTTTGGTGCTGACTTCAGTCAACATCAAATTGAGCTACTGCAATTTATTTCCATAAATGGCTGACCAATCGGGCAAATCGCAACAACGAACGAACGCGATTGGTCGATAATTGCATTAGCCAATCAGTTAAATGGTCAATCAGTGTGAAAAACGAGACAGTAATGCATTTTAGAATAATGAACCCTTATAACATAAAGAAAAATGGCCTCGGCTTTTATGAGGTCAGCAAAAGCATTTTGTAGAGAATTGGGCTGCAAAGTGGAGAGGGAGATTTCCTAAGTGACATTTTTCGAGAAGAGGGTGTAGTGGATGGGGCGAATAGATAAAGGATAAGTAAATAGTTAACTAGAGAGTGGTGAGAAGTATATTATGAATAGAAAAAGCACTAATAAAGTTTGATTGTCCGCTGTAATGTGACATCGGGCTCAAGCACCTACAAACAGTCGGTGCAATGAAAGGTCGAGGGTGGCCGTGAGGGCAGCTACTAAAATTATGAAAGAAGTGAGTTCAAAAGCTGGTTAAACATCATTTGCGCCATCACTAAACCACATCGCTAGTGAAGTGAATGAAGAGTATACATCCAGCTATGATCATATTTTTTTAGAAAGCATCATGCATTCAATTTTACACTGTATATCTATGAAAAAGTTGATGCATAGTTAGTGCGACTTTTTTTAAGAAATTTCATTCAAGAAAAAATAATATAAAAATAGATAAAAAATGGATCAGTATGACAAACAAAACAATTTTATTATTTGGAATGAATAGAAGGATCATTCTGAGAAAGCACACAGAGTGGCGACATTTTTCAAAAAGAAAAAGGCGCAATAAAGCTGCATGAATTAAGCAACATCAACACAGTGCAGCAGTATGGTGGATGTATTAGTACTTAGATTGAAAAATAAAGGGTCTCATTTTCCAGTCACACCACGCGTTGAAAGGCGTCGTGGTCTTCGGGGGCACATTCTTCTCATAAATTTTACGCCAGAGCTTGACTCAGGTCGGGAGAGGGAATGTGAGAAAAGTGATTGGCCTGAGTATGATTTTCCCCGGCATTCTCGCTTCTACGACCACCCTCCACAGGTACCAACTATGCCCCCTCCCACCATTTTTTGACCTCTGCAATACCAGTAACTGCTGCCGGAATGTATAGTTGCAATGTGTTTTACTGCTATGTATATTTACCTGAAGCAAAAATATATTTATTTCACATTTCCTCATAGGAGTTCGCTGCGAAATGCCCTTAGCTTCTCATGCTTATTAAAAGTTTAGATTCTAGCGCTTATCGCAATCCCTTGCAGGGACGACACCCCCCCCCCCCCTCCTTCTGGTCAAAACGACCCCTCTGTCGAGGAATCCTCGACTCCCGGTGTACCATGTCCATGTGTATATGCGGGACTTCTTGCTTCTTGATTTCTCCGGGAATGACATGAAAAATTGGAGATTTGATGTAGAAGATCAAAATATGAATAAAGTGAGAAGCCTAAGTGGTGGCACTGTACAATGCAATTCAATTCTAGGAAAAGTAGTTTTAGAAACGAGTTGAGAGAGAGAGCGATCATCGCATAGGCGCTGCAGTGGAGCGGATCATATTTGAAAGTAATACCGTAACGGAATTTTTTTTTCAAAGCACTGTTGAGAGGAAATGAAAAGGGTGGACTCGTCATACCAACTCGTCTTTTGGAAGATTGCATAAGCGAGATCAGGAAGTACCCACACGGGTCAGAACCACTTACAGGCCACACCCCTTGATACGATCAAAGTTAATACCAGTGACTTTTCGTCATGTAGTGCCTCTCATTAGAAGATAACGCGTGCAATTTCCTTGAAGGTATGTTCCGGGTTTGTAGAAGGAGACGTCGCCAATCGCTGTAAGTCAGCGATGAGGAAGAAGCAGAGGCTTTTTCCACCATTCTCTCTACTTCTTTTTCGATGAAAGTGTAGAGTAGCCTTATATTGTAATGAATAGCACGGAATTAATATGTCAGGATAAGGAGAGAAAAAAAAGAGAAAAGAAATAGAAGAGGCGTTACTACTGATTTGATTTAAAACTTTATGGAATACACCATACGCTTTTCAAAGTGAATGTGGCGAAAAGCTCTTTTCTACATTCTAATGAGGACAAAATTTGTGTGCCGTTTTGTTGTTCTGATGACATCCACCCTTATTAGTCATTTCTATGAACACGTCAAGGGAAGCAATTTGTAAGGAGCTTTTGGCAGCTCATTTTTGGACTTTGTCCAAGTCTTCATCAGTCGATGATTTTCGGTTAGCAAATGGGGTTAGATTTACAAAAAAGAGGTGATGGCACATGAAGACGACAGTCGTAGTGTAGGAGATCGGTGAGAGCAAATCCGAAATCATATAATATAGAATAACAGTGCATATTTGAAGAAAAAAGAATGTGTAGTACGGATTTCTATATAAACCTTTAATGGAAATTCTCTAGAATTTGAGTGCTAAAGGAAGTTTCAAGAATAGTCTGTCCTTCCGTGGGTTATGAGGTGTTATGGGACGAATTACTCAATGAAGAATAATTCAAAAATGTGAAATACTGTAAAAAACTGAAATGAGAATCAAATTATGTGGTGATTTAAAGTCAATAGCAACATAAGCTTTAAAATGCGTTCCGTAGCTATGCTAAATACTTCAGAAACTTTTTTAATTTTTGAAGCCTTTTTTCAAGGTTTTGAATAGAGTTGCGTTGATTTATGTTGTTGAACATACATGAAGAGCACAATTAGATTTAATATGGTTTCAGATGAACCGAATAGTGATTTCTTAGGGGATTCCGGGATTTTGCATGTGGAAGCCTCATCATAGTCTGCCGTTGTGTCGCTTTTATAGCTCTGCCGCGATGTTGTTAGGTGGAATATTTATTCCAGAAAGTCTTCATCAAACACCTAAATACGGCTCAGCATGTAAAAGCTGTTCTCTACTTCATCAAACGTCACTCTAGCATCCTTAGCAGAAATAAATTCAGAAAGTAAACAATACGCTAGAAATAAAAAATCCCACCTAAGAATCTCGTGACACAGGTATAAATGACGCAACAACAACTTTAAGAGATTGTTTACGGTTTTCTAGATATTAAGATCCTGAAGAGTACTGTTCTGTGGAGGCATCGGATTAAGCGGAGGTGATATTCATCAATGAAAGCTACCTCTGATGAATAGAGAGCAAATGTGCTGGAAAACCGCTATTCTAAAATACGGCGCTAATGAACTCTAATCACCTGCTTATCAGTTGTTTATCATCACACATCATGCAGATGATCAAAGGACAGCCTGCAGTCCGGAAATTTATAATTGTTTAGGTTTTATTTTTACAGATTGGAATGAGGCTTCCGTAAATAATATAGAACTCTGATTTCTTATCACGCATTAGTAAATTCTATTGTGTTGCTAAAATAAGAAGAAGGAAGTATTTTCTAGCAATCAAGTGAAAAAGGAAGAAATGCTTCCTGTTGATCCATCATTTTCAGAATGTGCAACACATACGGTCTCAATCATGGCACTGCAGGTGTTTGAAAAAGTACTGCTGTGACGTAACGGCTTATGAAAACTTAGCAGTTGTTCAGGTGAGTGCTTTATAATCTTGAGAAGGACTGCCTTCAATGATTGACGGATGGAGAACGCGTGGCGTTTTCGGCCGTTACTCAATCCTACGGTGCTGGATTGTGCAGAGCGCTGCTAATTGGGCTGTGTTCGTCTTGACAATTTTTTTCCAAAAATAAAACTTGACAAAAAATTCCACAGTGCGAAAAATTGAAGAGTTGGCAATCTCTCTGGTATATAGTGAAGCCTCGAGTGGGTGCCCTGTCTGAGGATAAAGCGCCGCTGTCTGTTTCTGAACAGCTAGGCTGGGCTATTTCCTGCTAGCTGAATACTTGGGCGTACGCAGCACGCTGACAGGCTGGCGGCTACTGCGATTCCATATGCCGAGGAAATTGCAAATAGGTGGACAGTAGATATTTCTTTTTTGGAATTGAGGCCTCCAAGTGAAGGTATCGTTGAATAGGATCCTTCAGTAAAGCTTCTACAATCTGGAAGATAGGCAAAAAAATGTACTTTGTATGTGTCATGCAGTGACTGAATGTGGACGGTTGCAAAGTCGATAGTTTAAGGATTCTATCATTCCAAGAAACGTGCCCCTCCCGTGCCTGGCTGTTCGGGCTTGATGTCTTCTGGGGATGAGGTAAAAGTTCAGTACTCATTGGCAGCACAGGTGGATCTTTCCAAAATAGACAAACTTCCTTAAAGGCAGCTTTCGGGAAAATTTGGACGAGAAGTATAAGAAGTAGTGAATATGAAAGCCAAGATGCCTAGTAACAGGATAGTGGAGAAAAAACGAATGGAAGTGGCCAAAAACCCAAGAAATAGAACCCCTTCCCACCATTGGTTCTGGGCGCGGACGACCTTTCCGTCAAGACACGGGTAGTCCGCATAGGTTTTCCACTGGCATTACCAAGACGTAAGCATGAAGGGATGTTCGGAAATGCGACAGCATCTATTTTCATGTGGTCAGTTTCAAGCCAAAAGTGAGAAAGCGCGCTCGATACATTCAATCCTGCCGATCTCCTTGACCAACCGCACCGTGACCAACCCCTAATCACGTCGCCTGGAGGCGGGCTGCCCTTGTCCAAGGCGGCTTGCCCTGACGAGGCCGCCTCCGCCACACCTCAAGGGGGCGCCTTTTGCGGGGGATTTCGCCATACATCGGCCTTTCAGCCCCGTAATTTTTCAGTGCATGCCTTCTTTTGGCGTTCCCTGTCACCCATATTATCGCGAACACTGTCTTTAATGATAATAGGATTCTGTCCATCCAAGCAGCGATCGTCCTTCATGCTAGAATGGATAAACTTCTTCAAACAAAGTAGTATTCTACACATACACCGAATTGATGGGAGTTCCTCTTGCAGTGGACTGATACAACCACGCGTCAACCCTATTAAAAAAACGATTATAAGTAGATAAGAATTTGTGGAATTCGCGGGATTAAATATCATCGAAAGAGGTCAATTCGGCAAACTAATGTGAGAGTAGCAGGTGCTCAACACTACAGCAAAGTAAGAACGAGACAAAACGGCAAAAAGTCCGATAGATAGGAATCCTAAAACCCCCTCTCTTCTCGCGTTCCTCTGCGTCACTAGTCGTGGGTAGAACAGACGGGCAGAGAGGCTAATTAGGCCGACCGCGCTCGATGTCCCGCCCTCGCCTGCAAATCGCCTGGCTGATGAACTGCAGAACGACGCGCCGTGCTGCGCGGTCGTGATAAGACCCCAAGCCGCGCTTTTTCAGTGCGAGTTTCCCCACTCGTCACCGCTTCTAAAGTGTAAGGCTTATTTTTAGAGAACATGTGTTCCCAGTTCTCTTTTTCTTCTTACCCCTCCTCGTGCCTCCGTGAACGTGAATGGAATCTGTTGAATTTCACAAGGGTTTTTTGAGAAAGAAAATTGAGGTGTTATCGCAATAAGGGGGAGGGTCTAATACTATAAAATGCTGCGCCAATAATCATCACGAATATGTCCAGCGAATATTTTTGCCGAAGTCTTGGTGGTCGAGTGAAAGATTCCTTCTCTGTCTTGGAGCTTAGGCAGAAGTAGCGTCGGAGGTGTGAACAGTGAGGATACTCTCCCCCCCTCCCCCCCCCCCCCCCTTCATTGCAATAGCACCAAGATTGAATGTGAAAAACGTGGTGAGCGTTATTTCTGAGCTTACATCCGCATGATTAGAGCTCCTTCTGCATCGATTCTGTTGTTGAGTATGAAAAAAAGGTTGCACTTCTGCAGACGCCTTGCAGAGAATAGAAATGTTTCTGCAAGGCAACACGATTTCATGGGAAAATGGGACATCCATTTAATCCCTTTATAATATTCAGGAGAATCTTAGTATAGTGCTGTTACAAAGCCTTATGAATATCTGAATGTGTCAAGGTCACAGTATTCTCACACTGTTTCTTCACACAATCAGGAAATGTTAAAAACCGTTCTGGGTTGAGGGACTCACTTGGGCCGGGAAGGGGCTTAGATGAGCACTATTTATATTGCCATGGAAACAAACTAAACAAGAGGCTGTCAAGCTCCGCTCACCCTGGTCTACTCAGGTTATGTGCAGGTAGAACGAATTTTTTCTCTCATCTAAGCGGGTTGCACATGGCCACTGGAGTCAATGCTCTGATTTAATGGAAAAGTTGGAGTTTTAGAACTAAAAATATTTTCGGAAATGGTGCTTTGTGGGCGGCCTGCGAACTAGTAGGTGGGGCCACATGGGCTCATCAAGCGCTGAAGTAAATAAAGGGCAGAAAGAGCGATTTGATGGGCGGTCGTAGCTCGCTGGAACCAACATACGCAATAGGTCACCGGGGTTCTTCAGCGGGAATTCGGGCGGGTTACTATTTTTCCATTTTTTTTACGATTTGTCAGAATAAATGCAGCTATTTGGAATCTTCCCTTGATTCCAGCGATATGAATCGAAGCTCACTTTGAATGCCACACTTTCCTCAGTCCCCGCATAGCGCTTACAGTTACGATGGAAGTTAATAATTACTGTGCCCCGATCACGTGACTGCCGCTCCCTTGTTCCACTCTCGCAGACCACCCTCCGAGATTCGCCCCGTCTTCTTCGACGATATCTTGAGAAGTATTTCAAAAGAGTTTTAGTTTTCTTTGCATGAAACGTTAAATGTGGCGAGTAGCAAGCGAACATAATTTATCCATATGGGTGAAAGAAAAACTCAAATTTTGGTAGACAAAACTTAGGCTTCAGGCTTAACGAACCACAGTTTATCGAAATCAAGAAGTTGGTACGGAGGATTTTTCAGTGTCAGAATCTCACTCCTGCGATGGAGTGCCCAGAAAATGTAGCGGAGGTCCGTGTCCACGTCTAGGCCATGGGTTCTGGCGATAACGGAGCATTCCCGTGTATACTGACTTTTTTCTAGTGGAAGTGGTGCTGCAAGTAGTACTTTTTGGAAAAAAATTACGGTATAAGTGTGAGGGCAGGCTAAATTCAAGAAATGAGTATGGCTGGTGGTTATGGAAAAACCTAGAGGAAAAATGTTTTAGGGAGGAGCTCTACTGAAGACTTGACGGTACAAACACTTTGGAGGAGACTTGACGGTATAAGTAAAGCTTCCAATAGGGTAGGAAGTCGGGTGTGGAGGGATTCAAAGAGTTGCTGCAAAAAAGCTGATGAGCTGAGGCTCACGATTTATTAAGACGATTAGCCAAGAGAGTAATAAGTGAGAAATCACGAATTTTCGATTCAGGTGTGGGAAATCACTTTTTCTCATGTACGAATGATAGAAGAGTTCTTGTCGAGTCTTACTTTGTTAAGAGCAGAAGTGATGCAGCTGATGCAGGTGATAAGTTTAATGACGCAGAAAAAGATCGGGTCTTTTCATTACAGCTTTACGAAGGCATCGTGAGAGTGGGAATTTGAACACTGTGATTAGACTTAGCGGTTGTTAGAACGAGGTAGGTCCTAACATGGAAGTTTCAAGCCATCCTGGTGATACCTATTGGAACTGCCTTCGCATCAGTTTTCACGAATCCCTGGTCAAACTTCAATAATCTGGTATCTGCTAAGGCATAATGATAACGATTAGTTGAAGCGTCAATTTTTTACCAACACGCTTATGAGTGCTCATTAAATGAACATGAAGATAAAAAATACTAAAAAATTCTATAATCAGGCGCAAAAAAGTGCTAACATGCAGGTGCATTTGTGAATTCAGATAAAAGCTGATATTCAGAAAAATTTGGGGACATTTTTGCCAGTAGTGATCGAAAATTGTTTATAATCGCTCGAAATTTCGATTTATAAAACTTGCTTGGGCTGAAGTCTTTTTGATATTTCAATTGAATTGATTTGCTGTTAGGAATATCGTGAGGACAGGATTCATTTCTGTTTCTTATCTGTTTTCTCAGGAAGGTTCGGTCCAACTACTAACTTGCAAGGAAGGAAAGGGAATCCTCAAATTTGCTACTTTGAAAGATTATCTTCAAAGAAATTGAAGACTGCAAAGATTAGAAGATTAGAAGCCTATCTTGAATCATAAAAAAAAAACGCTCGAAAAGCTCATGCGGTTTCTGAGATGAATACCTTTGAAGACCAATAGCCAGAACTCATCAAGTGATGAAAATATTTCCGGATTCATCTAGAATATTCGACTTCCTTTGGTTACGTGTTTTTGGAGTAAGCCATGACAGGGGAAAAATGTTGAAATAACTTAGCCTTCACGAAAACCTGATTGCTTACCCTACAAATCTTTCGCAACTACTCGGGTAGGACTTGCAACCCCTTAAAGTTGCAATTTATGTCTTAACGATTGGTTTTGATTTTTCTTCTCAAATGTCTTAACAGGTCTTGCTACACAGAATTCATTATAGAATAGCGTTGCAAAGCGATAACACCATTCGCTTTCTGTCTGCTGATGAAATGGAAAGGAAACAATTAGCAGTTGCAAGAAGTTCCTAATTGCCACATTCTGTACAGTTGTTTCGAATGGGGAGTGTACCATTAGGATAGAAAATTCACGTGGTCGCGTGTGACGCACAACGCTATGGGTACAAGCTAGGGGCACCGCATTGCTTGGGCCCTGAAGCGATGACAACTGTGTACGACTTATTTCAAAGGCTCCGGATGTGGTAAATTTGACAGATTGTGGTGTGTGAGAGTAGGAATGCTCAGCAGTGTAACAGTAGAAAAAGACGAAATAAAATGCCTAAAAAATGAGAAATAGGGACCCGAGCTACCTCCCTCCTCTCTCCCTCCACTTTCGTCACCAGCCGGGTGTAGTCTGCATACGGGCGGAGAGTCTGAATCAGCCGGCTGCGAACGGTGTCCCGCCTTCATTAGCAACCCGCCTCGGACTGCAGTACGACATGCCGTGCTGCGACGTCGTGATAAGACCCCAAGCCGCGCTTCTTGGATCACCTCTTCTCAGGTGAAAGGTTTGTTTTCAGAAAACATGTATTTCCATTTCTCACCTTCTTCTTATCCCTCCCGGTGTCTTTAGCAATCGTCCTTTTGTAAGAATCCATCCCTCCAAAGAAAGATCGTTTCAGAAAGCCTTGTGTTTCCTATCGGGTGGTGTTAAGTTTTAGGGGAGTGTACCCTTATGTCAGGATTTCGCACCGCGGCATGTCGCAAGCGAACAATGCGGACGAGTCAAAGGCGCCACGTTATTGGGTCCCGAAGCGATTACAAGTCAACGGCGTATCGCGCCCCACGCATTACCGGGTAGTCGTTTTGAGACCCAAACACCGCGACGCGCATAACTCGCACACACGCGTAGCACGCCGCTCGTTGTCACGCGAAACCCCTGACGTAACGGTACACACTCGAGTTTTAGTGCAGAAATTGGTCCCGCACTAGTGAAGAAGGCTTCATGTTACACGTTGAAAAGTGACATGCATTTACATAATCGGCGCATTATTAGGGATAAAAAAGAGCTGCGGATGGGTGGAACAATATTCTTGCACGGGTTTCAATTTCGTCACAGGAATGACTCTTTATCCTTCGTTGACACCTTTACCCCTAGGTATATTCCATAACCCACATCCCTTCGCTAGAAAAGAAAAACCTCAAAGGTGTGGTGTTGGAATGCCGTCATTTTATCTCTAATTTACATCCACATCTCAATTTACGAAATCACGGGAATCCATCCATACTTTGTAAACAGCAAAATCATGAAAACATTGCAATCACAGAGAAACTGGCCACGACTTCGCCACGTTGTCCTATGTTTTATCAAGTTTCGTCGTTCACGCATTCAAACCACGCTTCAAACAAACGACCAGATCAGCGCCAAGAAATCGAATTCTAACAAAACAAAAACTAGAAAATTCTGATTCGTTTTCACGAATTTCAACCACACCACAGGCAAACGAAAAACTAGAAATTTCCGATTCGTTTTATTTTCCCCTGGAGTGTGACACATAACGGGGTGGCAAGAACTTGCGCATCGGTGGCTCTTAGCCTTCACCTTTGCAAAATTAGGTGATCATAGCTCATCCAATGCACCTTACTAGGAAAAAAATGCACTTTGTGTAATACGATAACTATCTAAAAATACTTCCGATGTTTTTTCAAGGCCTCGTTAATTGCACGGACTTAATACACCAGAAAGTGTGATTATTTATACCTGCTGATAAAATTATATTTCTAGAGTAGATTAGTTCAGTCCACAACTCTGAGAATAAAAGGATCAAAAATGATTGAATACTCAGAAAATGAGCTACGCTCTCCATTTCCATTCAAAATCGCAGCATCATTGTGGCATTATACATGTATGAAACTGGACTTTTTTGGAAGTTTGGCCGAAAGATGTTGGCTCAAGAGGTATTCAGTGTGATAAATGAAGCAGTGGATATGCTCGGCGTGCGTGTTTAATAACGACGGACGTTATAATGGCCGCGAGTTGGGGTCCATCTATGCGGAGCAATCGTAGAGAAAGAGCCACCCTTCAGAAGCGCGCAATGTTCGCTGTCATACCGCCGTAGCAATCACGGTACCCGCTGCCTTCAGAAATAATATTTCGTGTAGATAAATATTGGGTCGGACATAGAGTTACCGACGTTTTCTCATGAATTGTTACATCGCAATTTTTCATAACATTTTTCGTGATTTCCCGGCTCAGAAAACAGAAAAAATAAAAAATAGAACCAATTTTCAAGGAAAAACTCCTCTCCTTTTCATATTCGAAGCTTTGTGGGTTTTTCTAGAAGGAACGCTGTTCAATACTTTTTTCCAAAATCGTTCAGTGTTGCACATAATCAGATCGAATGGGGGTTTTTGAAAGCTCCTTTCTCTCCCTTACACATAGACCATCTTTCCTACATCACGGGGTTTTATGAAATTGAAGGGTTATCATGGGGACTTTTGCAATGCTTCATCACAGGTTTCATGGTGGTCAAGTATTTCCATAGAATCTTTCGGAAGACTCGATGTTGGCTGTAGCTTAGAGTGGTATCTCTCCGAAATAGAGTGAAAATCCAATTTGTCCTAAACGAAGTTATTCTCCAAGTGCAAAATTTAGTAGCGTGTGATTACAGTGGTTGATCTATGGAGGTTTCTATTTACATATCCACAGGCTATTGGGGATTTTGCAACCGCAGCACTCCTCTGGTTACTCGGGAAGTCACAGCAGTGAGGCGGATGAATCAGGGATTAATTTCTGAATGTGTGTGTTATGGCGAATGACGTTTTGTCGTTCCATTCATTCTACTGTTTGGGTGCATCAAGTATGGGTTAAAGCAAAAGGATTTCGTATATAGCTCTACGATCACTTTTTTGTTAATCTTAAAGACCCCGGAAGGGGATAATTCAGGCTTACGGTAGCACAGACGTAGTGTGGACGGGTTTGAGTGGCCACCATTGCACAAACTGGCCAATTTGACGCCTTGGCATGGTGCAAAAGGAGATGTTTCTATTATAAATTTGTGTTTTCCTTTCACTTTTTACTTTGTTCTTTCTTATATTGTTTCTAGATGTACTTACATGAATGCTAATGTAGTGGGAATGGCCACTCCAATGCGTTGAGAGTCAGGTGCTAACTAACGTTGGCCCGCGGCCGTCTCCTACAGCGGACAACTCGGAAAGTAAGTGTGTTGGATGCGAGTGGGATGCGAATAAACACCGCAGCGTCGCGCTTCCGAGTTTTTTTTTCGCCTGTTATCGCTTGTAACCTTGAGTGTTCGTTACAAAATGCTCATTTTTTTGCATCTTCCTCTTGTTTCGGACCCGTTCCGGTTCTTTTAATCTAGGGCTGTCAGATAATAAAGAAAGTCCTTGCCGGTCTTGCGCGTTCACCACGGCAAATCCTAATTGAAAGTGCACAAACTCAGTTCATCTTGCTTACCATGCTCCATAGATAGATAAAAATTGCTCTCTCTGGAAGTTGGCTTTCCTAGTATTCCATAAAGTTTTTGGAATATTAGATAATTTTTGAAGTACTGCAAAAATACTATAGCCTCACTATACTATGCTAGTCAAGACTATGTCATAATACCGGTTGGCTGGCGCACAAGGTGCGCTGACATTTGAATATGAGGTTAAATAATTAAAAAAAAAACATGAGCGTGATCAATTCATCTGTCTGTCCATATGTGTCTAGTGTCAGTTAGCTGCACGTAAAAAGGTGGGGGGCTCACTGGGACTTTGAGAGTTTTGGATCACGGTTCAGCCGTGTTACGTGCCCTCGCGCCAATGTCGCGACAGAAGTGTTTGTTTGCTTAATTTTTTGTTCAAGCCTTCCATATTCTCCTGATCATACTATTCATAAGAATGGTATGATCAGGAGGATATGAACATTTTGTGGCGGTTCTTTGAGCTGTTCTTGCATAAGCATCATCGTCAGAAGTGCAAGTCTGTGGTGATGAAAAGTACACTTTTTCGTACTAATCGGCTCTACGCATATGTAGGAACACAATCACATCCGCACATAGAACGCATTAGTTCGTTAGAATGCGCTCCTCAGGGACAAGATGAGCCTATTTGGTTAGGTGGTTAGTTACTGCGGCTTTTTTTTTTGCAACCATTAAGATGTTCGCCTCCTCAAGAAATAACCTTAGAGGAAGTGGGAGGGGTTGAGAGAAAGAGAAAGATGGGAAAAATGATCTTTTCAAAACGAACGTTTGAGGTTAAAAGCGAAATTGGTAGAGGAACCCGGTTTCAAAAGCGCGACGTTGTGTTCTGCATTCACATCTCCCGCACATCTCTTCGAACCGCAACTTCCCTTTTCCGAGTTGCTCTCTGTAGATGTAATTTGTTATATCGTAGGGTGTATTTCATTCTTTCGATGATGCGAAATGAGTGAAAAATCAAACAGCAGCAATCAAATGAAACAATAAATGGGAGAATAAGCGAAAAGGTGAGAAAAAGGAGGGCGTGGTTAAAAAAATCCATTAAGCTCATACTCGACGTCTTAGCAAGGTGCAGTGTGTGCAATGTGTGCAACCTAACGAACTGCGAGCGTTACGGTAGGTCTTACCGTAGGCCGATTTTGCCAACTCATGGTGTCATTAGAAAATAAAGTGAATGAACTTCACATGGAACTTTGCATGAATCCTAGGTGAGTCGATAGAGTCTCGAATTCTGATTGCAAATGTGAAAATCGAAGCTGGCCAACGTCGCTACTGCGAAAGTGAGGAGGAGCCAAAGTTTGTTTGCGATGACTCATTGGCCCGGTACTTTGCTTGAAGTGATTCATTAACGGATCTGACCCTGCGGGTAAATCCACCGTCCGCCATCTCTAGAGGAAGGTTCCACCACTGAGTCATGAATACCGTTGAAACCTGCGTTCTAGAGATGTTGGACAAATATTGAAGGTGAATAAGATATCACAGTGATTAGGATTCGAGAGCCGTCAAAAAATTATCGATGGTTGTGGCTATGGGCGCTCTAGGACTCGTCCGTCCACAATGTTCGGTACAACGATTGGCTCCGCCCCTGGCCACACCCATTTGCATAAGCTGTTCAATGAATGCATCATTACATTGCTTAAGCGCTTTCGAATAATCTCAATGTTCAGAGGGAAGTTACACGCATCGTTTCTTCAGGAAAGAATGAGAAATACTCTAGATTTCAGGAAATGATAGAGGTACTGCATAGTAAGGTGAAATGGTGAAATATTGTCCCGAAAAGTGAAGGTTACCTTCTATACCGATGTAGTCGTGAATACGTGTACAAAAAGGTTGGCGTAGTTAACAGAAGAGGTCAAAACAGAACGGAGTAACGGTTTTTGGTGTGGGATACTTGCAGTGGCTTAAAAAAGAATATGCAGTATTTCATTTTAAATGGGGTGTTGTCCATTTTATTCAGTAAGATTTCCTCAGCATGTTGTCAAAGTTCCTTGATGAGTTGAAAAGGTAATCCCATATCGACTCAGTCCACTAAATAGTAGCCTTTCAAGAAGTTTTTGCAGTACTGGAGAGGGGAAAGACCCATGGTATGTCCCGGATTGTTGTCTGGTCAATTCCTTTTCAATCTCAGCTACCCACACTTTGACCTTTGACTATTTAGATCTTTCCAGCTTTTTCCGTTCGATTACCAGCTATTTGTACTGTGTGATTTCCTAGGAACGATAAGAATCAATGCGGCTGCACAGTTTTCAGCAAAATATGAGACCTAATCCAAAATACTCTTAGTAAGTGAGGGGTGAGGCAAATTGAGAACCTCTCCGAAAACAAACACCCCAATCCAGAAGATGGCGGAACTCGCTTTGAAAAAGCGAGGTTTGAGGTCTGATCGCGAGTCGCGCTGCCTTACATTCGTCGGAGGACATCCCCGTAGGGCGGGACAACATGTGCGGCCCATTGTCTTGGCCTCTCGCCCATCTTCATCTACCACACTGGCTAGTGATGCAGGGAGTCGCTGAGGAGAAAAAATGAAGAGGGTTTGAAGTTCCCAACTCCCAAAACTTTTGTAGCCTTATTTCGTGCTATCTCTATTATTATGATACTGCTGAACAGCCCTGCTTTCTATTTTACAATTAATTCCTAATCTGCCAAATTTACCCCTTCCGGTGTCTTTAATAGTATCGTGCATGGGTTTTATGTTTTATGTTTTCGTATTTTCATATAAGCCAATCAAGTGTGTGCTGTATGAGGCCAGTGTGACCATATGAAAGAGTACGCAGTTGTCATACAACCATACGCAACGAGAAAAGTGATAACAAAGTAAAAATGCAGGAGGATTGCTCCCGAGAACGTCTAATCAGAGTCTATCCTTGAACTTATAGATGGGCCAGCAGGACCGCGCTAATGATTCTTGATGCGTATTTGTATAATGTGACTAGTCTCGAAAATAAATCGTAACAAAACATGGTACTCATAGTATGTAGTGGAATTTGATGTGAGGGGAAATCGCTTGGGAAAGCTGGGAAAAAAACGTTATGCAGCGGGAGGCCACTGTGACCATATGAAAGAGTGAGATATATTTTTTGCTATTTTTGGATATTATCTTGGAGCGTACACTTGTCGTTTATCTCCCTAAATCAGTTAAGTACAGACCCCTATGTGCTGCTTTCTGGGGAAATTGGGGGGCACAAAATCCCTGTGCATGATGCAGCCAAATTTTTTTGGAAGCAAGTGGTGAAGGAAGTAGAGGTGACTTGTGTATGAAGATGAAGATATGAAAACAGGAAATCATTAGGCGTTGCTTCCTGTGCATTACGAAAGCTTTGCAATCATCGTATTGCTTCCGGTTACGGAGCTACAGAGTATCTGAATACACAGGATTGTGAAACTACATTAAAATTTTTGAAAATTATGTAAACAATCGCTGCAATAAAAATAAAGTGAGAGTAGAAATAAAAAAGTAGTAAAAATTCAAGAAGAAGCAGATTTATTACATGCAGCTTTGTTTGGTACGATGTACCCCATTTTTTATCCCCTTCCCGAACACCTCCTTTTGCCTAAGGTGGCTATTCGGAAAGTACTGAAGACGATTGATAGGCACTTAATTGATCCATGAACATGCGTCTAGGTCTGGAATCGCAACCATTGCTTCGAAGCGATAGGCCCCCGTTATACTTTGCGATTTCGCGATTCTGCGGCCTTGTGGCATCGCACTTTCGCACACAGTACTATGACCTTGAGATTGTGCGGTGCCGCAAAACCTCAGAATCGCAAAGTCTAACGGCGGCCATAAGGTGATGTGGGGTGAGGGTGATGCAGTGACAAACAGCGCCGCCGATGCGCAGATTGTGCAGAGATCCTATTCACTTTCGTTAATCGTATCATATCCAACCAGACCTTCTTCTTTTTGAAGTCTGGTGAATGGGGAAGGACTCGTCTGGACGGATTGGCGGTTCAGCAAGTCGAATGCTGAATACGTGTCTGAGAGGAGAATGCTTGACACGTTCCGTAAGTGGAATTCACTATTTTGCCATTCCGTGTTACGGTATAGCGATTCCACACGCGAGATCGCAGCTCGCGTGCGAAAGTGTGACACCGCGATAGCGAAGTCTGATGTTGGCCTCACATTCCACCCTCAAGGATAATTAATTTGGACACAGAAAGTGAATGCAAGCCATTAATCAAGCAGATGTGAAGCTGAATTACGTAACACCTCACTAGTCTTGTATCAGGCGGATGATAATACCATAAACCCCTATGTACTCTTAGGCAATCTCCAGTATTCGGTATAGGACGCTATCTGAAGCTAGACTACGCCTCTTTTACGTCGCTTACTTCAAAACTGCTGTGTGGAAAATACAGTAGCGGTCAAAAATATATGCGGTTTTGGTTTCTAACCATAACTTTGGTCGAAGTTTACATTTGTTATTCAATTTTTTTTTGTTTTTTGAAGGCAACTGGTACTCAGTGAAGCAAAGTAGGGTGTCGTGTTGAGATTGGAAAATTTACATAACTACAAACTCTAAAAATACCAAACCTTTCCAAAAATTCAATTGGCCATAAAAAGCTTAAAACTCATCGAAACGGGCAGGTGGGCAGGAAATAATACGGAATGAGGCTGGGGCTTTGTTGCACGCTATTTCAAATCCTAACAGCACTGAGGCACGGAGTTGACCATTTTCAATGGTTTCAGTTAAATAATTTTTTCAACCTTCACACTGCATCCTACTCGGCTGAGATACTTTATTTCACTGAGTGACAGTTGCCTTCAAAACATAAAAAAAAATTGAGCGAGATATGCAAACACCGAACAAAGTTATGGTCAAAATCCCAAACCGCATGTATTTTTGACCGCTACTGTATATGCACGCAAGCTTGCATATGCTAGTCTATTCTACAGTCGGATATGCATTGCTCGGATAATTATAGCGTCCAAGAAGGTCGAGAAGCAGCGTCGGTTTACAAGGCGTACGCCATGCACCCGTTTTCAGCCAGAGTCATATGAGTATTTGAATAGGACTTGAGCATGTCAGTGATCAACCCACTGCATCTATTCTTCCTGAAAACTCAACTGTGAGTGGACCGACGTCGAAGGACACGAAGGGTGATTTGTGTGATTACGAAAGCGATTCTATCCATAATGCGTTGTCGGAACGAGTTGCCTTTCTCGGAAATCCTGCAGCGGCTATTCTCAATAAGATAATATCGCGTAGCGAGTTTTGGGTGGCACCAACATAGTCCCCATTCGTTGCCGCCGTTGATGGTCCACCGGACGTCTTGCTCCAGAAGCACCTAAACATTCTTGTAGAGTTGTTTGATCACGCAGGGTGTTCATTTGTCGGCCCAAGGGAATCAGTGGGTAACAGCTCTGGTGTAACAGTCGTCATGATATGTCATGGTATGTCCAACTCATCCGATGTTAAATCCTTGGCAAATACGACACCATTCCCTACTTTCGAGTTCAGGATTTCGGATTTCTCTGTACATGTGCGTGTGTGGGGATACTCGGAACGTCCTTTCGCGATAGGTTTGGGGAGCGCTCGGTATATGCGTAGGTGAGCAGGAAGAACAGCGGATTCGAAGAAATGAGAGGGGGAACGGATGAGCATTTTGAGTGTTTCACTTTAGACGATCATAGCTTTCTTGATACTCATCGGATTTAGTCGAAATAAGCACGTTCGAATTAGCACAGTTTTACCAAAGTGAAAGCAGTCTACAAATCTCATCAAAGAAAGAACTATGTGGGCGAGAATCCACGAATTTCACGAAGGTTTTTTTTCGCCTGGTCCTGATTGATGAAGTATTTTCCAGCAAGGAAGTTCTGTAAATGTTCGAAAAGGTGGTAGTCGGTTGGTGAAAGGTCTTGAGAATATGGCGGGTGAGGTAGAACTTCAATACCCATTTTGCTCAATCTATGGATAGAGATTTGTGAAACGTGTGGGCAGGCGTTGTCATGCGAAAGGATCGGACCCTTCCTGTTGAAAAGAGTTTGCTGCAGCTGACGCAATTTCTGGCACATTTCCGCCATTAACCTTCACTCCTAATCCAGTTGAAATGCAAGGTTCTTGAGAGAGGCAAGGATTTGTTGAGACGATATCGCCTTATCCGACCCATTCTTTAGTGTCGATTATGACCTTATCGCAGAATGGTGTTTTTTGGTTATGATGTTACAGTGGAGGTCACAAAGTATCCTCTGTACTAAGCCATTTTACCCTGGTTGCCCAAAGCTCCAGTTACTACTTCCGTCGTCCAGATATAATCAGTCATGGAGCTGCAAATAAAAGAGCAGCGACGTCAAAAACGCTTCCATTGCACTTTTTAAAGCAAAGTTTGTACGAGAGCTTTATCTTACAAAATCTATGGAGGTTTTTCCTGAAGTGCAAGTGTGCACGGGGATGTATAAAGAACACTGTTGCAAATTCTGCTAGGTTGAGTTGGAGATGGCACACGCACATGGCGTTGCGCACAGTAGTGTGTGCCAGCCGACTGGTGCTTTTATAACTTGCTGATAAACTGCTTATGTGCCACTTTGCATATTGAATCAGCGTAGTCAAATTTTTCGGATGTGGAAAAGTACTTGCAAATGTGCTGGGTCCGCGTTTTTCGAGGCGAGCCGGGGATCAGCTGGTATCTGGCTGATCGAATGAATTCTCTAGCAGCAATGAATTCTCTTTTTCGAAAAGTTTTTTTTTGCTCTTGGAAGAGTACTGGTGCGTTAATTGGGAATTATGCTTCGATTGGAAGGCATGAAATGATATGTCAGGGGTTCTCTGCGCTTTCATAAGGCTCGCCATTAATTTGCCATCGACGCGCTTTAATTGCTGAACCTTGCATGACTGAATATAGGCGTAGCAAAAAGTATGGTGAATAATTATGTTCGTTATAAATTGCTTCGGCATGGTTCCGAATGCAGGTTTCTGGATTAATGCAATTGCTGTTGGAGAGGTGATCTTTGAGACTCAGACGTTAGTAGAACGATTCGGTCGCATTCAGCTGGATGGTCCTTGCTAAGGTGAAGCTGTGTTGAGAGCCAGCTCTCTTTATGGCGAATTTGAACGATAGAACGCACCTGCTTTCGATTGCTCTTTTTGAGGTATAAAAAGGTAATACGGCAGGGGAATCTAGGGATCGTGAAGATATGGGAATAGTGCGGCTGATGTAGGAAATTTCGATTGATGTCAGAAGAGATTAATTGTGATGAGCAGGTCTGTAAAGTCTGATACGGTAGAAAAATTCCAGAAATTTTTTTGCGGTTAAAAATGGAATGAATGGAGCATTTTAGACCCTCCGTATTAGGATAAGGGGTTCAAGAGCCACCGGAAATTGCTCGATGTAATTGGATATGTAGTAGCAGCCGCACGCATTAATATGGATTCGCACGAGAATGAAATCTCTTTTACAAGTTCAAGAAAATTTGCGTAGTTTCTACTTGTTTTACTCAGTTTGCTAGAATTCGAGTGGGATGGTTCAAAAGGACGAGCTCTAGTCCACTGCGAGTGTTTCAAGGTATTGGTGGGAGACATTGGAATGATAGCAGCGGTTTGAAGGCTGACCTATGGCGAAAAATCAAGATTTCTTCTAGTTGTAGTAGGATCATTTATATCTTCGAATTTCGATGATAAAGGATAAACATAAAGTTTTTCTGACGTTAATCATACCTTCCTGGGATGCGCCGCACATTCTAGTTCCATACAGAGTCGCGATGGCTGGTGATAGTATGTGGCGTATTTCGAAGATTTAATTTACAAAAGAAATGTGATAGAAATTAGAAATATAATCACCAGAGCTTATTAGCACTTACACCTATAACGTATTGAGCCACTTGGCCTATATCGCATCGAACCGTGAAGCTGACAACTCAAGTACATACTGATTGATATTTTGATATTCGATAGCTGTTACTTTTCGCCGCAGCCTGGATGCGAAAGTTGTTATTAGTATGCCGAGTTAAAGGCAGTGATAGGGGTAACCCAGGCCGAGTATGGAAGGATCATTGAATATGAAGGTCGAGGTACTCAATAGTAAGGAAGTGAAGAAATAACCGAATGAAACGGTCAAAAAACCGAGAAATAATATCTTCTTCCTGCTGTTTATTTCCAAAAGGGGCGGATCGCCTTGAAAAAAGGGGCGAGCTGCCATAAAACAAGTGGTAGCTGTTCAAGAAGAAGGCTCTTGTTAAGCTTGGAGGCACTTTTTCTCATCGGAAATCTCGCCGCGCCCCTTTTTAGGAGTTTCCATCACCCACATTACTCCTATCACTGTCTTTGAGGGCACAAGCTTTGGTCTCGGACGGGTTTCGAACCCAAACTCCATGCTTTCCGTGCATATGTGCTAACCCATTACACTACCGAACCCCTTTCACCTTAATACAGCTTCTGAATGGTATATTTACCATATCTGCATGCAAGTGAGCACACTTGGTAGATGATACTAGGAAATGACGTATGTGCACATGTAATGCGACAAACACTTATTTGGATTTCCTTGCTGAAGTATAGAACCTGTAGCGATTCTGGGGGTTGAAAGATTTCACTGAAGCCCCGATATCACTCTTACTGTAGAGCGAAAAAAACTCTGCAAATCATAGCAAAATTACTTCAAAGCTAGTTGCCTCAGTGTGCGTCTTATCTAATTATCTGCGTCTGGTCATCCTCATTTGGCTAATAGGCTGTCGAATTTGGATTCGGATAACTGATGAGGTAATGGACAAGAAAAACCTGTCTGATTAGGAATAACATCCAAGTAAGTGCATTTGTCCGTGATACGTTAGTTTTCCGCCGAAATTTTTGTGATCTGATTTGATTATGTGGAACGAACATTAGATTCAAGAATAGCAGCTGCGGAGAAGAGCAACAAAAAAGCTTTATTCTGGTACTAAAACGGAAACCTATGAAGATTTTAGGCAGAAACGATTTCCCTAGAGAAACAGGACATATAAAAACCGTAGTAATCATGTGAAACAGTGAAGCATGAAAATTTACGAAAGCTTGTAGGAAGAAAGCTTAGCCGAAGAGCCACAAATCTTGTAACTTGCTGGTACCAGGCACCGAATAAGGGCAGATGTTGCAATGGGAGAGCATAAAAACTAGATGAAATGTTGACAAATATGATGCATGATGGGTATCCCGCAATATCAGTTTTTTCTGGAAATTTTAGAAAAAAGACTAGCTCGGTTTCTCGGTGTTAGTCAGTTCCATACTAGGGTCTCAAACGGGAGAACATTTAAAACTTTTTCTAACCAAAACGGGATAAGGATTAGCAGCTGTTTGGGCTTTTACGAGTACGTCCTATGCTGCTGCTGGAAATCGGGTTGAATTTGGGGACTTATTTGCCAGCTACTGTCACCAGGTATAATATGGGAAAATGCATTCAAATGGGGCCAGTCGGTTGGCTATAATTTCCTCTTTTGCTGGTTTTTTTTGCGTAGCTCCACCGTTAGCACTTCAGTGGTCGCACTCAAGAGTTGGTGACTATTTATAGTTTCCCGAATGAAGAGTGGACAGGGCTGAATTAGGAGGCAGTTTGGACTCGCAAAATCCTGCACTCGGCTTTTTATGAGCAAGGAAAATGGAAATTGAATTTGTTATGACAGCTGCTAGCGAAAGTGCATTGCTAAAATTGCATCCGTTATCAAATATGCAATTTCATATGCGTATTCTCTATTAGGCGTCCCAAAAGTCTTGTAGAATTTTTTCGTTCATCACCTTTTATTATTTTTTCTTCCAACAAGCAACAATTTGGCAACAATGTATTCACCATAGTTATCGACAACACTCTGCCACCTCATAGGAAGATCATTGTTTCCCTCCTCCCAGAACTCTGGGCTCTGAGAGTCGAAGAAGTCAGCGATCGCCTCTGCAAGCAAGTCATAATCAAGGAATTTTCCCGTGGCCAGGAAAGATTCAAGAGGATGGGTAAGGTGATAGTCAGAAGGGGCAATGTCTGGAGAGTATGGCGGGTGGGGCAGGACATCCCAGCTGAGCTCCTGTAACTTGGCCTGGGTACTCTTCGCGAAGTAGAAGCGAGCGTTGCCAAGCTATGCGGGAGCGACGATGAGCTGCTGGATATGGTGGGTACGACAGCGGTGAATGTCTCTCGTACTAGCACCTCGTGGAAAAGAATCCCTTCAGCGTTCTAGAAGTAGCACAGTCCCAAGCGTGGTTTGTCTTCCGTTCTCGCCGTTGCTGAAGCTGATGGACCAGCGGCGAACGGTCTCGTAGCTCCCACATCCCTCGCCCAATGCAGCATTCATAGAGTCGCAAGCTTCCGTCGCTTTGGTGCCGCGAGACTACTCATAGTAGATGACACCGCGTGTTTGGTGGGTATCGACTACGAGCATTGTAGCTTTCTCCACGAAATCTGGCGGGTCAATACATACTTTTCAGAAAGCTCAGAGAACGTTCTACCATATTCCTAAACCGTCCGGCTCTGTCTCGAAGTAAGCAAAAGTTATTGATGTTTTTAGAAAAATCCTACAAAACTTTTGGGAAGGGACAGGAAAAAGTTTCAGTCGTAATTCTTTGGATACGTTTCTAGAGGAACTGGTAGCTACGTTGAGATTGACAACTATTCGAATATTTTATGAAGTAGAGCGATTTAGGGTGTCCTAGTTATATAGCACTAGATGAGATTGACAACTATTCGAATATTTTATGAAGTAGAGCGATTTAGGGTGTCCTTGTTATATAGCACTAGATTGATGATGCTCGAAATATGAGCAAAACGGAATGGCATCAGTTGCACTTTCGCCACTTTCGCGTAAGACAGGAATAGATGCTGGTGGAAATGAGGTTTATGCAGAAATGCAGATGTATCCCAAAGCAAGTGAAGAGCAAAAATAGCATCACATGCATAAATTGGAGATTGACAGATGCATGCATGTGTATGCAGATATCGAGTATTCCACAAAATTCGTAGAAAAAGGTTATCAAAAAAGGATTCTCATCCCTCACTGCATATGCTTCTGTGATGTATCACAAAAACCACTTGAAACTGTCTCAAAAATCATGATACGACGGGCACCCCATCTAGATCTGTGGATTAACGTTTGGGTACATGTGAATGCAGTGGGTATATAACCTTTAGACTAGGTACATTACCCGACTATCCATACCGTTTCTTGGTTTGGCACAATTTGAGTTGTCCACGAGGTGTGTAACCTTAGGCCGTGTGCATACTGTGTGTCGGAAGGGCGTGGCTGCGTTCACGGGCAGTGAGACAGGGTGGCACAGGTTACGGATAGAGACGATACGGGCAGAGACAGGGTGGCACAGGCGGAGACGCAAAGACACACAACCACGCTCTGTCGCCTGCACCGCAAAGTATGAACGTGACCTTATGTCGAAACATCGATTGCGGCGTCGCACTCGCGACGCATCAGAGTGATTTGCCGCAGTCGGCTGGAACTCTGTTCAAGACAACGAGCTGGGGCCCTTCAGAAAATAGCTGTTTTCCATTATTGATATGAATGTTGTCCCTGCCTACTTTTTTAATTGATTGCATATTTAAGTACTTTTTCTCTGTAATGCTCTCGACTATCTTGTAAAGCGTCATAGCGTGAAGCGTACTACTTTAAAGGGAGTGTATGCAATGTACGCGATCACACCCGAAGAAATCAACTCGCACTCGCCGCGCACGGTCGCACGGAATTCGACATAATGCTACACACCCACGATCCAACGACGGCAATCATGCATTGCCTATTCCACAAATAGGGCACTCGCATTTTTGACGGCATTACTTAATGACAGCGTCTTCATGTTGCGTTAAATACTTCCTTTTTGGGTACAAATCCATTAAAATTATTCTGTAGTAAGACAGATGAGACGATCCCCCATAAGCTCTAAAACTGAAGCGTTTACAGAAATGGGGTGTCGACGAAAATTCCCTTTTGCCTCTCGATGTGTGACTTATGTGGCGACGATACTTGGTTGGATATTCCCGTATTCTATCCCTTTTATCCTTTATTCTTGCAACTTGTCATAGCGACAAGCTCGGGCCAACAGGGTCATAGCGACAAGCTCGGGCCAACAGGGCCTCAATCTTTTTGACTGCGAGGGTCCATGAAGAGAAGCATAGTGGATCCTAGTGACACGTCCGAGCTGCAGAAAGTCAGGGGTGTACCACATCCTTCAAAAATGATCGCCATAATCAGTACCAGTGCCTCTCCCTTGAGGAGACTGCCTGCAAGTAGCTTCAACTGGCGCAATTGTGCTGCTAATTCTTTGGACCTAAAGAGCCTGCGTAGGCCTTCTCAAGTTCGTCAGAAATGGTAGATGACATCACATCATGGCCACGGTGCAGGCAGTGGATTGCGACAGCTAAAAGAAAAGTTTGCTCGAGCTAAAAAATCCTGGAAAAAGTTCTCAATCCTCTGCTAAAGTTTTTTGGTTGAGGAATGGGCCTGTAGGTAGCAGATGCTCGAAAGATAAACAAATTAAGGTGACATCATTTGCACTTTCAAGGATAGAGAATCCGATATTGCATGAGGGGAGGGAGGTTTGTGAAAAAAAGGCAAGCGCGTATCCATTGGCAAGTTCGAGACGAACACCATAACTTGCACTTTGGCAGGTGCTCAACGATTTGTGATCGGGAAGAATCTAAGGTGTTGCGTGACTGCTGCTCGTGCTTACGTGATGTAACCCTGAGAGGACGTCCACGGAAAAATGAGTTTCGTTGTTACCCATATATTTGTGTTGTATTTCACGTTGTTTGTGTTGTATTTGCCTAATAAGGGCCGCATGCAAAGTTTAAGGGGAAAAAATCTGAATCCGGCTAAGATACAGCACCACGAAGTCGCGGTCGGGTGGGCGGGGCCACCGAGCAAGTGTTCACCCCGTCGTCCGCCGGGTCGCAGACGCATTGTAGGAACAGAAAGTTACGCAAGCAGTCCCACTCTCCGTTCCCACCCGCGGCGGACGAAGGGACGGGCTTCTACTCGGAGGCCCCGCCCCTTGGTCATCATTAGGACGGACGGACGGACTGTATCTTAGCCAGATTCTCACTTTTTTCGTGAAACTTTGCATAAGGCCCTTATTGAGCAAATACAACGTAAATATGTGGGTAACAGAGAAACTCATTTTTCCGTGCACAATTCCCTTAACATGTCATATCTTTTACTGACATCGCAGCTAGACGTATATAGTGCAGCTTTGTAACTTTCTTGATATCATACTTTTCTAATTGAAGGCCCTATAATTGGAAAATTATCATTGTTTGGAGAAAAAAACATAGCTGAAAATGTAAAAAATGGTGCCCTTTTTAAAATTGAAATTAACATGAACCACATGATAGGATCCCGCCTCACATGTTCGAGCTTTCAATATAGTGCCTGATAGCGTTGGTTTCATCTCAGTCTGCCCTCACGTAGCTTCATGGAACGGGACTTTCCAGTTTTATAGGTGGCTTCCCCCTAATTAATTATGTAATTTTCTTTTTCTTAATGGGTACAAATCTATAGGCCTAGGATTAAATTCGTAATGACGGCATTGGATGCGTAATGAGGGCAGACCAAGTAATCTTGTGTAAGCTTAAAAACTGGGATTAACGAGATGTACTCAGATATCAGCGGGAACGTGAGCACCCATAATTCCATCATGGTTTATTTTAGGTACGGGAATTTTCTTGAAAGGATCGTGGAAGGTTGTTGAGTCTTTGTAGGTGTCCCTTGAGGGTGAGCCACGCATTCTATGTCTATACAGTGCCACGCAGGCATTTGATCAAGCCTAGAACTCAGACAATGTCTTCTAGTGACTAACTCATATTTAAACCGGTACTATCCCTACTGCTATATGCAAAACGCTTCGTCTACCTGTACGTCACGTCTGTCTGTCATATTTTATAATACAACAATGTATAGATCTTTTAGTGAAGCGGAAAGGAGATCCTACTTATACCCGTTTAGTGTATCGGTAAGGCATGCTACTTGTGAAGGTTATGTCAGGTTCCTTTTTGAGGTTTATCTTGCCTTCACAAAACTTCTTTGCAATGAAATGATATTGTAAGGTACCTACGTACATTATGTGATAGGAATGATAAGCTTGTTCGAGAAACTATCTGAGAGAGATTCTTCAGCTTCTCTTTTCTTGCAACCTCGGCATTGTTAGAGGCCCCGAAGACAACGTTTCAGTCTAAACGTTAGGTCATTTCAGTAAATATCCCATCTCCCTGAGAGGGAGGGAAATGAACTAAAACAGAAAAATGTTTTTGCCAGCTTGAAGCTGTAAAAATTAAAAGCTCGACTGAGAAATAATTTTCAAGTGACAGTAAAGTTTGTGGGGATTGAAATAAATGCAAGAGTTTCAGGAGGACGATAGGTTGGACTATAGGAGTAAATAGAGAATGAAAGTACTTAAAAAGGATATTGAGGCACAAACTACAGTACTCCTTCCTTTTATAGTGATTGACATTTTGAAAAGTGCGACGTAGCCTTTGAGACTTGGAAAATGTACTGAAACCAGAAAATTAGGCTTTGAGAACACCCGCTGGGATGGACATTGGTGGTAATTGGATGGATGAAGGAGGTCTCATGAAATGCAGTGTCTTTTAAGCTTAAATATGAACCTATTAGGTGCTCCGCCTTAAAATGACGCCCTTTGCGTGATCAAGGTCAGTGGAGGTAAATTAGATCTCGAAAAGTACTAGTTGATCTGGGTATGATCACTTAAAACTGATGTATAGAGGCCCATTCCCGTAGGGGTAGAACTTACCATGTGTACCACAAATGGTAAAAATTTCCGACCGAAAAGGGTGATAGTTGAGCGCTTACGGTAGGTTAGGATTACTTGGCCGTGCAGTTAGACTACCATGCTTCTACCCGCTACATCATCTCCACCGCAACTAAACTATGGTAAAGAGTAGCGCCCCTTAGTACGAGACCAATACTGTTGGATTTGTTGATTATCAGCTCATCGCACTCCCATTCGAAGCAACCCACAACGCACTATCAGCGTGATCAAAAACAGAAGGACCAGCTCAAAAGGACCGCCGTCGTCAAGGTGAAAGTGGAAAATTGGGAGGACATATGCTCTGTGAACGAGCATTCTAGTTCGGAAAACACAATCCGTGGAAAACTTCCTATGAAAAAGCGCGCCTTAGGGTCTTTATCGCGATCCCGCAGTGTTGCCAGTAATATTCCTTTGCATCCGCTGGACGAGTTGCTGTGACGGCAGGGCAACGTTCGCAACGGTCTGACTTAGCTCCTCGCCCGTCTGCATCTACCCTATCCGGCCAAGGATGCAGTGGGGGGTGGGGAGAAAGGGAAGGAGTCAGACGGAGACGTCTCCGGCTCCTATTTCGCGGACTTTTGACCGTTTTATTACGTTCCCACTGTTACACTACTTACCACCTCGAGTTCTATAATCCGCTGTTGGTTTACAGCTGTCAAAATTATCTCTAGTGGTATCTCCAGAGGAAGCTTCCACTACGAGGAATTGTTCGCTGGCAGACTGGACATAGCAGAATAGTCCTTCAAAAAGCCTGCTCAAAGATCGCCAGCAGCTTCAAAATTCCCTAACTCGCTGAGGCCGCATGCATACTCGCGACCACGCGTTCGGTCGCTGAAAATTCCAAGATCTCGAAATAGAATAGGAGCGCTATGTCGTCGGCAGTTAATGAGCCGTGAGGTCCGGCATTTATGAATGATGACCATTCGTTCTTCTGAGGGCTTAAGAAGACTTTATTGGACATGAGAAAAGCAGTGTTTTTGGCTAAATGGGGTTTCTTGGCGCCAGTGGCCGTAATTACTTTTGCAAAAAAAATATTTTCCAATTTTCTCCACTGTCACTCTTCTGCGTTGAGCCTTTCTTATAGTGAACCGTCCAAAAAAACGGGTCAAATATGCTGTGCTGAGATTTAACAACTTTGAAATTCATCGCACTTCGCTTGCGTCACGCCAAGGGTCGATTTCGGTCGCATGGCGCATCCCGAGAGATTGATCAACAATCGACAGTGAACCTTGGTTGCTGGACAGTGCATCTTTCGTGCTACGATTTGTTTGAATATGTGACCTGGGAAACCATGAATCTATGTTTCTTCACAGAACAATTTGAAAATTCGCGGGTTATTAATATTCCATGGAATGCATGACAATCTAGTGCAGATGCAACACTGAGGTTTGGATTTGTCCTATAAACATTCAAATGATAAAAAAACAAAGTCAAAAATTAAAGCACTGCGACAGACGTTGAAGTATTAGGTTGTAAGGAAAGTTCTGGCCGCTTTTTCGCAATCACAAGATAAATTTAAATATCAGAGCGCGTCAACATGAATCAGCTGACATATTGTGCTCGTTAGATAGAGAAAAAGTTGCTCTTTCAGAATATATGTTTTATTTGGAATGCCACAAGGTTTTCAATTTATTAGGGAAGTTTTAAAGTGCTGCGAAAATGGCACTTTTAAGATGACTTCACTTCAAGAGTTCTTGTTTAGCCGAGTCCCAGCGAAGGTGACCACAAATGTGAATACTGCAAGAGGAGGGGGTGTATCACTGGATGGAACACATTGTCTCCGGTTTCAGAAGTGCAGAAATGAGGACGAGCTGCTCGAATTTTCAGTTGATCAAATCGCTTTAACTAAAACGGCAGAAGGCGATGAGCGTCCATATTTGCAGGGGATATCCACAAGTATTGGCCCTCAAAAAGCAACCTTGGCTGACCACCTCAAGTAGCCTTGATTTGGAAAAATCCAAAAAAATGGGTGCCGAGAGACCCCTCACGGCAGTCACGCGCAAGCGCATTTTTCACAAATCCTCTTCCACTAATTGAAGCAGTTGCAGGGTGAGGCCCTTACTCGTCTAGCATGTTCATCAGATCTAGTGCTAACTATGCCCCACTTCCCAAAACATCTGGCCAGCTCCTTCAGTAGCAGTGTGTTCAGAAAGAGTGGCGGTTTGAAGTCGACTTTTTTTCATTTCGCGCAATATAAATTATCAGCCCTTTATCAAATTGAGATGTGTAGGTATGCATAGTGTTGCCAAGAGTGTGGCGAATCTAATGGTGCTCACTCTGTGAGAAAAGATGCACTCTGAGCCGAGTTATGATCTCTCGAAGTTGAAATTTCAAAAACCGGCCAAAACTTTCCTTACAACCTAATAGAAGGGTTTATAAGAAGTCTATAAAAAGCCAAGAAATGACTGAGATTACAGTAGATAGTTAAATGATCGTTTTAGAAGGACTTTTGTTAACTTCTGGGACCAAAGTACTTTGAAAATAGAGGACATATAGCTGAGAAAGAAACTGCCATTAGCATAAAATGGTCAAAGTGCCAGAATGAGTTAAATTTACGGCGAAGTTTAGTCAGAATTTGATTGAGAGGTTAGATTGATCAAGCCAAGTAATAAGTGATTTTATGGTAACTTGCTTATTTCAAAGACAGTGTGGGTAAAGGGTCATGTCATGAAGCTATGCAGAGGAATATCGAACATAATTTCTCCTTTTGCAAAGGGTTTTCTCGTTTTATAAAGGTCTTCAGCTTACGGAAACACCAGATAGAATCTCGAAAATTTCACTTTGTTCTGACCTTTCTGTCATGACTGATAAGAAAGCTTGAAGACATATTTATATAGCGCTGATCACTACACATGAGCGTACTGTGGAGTGCAAACGTCAAATCAATCGATTATTGATTATCCCGGTCTAATGGTTAGATTAGATAGCCTACCAGATAATCAAATCAGTGAAGGTATCGTGCAGAGAAAATGGAATCCTAATTCTCTCAAGTAAATATGTAACTTATGGTCACTGGAAAGTGGAAAAATTCGATGGAAATTTCGTGGAAAACATCAATAAGAAAGAACTTTCGGAAACCTCACATTGCACGCGGTTGCTGAGCAAGTGGGTGGGGCCTGGACTCTTCGTAAATGGGTATAAATGTATAGGGATAATTGTGCCTGGGAGATCAACGGTTCTTCGAATTCTCGCCCAGCAACATTTGAACAGCTGTCTGGTGGATGAGAGCAATTCAAACTTCCGCGCCCAATGCTGAACTATATATTGTTTGACTTTGTGTCCCCGCCCACATCGCCGTCGCCTCGTAGCATCCGCTGCCCCGCCCCTCCGGACGCCCCACCCCGTCGGACCTTACTTGAAGGAGCTTATCTCGGCTAGATTTTTATTTTTTCGAGTGGAACTTTGCATTTGACCCCTAGTGAGCAAATATAACATAAATATGATATATAGGTAACAGAGAGCTCAAATATGATATATAGGTAACAGAGAGCTCTTGTTTTCGCGGACGTTTTCCATAAGAGCTACAAGATATTTGAGTCAAGCTGTACTCTCTCGTAAAGAAAGAATCCTGGGTTTAGGTGGCTGTTTGTTGTCTGAAATCGGATCTGACTCCAAATTTACAAGACAGTTCTGTGAACCAAGAGGGTTTTTCGAGTGAGCACTCCCGTACAATGGAGCGAATACTCACTCAAAGGCCCACGAAGTACGGAATGATGGAAATAGCATGGCTTAGTGAGGGACACTACCGGTTGTGTTGGTAGTATTATGGTGAGGTCTTTGTGTAAGCAAAGTTTTTGTATTTACATAGATTTTTTTCGAAGTCGACGATCCGGCTTGTGTGGGTGTTGCGATGCCCACTGTGCACCATCAGCTTTTATCCCGCAAAATGATTGCGACATTTTTTAGGAACTTCGAAGGCTCCTCGCAGTTCTTGATTTTCGACCTTCACTTCGGGAAAAGGTGGTTACCATGGATTACATAGAAGGGAGTTCTTGAGTCTTTACCAGGGAACAGTTACTGCTCTATTTTGGGCGCTTGTCAAATGTGTATGGAGCCTTTGTTAGAGATTAAGACTTTCGCTGTACTGTGCTATTTCGTTTTTTAACCTAGGTAGGGGATTACTGATTTAGGCTACCCTGCTTTCTTGTAACTGTGGTCAAAATCTCGATTTGGCTAAAAGTTCGTCTCCTAGGGTAGTCTGGATTTCGCAGGTTCCAAAGTGACCGCGCCTTATTTTAGGCGTAGGACACAGCAGTTGCTTTAAAGACACCGTGAGGGAGTAATTTTGGCTTACGGTAGAACAGACGTGGTGTGGACGAGTTCAAGTGACTGCCATTGCACAAACTCGCCAATTTGACGCCTTGGCATGGTGCCAAGAGAAGATGTTTCCATTATAAAGTTGTTCATTCCTTTTACCTTCTCCTTTGTTCTTTCTTATATTGTTTCTAGATGTACTTACATGAATGTTAATGTAGTTGGGAATGGCCGCTCCACTACGCTGGGAGTCAGGTGCTACAACTAAAGTTGGCCCACGGCCGTCTCCTACAGCGGACAACTCGGAACGCCAGTGCGATGATGCGAATGAGGCGCGAATACACACCGCAGCGATGCACTTTTGAGTTCGGGTTTTTTCACCGATTATCGCTTCTAACCTTCTGCGTTCGTTACGAAATGCTTATTTCTTTGTATGTTTCTCTTGTTTCGGACCCCCTTCCGGTTCCTTTAAGACCCAATTGCGTTCAACTTCCAGCATGCATGCATCACTTCGCACCCCACACCCCACTCTTGGGCGTTCTCATTCAAGTGCATGCATCCGTTCGATCCCCTCATAACGAATATTACACTCATTTTGCAAGATAAGGCTTCACTCGCGTTAAGTATACGGTATTACCGAATATGGTGAAGGCTGGGATACAGATATGGCCCGGTAGAGAGGAAAATATCATTAAAGGTGTTTTAATATGCAAATGGGAGAAGCTTCATAAAATGAAAAATTCGGCCATCACATCGTTGCACTAGCGTGAGTGTAACGCTTTTCCCTGTGGTACTGCACTATGCCCCTGCCACCTGTGCCTCAACCACCTTTGAAGGCACGTCTCTGCTCGTAGCTCTGTTCAAATGATGGTTCTGCCTAATAGAGAAACAGTTTCATTATCAGCATCCCGAGTAGACGTCAAATATGTACAGCAGGGACCAAAAGTCTTGGAGGAGCGGATTTTCAAGATTTTTTCCCTTTTCACTTGTTTTCACTTAAATTGAATAACAAAAAAAGGTTGACGTGGTTTGTGCTAATCCTTTACAGTAATTGAAAAAACCCTCAAAACCTTGTGCCAATCTGTTTTTGGTCACTACTGTATGTAGGTCTCATCGCAAATGACCAGTTGGCCAGGAATTGTTCCCTCGTCAGACTAATCCTATTAGGTACATGAATTGCCCCCAAGTGGCGAAATACGTGCTCTGTGTGAATGAGTTGGACTCCTCCGCTTAAGTGCCTGAGAGAAAATTTCCACAAATAAATCAGTAAGTAATGGCACAGGCAAAATCAATGTCAACAAGTTTTAGAGACAGATGATCCGTTGCGAAATATCGCAGAATTAAGTGGCCAAGTAAGAGATTGGTCTATTTGTTGCCCATTTGATTTCAATTCAACTTCGTGCATTTTCATGTACGTACTGTCCACATTTTAGCACTTTTATAGGAATGAGAGGGCTCTTTCCTCGGATAGTTTCTCGAAAACTGAACACGAAACGTCATAACCACGGTAAACATTGGATACGGAACACGAAAATCGGAACATGACGCAGGTCTCTGCTGAATTAACAATAAAATTTATGATAATACTATACGTAGGCTCGGTTACCTCGGAGTTGACATGGTGGTTAACCAGATGACGCCAGAACTCGAGTAAATGAGCAGTTGGCAGTACTCGCGGAGTTGATATACGCTAAGATAGCGTAACAACTGCTGTGATAATAAAATCAGTTGACATGAAAACAATGTGTCACAATGAGGAGTGTGAAAAGTGATTGGTGCATGGGGGTACAAATTGCCCCTAGGAAGGCGCAAAATGAAGCTAAGCATTGAACAATTTTTAAAATAGCTCAAGTCCACCATCTTGTCCCAACTGAAAAAGCACTTGAGATAATTAGAACAAGATTTTGCACACAGCGGGCCGGCTGAAGAAGTTCTAATTATAGCTGTGGATGGCGAGAAACGACAACAGATCTGCGGTGTGAGGGAGCGAGAATTAGATAGTGTGCAAGTGAAATGAGGGGATTATCAATAGGTTTGTCGCACATCATTCACGAAAAAAGGAGTTACTTTGTTACCCATATACTTATGTTGTATTTGCTTAATAAGGGCCGCAAAGTTCCAGGCAAAAAAAGCGAGAAGTCGACTGAGATACAGCTCCCCAAATTCTCGTCCGGGTAGGCGTGGCCTCCGAGTAAGAGCTCCGTCCGACCGTCCGCCGCGGTTGGGAAGGGAGAGTGGGACTGTTTACGTAACTTCTGTTCCCAAAATGCGTCTCCGGCCACGGCGGACGACGGGGTGGACACTTGCTCGCAGGCCGCGCCCATTCGGCTGAGGCTTTATGGTACTGTATCCTAGCCGGTTCACATTTTTTCGCGTGGAACTTTGCATGCAGCCCGAATTGGGCAAATACACCATAAATATACGGGTAACAGAAAAAGTCATTTTCCCGTTGACGTTTCCTTTAAGGATTCGAAATAACCGTACTGCTCGTCCGAAATTTGTGCTGATTGTTTTAAAATTTTTCTTCGGAGTGGGGGGAGGGGAGGCTCAAAGAACGTGAATGGCTTGACCGCATCACAGAAGAATCAAGGAGTATGAATTAGTTAATAACAGCTGCAGGAAAATGCCTATGAAAGAATAAGGTGGTCAAAATTGGATGTGCAATACATCCAATTCCATTGTGTGCGGAGGGAGGAAAATATTCGCAATATTTTGTCGATTTTTTCTCTTTCACATTGGCCTATACACCAGAAGTTGGATCTTAAATTTCACCTTTTCCGCGGAAGACTTACTTCGGCTGATGGAAGCGCGTTCGTAGATAGTGGGTCAAGTAATCTCCGAGGAGAGTGTAGTTTCTCTTTGCATTGGGAGGTCGGGGCAGGGTCGCATTAGAGTTTGTTTTGCACTAGGTTCCAGAGGGTTGATTGAGGAGTTAGAAGAGGAAACGAGCTACTCAAAAAATTCTTTTTTCAATCAACCATACGATTGAACCTTTTTTTGTACTTCATTAGAAGGAAGTGGATAATTGGAATACTAAGTACCTCTGATGATTTCTCGATTTACGCTACGCAGTATCCCCTTTCGGGTTGGAATCCTTGATAGAGAGAGATTGTACTTCTATTGCCGGTTTTCTCGATATCACCCCTTTAACCGGAAGGACTGAAGGCTCCATCGGTCTAAACGGGAAATTGTGATTCCGTTGAGGTTGCTAGTGTGGCCATTGCAACGCCGATGGAATGGTCAAAGGAATAGTCTACAGGAAAAGTATTTTTTTCTGTTACCCTTATATTTATGTTGTATTTGCTAATAAGGACACAAAAAAGTGAGCATTCGGCTAAGGTGCAGCTTCTCAAAATTTTGCCGGGTGGGCGGGGCTCCGAGTAAAAGGCTCAACCCGTCGTCCACCGCGCTTGGGAATGGAAAATGGGACTGTTTACGTAAATTTTGTTCCTACAAAATATGTCTCCGACCGCGGCGAACGCGGGGTGTGCACTTGCTCGGATGCCCCGCCCACCCGACCGACTTTGTGGTACTGTATCTCAGCCGAATTCACATTTTTCGCGTGAAACTTTGCATGTGGCCCTTATTAGGCAAATACAACATAAATATATGGGTAGCATAAAAACATTTTTCGGTGGACGATTCCTTTAACACTCATGCACCATGTTAGGCCAGTCTTTCACCCATCCTTGGTCGCTTGAATGGAACTCTGCTAAGAAGATAAAAAGCATGGAAAAGATATAAAACGGAATCCAAATTACTGTAGAGCAGTAGCGCGAATTTCCTCTTATACTCAAGAAAATGTCTCTATCAAACAGCCCCTCCAATTACATGCAATTGCAGATGCATATTACAGTGAAAGCAGAGAATTGGGGAGCAAGAGAATAAGAGAGAATGAAAAAAATAATTGCCGGGCCCTTCTTCTCCTTAAAACTGGTTTTCTACTCGAATAGAGAGCCAGGGTTTGACGAATTATGGTGGATGACCAATGAGAGCCGAATGAATCTACAAGAAAAAACGTTCTTCTTTGAATGTTCATACATCTTCCAGCGGCTATTCACGATCGGATTCCTCCATGATGGCAAAACAAGGATGTGAATGCGTTTCTTTCAAAAAAAAGTATGCTTTTGGGCCTGTCACGACCGTAGCTCACCTCGCCAACGTCTTGTGCCAGGGGACTTTCCTTGGCCTAATTCGAATTCATGGAGGTTTTCTCCTTCGTTACCATAATATGTTATGGCTTCAGGGCAAGCATGAAACATCGGAGTGTCTGAAGCTTGAAAGGCCAAAAGCGTTCAAGAATTAGTGGTTAGAATCATTATTAAAGGACATATTAAACATGATTAGATTATGATGTTTGAGAGGGGCAGCTGAAACTTTACTATTCGATTGTAATGATACTCGCTCGGAACATGGACCAAACTATGTACAGTTCTTTAAAAAAGCATGCATAGGGGATTGGGATACTTGTTCATGACTCGAAAGGTTTACCTGGATGACCCGATTAATCTCGATTTTTGCTTCTCCGTCTGGGCGGCCCCCTCCGGAGAAATGCCTCCTTGCAGGAAAGAAATACCTTTCCGCGACCGGGAGGGGAATTCCCGGCCGGGATCTCGCCGAAGAGTCCGTAGGGTCCACCCAGTACTGTAAGGATCGCGAAATCGAATCCTTACGCGAGTGCCATGGTTGCGTGCCGCGCGCGACACTTCGAAAAAGCCTCCCATCGCACGATCGGGAGATTAGATCCGATGGGGCCCTCTTGCCACACCTGGCAGATTCGAACGGGTGCGATTGTTGCAGACAAGGTGCACAGCGCTGGCAGGAAATGCCGGCTGTGCGGGAGCGGAATCGAACCGAGAACTGCGATACTCCGACCGTTTTTGCTGAACGAAGGTCATCAGCAGTAGCCGATACCTGGTGAGGCTTGCATCTCTTTGAGGGACACGGATCAACCAAATTCATCCCCGTTCTCAGTCCCCAAAGAAATGGTTTCATATCGTTGACCCTCCAAATGGTAATGGGTAGTCAAAATTAAGCGTTGTAGTGTAAACCACCTTCTCCTGTTGCGTTCTCTTACGCTGTTCTCGATTATGCCGTGAAGGCTGGGGGCATGTTGCGAGCAGTGCGAAGGGGGATGGTGCCTTACTGAGTTACCGTCCACATAGAAATGGTCTATGGTAATGTTCTGATCAGAAATTCATCCTTCCCATTTGGTAAAATAGGGTAACAAATGATAGTGACTGATAGAGTGATTTTTTGAACCTCTGAGCAAGTATGACAGAGTCTAGGAAGTACTTCGGAAAACGATATATTGCAAAATCAAAATATTAATAGCAAATGATAACGAGTGATAGTGAAAGGTATTGAAATAGCTGTGCTTTTAACTAGTGGGGACTGAATGTGAGTATTTTGCTTGAATGGCTCCTTTGCAGTTTTTAATTGTGTGGGTTGTGACCCCATGCCATACATATTGCTCAAGTTTACCAGAAGCCGTCAAACTATTCAAAAGTGCAGCCAAAATTGCAGTTTTTGGCAGAGCTAAAGGATATGTGAAAAACTTCGGCAGAGCCTCCTTCAGTGACAGCCATTTATAGCTGCACGTGCAAAAAAAAGGCTCTTTTCATATTCAGAAGGAGCGCCTAATTAGTGATGTTCGTTGGCCGTCCGAAGGTGAAAAGACTTTTTCATCTTCGAAAACACCAACGATCAAGGAGTCCGGAAAAGTCATGAGCTCCAGGAGAAAGTCATAAGTTGGGGACGAATAATAGTCAGGAGATCAGAGGTAGACCCTAGCGCATTAATTCTAATCCTCCTTTTCCGTGGGGGAACGATCACCGAGCTCATTCCGTGGAAACAAAGAGAACGCCGACTCACTCAGATGGATAGCAATCACATGTTCAGTTACCACACGCGGCTTAAATATCATAGATCAGCTAGTTGAGCGCGTGACTTTCTGTTTAGGTAAGTAATGAGTTGAACCTCTGCAGCTCCCTGAAGGGGGGGAGGGGTGGGGTCCACCACTAAAAACCTAATGATTGCCACGGCTTCTATGGCACTACAGCACCATTGTCACATCCAATCCCACTGAAATATCACCCAAAGTCGTTATTTTTAAGATGTAGAGAGGAATAGGCGTGAGTACTGGCTACAGGCGCCGCTATCGCGTGATCCGTGGCTCACTTCATGGCTAGAAGGGCACGCCACGTACTCGAGTTCGAAGTTGGAGTCGGGTACGTAGCGTGGCCTGCAAGGAATAAAACATTGATTATTATCGGCATAAAGACCTTGGGATGCGTTTTGACCGCACCTTCTCATGCGCTAGGAGGTGTGGCCAACACACAGTCCAACGTCCCTCCTACCAACCATACCCAAGATGAAATTTGCTTATAGTGAGTATAAAAAATGTCCTTAACTAGTGCTAGGATTTGACGGAAACTTGTTCATGGCATTTTCACAGGATACTATACATGGCAGGCTTTTGAGGGAAGCGATTTTCTTTAATGAAGTGAAAGATTCTCTGGATGAGATCACAGTTTAAGAACATTCGCAAACTTCGAAATAGTTCCTACCTCCAAAACAGCAAAGCCGCTAGAGCAGATCTTCTTTTAGAAGTGGCCCATTCGCATCAACACACTGACTTTCCGAGTTGTCCGCTGTAGGAGACGGGCCTCGGGCCAACGTCAGTTGTAGCACCTGACTCTCAGCGAAGTTGAGTGACCATTCCCAACTACATTAGCATTCATGTAAGTACATCTAAAAACACATCTCCTTTTGGCACCATGCCAAGGCGTCAAATTGGCGAGTTTGTGTAATGGCGGCCACCTAAACTCGTCCACACTACGTCTGTTCTACCGTAAGCCAAAATTACCCCCTTCCGGTGTATTTGGTTCTCAGCCCGACGGACTAGTTGGATCACATCAAAATGCTTAAGATTCGATTTAGAGAAACATGAGGATGCGCTGCTCTACCCTCTTATTTGTCCACTCTCCTTCATAAAAAATAGTATCAAAGAAATCCGTGAATAAACAGATGTCCCGAAAAAATGACCTTTCGGGACAGCTGTACTCTGTACGTGGCAACTATGAGTAAAAGTAAAGTGAGTGAGACAAAAATTCTGTGAGCACACGCATTCCTAATGACGTGAGATAAGCATGTCTAAGGCCGCTTCCATACTTTGCGCACCGACGCCGTCACGCGCGTGCCGGCGTCGGCGCGCAAAGTATGGAAGCGGCCTAAAGAAGATTCGAGTCTATTTTTGGCAGAAATAGCGTGAGGTGTATGTGTAATGTCCTTCCCATTGAGGATTTGTTGCGTGATCATATTATGCGCCAAGAAATATAATTAGCTCTCAGGACATGGTTTCTCATTGAAATTGGAAGATTTCACATGGTTAGGATACGTACACCTTATCTGTGGATAGAAAGCAGGCTCTCGAGATGTAGACTCTCAGCGCGCAACTCGCGTTGGGGCGCGCTTCAAAGACATCATTAAAAGTAGTGAACAAAACTCGCATTGAAAACCATGCCTTAATTCTTTTTATCGTGGCTGGGGTGTATTCCAGTCCTATGGGTTCCGACAGCGGAATAACTTTGGAGGGCGGTGCACCGGTGGCTTACCTCCTTGCCTTTCAATAATACAGAGGGTGCGATAGCACGTCATGGCTCAAGGTCAATAGTACTATGAAAGTTTTTAGGTTCTTCTGGCCGTTTAAGTCCGTTCTTCCCTAAAAGTAGCTCTACATAGCCTCTCCAACATATTCCTCGACTGACCAAAACTACACTTAAAGGATCCTTAAAGGAATCGTTCACGGAAAATGAGTTCTTGTGTTACGCAAATATTTATGTTGTATTTGCCTAATGTTGGCCTCATGCAAAATTTACGCGAAAAAGTGTGAACCTGGCTGAGATACAGCATCACAAAGTGCGGTCCAGGTGGGCGGGGCCTCCGTGTAAAAGCCTCTTCCGCGTCCGCCGTGGTCTGAGACGCATTGTAGGAACAGGTTACGTAAAGAGTCCCACTCTACGTTCCCAACGGCGGCGGAAGACGGGACGAGGCTTTTACACGGAGGCCCCGCCCACCTGGACCGCACTTTGTGATGCTGTATCTCAGTCAGATTCACATTTTTTCGCGTGAAGTTTTGCATGAGGCCAACATTAGGCAAATACAACATAAATATATAGGTAACACAAAAACTCATTTTCCGTGGACGATTCCTTTAAGTTCCCTATCAGTCTCTGTTCCCTAGCTAACTCTTCTCCGTGACAGAGCTCTTCCTACAAACGGGCGCATCACAGATCCACGTGGCTGCGATCGATATGTTAGTGAAGCAAGCGTGGAGATAATCGGCAGAGAAATTCGGATTCGATCTCGCGACGTTGCGGTCTGTAACTACATCTCCCGCGCATCTCTTCAAAATCCAACATCATCTTCCCGGGTTGCTCGCTGTAGAAAATGTCGTTTGTTTTGTCGTAGAATGTATTTCATTCATTAATGATGATGTGAGCAAAAGTCAAACAACATGCAGCAGCAATTAGGTGAAACAATAAAATGTAAAATAAGCGATAGGGTAAGGAAAAAGGTTTCGTCATAAAAAAAGTCCAATGAAACACTCGACGCCTTGGCAAGTGTCGTGTGTGCAATGTCTGCGACCTAACGAACTGTAAGCATTACTGTAGGTCTAACCGTGGGCTGAAATTTCCACCTCCCAGCGTCTTTGAGGTCTTTTGGCGTGGTAAATTACCGATTTTAAAACGGTAATTCGTTCCATCATTGTAACCGACGTGAAAAAGTAGGGACCGGTGTATCAGAATATATCTTGCCCACTTACTTGTCGTTCTTCGATCTCTCCCTCATCAGGAGAGATTCCAAAGATATCTGACTACAAAAACACTGTTGCTGATCCGCGAAATGCTAGCCTGTGCCAGCCTTCGTGCCTCGTAATCGAAATGTAGCCAAATCTAGCTCCAATTTTGGCTTCAATATAGAAGTAGGGCGATACAGTAGGGTGTTTACCTCTACGGAGGAGTACAGAGTATGGCCTCAACGCGTCCGGTCCACTACCGATTTCTATTCCTGGGGGTCCTGATAAAAACTAACATAATTTTAGAATCTCTCACACATATACTAAAGTTGCGCCAAGGTCCTTGTGTAGTACAAGGATACATATTGCGCTATGATTCTCTGCTAACCATAAAAAGAATCGTATCGCATTCACTCCTCGTCCGTGAGCTAGCAAAGTTCACAGCAAGGCCGCGTTCATACTTTGCGCACCGACGCCGACACCGGCGGCGACGGCGGCAATTTGTGAAACGCTCGTTCCAATTACGCTACAGTATAATTATCGTGGCGAGAGCCCACGAATTCGGATTCGAAATCCTAATAGCTCGGCATCACGCCAAGATTCTGTGGTGATACTGCAGTTGGTTGGGACGAGCGTTTACAAACGGAGCGCGTTACCGCAGTGATGCCGCCGTAGTCGCGGGCACATGATTGTGTCGCCGATACTGCCGGTGTCGACGTCGGTGCTCAAAGTATGAACGCAGCCCAACATTGTTTGATGGACTCCTCAATCGTCATTGACCGTAAAACTGCTAAATCCGACTTTTCTTCAGACGGCTCGAGCCTGACTTCTCTCACAGCGCGTTCAGGCAGTGGAGTGCAATGCACAACATACCCATGAATACGTGAACGAGCAGGATACCCTGCAAGAGGGACCGACGCAGCGTTGCAAATTTTAAAGAGGGAGAGCAGATTTCCACAATAAGAAATTAATGCTGAGAATGCGCCGTGCGATCACTCATAGGCTCCTTCTGCACAACAAAGAGATAAAGAGCAAAGCTCAAGCATACGCATCAAAATGATGAGTTCCACAATAGAAGCTGCTTATACTCAAAGGAAAAACGTGAAGAACGGCCACGCGGAGTTGTTGTGGTCTTTGTGCAGCTGACCTGCACAAAAGGGATGTAAACAAAAAATATTCGGAAGATTTTGCCCGTCGAGCGGTAGACACAGACGAAGCCGTAATGTAGGTGACAGTTTAAGTGAAGATGTATTGAAATCGGAAGGAACCATGAGACGACTTTGGAATCAATGGGAATTTCATCGGCTCCACCTTTCGATTAGTGTAAGGGTACATTATGCGAACCCAGTTTTGAAGTGTACACTTTGAAAATGAAGGCTGCTCATATTGCCATTTTCAACACTAAGGGCACTGCTAACAGGGACTTGTTTGGGGACAGAGTAACTTTGGTATGTTGTTGAATTTGAAGTATTTCACAACTCGATTGATAGAAGTGCAGTAACTTCTAATAAAGGACACTGTAATGATTTTCTCAAATGCTACATGGACGCATTCGTTTAACCAGTTCAGGACAAATCGATCCGTAATTAAATCTATGGAGAATTCTAGAGGATAAATGCCAGCACCCTGATCATAAACAATGATTTCCCGGTGTTAGTATCAAATGGGGTGTCTAAAATTATCTTCAAAAAATGTGTAAAAATCAAATACCCGCATGTGGAAAGTGACTCCATCGTCAAAGGTTGTGATATTCGTATTCAGGACTATGCAAAACACCCACATGAAATTTCGGCGAAAACTCTTTTGATCATCTGACAAGCCTGACAAGTCGGTTTTTGGAACGGAATTTGGTCACAGACTTATACGGTAGCGAAAGTGTAGTTGTGCGATTACGTTAACGCAGGCGCGAAAATTATAGTTTTGAACGACCATTCATTTCTTTTTTTTTTTTTTGCTAGTTTCCCACGTGAATTTAGCACCTGTCGTTGCCATTTATAGGCCTTTAAGAGCTTTACAGTCGCAGTATCATGAAAGATAAATGTTGCGATAAATTTGTCAATGTTTGAAGCGCTGCGCATTAGCTCTTTCATCTGAGGAGTGATGAGATCCTGAAAATGGGGAGCTAAATATTCTTGACCTCTCGGAAACCGTCGCAGTACTTGAATGTTGTCGTGTTATTATCCAATCTGTTGAGGGTTTCCATACGTTTGAAAATTATCAGTATTTGGACCGAGTTGTCTACGCAATGAAGTTATTCAGGACAGCGATGGAGGTCTTGATACAGGGGACCATCAGTGCCTTAGGATATCTTGAAGATGGAGTCTACTATCAGGAGCCTGACTGTTACGGTACTCCTTTCATTGGTTGTGCTTTATGATTTACATTCGTTAATTAATATTAATTTTTTCATATCTTTTAAGCTTTCAAGCGATCAAAAGAAATGCATTGATTTCACACAGTTTTTTGCCTTTACATAATAGATGGTCACTTTTACATAAGGAGTAGGATGCGTCCCAGCGCATTTCTTCCAGATTCCCACATTGCTGGTGGCTTAGAATGCGATAGATTGTATCCTCCTTGGACTAGACTTCATTGGCTGGTACAGATTTGATTTCTTGGAGAAGAGAGGTCTCGTTTTCAGAAACCGTCCGTGATTTAATAAGATTCCTTCGAACCGACAGCAATGTATTACTGGCTAGAAAACTCTGTGGAGAGCACAATATCATCGAAAATGATCTTATACCCATCATAAAATCGGAGAATCTCAAAGATAATATGTTCGACATCGTTCTTAGGTAAGGGATAGTGTTTTCCCATTTTTCTATTGGCTCGACTTGTTCAGTTCCTGGCATATGCTGCAGTTTGCGCGTATAATGGGCTCAAAAACCATCCTACCAATTTCCTCTAGGAATTTTCCAGATTGCTGGCAAATCTCACCCAACCGGCGATAGTAAGCATGCAAGGGAAACAGCCGGAAGATCGCGATGAATGGCAAACTTATTGGATTTTGGAGGAGAATCTCAGAAGAGCGAAGCTCGCCTTCGCTGATGTGAAGTTTTTCACAGTCTTGAAAGAGAAATTGGAAAAATATTTCGTGGACACGGTGAGAAATATGTGGTTCTCTTTGCTTCTAGTGATAGTATTTTGTCAGCAAATGCAATGTAATTTATCACAGGAATGGGATGATCGTCTAGAAGAGGAACGCTTGGTTATGGAACGAATCATTGTTCTGTTGCGATACATTTTCTCCATTTCGCCGACCGAAAGAGATGGCAGGGTCTGTTATCACTGAAACTGATTTTTCACCCTTTCGAAGTTTTCATATTCTTCAGAGAACAGCTGCAGAGTCAAATAGCCATGATAGGGTCATCACAGCTTTTTTGGATTCTGGAATAGATAAGGTAATAATTCCAATATTCGTTCCGAAATCTTTTGAGATTTGAATGTTTAATAGGTGTTAACAAATATCGCAACGCAGTCAAAGGAACAGGAATTCCATCTATCTATCATGATCATTTTTGCTCTCATTCTCCAGGAACATGTAAGGATTTCTCACAGAGGCTCTGTCGTACTTGAAATTTTCACAACAAAGTTCTGCTCAGAAACCAGCCGATATTGTCTCTGCTGGACGAACTAGAACACAGGCTGAGAAGGAGCAGGCTGAGGAAGAGTTACGACAGGTGGTAGAAGCGGAAAAGGCAAAGCTTGCCGCTCAAAGAAGGAAGATATTGGCTAGCAGACATTCAAGGTACGCATCTTGGAGCCGAAGTCGGAGTTTTGTGCTATGCGGCCCACCTGGCTAGCTTATTTATCCCTTTTATGATCGGATTTGGGTGAAATAATGTGGTCGTTGAGTGTCACTCAATCCGAAGACCTCTCGCATGACCCTCACTTTTGCGGTTAGGTTTAAATTGCAGTAGACGGAGCTACAGTAGGCTTGGAAAATTCAATGCATTCAAAAATTCAATTTATCCGCCAGTTTCTGATATTCTAGGTTTTCTGGCTCATACCTCGTTAAAGGATTGTCTGCTGTCAACAAGGAGAAAGACTTTGTTGTCCTCAAGTGAGAGTTCATTCTGTGTCTTGGTGATTTTCACTTCAAGCTGTTTATTTCAGGCCCATCAAAGATGTGAATGAATTGTCTTTTCAAGCGGAACGAAAGCATAAAAAGATTGTTGCAAAAAACAGAAGGTAGCGCTTTTGAGCGATTCACTAGGTATCCATCGCATGATCTACATTTAGACCTTTTGATGCTGAAGTGAAAACGCATCTTTCTTCATTGGATCTCCGACTAAAGTTGAAGCAGTTTCTTGAAGGGGACTTATCAAAATGTTTCAATCGTTTGATGAAGAGTTCTAAGGAAATGGTAGTGACCACATATTTATCAAGCGCATTTCGTAGTATATCGATGTATTTTGCACATTTTAGGCCTTCGACACCCGTCTTTCCGCTGGTCAGCGCAGTGCTGATATGTATTTCTTTTTACTGATGCGCTTCATGCTTGAGTACACACGTCTGGCCGGGCTCCCTTCTTCGAAAGTTTGTGCAGTCCTCTTTACTTACTTTTAGTGAGGCATTACTTGAGCTTATCCAGGTGTCTGTATGCCTTCCTGTTGAATCGTTCCATCACATTCAAGTGCACCTCGATAATTACCTTGAAAGCGCGGCAGCATTGCACAAAGAGGCGAAGAGCTTTGGTCTACGGGCTCAACATGCACTATCGGCTTACAAGGAGCTTATCCTTTTGTGAGTTCCTTTAATCTTGAATTTCGCACATATAGGTCTAAGCTTCAGCCCTTTGCTAATTATGTTCAGCTCCTGCAAGGGCTAGGTCTGAAACATAATTGAGGCCAAAACCGGTGGATCAAATTTCAGTCATCAGCATCTTCTCGACAAGGGATCTCCTGAGGAAAAGGAATTCGCAAAGCGGACATGCAACCATATCCTGACTGTTGAAGAATATCGCGAGATGGGATTTGTGTTGATCAGAAAGTACAAGGTAATTTGAAAGAAAGTTTTTATAGCTCTGTAGTGTTATTTTCGTTCCTGTTCAATTTGACTTTAATTTCATGTCGATTATTTTTCTTGGAAATGAACAACGTTCGCGGAAAGAGTTGCTTGCTGCTGCATGAAACCTTGAGACTGCTGCATGAAACCTTGAGAAAAATTATTATATAATTGGTTTTATTCAGCCAGGATTCTTGTCCAAAACCTTCTTGCGAGAATTGATCTTAGCAACCCACTATTACTTCCGTCTTCTCGAACGAAGCGTGAAAGCTGGTCAGCTTACTACGGTTACAAAGAGAAGCAAAATAAGGCGTGCAACGGCCCGAAGAAAAAAGACTGCAGGTGCACAGTTATCATGGTATTGCTCGAGTTTCTTCATGAAGCCACACTGATCTGACGTTCTTCAGAAAATGCATTTTGCCCCGAGCCGCTCCCTGCTGTGGTTGATGGTATGAGTGCTGAAGACATGGAGAAGAAATGGCCTCAAATCGCTGATGAGATCAAAGATATTATCCTGGGCAACAAGGAACCATCAGTGGATCAGATTCCCATAAACTCGCTTTTAGATGTTCAAGAAGAGCAACATCAGTTTGTGGCTCACTTTCGAAGTGTAGTAAAGGCTTCATATTCGATTGTTTCATTGTATTTTTCAGAAAGTTTGCGATGCTGAAAATCCAACGGGCTTTGCGTGAACGCCGCGCAAAAGACGCGATGGGGCTCTATCGAGCATCGAGGGCCATGTGGCCAAATGATGGTGGGCAATTTATTGCTTTATGCATGTTTTCATAGGCTATGAGTTTTCCTTCAGGAATTTTTGGAGATCCTACAAATAGCGCTGATCAACAAATTGAAGAGATCCGAGAGATATTCTTCACGGATTTGAAGGAGGTTGGACAACTTATGCTCGTTTTTAGTAGTTCATGTGATAGGAATCCTTTGCTCTAGATAGCCGACGAACTTCTAAAGGCTGAGATAGAAGCTCAGAAGAAGTTCACTGATGATTCGATGATTGACAATGGGAGTGAAGAGGATCCTTACAGTAGTGATGATGATGAAGAAGAACCGAGATACGAGACAAAGGAGGTAGGCGTACTTTCTGCATGCATCCTTTTTCTTGCCTAATTTGCTGTTCAGGTGAAATTTGACCTCCAAGAGTATGTAGCTTTCTATGCCCGTACAGATGTTTTACGATGGTAGGTTGAATATTGTCTATTGATTTCATGTAAAGCAGAACTTAGCTCTGCATGCTCAGGTACGTTTTCTTGCTGAACGATTTCGCAAGTAACTCTCAGGAAGTGAATAAGGCGCTAGTGAAGCTTCTTCATCGTGTGGCGTTCGATTTAAAGATGCCGGTACGCCTGTATCAGGTGGGTGTGGTTTCAGTTTCTTTGCTCCCCGCCTTCAGGGTGAGAGTTTCGTGTTCTCTTGGTTGTGCACTTTTTCGGAGGAGTTCCTGCCTCGATTCACTCCTCCATTTTTATTTCTTGAATTGCCTGTTTGAAGTTGGTTTGAATCTGCCATTCTTAATATTTGCTCGAACCCTTTTAGATCTCGAATTATGTCATAACTGAAAAATTACATATAGTCATAATCACCTTTCAGTTGTCCTTGTTTCGAATCTTCGCGGAAGTTAGGAAGCATTTCGATGGATTGACATTAGAGGAAATGAAGAAAAATCCATTATTTGACATATATAACTTTGGCTATCATTTGCTAAAACGGTTAGTTCCACTTTTCATGGATATTCTCTCTACGCATCTCTATATTTTTTTTAACTTCAACACTTTTTATTCGTATTTAAGCTTCTTCGCGTGTTATGAAAAGAATGGAGCAAAGCTCGCTCCTGAAATTCTTTTCTGGAAAGGTCCCAAAGAATGTTACGAGATTGAAAACGGCGACGGTTATGAGTGAGTTAAGGGTTTGTGTAGTTTAACTTCTCGTACGAGTTCTGTGAAAAATCTTTTTATAGGGAATCTAAGCATCAAAAGGACGCGTATTCATGGAGTGAAGAGTTGGAAAATGAGCTTCGTTCACTTTACAATGAGTATAGGGACATGGATGAGAGACCTGAAGGTCTCGTTCTACTTTTATAATATACAAATGGTTATCGATCTCAAAAAAAGAGAAGAGAAACGTTGAAGGTATGGACGTGCTTGACTTCATTGAGCCGAATCTCAGTCGCCCAAGGACTCGTAAACAGATCCTGAAGAAAATGAAAGAATTTGCGTTGGATCCACTCGGAGCAAAAGCTAATAAAGGGTATAAAATTTCAATTTCTCGAAGTCATAAATCACTGCTCAAGGCAGATTTTCGAACAGAGAAAATACTATCATGGCTGTTTTAAAAACTGCATCACATCCTCGATTACTCAATTTTGATGCATTTACTAGCAGCTAAGCCTTTTAATACTTGAACAAGGGGCAAGCAGTCGATCAGATTTTTTCAGATCAATCATGGATCGTAACTTCCCGATAATCAGAGCAAAGGAACTTATCGAGCAGTATAATGCGTTGCCACAAAAGGATGGTGAGGTTTCAAATGTGATCTTTCAGTGAAAGAAAATTGGAAACTTGCTTTTTAGATGACATGATCGACTTCGTACGCACCAATTTAGCTGAAACTCATGGTGAATTTTCACGTCAGAAGATTATCAAGCAGATCAGTTATCTAGGAATCGTATACGAGAAGAAGAGACCAGTGTAATGTTTCTATTTGATCTACTACCTCCCACCATGTTTTGGTCGAATTCAACTGGAAAGGGGGCGGGTGTGGACGATGAATTTACGAGTATTCGCTATGGGCTATGTGATGTAATGCGGGGGTGCTTTCCATTGAAGACAACTTGATAGATATAAATAGCTCAGCGTCTGACAGCATACATCTGACAGAAGTACACAAGAGGAAACCTTGAACCGCCTTGCCACTTCCCAGCGGCTTCGTGCATGTAGATCCTTCCAGCTCAAAGAATTACAAATGGTCGGATGGGTTACGGACTGAGCTCGCTGCTCTCAAGGAACAGTATTATGAAATGGATGCAGAAGATCAGGAACTCGGTAAGAAGGAACTGCTTTTGGAATTTTTTGAAGCTTATGACTTAAACCTTGATCCTTCTGCTCATGAAATTCTCTCAAGTTATAAAATTTAAGTTGATGTGGTTAATTATTGTGCACGTCGATTGAGCGAGAAGAAACCGAAACGGCAAATCAAACAAGAGCTGATAGCCCTCGGAGCACCTCTTGAACCAGATGAGAAAAGGAAGCGAACAATGTGAGCACGATTATTGGGGTAGTTGTCATTGAAATAGTTCGCGAACCATTTTACTTTTCAAGACGGAAACCCAGTAGTCCGAGTGCGTCCACCAGCAAGGAAAATGATGAAGTGGAGTCTAGAAGTCCATCTCCAAGCGGCAGTGAAAGACCCGGTTCCTTGGGAAAAGGACGAGACATTGGAAGTAGTGATGCGGAGTTGGAGCTCGAAGAGGAATCGGTATGTTCACAATCAGAAACAGGAGATCAGGTTCCTTGAATTTCCATTTTTTTCATGTCTGTTTTTTTTTGTCCGGCTGTCAGAAGCAAGGGATCCTATATAGCAAGTTCAGGATCATCATGAAGAAGATAGAGATATTGTGTCTGAAAGGAACGGTGAAGCTACAGCACAGCATGAAGGACGCCTTCATTTGGAAGGTAGTCAAGTAGAAGGACCAAGTGAGAAATCCGATGCTGCAGAACGTATTGATAGAGTGTCGCCTTCTAAAAGCGACAGTGATCGTTCGGTGAGTGTAGAGCTAGTTTCTCAACATTTTTCCAAGGTGTGTATTTTTGAAATGCACCATTGAGAAAAACTCGCGATTCCCTGAAAATGAAAAATTTATTTCAGAGACGGATCAAGAGGAGGCGTATGATATCAAGTTCGGATGAAGAGGACAATGCTGCTGGCGCGGCTATCGAAGAAAATGATATTGACGAACCTGACGAACCTGCTCCCAAATCTCCTATCGTCTCGCAGACGAAAAGAAAAAGGATTGTTACTAGCGATTCGGATGAAGATTGATTTCAATATCGTTGTGTTTCAAATAGTTGTTTACAACTGTATGTATGTATGTATGGATCTAAACAGGGCATTTTAGAGTTGTGTGCATATTTACAATGGCTTTTGTGATATTAGAAGTAACGGTACTGTAAATGTTAACAACAGCAGTCTTCTGTAGAAAATCTAATGTTTGGACGGGTCAAATAAAGTCGGGGAGGGGGAGGGAGACGCAACTTTGCGTCGACGTTTCACCCACGTCAAAGCTTCTTTCCCTCCCTAGGCTTTGGCTAAAGCAAATGAGACCTATGCTTTGACATATGCTTTTTTATGTGAAAGGAGGAGATATCAATTTTAGCCTAAGCCCAGGGAGGGAAAGAAGTTCCGACGTCGACGCAAAGTTGCGTCTCCCCCCCCCCCCCGACTTTATTTGACCCGTTTGGATCATGTAATATGCACTTGCTCTTGATATGGAGATTCACGGCAAATAAAAAATAAATCGATCAGCAATTGTGTTGGCATATGCTATGACTTCAGTGGGGCTTTTGGGCTCTTAAAATCCTTGTATCATCCTAAGCTCTTCAATGCTGTTCATTTTCTGGTTACGGTTTGTGTTAGAGTATCAAGTTGCGGACTAAGTACAAGAATTTCACGCCCAAGCCTTCCTCTTCCTTCTTTTACGACCTTAGTTCGAGATTTAGTTCGATTTTTTGTGGACATGATGGCTCGGTTTGTTCATATGGTGATTCTGTAAGAGTTTAATTTAATTGACATAGCGCTTCTTCCTTTCAATCTCTTTTGGTCGTCCGTTAATTGGGGCATTCGTGGCGATTAAAGGTTGAGGAGGTCATTTCGTTTGATTAAATGCATTTGTTAAAGTATATCTAAGTAGTTTATGAAAATTTCCATCGGTGTTTTCAGTATGGAAGAAGTGTTTTTGTCACCTCCCACTTGTTTCACTACCGACGAAAACAATAATATTGTGGTAGGCTTTGTAGACGGCATAGTGCAATTTGCCCATTATGATCTTTCGCAGAAATCGTTCAAGGTACGTTAGCACTGGTTTGAATCCTCCTTTCGATGTTGCTACCGAGACTAAAAAATTTTTAAAGCCAGTTTAACCATTGAAGAAGACGTTCTTTCAAGTTCTCTTATGGTAGTCCCTCACATTGGTAGACTGCCACTTCTACTTCTATGCTGCATTGCAGACGCGATGGAAATTCAAATCGAAGGCGAGTGTACGAGGGTTAGTATTTAATCGAGATCAGTCGGAGGTGTTAGCTATCACAAGCAACAGAGGATTGTCATGTTTCGATGTGGAAACAGGAACGAGGCTTGTTGAACTTACTTTATCCCAGTTGTTGTTGATTAATTGCTAGTTGTTGGATTCTGGTACTGTACATATCTGTTACGTGGCTATAAACATCAGTGGTGAGGGATAAATTAGAAACGTGATGGCTGCTGGAGGTGAGGCCTCGAAAAATTAGGGTTATTTTCGGTTAACCATAATAGAGAGTAGCATCCTCAATATCAGCTAAATGCGTCGTTCCGTTCTAGTTGGGTCTCGCAATGTAATTTGCACAAGGCCATTTTATAGGAAACGATGTCTCGTCAGAGGACATGATGATAAACCCACGTCCATTTGTCTTTTGCAACCGAGCGCAAGTAAGTTTCAACAATTCGCCACTGGAGACGAGTCAGGCGAGGTGCATAATTTTGATATAAGTATGTTTTGGAACTTGATCCTTTACCTTTTATTTCTCTACAAGACTGAAGGATATATGGATGACTTACAGATACGGACCTGGGACCTTCGAGCAAGTTCTCCAATGATTTGTAAATGGAAGGAACAAGAGGCGGTGAGACTGCGCTCTCGCATTGCACCTTTTCTTGGAAATTTTGCAATATTGTTGGTGTTTCGAAGCCGTTGAGAGAGTATTTAGTCTTCTTATTAGGATGTGAATGCGCTGGGAATCGATAACCGGCATAATTTGTTGTCGGCGTCGTCAGATGGTACTCTTGCGGCCTATGAAGTGCGCAAGTGGAAACTACGCATGAAGAGCGAGTTAATGCATTCAGAGCTCGTCAGTTTATGCGTGACGGAAAAGTATATTTCGAATTTCGAATTTTGTTGAACATAGTTTTAAGTGATGATGATTAGCCAAGCACGGTAATCATTTCTTTACATAACTACTTCTGCTTTCTTACTCTGTCTGCTCCATTCCTCAGTCTGTTTTGACTCATCACATTTAACTCGCTCTTTCCCTACCGCCGAAATCGAACTGTGCCAAATTGTTTTACCTTCTTTTCTGTGAGTATGGATCTAGCTTAATGTAAGCTTTTAAGTCGTTCAGGTATGTTTATGCTGGCGGTCGTGATGGTTACCTTGAAGTGTTCGTGCATGGTGAATATGGGAACATTTTGGAACGAATCGAATCAGGATTTGACATGGTGAGGTTTTCTTTTGTGCCTATGTTTCCTCAAGCGGTCGGTATGAGAGAGCCTGACTCATCTTATTTCAATCTTTGTTTATCCTTCTAGGGCGTGGATGATGTGGTGGAACTTCGAAAAGGTCTTCTACTGACATGTAGTGGATCGTCAGATAAGTTGAAGTAAGCAGATTGTTCTTTTCCCTTCCTTTTTTCCATTTAGTTTTTCATAGGCTCATAAACGTCATGCCGACGAAGAAACTTGGTTCCGCAGGGACACATGGGGAAGATGACGGCATTGATCAGCTCCTGGTACGCGGGAAAGCCTGCTTGATATGTTTATCAACAGAATCTTAGCCTGATTTGCATTTTTAGGTGTCTCCGGATCGGTCGGCACTAATTTCAATGTCATCATTTGCGAATTCTATCAAATTTTGGCCTTTAGATGAATTACTGGCCAAAGTTCCTGTACTACGGGTTGTTGACATCAAGAAGCGCAAGCCGGTTGTCAAGGAAGGGTACGTTCAACATCTTTCTCCGACTTCATCATAAAACTTGCCTCTTGTATTTTTTACTACTTGTACTTTTTCTTTGCATTTATAGATGTTCATGCACGTTTCATTCCATCAGTAAAGTTCTCCCACTCTCACCTAAAATTAGCTACTAGTTTGTGCCGTCTTGTCACGTTAGACTTGAGGGGAATAATTTGTTGCAAGGAGCTTGCCCACAAGCATCTTTCTCTCAAAGGCACATCCTGGGGTAAGGAGGAAATGAGGACTGAGAAGACGCGAAAAACTAGGGATTTTCACGACTCTATTAGGTTGTCCCGAAAGTTCCGGAACACCTCGACCTCTTTCCTTCAAATTTACTTCTTCACAGCATGAAGCATTTTGCAGCATGTCATATATCATTCGGAAGTGAATTTTCTACTCTACAGAATGATATGCTTATTGACTGAAATGTGTTTATGTTGTGAAGGAATAAATTTGAAAAAGTTGTCGAGGTGTTCCGGAACTTTCGGGACAACCTAATATTTCTCAGGGTTTCTCCGGTTTATTCGCTTTACTCTACCGTTAGACCTGAGCATCCTTTCATATTTTACTATTACTCCATAGTCTGCCAAATTTACCTCTTCCGGAGTCTTTAAAGACACAGGAGGGGCAATTTTGGCCTATGGTACCTGCTTGTTGTTTAACAATTGCACACGCGACGCCGTACCAAGTCGTCGAGTGTGAATGCGTTCAATATTTCTATCATAAACGTATTTTCCTCATTCCTCTTCGTCTGTTTCTGCTTACTGTTTCATTTGTTTGACATCATCATGGAGGGAATCAATTCCGCCTCCTTCGCCAACCACCAGCAGGCAACTCGACCGCTGAAGCGTGCAGCTTCAAGTGAAGCGCACTAGGATCGCAGTTGCGCCCTAAATGCACACCTTTCAATGCACGTTTCACTGCGCATTATTTCTCTTGGGCTCAAGTGTTCGTTTAACGATTTCCTATGAGGTTTTCCCTTTGTTCTTCTCCCGGTGCCTTTAAGAAAGTGATTTTGATAAGTCAACCCGAGCATCTGAACCCGGTCGGAATGTGTTTGTTGCAGTTTTTTCGATGATCTCATGGATAAGAAGAAGAAGAAACGAAGGGCTGAAGAAGAACAAGATGATGATCTGGAAAATGGAGTCGAAGCTAAATCAGATGAAGACTCTGATGCTGATGGTGAAAATGAGGATGAGGACGAGGAGGAAAACGACGATGAGGAAGACGATGACGACGATGAGGACGAGGAAGTAGAGGAAGACGACGACGAAGAGGAGGATGATTCCGAGGAAAGCTCGTGATCTCTTTTCTTTTCTTCGAACTCTTTTCGTTTTGGTTCCAATGTTACTGTTTCTGTTAGTTGTGCATGTCTGTTGAAGATGTTTTAGTTATTTCTTGTTGGATGTGATGTGATAGTGTCATGAAGACATTGAAATTCGTCTTTGTGCCTTATCTGATTGGTAATGCTCTCTTGGAGTACATCTTACACGTGCATTACTTTTATTTTTTGAATCAATCACTATTGCTGATTATTTTTTGATGGTTATTCCCAACAGAATGCTCAGATGTAAATTTTGCTCAACCGAACGGAGGGAACAGTACAAATGCCCACAATGCAATGCGACTTACTGTTCGCTGAGGTTGGCTTTAAATTGTTTGCAAGTTGGCAATTTGAATTTGTGGAGTATTTGACATCCTTTTTTCATTTTTATGTGCACTAATGTTTTGTGCTACTATTACTATGAGTTGATTAATTGGAACGAGAGCCAATGTCTGGTTGGTTATTCTATTCTAGGTGCTATAAATGCGAGAAGCATTCCAATTGTTCGGAGGAGTTCTATAGAAAATGTGTCAAGGAGGAACTCGAAGGCCGTCGTTTTGAAGGTAACGGTAAAGGCCAGGACACTTTTGAGGAACGTATGCAAAAGTATCTGGATGGCGAACTGGACGAGATGCCTGGTATGCTTTAGTTTTACTCGTTCACTGTGCTGTATTTTAGTTTTCGTTTTTCTCGATAATCTCATTGTCATTAGGCACGGGTGGGAACGGATCTGCAGCTGATGACGCCGACCCATTGGATTCTGATGATGAAGAACCTGGTGCAAGTGGATTCCATCCTAAGGCAGAGCAATATCTGGAAAAAGTTATCACAGACACGGTTGACGACTATGTGCTTGACGAAGACGAAATCGACAGAAAGTTACTGGTGAGTCATTTGGCTGCCATACAAGATCGAAAATACTTCTTGCTCAGTTTTATTCATAGGAACGAATCGCTTTGGTATTTTAGGGCTTGGGCATCGGAGGAGATGTGGAACAACTGATGGGTGTTTTGAGCGAAGAGGAACGTGCAGCATTTGCTCAACTGGCTGAGCAAATTAACATTGATACAAGCGGGTTATCTGAAAGTTGCTTCAAGAAGAGATGACACTTTTCTACTCGCCTTATATCAATAAATATATCGAATGTAGGAATGGTGATGTGACGTATAATGGTTTGATCCGTTTACCTTTCTATATCCATCTTGTGCCTATGTATATTTATTTTTACTTAAAAACGGATTCTTCGGAATCATTTGAATAGGTCCAGATATGCTACGATTACCGTCGCTTTCGCGGCTCTGTTCACGTAGGTTGACAACGTTTGCAGAAGTTGCCGACGATGCTGCTCAGAAGCAGGTTAGCGTAAAGTTTCTTTTGTGGCTCATATAGGATCTTTGTTTCTTAGTGGAAATTAGACAAACTTTTCTTCGACCACTGAAAGTTTGCAGGTTTGCTCTTCGATTGCATCTGAGGTTTCTGATCCACACAATCGTCTATTTGCTGTTGTATATGTGAATGGACGCCAATGGAAAGTTGGTCAAAATGATCTTATTGCACTTAGAGGAAGTCTGCCTATAGCTGTTGGTGATAAGATCAAGTTGGAAAAGGTAATTCTTATCCCTTTTAACTACAAATAGCTAGCTAGAAATAGGTGTTTAGTTGTGGGTAGGGAGACCTTTAACCGCAAAACTAATATCAGTTTCGGCAATTGCATGGTTTGCTGGGCTATAAGCGGTCAGTAAAACTGGTGGTGATTACATGTTTCAAAGTAGTGCAATAACTCGTTCAAAGTGAATGTGATTGAATGAGCTGAGCTTCTGATCTGCGGCACGGACCTTTCAATAAGAGCGCTTGCGAATGAGACAATTGTTGAGCTAGCTTTACTAAACCTTAGCCTAAGGAAAGAGGCGGAACCTCCAAGACGAATGAGCTAGTCGTGAGAGTGCAGTCGCGTGCAGAACAACGTTGATGGTAGTTTGAAATTGAATTCAAGGTTTCCGTAACCCGTTTTTATGAGAGGGAATGTGTGTGGTTTGATGGTACGAACGACATTCCGATAAGTCGCAGCGCATAGGCGGTTATTGGCGGGATGTAAGCAATTCCATGGTATACTGCTCCCTCTCGAATTCTACTGGGAGAGAAGAAGTGTTCGGCAGCTAGCTAGCTGCCTGTTTTCATTATGAAAATATCCGAATACTTTGAATAGAGTGAATCGCTGATATTTTAGGTATTGATGGTTGGAGGAAGTCGGTTCTCTGTTTTTGGCAGACCGCTGTTGGATTCAGTGAAAGTTGAGGCAACTGTTGTCGAGAAAACTACCACTTACCCTGAATTGGAATATATTCGAGATAATCACAATCACATTAAAGTCATCAATTGTAAGTAATATCAAACATCTCTCATCTTGAAATGGATACTCCTTCAAACTTCTGCTACTAACGCTGCTCCGTATTTCAGGGTTGAGTCAAGAGATGACTGTACTACGAATAAATGAGATCTCGGCCGAAAAGTTGTTCAAAGAATCCTGATGTTATGCATTTGTAGTTAGGGTAGGCTGTTCCCTGTTTGTACGTTGTCGGAGCATATTGATTCGTATCGAATGAAAATTCTATCAAAACTCTTGTGCTCGATGATTTTTTTTGAAGCACTTATGGACAAATTTTTTATGAGAGTACAGTACTCTGCCATAGACTCATCAGCACGAAGAGGCTCAGATTACGGTCACTCTTTGTGGTGTGCTTGGAGGTTTCATAAACACAAAACATCAAAAATCGCAAGTTTTATTGATATGAAGAAAAAATCGTTGGAAAAATATGTGAAATACATTTAGAAAGCGTTTAGATGAGCGTTGCTTCGTCGAAAGCGGGCGGCAAGTTGAAGAAGGCGTTCTTTAGAAACTGAAATAAGAAGCTGTAATTTCAATGAGCCTTCGAGACCATTCCTGTAGGTGAGTTTCTTCTGTATATGGCCTTTTATGTATTGTACTATGTGTGAAATGTTAGCTACAAAGTGACGGTTGGAGCTGTTTGACTAGATTTTTGAAACTCTGAATTAAGAAGTTTTTGGCCTTACGAGAACAAGATCCAAAATCCTAAGCATCCAAGGAACGGCCCCCTCGCAGTCAGCTTTAGCTAAGTAATAGGAGAGATGAGCTTCGACGTCGGTGAAAATTTTGCGTCTCCCCCCTTCCCACTTTGATTGATCCGCTCTTAACTATAGGTTTGAGAATTAGGAAGTGGACACTTTCATGAATGCTGCTTTTTGTTAGACGCTTACCTTTGCTTACATTCTTTAGTCGATCTTTGAGATCTGGCTCGGCGTTGATGATCAATTCATCGACCACCGGCCCCTCTGGAACAGGTGGACCTGAATCACAGAGAGCATTATTCTTCGCCTTCGAGGTCGGTGGAGGTTTTCGAATTGAAGAACCATAACGCTATGTATGTGAGTATAAATAAATATGAGTAATATTTTTTCCAAAAAAAAACAAGGTCTTATTTTTGATGAAAAGCAAGATGTGATAGGCAAAATAACCAAAGTGTCTTTCTTGAATCAAATCTCGCCTTTGCTTTCAAAAGGACACAACTATCCTTCCTTAGAGCGGTTCATAATTTTCAACAATTTGATTGAATATAAATTCTTGTTGTTTTGAAAATCCACCGGTACCTTAGTCAGTTGTTAGACAATTAGGTCTAATAGCTTTGACACCATTAGGAGTGATTTTGGAAAATTGGAAAGTAATTGTGGAATATGGATGATGAGGTGGTAAAATGGTGAAGCAGTTGAAAAAGGATGGAATAAAAGAGTCAAAAACGCCCTATCAGCATCACTAGCTGGTGGGGGTAATGCAGACGGCGAGAGGCGGACCCAGCCATTCGAGAACGTTGCCGTCCCTCGCAGCTCGTACATTTGATGCGGGCAGCGTGACTGGCAGCGCCGCGGAATCGCGTTAAAGACCTCAAAGCAAGCTTTTTTATTGGGAGTTTCGCACAGTTCATCTTTTGCGGACGCTTTCCCGGAATGTTCATTCACAGATAATATGTCTCCCACATATTCATTTTCTTCTCATGCCTAGCAGTTCCTTCAAATATTCAAAGTTAAACAAATTTCCAAGCGAACATAACTTTGAATGCGTTGTTTTCACTTTCAATGTAAAAGATAATAATTAAATTATACAATAAATTGAGCAATAGCAATTCAAAGTAACCAATGTTGCAGAAAAGACACTAAACACATAGAAGGCAGAAATTATCGGAAATCTCTTGAGATTCGTTCTGTACTTACCGTGTTCTTTACCGGAACTCTTCTTTCTCTGCACTTTTGCTGGGCGATTCGTCGATGATATATAAGCTGCAAAGAATGTCGTAAAAAAGAATGTGTGAAATGGATACACAACATTTATCGAAAAAAGCAATTTCAAGGCGAACTGAGTTGTTAATCCGCTGAGGTTTCACCTTCAACGAGCGCACTTTTTATTGGGAACGGATTTGCAACCAGTAATTTCTCATGAAATAAATCTCTCCTACAAACTTTATATTCGAAAGGCTGCCATTACTATGATAGTATAGGAAGTAAGGAGACGTATCGCTCATGATCATTCCTGGTGAAAAAAGTTCAAAGGGAAAAATAGCCCATTTCTTTTCCGAATATAAGCCAGCGGGGCATGACCTGCAGGTGGGCGTGGCGTTGATACAGAATGGGCTCCTTCGACTTTTGTTCAGCTAATTTAAGAGCTCTATTGTGACGGCTTACAAAAGCTCAAAATTATTATTTACGTTCATAGTTCATGGCATGCACTATATGTAAACCAATTGGGAGGGCTTCTTGTCCCACACCATTCTGTCGTCGTCCGGTGAAGGAGAATGGATGAATGAACGACTTACGTAATTGTTCTCGTCGAATCCAACGTAGAAATTCTTTGTTTTGCAACAGAAGCGCTAGTTGTTCGTCTTCGAGCATCCTAAATACATAAGTTCTCTTTGAAATCGTTAACTGCTTTAGTACTTTAGCTCGCGTGAGGTGCACAGAGACACCAGAACTCGAGAATTCCTCGACAAAGTGGTCGTATTTGACGGGCGAAACTGAAAGGGAGGGGGGGGCGTAATTGCAGGGTTCAGCAATGAAGCTGTTATCATTCACCTGGCTTCCTTTTCATCACAGACGGCGTCGAGACGTCGTTCATTCTCTCTCTTCATCTGTTCGATCCGTGCTCGCTCTCGAACCACTTCATCCGCGCTCAAACGAGAGACCCTGAACATGTAAACTCGTCAGAAATCTGAATGGGGAGTTGTGGCTGAGAACAAATGAAGTGTAATATATAGTTCAAATTTTTTTACTTGGCACCTTACTATGAATTGACTTGGTGACCAGCCCACGGGGAGGCGGTCAAATTCCCTTCTACCGGACCGTGTTTCTGTGAGGCTCTCGCGCCGCAGCTATATAGTATGGCATGAGGAAACAGAATCTGATAATTTTCGCTTGCCCGACTCTGTCAAGGTATGGGGGAATGGCGTTGACCGCGATTCTGACGCATTTCCACTTCTGTTAGACATATTTCGTACACGGATTCGCTGTTCGTGTTCGACGAGGATGGTTTTTCTTCATGATGCGGAGCTGGCTCGTAATGGCAAAGAAACCAGAAAAATACATGGAAGTGACTCACATAAGTAGGACATACTAGAAAAATCGAACGATCCGGTCGCGGTGGGCGGAGTTCCTGGGTAGGCGGTGCTCCAGTTACAGAGCGCATTTCGAAATCATAAAAACGGACAAATAATGGCCTTCCGCTTCGGGATGTAGAGGTGGTGTTGCGATGGCCGGAGTGCGCATGCAGTTCCGTGTTTGCGTAAAATTTCAATGTTTAGGCGTCAAGCATTTCCCTTTCCTTCACGCACTGTCCATTCCAAATAAAACAGCGTGATGTGTGCGATAGAAAGTAGTGGTCTATTTAGATTTGGTTCGGAGATTGGTAATCACGAAGCTGCTACGATGACAAAGTAAGTAAACAAAAAAATCAATTACTAGGTGATTATCCCACCTCAGTAAGCTCCTAGATGATGACGTTGCATCGTCTGCTGATCGGCGGTTTGATGACACCGGAAAATGAAGCTTGTTAAGTGGTTGAATTGATTAGTTTTTTTGCTAGGATTAGCGAAATATCAGAGTAAGCGATGAGGAAACGGACGAAATTATCGCCAGTTTGTCAAATTATAATCAGAGGCTTTCGGAATCTTGCATTCCTTTTTTGAACTCTCCTATTTTTCTTTTCTCTCTTCATTTTCACTTCCTCTTTTTTTCACCCACTTACCTTGGCGGCAGATGGCGCACTCTGACTTCGACAAGAACTCGACGCTGGAGTGGATATTTGAGTTGCCTTAAGTAAGGTTTTCTGAAGTGGAATTCTTCGAGGAAGTCCTCAGGGGAGACTAACCTCGAGAGAGATCGTCAGTAGATCGTCGATGGTTCTCGCTACGTCCCCATCGTTCGCTCTCAGTACCCGTTCAATTTCGGCTTTAGAAATCGACGGGAACATCATGGAGAAGTCCCTCATTGCCTAAAAACCAATCACGTTCTATCTTCAAATATTCTCATAAATGAGACGTGATTAATACTTGAACTGCTGCTTGGATCAAGCTTGCCGATGCTAGCCGTTTTTCTACCCACAGAGGTTACTCTCTCTACGAAAGATGTTCAGGATGTGACAAGGTTGACATCAAAGCGAGATATTATAGGTTATCTAGAGCATGGCGTACTCCGATTCTTTTTTTACCAATTACGTCTTTATTCTGTCGGGATAGAGTTACTATATAAGCTAGTAAGCATAGAATAGAATGCAGTAGGGGTCTGTCCCGTGGAGAATCGTCACTACAGAGAATACTACTTTGTTTCATATCATTTTTCAAACATTCATTTTTTTCTTTGGTTTTTATATTATTGTGCGATTCTACTGCCTAATGCGCGCAAGGCCGCCGTCAAACTTTGCAATACTGCGTTTTGCGATTCTGCGTTTTGGAAGTCGCTCTTTTGCACGCGATATAAGGGCTTTGAGATTGTACAATCGCGTGCGGAGCCGCGCACCGCAGAATCGCAAATTCGTAGCATCGCGATGTCTGGCGGCGGTCTATGATGCAGTAAAACTCTGGCAATGGTGTATAACGCATAGAAATGGATATTTCAACTTCAAACCATGGTTCACTATTAGTAAGGGTAGCGAACTCCTCACCGCACAGGCCCCTCCCTTTCGATTTTTACCGTATCCGGGATGGTTTGGATACGGAAGAAACATGTTTTAATCCTTCACGTCAACTATACTTTTTCCGTTTCCGCTGTAAATCGTGCTTCCTATCGTTTTCGGGTTCCCCATAATTTGAAGAAAGATTGTAAATTTCAAGAAGAAGAACGTAAATAAAAAATTGAAACTAGAAGGACATCCATTGTGCTGTGAATTCAACTAAAAATTTGTAAAAATGAACAGCAAGTGAAAGAACACGAAACGTACCGTCTCGAATTCCAGCAGTTCTTCTTTTGCGTCTTCCTCCATGTCTGAGGCGCTAACTGGTTTCCTGAAAGCGAACTGTGCTGTATGAGAGTTCTTCAGAAACTGCAAATGCGAGATGTCCGACGCTATGAGCAAAAGAAAACACATGAAAGTGTTTGCTTAGAGGAAACATGAACAGACTGTATGAAAGAGAATGAGGCCAAGAGTATGCAAGAGACTAAGATCGTTTCGCCGTATGACCTTCTCCTGGTATTGACTGGTACTCGGCACAACTGGTTACGCAGTTGTATACGCCTGATTGGAGCTCACAAAAGGTAAAATTATGCGAAAATGTTCCATTGTGTCGGAGAGCACAGGAAGTGTCGAGCCCTACAACTTATTTAGGAGCTGGCAATGGGGTTCTGCTGAAAAGGTGGACAAAAGTATTGTTCAATTACAAAGAAAAAGTACTTAATGTGGACTAATATTCCGGAACTCTTTTGGAGCATGCAGCAGCTCCTTCCAATTGGCTGGCCGATTTTTTTACGAATGTGCAAAAATGCTCTTATGAGCTTCATATCTTCATGAAATAGGAAGCGTTTCAGCTCTCCAAGAACGTGGCTCATGAGTAGAGGCGTGGCCTGTAAATGTGGGTGTGGCCCGTGGGTGGGGTGTGACCTGTGAAATGGACCATCTTGGACATACTTGCCTCAATATTGGGCTGTAACCACTTTGTAAAAAGTGTCGATTTATCTAAGTCGGCTCCCTATTCCCGTAATCCTTGAGGGTTATGGAAGCTACAAGCAATATTCGCGGGTGAAGGAGGATGAGAATAGGGCCTCATAAGATGATGCATTATAAATCCTTCCTTGTTTCGGAGCATTCGTGTGAATTTGGCTTCAGATAGCAGACTAGCTCATCAGAGTTACGGGACTCCTAGAATTGCTCCATTTTTTTTCAACGAGCAGCTTCCAGGTGTTATGCACCGATCACAGCGAGACCAAAAACTGCGTTCCCCAAAACGGCAGGTCGGAAAATTATCAGAATAGTGTTGACGGATAGATCTGAGTGGGCGGTCTTCATCCGCTCACAAGGTCGTTCGCTAGATAGTTGGCGAACTGACGAAGAAAACACCACCGGAAGACAAACAGATTGGGACGATTAGGGCCATTTGCGATAGCTGAGAAGATCGTCAATGACCATCACCGAAATGTCGCAATTCCCAGGCAATACGCATCAGCTGAACAAACTCATCAGTGTCCTGGGGTAGATACGAAAACCAGTTTCTCATGGGAAAATCCCTGTCAGCGAGGTCGCAAATGCTGAATGAGAATCTCATTAATACAGACACTATGAAGCTCTTGCAGAAAATTTGTGAGGCTTTTGTGGCTAAAAGAAAACATCGTTCAGAACCATCTTGATGATGTTGCAATGTGTCGAGCAAGTGAGAGGTCATTGACGTGATCATGATGTGATGCCATAGCCCATCACAATGTGAACAGGTATTCAAGTGTTTCTGGGACCTACAAATCCCTCCCAGAACAAGTGGACAATCAAGTGATTCTTCTAATGCTTCACTTCAGAGTAAGGGAATAAAGGGAGATTAGTCGGAAGATGGTCCCAAAATGGCTGTCACCCACATTTCTGGTACATTGCAGCCTTGAGGGGATCGGCTTCAATCCGTCTGGGTTCGATGAATTGGTGCCAGAGTCGTCTTGAAGCGTGGCACGATGACTATTAGATCTGCTGGCCCTCGCAAGTACGTTGACAGACGAAACTCTTTCTACTCGCGGTCTGAAGTCAGATGCATGGCTATCCTGCGAGACTTCATCCGAGAGATTTTTCCGCCATCACAAATCAATATGTTTTTCGTCAAAGGCTATACGTCCGTTCTTTCCCTGTCCGTGGACGAGCCCAAATCATAAATCGCACATTAATTGGTTCATTTCGGCTGTTGCCGAATGGTTACGGCATCAATATAAACAGCAAGAAGAAGGCCGTGCAGTAACCTCGCAGCTGTCTGTGCATCTGGGCGTGAAAATGTCCAAAAAACTTCTCCGATTCGTCTTGCATGCACAGTTGGCAGATAGACAAGCGGGGCAATTATAAACAGAATTCCGCTGCGGTTGAAAGCCGCTACCATAGGAGCTGTATGGACTGAATCAGTTCAAACACTTGAAGCCTGAAATATGTCGATTCAAAAGCACAGGTTGCGAAGCACAGGGAAGCTGTGGTACTTGGTGCAGAAGCACCGCCCCTATGCTGAAGTGACGCCCCTTTGGCTATAAATACCACAAGCACGCAGAAAGGCTAGTAAATAAACTATATCAATGATAAACTCACTCAAAAAATGCAAACAAATTTGTAACAAAACAGTGACAGTCAAATGAAACAACAAGGATTCCAGTGACAAGTATTGACGGTATCACGCCACGTTGATCGTCATGACCCACATTCAGGCAGTTGTGGACCAACTTGTTTTTAGCATGAGCCTAACGAAACCCCTCAATAATCTGGGGACCAGATATGGATAAACGCTTTTAAACAAGTTTGAGCAATACAAGCAGTACCTGGATCATAAAAAGGCTTTCCCACATGAACAACACACTCACAAGGCACGTGTTTGGTTCTACAGCTCTGAGTGGGATACCGAGTGCATGGCGTACTCACAAAAGTTAATTCGAGTGTTAAGTCTGAGAAGGCCAATCGTCAATGCATGGGCGTAACTGATCGCGCTGACGCTTATGTTTTTGTTGCCCTCCATGGAATTCTGCATTGTCCTTCATTTGCATCCTAGTGAATGGATGCAGTATCCTTTGATATCTACGGTTCTTTGAGAGGAATCATAAAATGAATGGAAGGCGGCCTTCGAAATGCCACTAATCAGAATTCTCTCAAAACTGCACTTTGAACAGTTAGAAAAACAAGAGAACATTTCTGCCGACATCAGGGTGCTGCAGAGCAGCAGACATAAATAGTCATGAAGGATTGGACTCGATAACGCCTTTCAAAGACGTTATGAATCCCAGATGCTTGATTAATACAGCGAAGATGAAGTAATAAAATGCATGACTTGAGGAATGCGCCATACATTTGCTGTCTATTGATAGTCGTAGTGGCATTAGGTTGGGCACTTGCACATGTTTATGGAGGTCAACAATGTTTGTATACTCAACAGTGTCTATGTACTCCTAACAGTACCTCAACCAATCTTACCTACGTCGGAGAAAAAGAAATCCTCGCTCGGCTCACACTTAATTGTTCTAAGGTGCTCCAAGATCCCCAGTGAAAACTGGGTCCCTTAGCACTGCAGTAATGTTCCCGGTTACCAAGGTACTAGGTTTTAGTGGAATCAAGCAGGCTATCTTCAAACTAGCCTCCGTTAGGAGTGCTAGACATAGAAAAGGACCGGTAGTATGAAGCAAGAAAAAAGAACGATGGCACCATGAAATGAATTTTCCAAGAATCATTGCTTCTAAAAATGCCGAATTCTCAATTACACTTAGGGTTCAAAATCCAGTTATTCTTTGATAGCCTTCGAAATTATTTTAATGCTGTCATCCCATGCCTTCCTCTGGTGGCATCCCTCGAATTCGATTATGTAAAATGCATATCTCAAAGATTAGTACAATCGACTTTTTCTTTGCAGCAGCTTCTACCACGGAGCACAATTATTCCAAAAGTTCACATGACCTTGTGGATAATGCATGATTTCGCACTTCCGCCCCTGGGATTGCTCTAACTACGGCAAAAAAAAAGTCTCGCATAAAATCTTGCATGACCAATGTGCGAGCAGTTTTCCAACACCATGAGGGCTTTGACTTTGGCCCAGCTAAATTAGGAGGGAAATTTATGAAGGGAAATTGTAGAAGAGATGACATTAATAAAATTATCAATTGGAGTTGTGACTATTGAGTCCCTTGGGTGGTGATAAGCTCGTGATATGGGGCAGAACGATTTTGTAAACAATGTAGGATTTCACATGAACTGCATTAGTAACATGCAACAGATGGAAGTGCCAACCGATTTTTTTAATTTATGGAGGAATCGATTGAGACTGTTTCAAGATGGAAAGGAAATTTGGAGTCGTAAACCTGGGACAGGTGCGGGAGCCATGGGCGGGTCGAAAAACGCTCTGGGCAGGAAAAATGTGCCCCTGAAAATGGGAGAAGGTGGCAGTGGAATACTTTGCGTGCTATCCCCTAGTAAAAACCGCTACCTCGGACCCCGACGAGAAACATTGGGTGGATCAAAAAGCGTTTTGTACAAACAAATGAAAAACGGAAAGTAAGTTTCTGTTACCCGTATATTTATGTTGTATTTCCCTAATAAAAGCCGCACGTGAAGTTTCACGCGAGAAAGTGAGAATCCGGCTAAGATACAGCTCCTCAAAGTGTTGGTCGAGGGACGGGGCCTCAGACCGAATGCCTGCCCCATCGCTCGCCGCGTTCGAAGACGCATAGTGGGAACAGAAAGTTACGTAAACAATCCCATTCCTCGTGTCCAACCACAGTGGACGATAGGGCGGGCATTCACTCTGAGGCCCCGCCTCCTCGGCTGCACTCTGAAGAGTTGTGTCTTAAATGGATGTTCACTTTTTCGTGTGAAATTTCGCATGAGGCCCTTATTAAGCAAAGACAGCATGAATATATATGGGTAGCAGAAAAGTTCAATTTACATGCACTATTCCTTTAACGACCATTCCGCACGAACCATATCTAGAACCGCTGCAGAAAATCGTGTTGTACCATGAACGTTCATTTCGGAGTATTTGCTTGAAGTAGTGTGCTTTTCATAGTTTTTCGTTGTTACCGTGATGGCACATGTAGTTTGTCTGAATGTGGCCTAGGTTCTTATAGGAAGACCGCGCTAACTTGTTCGAGATAATTATCGAAATAAAAAAGGCGGAAAGAGAGATTGAGGATAGTTCGGTGAACAGTTGAAAATCACTGCTGAGACAGGTCTATCCACAATGTCAGAAACCAGTTCTTGGATTGTACAGGAACCTTTAACATGGAGAAAGGAATCATTTACGCCAATGTCAACTAATGTGTTGACAATCGAGGGAATTTCCGTTTTCTAGGCTACCTGTCACCGGTCACAGTAATCAGCGAGCGGATACCTTTCCGGGGAGTTTCTCACTTTTAAGTACTTGTGGAACGTGACGTGGTTTTATAGATTTCCCGTCCTCTGCTGCAGTTGGGAACGAAAAGAGTAACTATTTACGTAATTTATGATCTTACGTTATTTATTTATTTATTTATTTATTTAATCATCTATTAATATACACAGAGGTGCGCCATATGTTAGAGAACAAGTTAGCAGAACACTCATTCCTAAAAACAAAAACCAAGAAGGATTGCGACCTTTAGAGAAAGATTTACTATTTAGCTAATTTACTATTTACGTAATTTACGTAACTGAGAGCTATGGACATGGAGCTTCTTTGAAGGAATCGTCCACGGAAAAATGAGTTTTTCTGTTACCCATATATTTGTACTGTATTGCCTAATGCGGGCCGTAGTTTCACGCGAAAAAGTGAGAATTCGCACATGATACAGCTCCTCAAGTTCTTGGCCGGGTGGGCAGGACCTCCGAGTAAAAGCCCCGTTCCGTCGCCCCGATTGGGAACGGAGAGAGTAACCATTTACCTAATTTTCTGTTTCTACATTGTGTCTCCGACAGTGGCGGACGACGGGGTGGGCACTTGCTCGGGGCTCCCACCCACCCATCCAAGACTTTGTGGCGCTGCATCTTAGCCGGATTCACATTTTTTGCGCGAAATTTGCATGCGGCCAACATTAGGCAAATATAACATAAATATATGGGTAACAGAAAAACTCATTCTTCCATGGACGATTCCTTTAAATGTGAAATTCAAATGGCAATTGGAATGGGTTGTCCAGAAGCTTTTTGCGTCATATCTAGGCCATTATAACACAAAAGTTGAAAAATAGCTCAGACCGTATAAAACGTTGTAATGCGCTTGACGGAAAATGGGCAAAAGGCATACAAGAGGAAATGGAATTAATGACAAATAACAAACAAGCCAATCATGATCCATATCCAATCTGTGCAGAACTTCTGCAGTATAGTTCGTATATTTGAATACAATTCGTCCTCCCCTCCAGTTTCAATCGACTGACATTTCAGCAATTTTGCTAGTGAATGCATGTGATCCATGAGCATTCTGACTGGTGAGGGTTGGGACACACGAATTTTGACCACGGTATGCGACCTTGCGATAGCCCACGGCTTTTACCCCCGGTGACATAGGTTATTCGAACACTTTGTTTATCAAATCCTATCCTCCGTTCATGTCTATTCTGTCGTATCCATGGCTGGGTGATGCTATCGTGACATAATACTGAAAAAAAGGCTGTCACGGGATCGCAGGGCAAGGTCGAAGACCGTGTGTTCCAACTGCCACCCGCATTCTGCCATTCCTACAATACATAGGAATAGTACTTCAACATCCAGCACAACAAAAAGCACCACTAACCTTCTGCCTCATAGTTTTTTTCCTTTGGTGTTTAGCTACTTATGGGGGGGGGGGGGGGAGGCGGGAAGAGGGAAAGGCACACGGTATGGTCTTTATGTTAGGATGTTTTGTGGAAGTAGGTCATTCATGAAGCTATCAGGTTCATGGGATTGACCTGTTCTCCGTCATTTATTGATTTGTTTTCTTCCGTCATTCTAAAAAACTAACCCAGCGATACAGGAGCAGGTGTCAGTGTTGAACCAGACATGATTTAGGGCCCCGAATAGATAGATGTCAATCTAATGTTATTAGTCATCCGTTCCCACTCCCACTGATGCGTCAATCCTCTTCATCAAACATGACATGATCGGTGCGGTCGACGTCATCTTTGGGAAGGGTTATCATACTAAACGAGGCCGAGGATTTTATGGGCACGTTTCTCAGGATTCCTCGTCCTAGGCGCTTTTATGACGTCTTCCGGTCATATAATTAGTGTAAATCATGTAGAAAACTAGATGACGTCATCTGGATCTACCTTAGAAAAGTCAGACAAGGTGTCGTGGAAAGAGCGTAGCAAGGAAGCGAGGTGAGGTATGAGGTGTTCTGGGTGGTGTGCCGATAACGTATAGTAACGTTCACTGAGCCGACACTGATAACATTAAGCCTATTGAGGCGATAACAATCTGACGGTAAACAACAACAGAGTGTTTTTCGAACTCTCAGGATAAATTAAATCTCCTGAGATATTCCGATATAGTTCTAGGCAATAGCTAGCACGCCGCTTTTATGAGGGACTGAGCCCACAAGCTCAAAAGAAGAACTCCAGAACGTGTTGTTTGGGAGTGGTTTTCACCCTGGGAAAGTGACACTTTCCTACCCCGAACACAACCTCCATTAGCCCACATGAGAGTGGGGTTTTATGACAGAAGAGTTGGAACCACATAATAACATGAGGTAACATCCTGTTCTTGAATGTTCTAAAGGGCAGCGGAAGCCTGAAAGGCGATAAAATTTTCTGGAAATCCTTCCTAATTAGATGTTATTTTGTGAAACGAATGCAGATGGAACAATGGGTTGATCTTCTTCAAAGGAGAGGATAAATTGAAAGAGCACAAGGAACGTTGAACTTCCATTGCCCATTGTGGATCCTATGGTCGCCGCCAGACTTTGCGACTTTGTGGTTTTGCGATTCTGCGATTTTGCGATATTTTACTTTCGCACGCGATACTACGACCTAGAGATTGCGCGAAATCGCAAAGTCTTACCATTTTGCGAGGTCTTGGAAGCTTGATAGACGAAAATGACCCATGAAGCTAACATTGTAATTAATGAGATAGTAAACAGGTGTATATTAATTGAATGGTGAACAACTGTATAACAGATCGATACAAGAAAGGCTTCTACTTGGTTATTCGAAATTTAAGTTGGAGCAACAATAGAGGTGTTCTGCAGGGCAGGAATCAGCGAGCCATCGAAGCGACGGCCGGAGATAATTCAACTTGAAGCTACGCCCACGTCGCCCTCGCCCTCGCCCTCTAGTCCGGCTCATTGCTCACAGTCGTCGTGTGGCTGACTCACAAAGCAGCAGCGTGACTAAGAGCTAATTTGGGAAAGTCACCAAACGCATGTTCTTTTTCAGAAAGGATATAGTGAGGATGTGGTAAATGATAGGCCATATAAAACAATTTTTGGAAATCGCTGGGACGTCAATTCTGTGCGCTAAAAATTGGTCTGAGCGCACTTGACAGTCGCTGCAGTTCCCTCCAAGAGAAGAAAAACGGTGGAATTCCAGAAGGGATGGATGGCAAGATAGTGAGAGGATGGCGATTCGAAGTGAATGCCAATTCATACCTTGATTTTTAATGGCTTTGTTATGTCTGTGGGGCTGTTAAGACGCAAAGTCTGAAGCCACACATGAACGGCTAAATCTTATCAGTGACCTTATTATGAGGTCGGGAAAACTGAACATGGCCTTGTGCCATATCCCTCTTTTTGCTAACGCAATAAAGAGAGGCCATTGCGATCTCAAACATCAAAATGAACCCCGCTGCAGCACGATGAAATACCCGGAAATTGCCTTCGGGAATTCACCAAAATGTCCCGTAATCCGATTAAAAGGGGGATGCTGCCGCACATCGCTCGATCGAAGCTGCAGTCTGAGAGGCGAGCTTGCTTGAAAAATTCGTTTGCCAAAACGAGGCCCTTGATTTAAGTTTCGGGTTTATTTTTAGGATAAGATGATTTTTTGGACGATATAATTCTAAATAATTCGCTCTTTCTATAATAAGAATGAAGAATAAATAAATAAGTAAAAAATTAAAGGGGAAAAATCAACTTCCAGATTTTGGGAACGCATATGCAAAGAGAACAATTAATTTTCGATAAATATATAGCTAAGCAAACTCGGCGATAATTATTTTATTTACTTATTTATTTATTTATTTTATTATTATTTATTCATGCGTTCTGTGACGCGCCATCAAATACAAAACTGTAGGTTGGACTGAGGCAAGCAAAAGTTGGACAAGAGGTCCTAATATTAGAGAGCTAACTAAATTTCATAGAACAAAAACATTTCGAATACTATAAATGAGAGGACTTTACATTAAACTTGAAATTCAAAAAATCCTCTCACATTACGGTGGCTGATGGAAAGTATTCTGTGAATGGGACTTGTTGCTCGATTAAAATGAGTCTGACGAGGAAGATGTGGAGAGAGGAGTTGTAAGCAGAATGTAAAAAATCTTTTCAGTTTTTTTTCTCTAATATAATTACTCCGAAACTCCATATCATTTTTGTTTCACCCCACTTCTCTGCATTCGAATGCGGCTTTGTTTTGAGGCTACTCTCTTTGGAAAATAAACGCAAGCAATGATGTCTTTGGGTTTAGCAATCCTTTGTGGATACGCAATACCTTTTTGGGATCGTAGATGCATTTAAAAGCAAGCTGAACCCACACACACAGCTGCAGGAACAAACTGGGACGCAGTGATAATTGGCAGGCACATTCCACGCCCACTGGGAGGCGGGCGTCATCTTGATTGTCACTAAGCAGAGCACAGAGGCGTGTTGACCACACCCCCACATATGAAAAGGTATGGTCGACACACCCAACGCTTTCCCTTAACACGAAAATTCAGATGATGCCCTCTCCTAGTAAGCTTTGAACGTGCCTACATGTGTCGAGCCTTCCCACTTGAAACTTAGGCAAAACTTTGGAATTTTGTTTGTGGAGCGAAGCAATGCATCAATCTACAAAAAATCAATAGCCAAACTGATTAGCCGCGTCAGTGGTTGTCACTTAATCTGCAGGTTCAAGATCATTCTGCCCAGAACTGTTTTTGACCACGCCTCCACCTCCCAATCTGTTGATAGAGTTTGATTTTCTAGAAATTCTCCCTGCATACATTGAGAAATTTATGTTGCTTAACAGCGACCACATATAGCCTATTTATTGCGAAGATAAGGTCCCAAAATTTCGAGAGCGATTCAGCTAACTATTTTTGAATTGGCTCATAAAATAAGAAAAAGAATCATAGTGGCAGAAAAGTATGATAAGCAGAGTGCGATGGCATTCGATCGTGTGTGTCTGATTTGTTTGCAGACATGATTATGACGTTCCACAGGATCAGAGAAATACAACGGCATTGAAAAACATAACATGAGCGATCAATAAGAATCGCAAAATCGGTCCTATGTAGAAAACTCTTGAAGAATTCCCGAGGACAACTAGTAAATTGCACATTAAGCTGTCCAACGACTGAAGTCACGCGGAAATCCGGCGGTAGACAGCTGTTCAATGTTTTCTGTCTTCGCCCATCATTTTATTTTACAGCGATGTTACACGTTTGAGGTAATCCACACCTCAAGACATCTCCATGCACTTCCTAAGGCAACGAGGCGAACGCTGAAGCATTCATAGGGCTTCATGAATGTCACATATGCGGAAAAGCAATGGTTTCGGCTGAAAAAACTCAATTAAAGATGTATCAAATGGGGGATCATGTGGATAACGTCATCGATTCTGCTGGCAGAAACAATAGCATCACGAGACCGCGAAAAGAGGAAAAAATTAAAAGATGGAAATCGGAATTCCTCGAAAAGACTCTGAAGTGGAAAGACATAGCGTTATGTGCGTTGTTCTGCATTTTAACTAGTTTTTTGCGAGCCGGAAATGGGGATCAGATTACCGAAGCACAAAAACGGGATCTCATATGCTTGTCATTCGATGCTTGACCGAAATTTGTGGATTTTATGCTCGAAAGCTTGACAAATACATTAGTAAGGATGATTGTGCGGAAATTGTAGACTAGGGTCAAGTGGATGGTTCCGAATGTGGCTGAGCATTATGGTTTTCAAATTGAAAAAGAAGATGGGAAAGTATGGAAGAAGCAGGCACATGCTACACCTTATTGATTGCTTCCCATGTTATGTATTTACTAAGCAGCTGATGTTTTACTTTATTTTTGATTTTTTATATTTTGTTGAGTGGCTGCAAATATGTATGTCTAGGGGTAGTCCTACGTAGCCCTTGGTCAGATAGCGGCAACGCGTAAAGTTTGCGACACTTTCGTTGGAATACTGGACGCTGAGTGAGTTGCTCTCGATTCCCGCGAGAAGTCGTCGCGTGCGACACGCCGCAAGATCTGTGCGGCGTCGTTTCCTGGGCCTAATGCTACGAATCTCAAGAAGATTCGCTTCGATAACTGCTAATACATCTTCAGCACAGTAGTCCAAAAAGGGTGAATTCCGTTTATTCATGCTCGTAGAAATTCGCTCGGAAACTTTTTAATCGCATTCTTTTCCACCCCGTCGCTCTCGGAAGCTTTTTAACCGCAGCTTTTTCCACCTCGTCGCCCTACTTATTGTGCTATTGCACGACTTTTCAGTGTTTGTAGAACCAGAAGAGGCCGAAAAAGTGAAATGCAATGAAATGATCTCGAATTGGATCAAGAGAGTGCGAAGCACTTTTGCAGCCATCACCAAAGTAAATACACCTACCTGAAAGTTCCCCGTTGTGTGTACAATGGTGAGTGCACGGAGAAACCATACAAACGGAGTAATGGGCCTGCCACGAACAATTCTGGATGAATTCTCACGAAAGATTTCAAAGAAACAAGAGCTTCGAAATGGATTAAAGGGGCCATTGCCAGCCAGGGCTGCCGACTCGCTCTTGAGACGAGACTATTGCGAACGTGCGGATGCAATGAATCAGCTGGCAACGAGCACAAAGTGCAAGTGAGACGGGGCGACGGATAGCGACGAATGAGAACGAGGAACGGTGAGACGCAAACATGCGAAACCTGCCATTATGCACATTCTTCGTTGGCTCTTCAAATGCATTTCAAGGGTTCACAAATGGGGTTCTTGTGATTACTCTTCAAGAACTCAGACTGTTCTATTTTTAATGCTGTGAATGTTTCTGACACAATGTCAGAAATGCTAGAGGGGATGAGGCGTTCGGTGGGATATTGGGCATCTCTCAAGCCCTCAGCCATGTTAAGGCCTTTGAAAACTACGGAAGGTCGAAACGATTTCCGAAATAAATATTCCACAGAAAAAACTCGTGGCAGAAGCATTCAAAACAAAAACTATCAGCAATACCTAGGTTCTACGATGGGAGAACTTGGACCTTACTCCAAATGTGCTTGTGAAATTCAGGACTGTATTCAAAAGCACCGGGAGGGGTAAGGAAAATTTGAGAACTGTAAATATATTTTCTTTGAAAACAAACCTACTCTAGAAGAGGTGATGTGTGGCGAAACTCGCATTGAAAAAGCGCAAATTCGGGTCTTATCACGACTTCTCAGCACGACGAGCCGTGCTGCACCCCTGCAGCCGGGCGAGTTGCTGGCGAAGGCGGAACAACGTTTGCGGCCAGCTGATTTAGCCTCACCGCCCGCCTGCAGTCTACCCCGGTTAGCGACGTAGAGGACTGCGAGAGAGAAGCGGGGTATTCGGGTTCCTATTTCTTGGGTTTTTCGCCGTTTTGTCTCGTACTTTCTGTACATTACATTGCTAATCACCTCTGCTTTCATATTCCACAGTCTACCGTATTCACCACTTCCGGTGTCTTTGAACGAGTCTTCCACGAAAATTTGAGTTTTTCTTGTTCCCGTATGATTATACCGTATTTGTTAAGCGCTGGCAAAATGCAAAGCATCACGCTAAAAAATCAAAAGTATTTTCTCCTAAAATCTCGTCCATGCGGATGATATAGGCAGAGCCACGCGAGCTGCGAGCAAAGCGGCGACGATATAATTTCTTCACGCTCATTGGTCATAGTTTACTTCCTATATCGCGTCCCGATCACATGACGCAGCCCTCGCAATCTCGCCCACATTACCCACGTGGACGATATGGGATGTATCTCTACCAGATTTTGGATTTTGGCATGCAACTTTGCAGGTGTGTTGTGAACAAACAAAAGCTAATTGTAGGAGGAGCTCAAATTCCCGTTGACAATTCCTTTGCGTTCATAGTCACCTGTATAGTGTGAATTTCATAAACTTAGATGGAAACTGAGACCTGAAAGAGTAAAACAGGGTGGATGATTATCTTACCCTAAACGCGATGAAAATGTGCGGCGCATCCCACAGAAGGGATTGATTAACGTCAAAAACTTTATCCTATTTTAAACGCGATAAGCCTGGGCTGGCTTGCCCCGTTGCTACCTGTGGCCCACCTTAAGGCCCTGGTTGCTAACAAAGAAAACGGCTTCGCTGGGCTAAGCACTGGAGTCTCTCACAGGCTGTCAATAACATTCAGCATGCTATGTCCCAAAAGTGCTTGTCATAATGTGTCAACAAATAATCGACAAAGGCCCAAAGAACCCTCTAAATACCCCTGCTGGGTAACTTCGCCAGTTGAACCTCTATGCTAGATGAATCCTCTCCAAATAATTTCATGCAGAATTGGTTAGCGGCACCGGAATGTAGCCAGTCCACGTAATCAGTGAAGGAATGAAATGAAGTTTGATGTCATAGCGTTCAACCCCTGGGAATTCTCATGGTAATAAGTAATAGCTTCTTCAGTACAACATGTGGGAACATCCAACAGAGAGAATGGAAAGCTGAAGAGTGTAAAGCGCTCCTGAAAGGCGACTTTCTGTAGCCGTCGCCGGCTGCGATGATTTTGGCATAATGTTGATACACAAATTATGTATTATGCACTAATTGGACTCACTTGGGCGTTTATCCGCCAGAAGAACAGCCTCAAATGAATCGCAGAACGTTTAAAAAAATGAAGTCTAAAATTTCTGATGAATCAATTTTAACATTCAATTTCTTGTATTTCTTCCTTTTTCCTCATTTCTACTTTGTGCTTATGCCTTCTTTTCATACCATTTAAAGCTATCTTTTGAACGTAAGTTATATAATTTGGGGGTTGAATCTACAAAGTAGGAGTTGATAATTTCATTTAAAAGTTACTCAAGTAAAAGGTAACTATTAATGGACCCAATGGCTGGACACTATTTTGCATGCTAATTGTAGGATTTTGAAATGCATTATTAAATAAACAGATGCGCAAACACGTGGAAAGGCAAGTTATCTCCCAAACGATTATTATCGAATGAAAGGATTTTTCACGAAAATTTCTTATCTCAGTGGTCTAAAATATTCCTGCACACAAAACAATTTTTTTAGAAATTACAATATCAGCAAATCAAATATTTTACCACAGTCATCACGAGCGAATTAATCTGAATGGTGGGAGCATATTCTATAAAATCCCCGTTTCACTATTTGTGTATATTGATATAGGTTTGATGAGTAGAAACAATAGAGTCCTGGTATTGTCCTAGATAGGCTGTGCATAGAATGATCCACAATCATTGAGTCATACTTTTGGGTTTTCAATTAATTGGGTAGCTAGTATGATAATAGTGATATGGGAAGAAATATCTCCAAAAATGGGAAAGAAGAAGGACCACATGCTAAGAGCTTAAGAAATGAGAGCGTTAGAAAGTGCCTTTGCGATCGCTGGTATGTAACGGTCCGTTGTAGCGCCCACAGGAACAACGGGAACGAGTGGAACACAAAATGTAGAAAACCTGGTCGAATTATTTTGCATTAGCAAATCGGACCACCTGCAGACGAGCTGTTCCATTTGGAGACCTCTTTGTCCAGAAGGTGCCCCAGATGGAGGTGGCTAGCGGGTGGACAACGCAACAAATGGTGGGGATTACCTGAAACGGCACGGTCGTCTCGACGGTGTTGCCGGGCCGGTCGTGTGACTCAATCAAAAGCCCAAACACAACACTCAGCGACGAGACACTCATCATAAACATTCCGAACGCGGCAGTCGCAGTTAAGGGGCACACCCACAGATTGCACTCTTCGAAGTCGTCGTCGTCGAACGCCTCCGTTCGTCACCTCCAAAAAAGGGAACGAGCAGACATACGAACACAAACAAAGATGTGCGCAATCAAAGGCAATGTCGACAAATCAGCACGATGAGAACCGGTTCAGACATCTTTCGTCCGGCTATTGCCGGTTTGATAGACTTTGGAAAAGTTCGTGGATGACCCAGAATGGACATGGAAACTGGGATCGATGGGTGTTCGGCCTGCTCTTACTTGGACGACGTAATCACATTACTCTTGAGGGTTTGCGCAGCTCTTCGTGCTCATGTCGGTATAAATGTTAAGCTTTGAAACCATTTTTATCTCCTTGAAGATGGCGGTTCTCTCGAAACTATTCTGAAAGGTGAATCTCATGAATCTCTGGTGAAAACCAAGACCTGAAAGAACGACTTCTGAGAAAACAGGGTGATAGTTATTTTACCCTAAACGCGACGAGCTTAGGCTAGCTTACCTTAATTGTGCAGCAGAAGTGAAAAACTTGGTTACCCGTTGGAACTGTCAGTGGCGGTGTCAGGTGAAGCGGTTGTGAATAATGGAGAAATTGACGTGGACAAAAATCCAAGAAATCGGGCTCTTATTCTCCTCGCTTATTAGACTCGCCTCTAACGGGTTTTCTCGCTTGCGGCATCGCCGGCTATCGATCAGAACTACGTAGATCTGTGATACTCCACTTTGTGGGAGGAACTGAGCCACTGGAAGTTTGTCCGCCAGCGTAACTACTAGAAAGTTTGGAGCGCGCCTTTCACCCCAGACTGTGCCTCTTTCACCCTCTTCGATATATGTAATGGGTATCGTTTGGTGCGCGTAAATATTTATTATTATTATCTATTATAAATTAGTTTTACTGTTAGTTATTATTAATTATTATCAGTATTAATTATTACTTAATCATTAATTTTTATTTATTATTGCTATTTATTAATTATTAGGTCCATGAGATCTATAGGAGAGACAGTGCATATATAAGTATGCAAAAATGTATAGACAGTTTTAGTTGAATGAGAGATGGGAACAGTTTCTGTGAAAATGTGAAAACGGTACACACGTAAGTTTGAAGATGCCTACTTAAAATATCCCCATCAGGCCAAGGTAAGAACAAAAAGAAGTCCAAATTATGCGTTATACGAAGATGACCGCAAAATACCACGAACGACCGCACAAATGCGCAAAGGCATTCGTCGTTGTAAATTGTGCTGATAAGCCAAAGTGCATTTCTAGAGAGTCGCCCAGCCGGCCGGCCAGCTGATAGAGCCAATTTACTGCCGCCGTCAGCCGAATTCCCTTGACGTCCATTGAAATGCAACAGTAAAAAGTCTGAATTCCTGTGAAGATTGGCTAAGTCGGCTTGTTCAATCAAGAATTTTCGAGAAAGTAGTTTCCGCTTTTGGGAACTGCAAAGAAATGGGCAAAGCAGAAAGGCAGTACTGCATGTTTCGCTAGCATTTTCAAAGCGCATTCCCACATTATCGCTGAAAGCAGAGTTTACTGCGGGAAACGCAACTGAAGAAAAAATAAAAAAAATGCTCCAGAAATGGTGGGGGAGTTTTCTTCTTGGTTCTGGCTTCGCAAAATGTTGCAGCCCCCAAGTGGGTTTTCGGAAGAGTCTTCCCACTTATCTCACTTCCCACTCGGTATCACGCCACATTCGATGAATCCATCAATTTCCTCTTTTAACGTTGCATTTTCTATAGAAATCTGTACCTCTTGATCACGTTGCTCCTGCCACCAATCGCATAAGGGCGGGCGGCCCCTGGCATTCTGGCTTTGAAGGGCCTTCACGCCTAAGTGGTTAGAACTAGCTTTGCGAAAAGTAGGCACCCCTGCAATGGCGGACCGATATCAGGGCACTCCCAGGTGTCGAGGAAACGAGCCGCTGCAGTACGACCCTCTCTAGGGGTAACGAAGACGACTCCCCCCCCCCCACCATTTTTTTGACCTCTACAATACTAGTAACTGTTGCCGGCTTGTATAGTTGTAAGGTGTTCTACTGATATTATTTTGCTGTACTTTAACTCGAAACAAATATTTATTACATTTCCCCATACGAGTACGCTGAGAAATCCCTATTGCTCCTCATCTGCTTATTGAAAAATTAGATTCTAGCGCTTTCTGCAGACCTCTGCAGGGACGATCTCCCACACTTCCGTCCGCTCAAATATGGCCCCCCTGTTGAGGAATCCTCGACACCCGCTGTACCCTGGCCGATACACTTCCCACGGGAGTATTTTAAGGACCTAAATTATCATGAACTGTGCTTTATTTGACTTCATCGGCACTACGACTTCGATCTCAACAGGTCTTCTCCGTGCCTATTCCTCAAAATGGTTCTTCGAAATTTTCCCTTTTGCTCGTGATACCACCTATTATCTCTGGTATTTTATATTATCAAACACAACGACCCTTCTCATAGCTCCCTCTATCGTCTGACTCATTCCTCCTCCCACTTTATGATCATTTTGGCAACTGCGTGAATTTAAAAAATGGCCAAAATTTGACTAATGATGTGTTGTAGTACTTGTATGCCATTGGATATTTCCGCCAATCTTGTGTCGAGTTCCATATATTTGAAGCCGATCCTTTTTGGGTTGCGCCATGCATCCCCGTACGATTCAGACTTATAGTTCTGGTTGCATGCGATTTGCTCATATAATTACTTGGCGGGGCCAACCGATAATTAAGCATGTGTTTTATCTTCTCAGAACTACGGATAGAACTAAAGACGGGATAGCCCAGGGCTTTGATTTATGAATCGTGCGGATGGGACCGACACCCACTGTCACTACACCAACTTCAGTCTCTAATGAAAAAATATTCACTAGATCCTCACTAGTGAGGAAGGCGATCAATGATGATGAATATTTGAGAACTTTGATGAAGTTCACATGGCTCAGAATCGCTGCGATGAGTCACTAATGATCGATAATGTGAGCTGGACAGAAGAGAATCTGAATGAGCGCCCCGACATGGTGAATCAGCTCGGATTCAACAGATGGCAAATGCTGCATACATTTGCATGTTGAAAAAAGTGATGATGCCATTGCTTGCTTGGATGGGGGAAAAAGGAATCGGAAAGTGTGCGAAAAGGTTCCTAAGTATTGCTTGACTGACTCCAAACCGCGCGTATCGCTCAGTAGCGAACTCGGAGCAAAGTGTAAACGGGCATTAGAACCGCAGACTGCTGTCAACATGGCGAATAGTGCAACCCAATTTCGGTGCTATATATTTAAGTAGGAGGGCGGAGGTGGTGTAGTGACAGGTGGTGCGCAACCCACTCTCATGGTGCGGGGATCAAATCCCGCATCAACGCCCGCCCAGGCCAACCAAGCCTTCCATCCCTCCGGGGTCGGTAAATTGGTACCAGACTCGTCTGGGAGGATAAAAGCACTGACTTGTACATCGACTGGCCACCGCAAGTCATTGTATAGGCAACATCACATTCACCAGCCATCGCAATTTTTTATGGAACTAGAATGTGCGCCGCATCCTACAGAAGGGATTGATTAACGCCAAAAAACTTTATCCTTCAAACTTTTATTATAATTAAGTAGGATAAACAACACTCTCTTCACTAAATTACGATCAAGGATTAGGTTCTGTGTAGTGTAGTGGTCAAGAAACTGTGTACTATGGACTTCTAGGCATATGCGAAATGTGCAAGAGCCTTTCCCCGTGTGCATCTACGACTAGATAAGTTGCTAAAAGGCCTTGCTGATACATTCTCTAATGAACGAACATACGAAGATGGAGCGAGAGATGAAAAGCATGCTGCAATTGGCTCGTCAAAGTCAGTTTCTCGTGTTCTAATTTTTGAAAAGCGCACATGGTGTTCTACAGAGGTCACAATTAGCTAACATTCATGGAAGGTCTCCAGCAACTCGTTCCAGTTTCCGACATATTACGCTTTTTATGGAGGCATGTCTATATGAGATTTTCAAAATTTTACAAAAGTTTTTAGAAAGGCATAGCCGTGTGTTTTGGTTTTGAAATTTCGTTTTGAGCCTATCTCTGATCAATATTTCCTAATCTGAAACGAAATAAAAAATGGAAACAGGTACCAGAAATAATCATAGTAAGAACCTTCGCGAGTTTGTTTATTACGGCTTCCCGCCCTTCAACGCTGCATGCAAATGTGGCTATCGATCAGTTGCGCGCGTAACCAATACCCATGGCAGTACTCGTCCTAATGGAGGCGGAGTGAGTCTCTTTCAGGGATTTGAGGGAAGCCTGCTTCCATGATCTTTGCGGACTGCAATCGTCATTGCCAGGTCAGAAGGACTTCAAATAAAAAGATAAAAGACTTCGTGTCCAACGAGCAGAAGTATAGTCACTGGACCAGATCTTTTGGAGGGAAAAGGGTCAGTATAGGTGCTGCTACCACCTTCGGTGTCAGTGAATTGAGAAATAACGAGAGAAAGATTGAAATCGGTGACATTAACGACATTATTTGGCAGGTTTGCCACACCCTTCAATGCCGAGAACATCGGTAGCAAAGGGGTTAGAGTGGCAGTTTACTGGCAGAACCGGTTATCCCGCCATGTCAACTGCAGCAGCTGCAGCGTTCATTGGACAGTTTCTGCCTGCCAGAAAATCTCGTCACAACCGCACGTTTTGTTACGGTTCGACAAACAGGTACAAAGGATGATTGATGCAAGGATTGAGCGGCAATGCAGGTTTTATTACTACGTTGGGAATTAGCCTTCCATAAAAGGTCTCTGGAATGATTTTTTGGAATGAAAAGTGGTATCGAGAAAGAGGATTCTGCAGAAACCTTCCGTTGATTAATCATATTTCACTTGGTTATTCGAGGTGAAGCTATGTAAATACGGAAAGAGATTTGCTAAAACCTTCTCAGAAAGAATGTACAGAGTTTTTTTAGTAGAAACACGGAAAATTCGAAGAAAACTTTTTTGATATACAAAATTGGTTAGGGCGATCAGCTTTTTCGTTGGAGGCATCATTGTGGGTAATTTTGGCCTATTGTGGAATATAAAGGCAGGGGTGCGAAGTAGTGCGCAGTGCAGAAAGAATGGAGGGAAACGATCAAAGCTTGAGAAATAAAACCCCATTCCAACCACTGATCTTTATCGAAGATGTCTTTTTGCGCACTCTGTATCACTGCAGGGGGTGATACAGATGGCGAGAGCAGCTAGGCTGGCGTTACCAACGTTGTACAGCTCTTCACAGCTACTCGACCATCAGGGGCTGTATGACTGAAGCGCATCCGAACGAAGCCACGTTGAAAACTCTGAGAGCGCCTTTCAACGCGAGTTTCATCGTAGGTCATTCCTTCATCTTGTCATTTTATTTATAAAGACCTTAATGATGTTTTCAATAGTCACCCGTATAAAAGGTTTTCCAGAATAAAATAGTTGTCAACAAATAGCAACTAGTGGAGGAGGTCAAAGGGCATATCCGGGTTGAAACCGTAGAAAAAAAAGAGAGGACTACGGATTTATCAGGAAAAGCCATTGGTGATGGATTGTGGGAGGAACGGAACTGGTGTAGAACCCGCTGACATTTGAATTAGCTGCCAATCAACAGTCAACTACGGCGAAGAATGCACTTTTACACTGGAGCAACCAGGAACGAAACAAATGAAGGGGAAGCTGATAGAGAAAGAAAAGAAAACCACTGCTAATTTTTCCAAAGCTCTCCCTTACATTGAATGCAAAAAAAAATAAAAGTGCTTGTGGAAAAATGTAGAATCTCGCGGCTTACTTCAGGCTCGAAAGGATAAAATAGATACACTCTTGTGTTCTGAGTAACTCATTCATGGTCTTTTCTTTGCTTTTTGGCATGTATAGTAGTTTTGTTTCCCTTTAACTCTAGGTTTAGATGCTTTGAGGGTTGTAGGATTTTTCTACTGTCCTCTTGACTAGCTACAGTGGATAACTTTTTCTTCTGTTAATGTTCTGGCGCGTCTCATGCACGCATAAATAAATAAATAAGACTGCACAACGTATCTGAAAATGGGTTGGTCAGCGTTGGACCAATACCCTGCGTTATGCTGGAACTTTGATAAGGGTATCATTAATTGTGTAGAATCCAATAGTCGCGCGGTATCAAACATTGCGATAAGCCCGGATTGGGACTATGTCATATGAGTCATATGAAGAACAATACTGAGCTAGAAAATTGCCGTGCGAAGAGAAAAAGAGACTAAAAGTTGAGAAAAGTAATTTAGGACGAAACAAGGGAATAGCGAACAAGCTAATGAAGAACTCATTCAGTACGCTAACAGAACGAAAGGGGTAGTATGTGACTCCGATCGAACCTTGTAAAAGATGCGAGCAAGTTCACAACTCCGCTCCCCGAGCAAGAACCGCCCACCGAAGAGAATGAACCTCCGGGTACCTGTGAGGCCAGTCACAAGCACAATCGATTCAAGTGGTTTGCACTCGTGCTCGAAAACACTAATGACATTTAAAATTCAATCATAAAAAAAACGATCCGGGCAACTTCCTCACTGGTCTAAAGACTCGCCTGTTTTTTCTACAGTCATCCCATATCCGGCATTCAAGGGTGTTTATTCAGGAGCATGAGTGGCCACGAACAAGTGGATATGGTAATTCTGTGACACGACCGGTTATTTCGTGATGCGCGTGGTCTGACCAATAATTGTTGTGCACGGATGTTAATCGCCCCTTTTTTATGGCATGGTTTCCTAGTGTACACTGGGGATATCGCCTTTTACTACCGTTATGTACGTCAGAGTACTGCAATGGGCAGGGTGCGTCAAAAGTCATCCAAATATTGGTCCTTTTCAAAAAAAGTATTTTATGCGTGGTGTGAAAAAGACAATTTACGATGAAAAAAGTTTGCAACAGATTTCCGTATTTATTTTTCATTTGAAAATTTCTCAATATATAAGTAAATAACTAAAAGGTAGTTCAGGGTGGACGCGGTGTAGTGACTCTCATCGTGCGGGGATCAGATTCCGTATTACCTGCCCAGGCCAACCTGGCCTTCCATCCCACCGCGCTCGCTGAATTGGTACCGGACTCTTCTGGGAAGATAGAAGCACTGACTTGTACATCGGCTGGCCACCGTAAGTAATTGTATAGGCCACATTACATTCACCAGCCACCACGCTAATCCGAGCTGCATTTGCCATACTTAATGAATTTTTTTAGGCTAATGTTGGTTGAGGAGCGAGTGATGTAATAGAGCTCAAGCTCTAACTCATATTAATCCTCCCTGTGCACGAAAAAACCTCCCTTACATCATATGTTTGGAAATAAATTCTTGAACTAACTGGATGAAAAATTTATGAGTGGTCCGACGTCCAACGTAACAGTGTTCGTTAGACGCCGAGAAGTGATATCAATTTGGGAGAGTTTAGGAACTTGGCATTACTTTTTATTGGCCCAAACAGGTGGCAATTTTTTTTTGTGTTGAGGGGATATTGATTAAGTGCGCGCAAAATTAATACCTATCGTGAGGTGCTTGTGGGGTAGATTAAAGTATGAAGGCAGCATCCAAAGGCGAAATGTCCAGTTGTGAAAAAAATCCATGGTGAATTTAGTGCTACTATTTTTCGTAAAAGATCTGGAACACATTAGCCGACCCTCGAGGGAATGTAGGCCTGATTGACATCCACGGGCCGTGTAAGTGACACCGCACTTCCTACCACCGCACCATGTTGCCATAGTTGGACGCATAGGCTGAAAAACATGTGCACGATATCAAGATAAGTCTTGTTCTGAGCTAAAAGACTCTATTTTCACAAAAGGCATGTCCGACTGCAGACTCCATCGTTCTGAGCAGTGCCGCTTGCGTGTATCCTGTGGTTAGCGTGACGAATAGCTCTCTAGTGGTTTTCACAGAGACGATTGCCGGTCCGTCCACCCCCCCCCCCTCATCCCAATACCTCTTGGGAGCGACGTTCTTCAATAGCTGACCAACGAGCGATATGTGACAGAGAAAAACTGAAGCTTTGCATTGGCAAATTCCTTTCTGGGATGATTCACACTTTCGATATCCATTCGGAATCTAGTGGTAGTGAGTTAGTAGTAGAATTAAAGATAACGTTGGGAGATTTTGAGAGGACGTCCATGACGATAGTTTTTATCGGAGGATCGTGAAAACGTAAAAATAATAATTAGGTTTGGTTCAGTTGGAGCTTGATACGGGACTTGATCGACGGACCATGTGACTTTCAGTGGCGCCACATGCCGCTAGTAGATCAAAGGTCGTTGATTTCTTCAGTTAATCTTACTCGCTTTGTATGAACTCCTATATGTATACGGGGGTGCCAAAAAAAGTAATTTTGCTCACGGCCCACATATGCCCATTATACAAAACACAGGGAAACGACAGGGATAAAATTGTTGGGGCAAAATGTTCCCGAAATGGTCCCCTAAAAGCAGGAACAAGCTGAGACTCGCTACTTTCACTTTCATAAAATTATGGAGCCCTCAAGCGGCGGAGTTGGGCTTCAGAGCACCCACGGTATCAAGGTCCCCTTACAGCAGTGGAGCCAGGTTCCGTGGTAGGTCTTTTGTGGGAAGCTTCCTAAGGATTGGCCCTGTGGTTCATGGAATTCAAGAGCCCCTGCCGCTTGGACAAGGCTGCTATGATCTGAAGTATCTTCATGCCTCAAACCTGCCCCCGGAGGGGATTCATTGGTAATGGCACGTTCCAGCTCTTGGAAACGAAGGGCGTTGGGAATCCGGAAAAAGCGGAAAATTTAAGAACACCACCCAATATGAATCCCCTCAGGTACCCAGGGTGAACGGACCTTAGCAAGGTTGTGAACGAGGACGACGAAGTTTCGGATTTTGCTCACGGAGGTGACACGTCTTGTCCACTCGGAACAAGCAACCGTTCCTGCTCGTGCAGAAGGCTGTAACGGAGAACAGTGATAGAACGAGGTCTGCTCTTTACCTTGGGATGAAAACACCTGTCGGAATTTGCCGAAATTCGACTAATGAGGGGTTGAAAATGGAGGACAAAAATTACTTTTTTTGGCACCCCCTGTGGTTGCACTAAAGTTCATTAGGCGTTAATACCTGTACCCTATATGTTCGCATTACTTATTAATTTGGGGTTGTAAAAAAGAGTGATTGTTCACCGAACTTTGTTCTCACTGGCCAGATGCAGGCACATTCTGGATAGAGTATTAGTACGTTGAGCACTCTATCAGAATCGGTCACCGAGCGGACTTATCCTAGCCTTCGCCGAACCGCAGCTATCACCAGTGTTACATATATTCCCTTATTTTCTCAGAGGACAAGTTTAGAGGCCTCGTGAGGGGTAAGGAGAAAATAAGAACTGGGAGTACATGTCCTTTGAAAAGAAACATTCCTCTCAGAAGAAATGATGTCCGGCGAAACTAGAAAAGAGTTTGATCTGATAAAGCAAGAAAAATGAAAAGTCCTCAATCGATTGATATGTACAAACTATTGCAACACTAAACTATTAGATGTATGTAGAATTTTATATGACTTAATTTTCAATTAAATGAGAATGAAACATCAAAAACTCATATTTTAATAACATTGTTTTTTCTCCTTTGCTTTACTGATGAGTACAGGGGGAAGATATTCATTATTGCTTGGTTTCCATCGAAGGGCCCGTGCAAAACAGAAACCAAACTGACTCCATTACAAGACCCCCTCCCAAAAAACTTCTCTTTAAAAAATTTTTACTTCATTAATTAAAATTCAGTACTTTCAGAAAAGAATAACAACATTATATTTTATTTTGCATGAAAAATTGCGGCTCGGAAGGCTATCACGATCCCGCGGCACTGCGAGTCGCACCGCCACGCATCCGGCGGGATTAGCCGGGGAGGCGGGACATCGTTCGCAGCCGACTGATTTGGCCTCTCGCTCGCCTGCAATCTACCCCTGACTAGTGACGCAGAGCGGTGCGGAGGAGAAGAGGTTTTTCGGTTCCTTTTTCTCGGGTCTTTTGCCGTTACATTGAGTTCCTTTTCTATTGTTACGCTGCTGAGCACCCTTACTTTCATATTCCACAATCTGCCAAATTCACCCCTTTAGGTCTCTCTAAGTAACCTACCACTAGTTTTCCGCGATCTCATAGTTTAGCGGTGCGCTCCTATACAAGCTGGCAGTGAGCAGAAAACAAAACAGAGGAGAAAGGAGGTTATACTATTTTCACCTTTGAGGGCTTTCTAGAAAGTGGTGTGCGTGCATAACCGGTTATGCACGCTTCAGTAGGTACCCACGGGTGTGGAAACTATGTGACTTGTTCTCCACTGTGACAATAGTAGCCGGAAAATGATCCTACATAGTTATCAACTCGGAAATATTTTCACACAACATAGGAAAGATGTAGTGGGGAAACATTTGAAAAATGTTAATATAAGCCCTCGTCTCCTAACGAGACCGATTAGTAGTTAGTGAGTACTGCAGATTCGGCGGGATGTTAAATCCAGTAAGAGTAATCAAATAGATCAGCATAAGGGGTGCTGTCGCAACGAAGGAGGGGGGGGGGCATTCCGCTATGGGCATCACTACTATATATAATCGGCTTAGTCTGTCTGTCTGTCTGTCTGTCTGTCTGTCTGTCTGTCTGTCTGTCTGTCTGTCTGTCTGTCTGTCTGTCTTTCTGTTTGTCTGTCTGTCTGTCTGTCTGTCTGTCTTTCTGTCTGTCTGTCTGTCTGTCTGTCTGTCTGTCCGTCCGTCTGTCTGTCTGTCTGTCTGTCTGTCTGTCTGTCTGTCTGTCTGTCTGCCTGTCTGTCTGTCTGTCTGTCTGTCCGTCTGTCTGTCTGTCTGTCTGTCTGTCTGTCTGTCTGTCTGTCTGTCTGTCTGTCTGTCTGTCTGTCTGTCTGTCTGTCTGTCTGTCTGTCTTTCTGTCTGTCTGTCTGTCTGTCTGTCTGTCTTTCTGTCTGTCTGTCTGTCTGTCTGTCTGTCTGCCTGTCTGTCTGTCTGTCTGTCTGTCCGTCTGTCTGTCTGTCTGTCTGTCTGTCTGTCTGTCTGTCTGTCTGTCTGTCTGTCTGTCTGTCTGTCTGTCTGTCTGTCTGTCTGTCTGTCTGTCTGTCTGTCTGTCTGTCTGTCTGTCTGTCTGTCTGTCTGTCTGTCTGTCTGTCTGTCTGTCTGTCTGTCTGTCTGTCTGTCTGTCTGTCTGTCTGTCTGTCTGTCTGTCTGTCTGTCTGTCTGTCTGTCTGTCTGTCTGTCTGTCTGTCTGTCTGTCTGTCTGTCTGTCTGTCTGTCTGTCTGTCTGTCTGTCTGTCTGTCTGTCTGTCTGTCTGTCACGAAATTCATTTCTCGCGTCGCAGTAGAGCTGGGACCCTGAATTCTTAAAGTGATATAGGGGGTAGTAAGGGGACATCAATGGTGAGGAATCGGAAGTGATAGCAACTGACAAGGGCTGATAAGGAGCCCCGGAAGGCGAATGAAGGAAAATTCATATCTCGCGTCGCAGCAAAGCTGGGACCCTGGATTTTTAAAGTGATATAGGGAGTAGTAAGGGGACATCAACGGTGAGGGAACGAGTGATAACAACTGATAGGGGCTGATAAGGAATCCCGGAAGGCGAATGGGGGGAAATTAATATCTCGTAATAATCTCGTATAATATATTACAAGTATGGGATAGGTAAAGCATGAGCGAAGAAATAAGGGGCGCACATATACAATGTTACGCCCTGCCCACAGTGGGCGGAGCGCGTGCTGAAAATCAGAAAATCTATGGGATAGATATGCTATGGTAAGCAGGTAGTTACAGGAGCAGCTGAAGTAGACCCGTCGTCAGTGGGTCAAAATATAAAGCGAATTGTGCCAGCCTGAGGGGGAGATATGCTCCAATACCCGCGAAAATCGGCGAGCCGCGGAAGCGGCGAGCCGAGAGTCGCCCTTTATAAGGCCGGCTTCGCCGGCCCGGACCAGTCGGATTGGCCGGCGTCAGCCGGCCAATCCGACTGGTTATTTATACCTGAGCCTAGGAAGGGGAAGAAATAACTCTTTTCCTCCACAAAGGCTTGGGCAAAAACATACGCCTTGCTGTGCAAATTTACCTCTCAAGGATCCCTCCAAAATGCTTAGATGTGCAACTTTTTATAAGGGTGTGTACCCTTATGTCAGAATTTCGCACCGCGACATGTCGCAAGCGAAGCAATGCGGACGAGCTGGAGGCGCCATGATGTTGGGTCCTGAAGGATTACAAGTCAACTGCGTATCGCGCCCCTAGCGGTACCGTGTAATCGTTCCAAAATCCAACTACCGCGACACGCATAGCTCGCACACACTGCGTCGCACGCCGCTCTCGTCGTGCGAAATCCTGACATAGGGTACACACCCTTTTTATAGGATACTTGAGATAGCACGCATAGGGCACACTGGGGCCGTGAAACCAGGTAGCAAAGTCTTCATCTATTCGACATCCTGGAAATTGGGAAGGCAGTCGAGCTTTGGCAACGAGCTATTGACGATGTTTCTACAATATTATTCATTCCAAAAGACTCCACTGTTGATCAGACAATTCCAGATGGCTATAAGGTTTAGTCAACTCGAGCGGAATTCGGTCTCAAATAGTACTATGATACTGTGCACTAACATAGTATTCAAATTTTTGGCACACTGTGCTCAACTAACCGATAGGATGTGGGCGGGCTACCCACACAAATGCATACCAATTCAGCTGCACTGAGTATGCGTGCCCTTGGGCAATACTTCTTTGTCGTGCATAACAGCACTTAAACGTCGGCTCTTTCCGGCAAACCCAAAATTGCCTGCTGTCGTCCTAGATTATGCGCATTGCGTATTTGGCATAAATCTATTATTAGAAATGTGGTAAACAGGGTCGATTTCATCTCCAATGGCCTTCTTAAGGACTTTTCCTCCGATTTGCATAATAGTTGAAACAGGGCTTGAAGATGTATTACAGGCGATCGGAGTTGCCGAATGTAAAACGCCTAAACGTGCTCCTTTCCCTTTTCCGGTTCTGGTGAGAGGTTTTATTCGGACAGGCGCATGGTGATTCAAATGAGTTTCCTTTTCCGAGTGCGAGTCGTATACATGGCGCAAACTATGACAGATCCAACAGACACCGCTCCGCTCAATTATGCTTTTTATTGTGAATTGTGAGCTACTTGAAAACGAGGAGGTTGAGAGACCGTCCATTTGTAAGGAAAAGCTTCAATTTTTCATTCAATGCATCATGTTAAAATATGTAAACCGTTTAGAAAAAGTATAAGTAATTGAAAATAGGATGAAATGCCCGGTTAATAGGTGTGAAATCAATACAAATATTCAAGCTTCGTAAACGAGCGCTATTACGGGGTGTGGCTTGCGAGTTTTTCGTGGAAATGTCAAGTCTATGATGAATTATAGATTTGTAATGTAAATCGAATTCAATTACCGAGCATAAAAGTGACAGTAATGCGAAATAGTGCGGCAAGACTGTTTGATTCCCCGATTCAGGGCTAGGATTTAATAAACAGTTAACATTGTGTAATGAAATAGGAAAGCAGGCGAAGGCCGGCGGCGAGGGCAAAATTGCTATCTTCAATAGTGGTCGGGCGGGGTGATTGACTGGGCCTGCCCTCTCTTCGATGATGTCCGCATTTAGCTGTTCTTTAACTAATCGCATAGGGATTAATTCATCGCTTGTTTTGTGATACAGGTAAGCGAAACCTGATAGCGTGAAGTTTGTGCTGTGCACTATGAGCACTGCAGATGAGAACAAAAGGAATGCATTGCCTGGTGTTATTTATGTAGGATAGGGACCACCTCATACTGCATTATGGGGCAGTTGGTCTGCTTTGAGGATGAACAACTTACGCCTCAATTACGGTAAACTGGCAAGCACATTGGTAACGAATGTACGAGCAAAGACAAGGCAATTGATCCGGAAATAATGGCTCCAATTGTTTCGCTAGCAAGATGTTTTAATCATCTAACACAGCTACTCTGCATCGAACGTAATTAGCAACCCCGGAAGGGCTAAGTTTGGCAGATTGTAGAATATGTAAGTAGAGGAGCTAAGCAGTGTAACAAAAGAGAAAGAACGAAATAAAACAGCGAAAAAACCCCGGAATAGAAACTTGGGAACCCTTTTCTCTCTCGCATTCCTCTGCGTCTCTAAACGGGGGTAGACTGCAAACAGGGGGGAGAGGCTAAAGCAGCCGGCGCGAACGTTGTCCCGCCCACGCCGGCAACTCGCCCCGCTGATGAACTGCAGAACGACACGCCACGCTGTGGGGTCGCGATAATAACCCAAGCCGCGCTTTTTCAGTGCCAGTTTCCCTACACATCACCTTTCCTTATGTGGGTGATTTGTTTTCAAAAAACATGTACTCCCAGCTCTCACTTTCTGCTTGCTCTTCTCGGTGCATTCAACTGTGCAATCAATCCTCTCCTCATGATCAGTGGATCGGCAGCAAAGGTGTGCACCTTTACATGAATTCTTAGGGTGAACCGGTAGGATGCACTTATATCATAGATAAATTTTGTTCTTATGGTCGAGGATAGATAGTACAGGACACAAGGGCACCGCGAGCGCATGCCCTGTGCTAAGGGCAGTCTGTTCTCCAGAATGGGCTTCGTAGACGACCGAGTTGGTCAGCAAGCTCCATTTCATGCAAAGTGCGTTGCGAAATTGCCTAGGTAACACTCCTACCCTCTTCTAGCTTTCGTCGATGCAGAAAACGATTATACGCTCTCAGCTAATTCTCTGCGGAAAGTTTCATGTGGTATATGTTCCTAGCCGCTAATCACTTTCGCTTTTGAGATATGTTCTTGTCAATCTGAAAGTACAGATGGCCATCTTAGTCCTACACGATTCAGGCAGTCTGTTTTAGTCTAGAGAATGTAGCAGTCTCTCCCGAACGGTCCTACTCAACGTTGCCACATTGGGGGCTCCCAGATTCAGAGGAATAATGGCCGTCCTTTGCTTTCGACTAGATGAAGATCCATGAGTAGCTTGCCAGACTCTGTCGTGGGGCTGGGTATACTCCGGGTAGTTAGCCAGGCTATCACGAAGTAGACTTGCTTATTTATCGAAGGCGACCCTGGACCGCCTCCCATGTACTTATCATGTCAGTCCTTTGGCTGGACCTAATGCAGGATACCGACTGCACCATACAGAACGCTCTCTTACGTATGCAAGGAACGATCACATAGGTGCAGAGGGCATGAGTCAATCAAGCACAGCAGAAACAGGGAACCCATCCCCTGAGTCCACCTGCGTTTAGGGGCAAATACATAGTGACTTTTGGTCCTTGACTGGCCCCCTATCCGATACCTGGGGTCGCGCCAGGTAGCCTTGCCACTTAACGGCTCGAGTTCCTTCGGCAGGAGAGGCCCCTCTGTGAAGGAGATCCCTGGCCTTTTAGGCTTAGGTAAATTGATGCCAACAGTGGGATGCCTCCTCATTGCGATAACACCTAGTTAAATCTATAGTCAAAAATTATAACATCATCTCATAGTGTAGTATTTGTATCCAGGCAAGACTGATTCCTGATCCCTTTTGCTGACAACATCAGCTTATTTTCATTGATACGACTACTTGCTTGAAGAAAGCTGCTTGCTTCATGGGATATATCATAACAAGTACCAGAGTAATGAATGGCGTGAACGTTATAATATCGCTTTGTATCACTTCTGGCTAGCAATCTTCTTTCAGTTTTGTGTAGATTTTACTCTTACGATCTAATATGGACTCACGATGATCGTGCAAAATTTTATCACTTGAAAATTTTAAAAACTGAAAAGTCACAGTTTTACCCGTAAAAGCAGTCACTCTCCTGGCAACTATGGGTCTAGGAAGCCTATCTGCGCTGTAATCCCCCGCGAAAGACGCGCCTCTCAGTTGTGGCAGAAGCGGCCTTCATTATTAGTTTTTCCAAGACGGCTCGTGAATTCTGAGTCTACGTGCTTTACTTTCAGCACCAGAACAAGTGAGGTCTCGGACAGGCAATCAAAGCCAAAAAGCTATAATGGTTTGAGTCACGGGTTATATTATACATGTCTACGGCTGCCTTCATACTTTGCGGTGCCAGCGGCAAGGTTTGGTGCATGTCTCTCAGTAATTCCGTGCCACTCTGCCAGTCGTGTGAACTCAATCACGCCTTGCCTGTGCGAAGTATGAGCACAGTCTGACTTGCAAATTCAAAAAAAATGAAGCCCTATCTTGATCTCAGATCAGTTTCTCTTGCATTCAGGGGTTGGGTTATGTCCAGAACAAATTCAGAGTAGTCCGTGAACATACTTACGATAGTGCGCCTTCACATGTATCTGCAATCGGAAAGGCTCTTAGTGTGTTCTAAAAGCTCTCAATTGCTGTAAACAGTCGCAGTAGTCAGTGAGATCAGAGCCGATGCTGGGAAGCCTATTCTTGCCTCGGTGTGATATTGATAACGCAGACAGAATGCGGGAATGATCAGCAATAACTCACATCGTTTTTTCTGGGTGTCTCGTGAACGCACAACACGAACTGGTATAGGACTTATGTATGACATGCTTTAAACTGCGTCAAAACATTCCTTACAGTTCTGTCTGGAGAATGATCGAAAATGCTTAGGCCGCCGTTAGACTTTGCTATTTTGCGATTTTGCTGCGTCGCACCCTCGCACGCGACCACGATCTAGAGATTCTGCAATGCCGCAACCTCGCGTGCGAAAGTGCGACCCGTCAAAATCGCAAATTGCAAAGTCTGACGGCGACTTTAGGATTTTGTATTTTACAACTTTTGTTGCTGCTGTGCAGTCCATCATGAACAGCTGTACGCCTCTATAAGATAAACCCAGCTGATTTGGAAGGAGGATGTCTGTTTTTTTGTGGGTTATGGGTTAGGTCGTGCAAGTATGTCTGTTAGTTCATGTAAAGGCTTTTCATGAAGTTGTTCCTTATTTCTTCTAAGTGCCTTTGTAAAGTCCAAATGACTACATGTGCCCATTCTAATCAAATCTTGCCTTTGCCTGTGGTCTTATCCTGTGCCTTTCGTCTTTGTTAAAGGCACCGTTAGTGGTAAAGAGCAAGTGAGAACTACACGTTCTCTGATATATATTCCACGACAGAAGACGTGACCTGTAGTGAACCTGGCATCGATAAAGCGTGGCTTGGGGTCTTATCACGATCCCGTAGCACAGCGAGTCGCGCTGCCGTTCATCCGCCTGGGGACTTGTCGGCGAGGGTGAGACCATGTTCGCGGCAGGCTGATTTAGTGCCTCGCCCGTTTGCAATCTACTCCACCGGCTAGTGACGCAGAGGGGCACGAAAGAGAAGTAGTGTGAAGGGGGTTCTTAGGTCCCTATTTCTCGGGTTTTTCTCCGTTCTATTTTGTTCTTTCTCTATTGTTACTGCTGAACATATTGCTTAACTACTTTCATATTGCAAAGTTTGCCTAATTTACTCCTTCCGGTGCATGTGATTGTGCCCTTCTTCCGTTCAACTTGCTAAAATGCCCACTTTCAATTATTAGTTTTTTTTTTGAAGGGACGACACGCTGTACACAGTGACAAGCACATTCAGGCACGGAAGTTGTTACACATTTTTTCTTCGATGAAGTATGTTGCCTCCTTCATCGCTGTAAATCAACCTATGATGGTTTTCTTTTCAACTTCTCTAAGACAGCATGCGATGCCCTACATGGGCTGCGGCCCCCCTACGGGTTTTTTTTGCATAACTTCATAGCAACAACTTCTGTCGTCCTTTGCCATTGGACGTTTCGAAGCAGAGAAAAGAATGGTTTTCACCTCACAAACTTTGCCCCTTCACAGGTCGAACACTCCAACCAATAATTAGTTTTTGATATGTTATGAGTCCATAGATTTTATACGAAATGCATCGTCTTTCCATTTGTTAGTTAGTTTGTTGTCACGATGTGCGGCGTTATATAAGAAATAGCTTTCTGAAATGGGGTTTATTAGTTTGTTACGGGCGGGTCACAGGTAGCCTCGCACAGATCCATCACTCATTCTCGACCCTCTCACAGAAACGAAATTATCGGTTTTTTGAGTGGACCGATAATGAGTAATGAATTATTGCTCTCAATGAAGAGGTTCATAAAGATGGAAATTCTATGGTGTCATGACCGTGGATCAATATTGAATGAAATTATTGTTTTTGTGGAGGTGAAAATTGGTGATCGCGAGTCGGGTTATGTATATAAGCTACTGTAAAAGTCACATGCTAGACGCAATCCTAATTTGCTAAATGTCCGATTGTTTGTTTTATCCGCATACATACATATGTCACTGATCAGACAGTACTAAATGTAAACATGCATGTGTCCCACTTTATTGAATATCCTATAAAAATAGCTAGTCCGATTAGGTAACTGAGAAAGCCACCCCTACCAACTACAAATTTCTTCTGGGGCGGATGGTCCTGTTTTTACGCTTTTGGGCCTTGTTCCCTAACTCACTGCAATAGTTCATGGTCAATCCTTCCATAATGAACAAATTGATTTATTTTATGTAAATAAGTAGAGAGATTGTAGAGAGAGATGGGCGGAGGTGGTGTAGTGACAGGTGGCGCGCACTCCACTCTCATGGTGCGGGGATCAAATCCCGCATCAACGCTCGCCCAGGCCAACCAAGCATTCCATTCCTCCGGGGTGGGTAGATTGGTACCAGACTCGTCTGGGAGGATAATAGCACTGACTTGTACATCGGCTGGCCACCGAAAGTCATTGTATAGGCCACATCACATTCACCATCCATCACGATTCTGAATGGAACTAGAATGTGCGGCGCATTCCACAGAAGGGATTGATTAGCGCCAAAAACTTTATCTTTTATCCTTTTAAGTAGAGAGATGTACTAGGGCTTTCTCTTCTATTTTCTTTTTTGCAAAGTTCTCGAAGATTTGTATGGACATTTTCTTTCACTTCGAAGCTTTTCAAAAGCATTGATGTGTTAGGAATAACTAGATCAGCAACTCACGCAAGGAGCACCTCCAGTGCGCCAAATCAGGATCCCACCATAGGGATTTATGGCTCGGAATTAGACAGAACTGCATCTTTACAGTTCCCCAAAAATTCATGGCGCAATTGGAATCTCTACGTCACCCCCTTCTTTCGTGTAATTGAAATGCAAATGAGAATATTGATCGATACACATTCAGGTGGACAGTGACGATTTACAGTCATTCTAAATCGAGAAGCGAGAATTCCCAGTGTTCAGGGAATTACTTACAAGCGCGCCCAATCAACTAAATTACAAAATGATTGCCTATTTCAGAGATCCACATGATGAGCGAAAAAAGCCCGGAACGGATCGGTGAATAGCGTGAGTAATTGCACGTACACCTCCACAAACTGAATCCACAAGGGCAAAGCAAATTCTAAAAAACACATTTTGCGCTTTCTAGGAGACAGCCATCATACTGATCGCCATTTGTAGAATGAAGTTTGGGTTACACCCCTTTCGTGCTAAAGGACGTGGCTGTAACACCGTGCAAGGCCCTTTCACTAATGACAAGCAATGTGGCCCTCGCTTCGTGGGCTTTTAAAGGGACCGGGAGAGGTCAGAAGAAAGAGCAATATGGGAAGAAGTGATCGCTTTGAGACGAATATTCAAGGTTAAAAGCGATAATCATAGTGAAATCCGTATGCTCATGTCCCGCGCATCTCTTTGAACTGGGACATCACCTTGTCGAGTTGCAGGAGATATGTCATTTGTTGTTTCCTAGGGTGTATGTCATTCTTGATGATGTAAGGTATGTGAGATAACAAACGGCAGCAATCAAGTGAAATAATGTATGGGAGAATAAACGAAAGGATAGGAAAAAAGGTAATCGTGGCAAAAATCCCATTGAATCCTCATTCGACGTCTGAACAAAGTGTCTTGTGTGCAATGTCTGCAACCAAACGAACTGCAAGCCTACGGTAGGTCTTACCCGTAAGCACGAGGGAGAACAGTCGTGGCAGTAATCTTCTAACATTCTCCAAGTTCTCTCTTCTTGTAACCACGGCATTATTGTACTTGTCGATTTTGATGTTTCTTTTGCCACACGAGGTGTTTAAAGGCAGCTTTAGGGGAAATTCGGACGAAAAGCAAAAGAAGTGGTGAATATGAAAGCCGAGATGCCTAGTAACAGGACAGTGGAGGAAAAACGTATGGAAGTGACCAAATACCCGAGAAATAGGACCCCTTCCCACCGTTGGTTCTAGGCGCGGACGACATTTCCGTCAAGGGGCGGGTAGCCCGCATAGGTTTTCCATTGGCCTTACCAAGACGTAAATATGAAGGGATGTTCGGAAATGCGACAGCATCTATTTTCATGTGGTGAGCTTCAAGCTAAAAGGGAGGAAGCGCGCTGCGATACTTTCAATCCTGCCGATCTCCTTCACCAATATCACCGTGACCAACCACTAATCACGTCTCCTGGAGGCGAGCTGTCTTAAACCGAGGCGCACTGTCTTTAAGTGGAACCTTTATTCGTGGCCCAACGTTTCGACCGTTTCGTCTTCTTCAGAGGCCGATGGTTCCACCGCTTGTGGAGAGCGTGAGCTCACAACCACAGTTAGTAATGTTAGTATGAGTGACAGCCGCCTTACCGTAAGCGAAATATGCCACTTCCCGGTGTTTTTAAAGGTCTCTTTTGCACGGAAAAATGAGTTTCTCTTTTGCACATATATTTACATCGAATTTTATTTTTGTAAGGGCCGCATGCAAAGTTTCACACGAAAAAAGTGATAATCCGGCTAAGATACAACTCCTCAAAGTGGTGTCCGAGAGGGTGGGGCCTCAAAGTGAATGCCTGCCCCGTCGTCAGCCGCGGTCGAAAACGAAGAGTGGGACTGTTCACATGACTTTATGTTCCCACTGCTCGTTTTCGACCGCGGTGGACGACGATGTAAGCATTTACTCTGGGGCCTTTCGGCCACCACTTTGAGGAGCTGTATCTTACTCGAAGCCCTTACTGGGCAAATATTCCATAAATACTGGGTAGTCTAAAAAGTTTTTTCGTATTTTTAAATACCGCTTTTTTCCCTCCAAACTGCTTCTCAGCAATCTCTTCTGTACATACACATGTAGTATAAGTCCACACGCATCTATAGTTATTATTGTATTCCATCTCCCGGATAACCTTTTTCGGCAAAATAAACATATCAAAGGTCAACCTCATTTTCAATAAAAAAAATTTTTCTTTGAATGTCGTTAGACAGGGAAAGGAAAAGGTGATAATCCGATGGAGCAAGATCAGGGCTATAAGGTGGATGGGGCGGCAATTTTTATCCAAGCTCGAGAATTTTTTGACTAGCCACTTTTTCAATAGTGGGAAGACTTGCCAAAAAATTGCCTCGCCAAAAAATTTTGGAGCTTGGATAAAAATTCCACCTTATAGCCCTGATCTTGCTCCATCGGATTATCACCTTTTCCTTTCCCTGTCTAACGCCATTCAAAGAAAAATTATTGTATGAAAATGAGGTTGACCGTTGATATGTTTATTTTGCCGAAAAGGGTTATCCGGAAGATGGAAGACAATAATACCTATAGATGCGTGTGGACTTGTACTACATGTGTATGTGCAGAAGAGATTGCTGGGAAGCAGTTTGGAGGGAAAAAGCGGTTTTAAAAAATACGAAAAAAACTTTTTAGACTACCCAATATATGGATAACATAGGAGATCTTTTATTCCGTGTACGTTTCCTTCAAGGAGTCGCTCGATTACTTTTTAGTTACTTGGTAGTACACCTATATGTGAATATAGTTCCACTTCTATACCCATAGTTGATGCAGCATCAGCATAGGTTGAGTACCTAGTCGTCCACAATTCTGAATGGAAGCCGAATGGGAGCAACATCCCCTAAGACCAAACAGAATTAGGCAGCAACCTCTTGGAGCTTTATTTTTTCTTTCTTTGTAACATTGCAAAAACATTGATAAGAAACAAACATCGAGATTTCAAAACATAAACTCTTTTTCACTGGTTCTTAATCTTCCAAAAACGCTTCCAATGGTTGTTATCAGTTAAACGTAATGGGGATGTTGATCGTGTGGGTGGGCAACGACTGGAGTGGCGCGTCCCACAGGTGTTCTTCTTCCTGCCCCCAAAAAGCGCAAAATGTGTTTGTTAGGGTTTGCTTTGCCCCTGTGGATTCAGTCTGTGGAGCTGTACGTGCAATTAGTTACGCTGGGCACTGATCGGTCTCGGGCTTTTTTCGCTCTTTGTCTGGATCTCTGAAATAGGCAATCATTTTGTAATTTAGTTGATTGGGCCCGCTTGTAAGCAATTCTTCGAACACTGGAAGTTTCTGCTTTCCGATTTAATATGACTGGAAATCGTCGCTGTCTACCTGAACGTGTATCGATCACAATTCTCATTAGCATTTCAATGTCTACACGAAGGATGGGGCGGCTGTAGTGATTCCAACTGCGCCATAAATTCTTGGAGAACTGTAAGGATGCAGTTTTGTCTAAATCCGAGCCATAAATCCCTATGGTGGGATCCTGATCGGCGCACTGAAGCGTGCTGATCCTTCTTATATGAGTTGCTGATCTAACAACCGACAATCAGGCCGCCCGTACTGATGCCAGCTAATTACCTTTACAATACCTTTTTACATATTTTTATTGTAGTTTTATAAGTGAGAATGAGTAAGGCCTGGCTTTCACTAACACTTTGTGGATCTTACTGCCATAGATTCTATTATCACCCATATCAAATGTGTGTCATTTTTGATTACGACAAAGGCAAGCGCCAAAGATTTGACCCCCGGGCAACGGTCAAACACCTCTGACGATCGCCACTATCTTTTTTTGCATTCATCTTGCTCACTGCCTTATTCAACCTTTTTCGGACACTTTTGTTTTCTGTTTTGTCATTCGTTTTTTGCACGTTTTTTTTTCTTCGGTCTATTTCGGATTGCGGTTTCTTTCATCATTCATCAATTTCTTTCATAATTATTTCATGCCATAATTTGACTCTTTGTGAGTTTTTAGCGTCTCCTGTGGAGAATTTTTGAGTATTTTCCAAATTGCTCCCTGATTTCGGCGTTATGGAAGGATTTCATGGGCAGACGTTTACCATAGCAGTGGGTTTATTCTTCAAAACTGACCGCGAATAATGTCTCACGGCCACAAGTCCACATCCCTGGTTTGCTGAGTGATTGATCAACTGTTTTTGTTTCCCTAGGACTCTACTAGATTTTGGTTTCAGACGCTTTCACCAATTGCCTCATAAAGTTCATAGTCCAGTAACTTGAAGGAATCGTGCACGAAAAAATGAGTTTCTCTGTTCCCCTTATATATTGTTGTATTTGCCTAATAAGAACTGCATGGAAAGTTTCACGCGAAAAAGTGAGAATCCAGCTAAGATACAGCTTTTAAAAGTACTGGACGAGAGGCAGGGCCGCCGAGTAAATGCTTACCCCATCGTCCGCCGCGGTCGGAGATGCATAGTGGAGATAGAAGTCACGATAACCATCCCAGTTTTTGGCTTTGGCCGCGCCGAACGACGTTGCAAGTATTTACCCCGAGCCCCGCCCTCTCGGACACCACTTTGAGAGGTTGTATATTAACAGGATTATCACTTTTTCGTGTTAAACTTTGCATGCTGCCCAACAAAGAGTTTTTGAATTACCATACCCTGTAGAATAGAGAATTCGTTACTATGTGTATATGCAGGGACGAAAATGAATCATCCACCCGGCGTTCTTTCCTTCTCTAGGCTTAGGTAAAAGTCACACTTTCTGGCTTCCAGTCATTTCTTCGTACTACTCCTTCAACCATCTTTATTGGCTTGTTGGGATCTGGATTTGAGTTGATCAACATAAAATATCCCCCTTCCTTTAAAGAAAAATAGTTTACTAATCCTCCTTTTGAAATGAAATTTATACAAATTTTCTAAGAACCATGCCGAAATGCTTCTACGCTTCCTTATCGACCTGATGATAAGCCTTTTCCCCTCTTTCCCGTGGCGTTTTCTGAGTCCATTTACTACTTCGTTTCACCAGGAATTCTCGTGCCATCCCCCGCTCCTGTGCTCCTCCCAATTTTCCTTTCATTATCTCTTTCGAGCACTCAACGGCATTTGATCTCATGCTCTTGTTCCTCACTCGCATGTTTCGTTTCCGTTCCCTCTCGGCCTCCTCATTCCACGTAACATCTCATCCGCCACACCCCGATCAATATCAGCCTACTTGTCGTCGTTATGGGCGCTGGTCGTTGTCTATCATTCCTCAATAAGACCTCTTCCGACGGAAATCTCATCTCATTTACACCCATGTGATATTTTTGCATATTTCCGTGATTTGCGCCACTTCAACCCTCCTTGTTTTATTGTGATTACACTCAAGTACCAAACGTTGGCTAAAATGGCTAAAAAATGGCAAAAATGGCTAAATTATGGCTAAAAAAAATTTTAGCCATTATTTTATCGGTGCACAATCATCAGGCTTAAGATTCTTCCAGTCTGGATAATTGGTTCCCATACGCAAAATGTTAAATACGCCTACCTGGACCCACTCTAGCTAAGAATATCGTCCTCGCTGAAAATGCTTTATGAAGGGACTTACTGTTAATTTTTTCATTTGTTTTTATCTTTTATTTTTACTTTTAATGTATCTTATTTTTATGCAAAAACTCGCTCTGATATGAACAGGTATCCACAAATAATCTTATGAAGAAAATTTGATTAGGTAAAAATCATTCAACACTGAAGCACTTTTGAATGCGCCAAGCATTCTACTTCAATTTAAAAAACGCAGTGGCCTATTCACTTTCGAGATCAGCTACAGGCTAAACCGGAATTAGTGTCTTCACCCAGCCGGAAGAGTCTGGTACCGGTCCTCATCAGCTTCAAAGCTTCAAAGTTTGTTTGGCATGGGTGGGCACTAATCCATCAAGTATTCGTACCGCAGCCTTTCATTTCAGCGGTTTCTGTCAGACGTTGTACAAGCATACGGCCGTTGTTTTTCAAGGAAAAATGGTCGTAATTTGCTTTTCAAAAAGCGTCAAAGTTTTTTTCACGGTAGCTCTCCGTGTGGGCTTCAAAAACCTTCGCAACTGAATCAATACAAAAATATTGAAACATAAAATAATAAAAACCTCGAAATTGAACGAAAAAGGAGGTTTCACTTATATAAAATGAAGGAAAGATAGAAGAACAAACGAAGGAGTGAAAGATATTTCAATATCAGCACTGGTCGCATAGCTATATAGCTGCATACCATGAAATAGTATTTTTTATGCCTGGGCACGAATTTATTAATAAATTTTGTAAAAGAGGAGTGAAATGTTAGGCATTTTTGCGATAGGTAGTCGCAACACATAGAATTGCGTAGGCTCATCGAGGGACTGTATGTACAGGCGTGGGAGTCCGACGTAGACTGTTGAAAAAGCATCAATCGCCCAACAGTGGCGACTGTACAGAACCGCGGTTAGAACCTGTCCTTCTAACAGGGAGGCATAATCCGTAGCTTCTACACCGTGGGAGGTTTTTGAACGAACGCGTGGATTGTTTTTATTGAGAAATCTCGTCAATCAAATCAATCTATGGAATCAAACTATTTCGACTTGTTGGAGATGCGCCTTACATAACATTTGAGAATAAAATACCTTCCCTTTTGATTTTTGGGATAATAGGGTATGGGGCCGGTCGAACTGGTTCCAGTTTTCAGGAAAGACGGTCGTACGGCTCGGATAATTCCCTCAACAGGGTATCAAATCCTGGATGTCGAATAGGTGTGTGACGGTTGGGACGAGGTCGATAGAGCCGCCAGGGCGCGGTGACCAACGTGTTCTCTGCAAAGTCGCGTTCATACTTCACGGTGCCGGCGGGAGCGCGTGGCGGCGTGTCTGTGCAACTCCGGATGTGCCACCCTATCTCGTTGCGTGCGTCGTCTCTGAGCCTCCTCCGTACCACTCCGCCTCGCTGCCTGTGATCTGAACCACGTATCGGCGCGAGTATGAACATTTTCGGTAAGGATATTTCCATGAGCGATTAGAACGTTATGCGAATACTGAAGTGAGAAATTGAGTGTGGCATTTGACTTTAAGAAATCGGATCTTCTCAGAGGTGAGGAAAACGTTTATCAATCATTCCTTTGTCGTGAAATTTTTTCTTAAGTATTTTGTCACGATAGCATCACTCTGTCATGAACAGAGCGGAATAGACTTCTATGGAGGATAGGATTTACATGAACAACTTGTCTGAAGAACCTATGTCACGAAGTCAGAGGTCACAGGCTGGCCGGCCGAGCTCAAAGTCCGTGTATCCCACCATACATACCGGATAGGTGGAGGCAAAGAACGTCGCATGACTCAATTGTCCAGCATGGAGTGGTTTGCAATTTTCCAGCTCCTTTTGTCATAAGATCATCGGAGCTTCCGACCGTTTGGTGTCCAAGGTATTTTTATAGCTTATTATATATAGGTTATGATATATGATCAGTCAGATGTAGGTAGGTGTGACGTCAATCTTCAGTTAATCTGTTTATTTAGTGTTTTGACGCATCTACGTTGTTTCAATAACATCAAAGTGTATTTCCTTGGTACTTCGTAGTCATTGACGTAACCAGCATCGTTGACCTCGAAGTTACGACATCGTGTCTACCCATCATTCTAATTGAACCATTCCATCATTTTGATATCGTGCCTACACACGTGGTCGTACAAATGAATGGCATCTTTGGGTAGAGCTCGATACGAAGTCGGGGTCCGAAAAAAAACGTTTTGGCCGATGATAGATGATTTTGTTCTGACGGGGAGCAAACCGAGCGAGACGCCGTGGGAAAGAATGCCGGAGCGCAGCGCTTGCTCTTCTGGTGCTATACTGCTGAGTATCCCCGCTTTCTCTCGGCCAAAATTATCCCTTGCGTTATCTTTGAAACTTGAGATTGGACGGGTTTTTTCTGGTGTTTGTCTGTCCTGATTGTTTATCTATGGGCACGACCTAGCAGTATATACTGGGAGCCTTATACTGTGGTTTGGTCACAAGATCGCCCAGTGATCCAAACTTCTTCTGGGCTAGGCGAGTTTAGCCACGCCTTCTCTGGCTTGTCTCGCATAACCATCCGGTTCAGCGCAACGTGAGATCTAACTGCGTGGATCTGGATGGTGAGAAGTTTTACAGAGCTCTGTTATTCTGTAAGCAGAAAGAGGTACTCTTCCCGACTTATCAAGGTGTCATTAGCGACGAAAGGAATATGCTATGTGCGCAGTTAGAGGCGAATTAGAGGTTGCCATCTGTGTGTTGAGACGGATGATCACCCGTCTGCGCACAGCTCTGACGCCAGCCACACTCACGTACATGAATAGCTGTATCGTGTGTTTGCAGTATCCACTCTCGCCCGCTGAATCTTATATGTATGCGTTTTTTTGTTTTTTTTTTCTTCGCAACCAGTATGATGCATTAGTGATCCATCTGCTTCGTGAAGTATTCGCTTCGAGTCACTGATTATTTTGAAATTTCCATAGCATCAGATTGTTTAGAATCTGTTTGCTTCGTGGTTTGCATCTACCCAATGAGCAGGGTGCATGATTTATACTTTTTGCTATAACGGTGAGGCTTTATCGGGGGCATTACTCGCTTCACTCCCTCGTCTGATTCTGAGTTTGATACATGGCGCATCCACAGATATGGAGCAGGCCAATCAGCTTTTCCCTTTTATCATTTTTTTTTTGTTCTGATTTTCCTTTTCTTTTGAATTTTCTGCCACCCTGGCTTTCAATTGAACATTGCTAGTGCAATGGTTCAACTTTTTTATAATGAGGATGGGGTATTCGAAATTATGACCTCAGCTTGTTAACTCTTTTATGATGAGGATAAAGTTTTTGGCGTTAATCAATCCTTTTTTGTTATGCATACGCCGCGTGTTCTACTTTTATTCCTGAGAATCGTGGTGCAGTTTTGTACCATACGCTGTCGTACCGATGTAACAGAAATAGCCATTTTCAAATGTATCGACGATTTTTGATGAAAACCATGTGTGAGGGGCATCCCGAAAGAAGACTACTATCTCAGAACTGAGCCATTAATGCCTTTCATTCTTTATGACGGAGATCTTCTTGAGCCATTGTTTACTACAGCTGTTTACAACATTTCTCGGATGGTAATCTTGAGATTATTTCAATTTCTTACGTCACAAAGAAGCGCCTTAGGCAGAGAATGAAGATGGCTTCCGTCGTAAAGAGATGAAAATCCAAACAGACTTTACACAGACGTCATGTCGTTTTGATCTTCTGATGGGATTTCCTTCGAGCACTCAACAGTAAAACAGCAATAACAACACTGTTATTACTCCTTGTCTTCCAATTCCGTTTTCGGACGGTTTGCAGAGACCAGAAGGGGGGACATGCGCGAATAATATATTTGGTGTACGCCATGCATTCGCATTCTCCTTGAAGTCAGAAAGGAATTTACTTATTTACTTATTTCAATCAGCTGAAAAATGATGAAAAGTTCAGAGGCAAAGCTGTTTTTTAAAATCTGTACCACTTAGTCACGGAAGATATACAAGGACATATTTCCTTCCAGTATTGGATCAGTCCACCACTCTGCGAAAGGACGATTTGAGTTGCCAGCGATTTCAGATCAAAGCTTGGTAGGTCATCATTGACGACCTACCAAGCTTTGATCTGAAATCCATTTCCATTTGGCTTCCAGCCGCTGCCATGGAGGTAGTGCTCACAGCGTGCCCTCATCAATCCAAAACGAGTTTTTTCCAAATTTGTTTGTCTTGTGTGTATCCCTACATGTGCAATAGCAATTTCGCGATAGTGGATTAGTGCTAGACTTGGTAATTTGAATTGTGCATCAATTTTCTGCCCTCGATCAGAAGTGTTATTCGGGAAAGGTCGACTTTGTTGTATTCATCTTCCAATCTCAAACTAATTTATATTTTTCGGCTAAACACGGGCTCTCGCAGGCCACAACGTAGAGAAAATCTCTTTCCTTATCAAAACTTCGGGGGGCTTGAAGTTAGGCTTTTTGTTTTTCTCCTGTACCCATCGAAATTTATAAATAATTTGTTGGCTTCCTAATTTGTCGATTAGTGAGACAATCAGCAACAATTTCAGATTCAAACATGCAGCCAGCAAAAATATTAACACAAAATTTTTTTCCAGAATCATTTAAACAGAGATCGGGTTGAGAATTGATTCTTTTTGCCTGATTTTCGTTCTTACAAAGTCAGCTTTTTCGATCTTTCAAGTATGCTCCCTGGCAATTTTGCAGCCGGCATGAAAAAGTTTGCTTTTGTTTTGGGAGAGGTGAAATTTTGATCTAGTGGCTACGTAAGCGTGATGCAACTGTCGTAGCCACTGCGCTATATTGGGCATTTACGATAAACTTCTAGGCTTATATTCTTAACAGATTGCTCAGACAGCATAATATCGGTTTTGATTGCCATCGAGATTCATCTAAATTTGATGCAATTTCTCGTGCCATGTAGTCGCTATTGGTTTTCTGAAGCATATTTGCCGTTCATTTGCATTTGTATGCTTGCGTCTTCATCAAAAATTCAACATACGCCAGATCAGCTGTCATACACATTGTAGGCGCTTCAAAATACCGTAAGCCCCGCATTCGAAATTCAATGGCTCTATTATTTGAATAATATCTATACTAAAATATTCTTTTCTTTTGTGAAGTGTAACGATTTCCGCGCAAACTTTCCGCGTGCGGCTCGTCGCAATTTTGTGCGATGCCGCAGCCGGACGTGACGTTACCTATTTTATCGACTAGGAGACCTTCTTCTACTATCCACTCCCGATATTGCTCAGCTTTTTCACTACGAAATTTCGCTGCTTTTCTGAAAAATGCGGGTGTCTAAGGGTATGTAATAAGCTGTGTCACGTAGAGAGGCTCAGTTAAAGACGGTTGTTCCGTTGACGGTTGCTGATTAGCGATAGCTTATCGTTAAAGGAATCGTCCACGAGAATTCAAGATCATCTGCTACCCATATTAATATGTTGTATTTGCTTGCTAAGGGCCGCATGCAAAGTTTCACTCGAAAAAAGGAGAATTCGGCTGAAATAGAGCTCCTCAAAGAGATGTCCAGCGGGGTGGGACGTCCGAGGAGGCGCGATCAAGAGGGCTCTAGGAGGAAAGAGGCGGCGGTCACGTGGTCAGGGACGCAGAGTAGGAAGCAAATCTGCATTTGGCGCGAAAATTGAATGCGCAGTGGACCCCGACAGCTGTTCAGATGTTGCTCGCCGGGCATTCAAACAAGTTGTTCTTCTTCCATTTTTTTCGATTTATCATGGAATTTTCGTAAACGATTTTCCAATGAATCAATCACATTTCAGTGTTGTTACCTTCATTTTTGTAGATGATAAGACATGATACCATGAATTACTCTCTGTTGTAGGATTTTGGGATAGTTTGTCCCTTACCATTCATCATAAACTCCTTCGGAGAAGTCTTTTTAATGAATGATTGGCCACACTAGACGCTATCTGGGACTTCACTCAGGAATGTGTCACTTTATCGAACGTCATGCAACAATAGACTTCTTTTTGGTGATAAATGGTTTTCCAACCATTCTTAATTACAGTGACGAATCCGTTTATTCTTATACTATATTACATCTTTTTTCAGGGAGGATTTCGAAATATTCAGAGGAATCGTACGTGGGATTTGAGTTTTCTTATATCCACACAGTTATGTTGAAATCGCACTCTACGGCCACATGCAAAGTTCCACTCGAAAAAAAAAAAGAAATTCGGCAGAGCACATCTCTTCAGGGGGTTGTCCACGTGGCTATTGTGCGCACAGCCACGAGCACCGTGAGATAGATCAGCGGCGCTCTAAATTTCTTTGAGGTCACTGATTCTGGTGATACAGATTGCCTTGTGGTATTTTTCCCGTTTCAAAATTGCTATAATAGTACATAGAATTTCTAGACTCCGTTTCGAGGGTGTGGTAGCCGTCCTTCTGCTTCGCTATCCTGGTGGGCTGACCCACGTCCCCTATCTTGAGGTGTCAGTTTTACCTGCTTTTACTTTTTTGCGTGAACTGTCTTTTTTTGTGTTTTTGCATGTGGCCATTTATGACATAACTGTATGGGATTGAGAAGAACTCAAAATCTCATGGATAAGGATTTTTCTTTAACTATCCTTATTTCTTACTACAGTACTCACTGCCAAGTTGAAAAACAGTGTGGTTCATCTGTAATTGGAAATGTATGAGAACAAAGTGGTGGAGTGGAGCCTTCCAGTTTTGTGTGATATTCTAGACGGTTCTAGCTTTCCTTTTTTCAATTTTCATTTCTTGTTCGAAACTTTCATCTTTGATATCGATTGCACTTTTTCCTGCTCTCTGATCCATCATCCCACTTTGGGTGAGCATCAACCCATATCCCCTGCACTCTAATACTCCGGCACCTATCCATGGATTTTTCACCTTTACTCGTTGTAACTTTCACTGATGACAAGTATACGAGTGAAGGTGCAGAGATATCTGCCAGAAAAGCGCTACACTGCCCCCCCCCCGTCGGTCACTTCTTACCCAAAGTTTGCTTAATCATTTTGAGATATTGGTAAATGAAATGAACAAGCTTGCATAAGAAGAAAATGCATTGTTTTACTTTACTGAGGAATCCGCGTGAATGATTAGGTGTCCAGTTCACTTCCAGAAACTTTCCACTTTCCTGTCCAGAAAAAATTCGCATGCACGGCTTATCCCTCCGGATGTGATATCATTAGAATGGGTGTTGAAAATGTCAAGATCGTTTTGCAAGTGCTTGGTTGTGGTACCATTCCTCGTTTTTTGATATCATTTGACCTTATTAAATTTTCTCCATTTCAAATGGACCTTCAAATAAAGTGGCTGGAAGATGTGAAAAGACCTCGAATGGGCACGCACCTGATAGTATTTCATCTGAAGGTGTAGTCAGATGACTGATAGTGACGATGCGGATTGTTTTGTTGCATTTTCCGTTTCAAGGTTGTAATAATAGTACATAGAATGAGGCACTACTTGTTCTCGATCCAACGTTTCTACGTTGTAAGTTCCAATCATACGTTACAACGCCCCGTCCGACAGTCCGATCCCAAAGTAGGTGACGAGCGTATTTGTCCGCCTTCTCTTTCTTGACTGTTCAGGCTTAAATGCAGCTAGTCCTTGTTCCTGCTCAGAATCTGTTGCTGAAGAAATGGAAGAATGGATCCTTTGTCAGGCTTCCACAAATTTTTGTTTTTCTCCGCTAAAGACCGCTATGATCGTCTATATTTCCATTTCTTCTTTCGATCCACATATGGCCAGAAGTTAAGTGCAGAAAATTGCACCGACTGTCCTTCAAAGCCGAATTAGCAGCGTGCCAGAAAGATCAAAAGTTTCATCCACTTGACTGATCGCCTGTCAACTTACACGTACACTATTATTTACCAGTTGGCTGGCGCACACTACTGTGCGCGTAACGACGTGGGCGCCAGTGGGTCGATCGGAATTGATTTTTTTTTGTAAACTTTACTCACAGAATATAACATGCTCTGCCCTTGTGGGCGGTCCTTCGCTCATTTTGAGTGTTGTGAATGCTCAAGATAGCTTGGACATTTGTTATTTCTACCGATTTTTTTGCTGGTCTCAAGGCTGCGGTATACCTTATTAGTTTTTGTTGTGAGGATCGCCCACTGTGCCCAGGCCTCTTTCATGACTTTAAAAAAACTTTTCTCTGTTCTTAAAGCATCTTTCCCCACCTTAAAGTCATATTAGAACCAAATTAACAATTTTCGGTCTGAGAACGGAACATTCCAGTGCACGCTCCCGCCCCTCCCCCCCCCGCGTAAACCCCGTAAACGGAGCTTAACATGGACCATGTGTGCTCCCTACTTTTTTGTCCCATACCCTTCCCATTGCAAACTTGTCTCCACCTTCACGGGTAGCCTATCATGTGATGTCCAAGCTCCGCACACCGCCACGAATGCTCCGCCCACTATGCCCAGGCCTCTTTCATGATTTTCAGAAACTCATCCCTTACCTTCATCCATCTTCCTCCCATGTTCGGGTCATATCAGAAACCAACTAGCAATTTTCGGTCGACAGAGGGACGGAGGGACAGAGGAGTGCCATGACCCTTTTTGAAAGGAGGCCTTGTTCTTCAAAATGTGGTTTCGGCTGGAGCGCGGTATTCTCCCTGTCCACCACTAAATGAAGAGTCATTCACGCGCTTTGATCAAACTGCTTGGGTGCGCTCAAGTTAGTAACAGCTGACGCTGTCCGTTTGTTGACTACCAGTCCGTCGAACATATCTGTTACAACAACACTTTTGTTCTTAAGATTTTCTGCTACACCCCTTGTTTCCCACTTGTACCGTCTCTTTTTGTCGCACTCTTCTCGATCGCTGCTGTCTGAGAAGCTTGTAGACTTTCCACAGAAGATCTTGCTGTGTTAAATCAAGATGTTCAGCTGTTCTTAACAAACCCTTTTTCTGAATTTTTCTTTCCAAATGGAGTTATGATTCTTTTTGAGGCTCACAGGCTCTTGATTTTCTTAACAAAAGCATCCTTCTGGGATTCATCAGAAACAAAATGCTCAAAGGAATCGTGCACGGAAAAATGAATTTCTTTGTTACTCATATATTCATGTGTATGTGCTTAATAAGGGCCGCACACAAAGTTTTACGTAAAAAAAAGTGAGAATCCGGCTGAGATACAGGCTTTCAAAGTGATGGCCGAGGGGCGAGGCCTTCCAGCAAGTGCCCACCCCGTCGTCCGCCGCGGTCCCAGACGCATTGTAGGAACAGAAACTTACGTAAACACTCTCACTCTCTGTTCCCAACCACAGGGGACTCTGGACGGGGCTTTCACTCACAGGCCCCGCCCATCCAGCCAAGAATTTGGGGAGCTGTATCCCGCCCGTCGTCCGCCGTGGTCGGAGGCGAACTGTGGGACTGTTTACGTAGCTTCCTCTTTCCGCTATGCTCCTTCGACAGTCGCGGAAGACGACGCGAGATTTACTCTGAAGCCCCGCCTTCTCGGCCACCACTTTGAGGACCTGTATCTTGACTGGACTCTTACTTTTCCGCGTGAAAATTTCCATGCAACCCTTCATAAGCAAATACAACATAAATATAAGGGCAACAGAGAAACTAATTGATCCGTGCACGATTCCTTTACCAGTGAGCATGACTTTAGAGATACCTCCTACAATATCTTTAAAAAGTTCGAGAAGGTTTTTCTCATTACCTCCAGAGTACGAACTACATTTTTAATTGATTTGCATTGTCGACGAGTTATTGTGTAGTACAATATTTGTTGCCAGTATATTTAAATTTTTCAAAATTTTCTGTTTCTCGCATGTCTTATAACATGTGACCATATATGAAATGGTTCTTCTTTTGTTGGATGGTAGTAGGTGTTTGATCGACAGTGTCATTGCCACTTTTAAATGAAGTGAAGTTAATTGCAGAGTTGAACGCGTAATTGAAACCCCGTCGAGTCGCTGTTTACGTGTGTCTTCCTTCCTAGAAAGTATTTCACAATCATATTGATCTGGTGAAGTAATACCGAAAGTATCTGATTCACTGATACCCCCGTTCATACCTAAGTATGTTGTTCTAATCATTGCAAATGATGAGTGAGGATTCATATGAAGTGCCTCGCACTTTATTCCGTGGGGGCGTGGTCGGTACACAGTAGGCTTGCCTTGAATTCTTGTCACTCAACGCTTGTTTTTAGCAGAAACACGTCGTTTCGTCTTATAGAGGCGAAACAGTTTTTATACAACCTGTTCGATAGTTCCGAACGTACTATGGAGGTTTCCCTTTTCTGTATTCTTTTTTTTTTGAGTGATTGGCGTCCATTTCTGGTAGAGATGCATGCAAGCTATATCATTTGGGTGAAAGGGGACTATTTCCCAAGAAAAATGGGCGTATTCTCTTTCTGTGTTAGTTTTCTTCCAACTCCAGTTTTTACCTCCAAGCTTATTTCAGTCTTGGGTGATTGCCTTGAGAAACGGCAACGTAATGTCGATCGGTTTTTCTCATTCAAAAAAGTAATGGCTTTTCTTAAAGGGTAGGCCTTAGGAGTAATGTGGTTATTGAGAACTCCTAGAAGAAGTCAGTCCATGGAAACTATGGGCCGAGAAACGTATTTATGGCGAAATCACCGTCGGTAAACGCCCCCCCCCCCGAGCTGTAGAAACGGCGTAACAGTTAACAGCTGACGCCTTTCGATGAAATCCCTAGAAGAAATCAGTCACATAGAGACTGGGAGCCACAGAAATCCATTTATAGCGGAATTCCCATCGAAAAGCGTGCCCTCGAGCTATAGAAACGGCACGGTTAACAGCTGACGCCTTTGGATGACAGACCCCGCCTCCAAGTGACGTTATTCCCGGTTGGCTACGGTGAGGAGATGCAACAGGGTTGAAGGTATTGCGGCGCGTTTTCGCAGTTTTAGCTTGAAGCTCACTCTAAAAATAGATGCTGTCGTATTTCCGAACATCCCTTCGTGTTCAAGACTTGGCAAAATGCAATGGAAAACGCGTTCGGACTACTCGCGACGAGAAGGTCGTCCGCGTCGAGAATCAACGGTGGGAAGAGGTCCTAGTTCTCGGGTCCTTACCCATTTCTTTCCGTTTTTTCTTCGTATTACTAACACCCTCGTATTACTAACAAGGGAAGGATTCTCGGTCGAAGTGGCCATTCGGAATGGGATACATATTGTCTGACGTATTTTCGGACGCTGATCTCGAACCTGCATCCCAAATTTGCTGTCCGATTCTCTGAGCGGAGTTATGGAGGTTTTTTTGAAAAAACAGTGCTATTATATGGTAGGTTTGGAAGCTCGTAGCACGCGAGCCAGACGTTCTCGCGCAAAACTAGTGCGATTTTCGTGTTCAGGGGACCAAACTGCCTCATGGAACATGTTTATAGCCATTTCGAGGCCTATAGGCCAAGAGTTTTTCCGAAATTTGGTCAAATTCTCGGTAAGCCAAGAATTTTTTCGAAATTCGGTCAAATTCTCGAATTGGCTAAAAACATGATCCATAGGGCAGTTTGGTCCACTGAATACGAAAATCGCACTAGTTTTGCGCGAACGTCTGGCTCGCGTGCTAAGGGCTTCCAAACCTACCATATAATAGCATCGTTTTTCAAAAAACCTCCATAACTCCGCTCAGAGAATCGGACAGCAAATTTGAAATGCAGGTTCGAGATCAGCGTCCGAAAATACGTCAGACAATGTGTATCCCATTCCGAATGGCCACTTCGACCTAGAATCCTTCCCTTGTAAGCACCTCGATTTTCATATTCACTACATTTTTCATGATTCGCCCGAATTTTCCCTATCGCTGCCTTTAATTCCCTAAGAAGACCATTCAAGAATCGACTCAGTGCATGAGCGATTTCATCTGCCACGTCATGAAGATCTATTGAATCAAGTACACTATAGTTACAAGCCCCGCCCCTTTACGGAGCACGCCTCTGTCCGCCGTGTACCAACCAGAATTGTCTATTTATCACATGATCGCATACAATCAGCTCGTAGGTATTTAAGCGTGTGTATGTGTTCTTCTGTATGCTGTGGAAATCGCTCCAAAAAGTCGAAGAAATAGGCTTAGAAAAGCTTCATAACTTTTGTTGATCACCTCCTGTATTGGTATCAGCCTTTTATGGGCCCCTTAGTGATCATGGGAAAGTTTACACAAAGTTAGTCGTACTTAGCACCAAATTCAACTTTCAGCTCTCTTTTTGCCGACATGCCAATTAGGCTATTCGGTGAAATATGTCCATTTATTGATGCCTGACGTTTCGACCAGATCGCCTTTCTGAAAGGCCTAAGCATGGCTCAAGATTCAGGATTTTGTTCCGCCAAGCCGCCCCTCATTCCATAGCTATTCTGACGGAAACCTGGGAAAACCTGAAGAAATCACATACTTTGGAAGCGATCTCACCCAATCCACCACCGTCAAACTACATATTAGGTCTATGCAGAATAAATGGCCGAAACGTAATTGGCCATAACTTCGCTCAGACACAACTTTATTTGTCGAAATAAAAACCATTCGAATCTACAGAATTTTGCCAACGATCTGGTAAGGAGAATATACCATCACGATCAAATTCTGGATTGCGAGAATCAATAAAGTCAAGAATGGCATTTTTACCGTGCATAATTTTTCTGCCGCAGGTTTGCATCGAGAACCCGGAAAAAGTGGTAATCCGTCAGGGATAGGTCTGGGGAATAAGCGGGGTGAGGGAGAGGCTCGATGCCTAACTGCATCATTTTTTTATGGGTGCGCAAAACAACGCAAAACCCCACAGTTCGCAAGTCACCCGGCAGAAACTGATCGAGACTCTCCCTCACCCCCCTTATTCCTCAGACCTATCTCTGACGAATTACCACTTTTTCCCGGTTCTCGATGCAAACCTGGGTCAGAAGGAGTTCGCCGAAACGATGCATGTTGAAAATGCCATCGTTGACTTCATTAATTTTCGCAATCCAGAATTTTATCATGATTGCATATTTTCTTTCGCCAGATCGTTGGCAAGGTTGTGTAGATTCGAATGGTTTTTATTTCGACAAATAAAGTTGTGTCCGAGCGAAGTTATGGCGTTTTGAAAAAAAGTGGTCCGTTTTGGCCATCTATTCTGCATAGACCTAATAATATCGATGCCGAGGTCTTACGAAGAGATTAGATGGAATCCACTGCTATTGGGTCCTGTTTGCATTCGGCTTGTGGTTGCAATGGTGATTGCGCATTAACTGGGAAAAAGCAAAACAATGAAAGGTTTCATGGAAAACTCGTCCCCAGTCGCGGAATTCGTACGGGTTAGTTTCCTGCTACTACTGTCCAAATCATGTGAACGTCCAAAAACCTTCAAAGGACATCCCCCTACAAAAGCAGGTTTTTATGTAGTGTTTTTCACGGCAAAAGTGACATGAATTGATTGGAGGCTCATTGCGATCATATCGAATTGTTCTCGAAGTTTTCTCATTGGCCTAATTAAACCCTTTTTGAAACATAAATTCTTCTGAAATTGTCGTGTCTTTCCTTGAAAACACCGATGAAATACAATAACTTTCGTCGAAAATGGGATTCTATGGTTTCATCGAAACTGTATCATACACAAACGATGCCGTCTCATTTATTCTGCCGTTTCCTTTCTTCATTTTTCTATTCATTATATTAATCTATGTCTATGAATGATAAGCCAATTGTTGAAAATAACTTGAAATATAGAAAATTACAAATTTTTCATATCGCTAGTTGGAAGTAGAGTATTTAATATATTAATAATTTAATAATTTTTGCCCAGGAAACGTACTGCAGTTGATAGGAGCAATATGTAGTCTGTCTCGATAATCTTTCGCATCTATTAATTGACGGTCGATGTATCTTTCTAGAACACGCCATGCATTCGATTTCCTTTCGGGATCGAACATGCCCCATGTGTACGTACATTGAAGTGTTTCGTTTGTTACCTTGTTACCTCCCACTTTCCCTTCCACTCGAACCATTACTGTGAATGTCTGATCCACCAACCATTTTCGAGATCAAGTCTGTCCCATGCCCATTTAAATTTCCTCGGCGCTACCATATGCGGGCATAGTCGCCTAGTCGTGTTTGTGCGGGTAAGGACGACACCAAACCTACCGTTACTCAAGGGTTAAGAGTTACAGAGGGTTACAGAAACTTGCCCTACCGAAGCATATATTCTGCCCGAAAACACTAACTTTCTGGGATTAAATACAGGGTACTGGGCTTCGGCGAACGTCAACAGTCACACGACTTGTATGTATTATTATCTGAGTCGAACACGTGGCTCAATCGTCAAGCTAACCCCGCCCACAATACCTATTGGGGAAACAGTGCGAAAAAATTTCTCCCTTTTATCTTGATCTCTGGTATTTTGTTCACTTTATGTCCTCAAATGTTAACGAATTTGTGTTCCATTATGTTCGATTTCCCCCTACAATGGCACTGTTGCATCATCAGCGTGACGTCAATATTAGTGTATATGTATGAATAAGTTGCGAACATTCTGAATGAACACGAACTCTACCCGCTTGAGCATTATGGTCATCCTTCGGTTCTCTTTTTGTATATTTCTGATGTATATCATAAGAAAAATTGGGTACAAAACCATCACTTGTTCACCTTTCCTCACCATCGCCCACCTGTACTTGCCTTTTCAGTTTCAAAGAAACTTCGTTGCGAATTCCACAATTTCATTTTACATAATTGTTCTCTCGCTGACCCCCTACTGTTAATTTCACGCTTCAGATCATCTCTTCTAATATTCATTTTCTTGCCTCAAGGTTTCATCTGATGGACGAAAAAAAAATTTTCTATCATGTTTGGAGGCATCACTCACACTAATCAGAGATTGTGCCATGACACTCGAATTGGGTCAGGAGGTATAGGAGGGTGTAGTCAGGACACAACGTTATCAGTGAAGAGCACTTTCTCATGCTGTGGCCCGATTCAAATGTTATGAAGCTCATCCAAAAATCATGATCCTAATCATATCTTCACTGGAAATCTGTATTCAAGGACCCCGTAGGATCAGCAAAAAAAAACGAAAAGTTGACAGTCGTACGAAAGGTGCACCATTTGGATTCCCACCGTACAATTGTCACGAATGTATCTATTTGATGTTTCATCAATGATGTCTCCCAGGCCTATAGTACTTGCATACTGCCCCGCCTTTCTCTCCAGTCTCGATTTCTTCACTGCAGTGCGTCATTAGACGCGTGTATTAACGCTTTCAACTAATGGAACTTTAAGTCCCGTCCATGAGCCCATTACTGTTCGCGAGATATAATTTTATACGATTCATCTTATTTCGGAAGTTCGCTTTTTTCATGAAACTTTACACATATTTACCATATGCAGCATAATCAGGATTTCTGTACAAGTTATGCTGTTCTCATATCCTACGAAATTGGCCGTGTATACGAGATTCACCGGAATCGTGGGCGACTTTGGTAGGTTCTAGGGCCAATACAAGGATTATTCAATGTTCGAAACTGTTTGTGTCCACTCAAACAAGCGTGCTAGGATAGATAGTCTGCCTGTATGCCAACGTAGGCTCTGTATCATATCAAATATTCCTACAACTCTTAAAAAATGTAACTTTTTCATACGTTGACAAGAAACTTTGAATGCACACTTGGCCTATTCTCCGTGTGATGGAACCCATGGGCCAATTTTACCACGCGGTTGTGCTGTGCGTGATGGCTACACATCACAGAGCCGCGCGACATCGATCGATACGGTAGTGACCGGATCCCGAGAAATCACGTCCGATAGGTTGCGAGTGAACTAGCGATTCTATTTTCAAATTTTCGGCTACTTCTTTTCGTTCTTCTCCACTACTTTACATAGCAGCTTTACTTTCAGTTTGGTCAATGAGCAGCGAATTGACCAAGGTGATGCCTTTTTGCACTACCATATTTAGGCTTTCCTTTACCAAAAATCAAGACTTACTAAGTTCTCTTCTCTCCCTCTCCCCCTGGTCAATTCCCCCGTCGTTCTATCACACCATCATTCATGTATTTCGGCGGGTATTTCTGTGGAATTGGATGCATAATCGAGAAGAGTGAGAGAAGTATTGAACGTGTTTCCGAGAAGTGAAGCTCAAAATAGCGCTCCAAACCTTGATTATTATTCCCTTCTAATTGGGGAGTCCTGCGAAAACAGCGATGAAAACAAGTTTTTCTGGAAAGGGTCAAGTTGCTTGTCAGCAATTACAGTAGTAGGAGTTGTAGTAGACAGTGGGCGTAAATGCAGAACAGTGACTAATTGGATCCCTGCCAAAACAACAACCCTTGAATACCAGCTGGTCACCGGAAGTTATTGTGCGAAACACATGCACATCCAAACGCCCCTTCAATTCTAAAAATATGTAAGTCGAATGGGGTTAATGTGAAGAAAGGGCAGCAACGCTTATTCTACGCGATGTCGTGTTCTGTGTGCAATTGAACCAGTTACGTCTAACACCACTGTAAAAATATTCTTTTGTTGCATGGCACATCTGCGGAAGATGATATCTGTGCATTTTCGATCTCTAAGATGCTCAAGATTACTGTAAATCGCGATTTCAGTCTTCGTCCATCGCGGAGCTCCCTTTCTCTGCATAGACCTAGACCTTAATCCACATTCTCCTCTTTTTACATGAAAAAACACCATTTTCATTCACATACTGTGGAAATTAAGCTTTGGTAGCGCCTTCCGCGTGCTGTTAGGCGTAAATGGTGCAATGATACACAAAATACACGATATTGCGTCACGATACGCGCTGCTACCCTTCCTTCATATTGATCCGTCGAATGCATGGCCCAATATTTATTTGGATGCTATCGCAATGAGGGAGGGGGGGGGGGCATCTCATGAAAAGTTGCTCATCTAAGCGGTCTTGGAGGGATCTTTGAGGGGTCAATCTGCAAATTCAGGCGTATGTTTTTGCTTTTGCTTTAGTGGAGCAATGAAGGGGCTCTTTCCCCTTTTAGGCTAAGGTGAAAATAATGTCCATTGTGGGATCCCCCCTCCTTCTCATCGCAATACCACCTTTATTTGTTATATGAGTCGACAGTTCCCTCTCGATGCAAAGCCTCTTAACGGTTGCTCTCGGATGACTGCACTAATCCCCTCTTCACCTGCTCTGAGTGACATATTCAAGCCATTGCATGCATGGGAAACCTTTCACCTGGTTGCTATCGGCGATAATCAGCTTTTCTAATCAAATTTGCAAGGTAGGTTTGCACTTCGCAACACCAACCCAAAAGTCTTCGTTATATTCATTACGAATGTAAAACACCTCATCTACCTGTACTATTTCTTCAGGGTTGAACTAATACGAATATTTTTTGTTACTGGATCCTTCTTAGGGCCGTCGTCCGACTTCGCGATTTTGCGATTCTGCGGTGTCGCGGCTCTGCACGCGAAGTTGCGGCATTACACAATCAGGTCGTAACATCGTGTACGAAATTGCGCCACCGCAAAATCGCAGAATCGCGAAGTCGCGGAATCTGACGGCGGTCTTCCCTTCGTATTCGTCTTTCTTTTGATATCGAGAAACATTTCGACGTTTTGCTGTCCCATTGTGATAGGTACAGCACAGCTCTGCCCGGCAGACTCATGTGTGGTGTATGATCGCTACACATCACAGAATTGCGTGTTACCAATCGATACAGTGATGATGCGGAGCGTGAGTAAACACATCCGCAGCCAACGCGTACGTGTGGCATGGGACGTATTTCTGAATTTTTTGCCATTTCACTTTTGTTTCGTCCTGAATGCATCATGGTTTTTGCAGTTTTAGTTCGATATTCATATTCATCTTCATACTGAATGATCGACCAAGTTAACGATTGATTTTATGGCTTACACTCATGCCATACGTCTGGAAACTAATTGCTGTCTGTCTGAGCGGGCGCTTCACAGCGGACTTAATTCCGCATTCTTTGCCTCATCTTGTTTTCAGCTAGTAATTTCACTCACGAAGTTGTTTTTCCCAGCCGTAGCCATCCTGCTAAGGCGATTAGCAACTCGCCTCGGGAGAGGGGGGGGGGGGTGGGGACTTGTTTTCGAATAATACTTTCTAACATCCGTTAGCTCATCTTCATCGATTTTCTTCAAATTCACCAAAAAACGTTCTGGTTTGATTTCAGGGAATTTTCGGGTTACTTACTCTCATGAAGCTGTTTTTTTTGAGGATCTCCATGCCTTGATTTTATTTTGCGAGATTGAAATAATCTGCTCAGAGTTGTATGACCCATAGGCTATAGGCTTCCTATCATTTCTCTGATTCCAGTAGAAGCCTACGGCATGGCGCATCCTAACTTTTCAAGTTTGGTAAAATCTCTTGCTAGAAATTGCCCTTTAGAAAATTGTTGTGCCGATAATAGAGAACTTTTAGGGGAACTTCCACTTCAACAAACCAAACTAACTCTTTGTTACAAACAAGTAATTAATTGTTAAATAGTTATAACAATTCAACTAATCACATAATTCGAAACAAAAACAGTTTAAAGTAAATGTTTAAATATAAACCTTCATCGTGTAAAGAATACCTTCACACTATTTCAATTCCAATATTCTGGGACCGTCCCACTGTTGAATTCTGATGGACTTGCTTTGAGACAATACTATGTGTTCCAGGGGGGTCTAATTGCGGTCCAACCGTTTTCTCCAACTTTTTGTTGCTGTTACTGCTTTTGAAAAATTTCTGTGATTTCCGGGGATTGATGTCGTTTCCTTCTCAGAGTAGTATCTTTGCAGTGGCAATTAGATGGCAAGTGTCAGGTTGAAATTTCCGTGGCGTTCTCGTCGTCGTGGGGACTGACATCGATTGCCCGTCGTTCGTCAAGTGGGAAACGGGGAGAAAGAGAGAGGCTTTTGTGGGCAAAAGTCACTCGTTGACAGCAACCAAGCCGGTGGTCGTCGTGTGGCCGTAATGGCTACCCTGCTGCTGCTGCTGCTGCTGCAGCGTACACTTTCCTTGGTAGGCAGCGAGCACACGCTTACCACCTCAATGTGTTGTTCTCTGCGTGCTGTGCTGCAGCCGTCGCGAAGCTGTTGCACTTTTCACATCGGTTTTATAATGCCTGCAATACGTCTCCACATTCCGAACCATGTTTCTTCCCGCAATTCTCTCCGGCCGGCCAATGTCTCGCCGTCCGATGCTTTTTGAACTCGCTCATCCGTGTGTGATCACATGCAGTCATGCACGCAATTAGCATAAGTACACGAGGGAATCGGCTTTCGGAAACGACTCATCGCGCTGTGACTTCCACATCCTTCCGTTCGAAACGCTTTCAGGTCAACGTTGAAATTGTGTTGTCTTCAGGGAATAGCTCCATTATTGCTTCTTACAGGCCATTTTGAGTTCCTCGTTTGTTCCCTCCTTCTTCTCACAAACCATTAGTAAGGGTGGGGAGAAGAGAGAATATGGATGGGATCAGGAATGGATTGCTCAGTTCACCCAACCGGCCTAGCCAACTAAAAGAAATCGTGCACGGAAAAATGAGTTTCGCTGTTACCCACATATTTGTGCTGTATTTGCCTGAATTTGAGGTTTCACGTAAAAAAGTGAGAATCCTTCTAAGATACAACTCCTCCAAAGGTAGTCGAGGGGGAGGAGTCTCATATCAAATGCCCGCCCCGTCGTCCGCCGCGGTCGGAGACGAAGAGTGGGACAGGTCACGTAACCATGCGTCTTTAACAGCGGCGGACTCTGGGCGGAGGCATTTACTCTGAGACTTCGCCTCCTCGGCCACCACCTAGAGGAGCTGTATCTTGAGCGGAATGTCACTTTTTCCGAGATTTTTTTAATGAGGTTCTTATTAGGCAAATACAACATAAGTATATGGGTAACAGAGAAACTGTTTTTTCAGGTACGAATACTTCAACTAAATTATTCGTTCTAAAGTTTAGCTAAAAGAATATGAATTGAGCTCACCCTGTACACTTCTTCGCTCTTTCACCATCTTTTTTTTTTTGAGGGAGGAGCAATAAATGGCTAAATTGACTTTTGACCGGCCTTTCTAATTGGTTATAGAGTGCTCATGATTCCCCATGACAGGCGAGAGCATGGCGCAGCCTCAAACAATGAACTGATTGAACTAGATCATTTTGCTCAGTTTATTCCAGTTTAAAAACCATCTAATGTCCTAAACCTCGTTCTCACGTTTTCGCCAAAGCTCAGACATACCTCTATGTCTCCCGTTTTCTCTGCGGCTTTCAATACCCATTTCAGCGACGAAATAGGTGAAGAAAAGTGCATGCTTTCTGAATGTCCACGTAAAATCGGATTCCATTCAAGTTAACAGCTTTCAGCTCCTTTGAGCACGTTTGGAACTGAAGAGGCCACAACTTATTGGGTCATTCCATAAGTAATGTCGTTTTTCTAAAGCATAAAATTTTCACTATGAAATGTTCTCAACATTTTACCACTCTTCCTACCGATTGGTTGAGAAAATTTTTTTGCCTTGGTTCGAAAAAATTGCCAAAAATCACCGAATTGAGGCGGAAAAACTAAATGTGGGAAAAGAGCGACGTGACTTTTCGAGCAACCGACTGGTGGTACTCGCAGGAGAGGTCGGGGCTAAGTACGGAATACATGATCGGTTAGTTTTCTCCAAGTAAAATATGGTGTTTTAATTGATTGCCGGTTTGGCCAATTTTTGTTCGCTGGACCTACCTCTTCCCCAGCCTAAATGTCGGCGCCATTCTAACATACTCGAAAACTGTACATGTCATTTTGTAGAACAGAAAATTTTCTTTCAAATGATATATGACATGCTGCAAAAACTTGTGATTTTATGGCAAAAATTTTTGCTTGAAAAAAAAACGACACTGCTTATGGAATGACACAATACATACCTGTCCCGTGCATGCCACTAAGATGAGCTCATGGACCAAACATTTGAATGCTTTGACAGCAATGAATATATGACGAATATGTGGCACATTCCATGACGATTCATCGTCGAGCAATTCTTCTTCTTTTCTTTGTAGCATTTCCTGATTAACCTCTTTCATTTCAGCTTTCCTACTGACGAAATTCTCATACTTCACTTTTCATCAAATGACCCTTACTAGTCAGAATTTAAAAAAAACACTTTCAGGATTTTCATTTCTGGGAGTCTGTTCTCTCATACTGTTCTACCGTCAAATATTTCGAAAGCGTTGTCCACGAGGAGTTGTTCCTTTAACTGCACACTGCAAACTAACATATTGTTCGTATTTAGATACTTGGATCTTTTGTTTCCTTGTTTGTTTGTTTATTCGAAACTCATTAGTAGCTAGTAGATAAATGGTTTGCCGTTTGTTCGCAGCTTTTAGCAGTAGTGAACTTTGAAAGTTTATATCTAATTATAGAGGAGAACACTCTGAGGAAAAGCTGGAGGGGCGTGGCCTAACTCAGATTAGGAGAAAAGATGTGTGTCTGGGAACGTAGAAAGTATTCTTATGATCTGAAAGAGTTTTGAAGGACTTTGTTACTCCTCAAACATGCATCGATTTTAACGCAGCTTTAATCTATTTTTTTCAGTTTTTCTATTTTATTTTTCTAATCTTGTGTAGGGTTTTTTGCTTTTTCCTTTCAGAGCTTTCACATTTTTTTCGCTTTGTTTTTTCTTTCACAGCTTCCACCCTCGTACTGTACAAATGGTAGTCCATCGAAATATTTAATGAGAATTTGTTATGCTTCTGGACGAAGCCCTTGCAGTACAGTACAAATCTCTCCTTTTTTCTGCAAAGCGTCTTCCTTATCAGGTGACTTAGTGACGGACGATCCTGTGAGCAATTAATGCAAATATTGCGATGCTTTTATGACTTATAAACATACAAAATGGCCAGGCATCGATCACATTCCCTATCTTCTGTGGAATTCTTCGTTCCCTGATTGTGGATGTTAATAAAGAGTGTTGCAGTTCATTTTCGCAGTACCCAAGCAAGGCGCTTTCAAACTTGGACACGTGCGGAGCGGAGGGTAAACTACTTCTTTGCTTCATCCCCCCACCTTCGAAATCTTTTTAAACACGGTTTCCTTGCTTATAATTCTTTACTTAATACTTTCTTACTCTTTAGTATCTTTAATCGATCGATAATTGCTGTTTTTAAGCTCTCTGAATGATCGTATAATCACTGAATCACATAAAAAGCTGATGACTGTAGCTCTAGTCGACTTCGAAGCGCAGTACAGTGTGTCCCAAAAGTATAGGTCCACCCTATTTTTCATCCATATCTCCAGAATGGATAAGCGATTCCTTTCCAAATTTTTATATGTGGTACCTGATCACTGTAGCAATCAAGCGCCTCAGTAAAATTGAAGACATAAAATTGCAAAATTTTATTTGATTTTTTTTTTCAAAAATAAGGGTGTCCCAAAAGTATAGGTCCACTCAGCTTTTCCGCCTTGCTTCCATCGAAAGGTAAGTTGTGAAGAAGATGTGTTGACGCATCCTTCTGAGATTTACTCTACAGTGAAATGCCAAGCGGTACGCACTTTTCCGAGTACGAAAATGGGCAAATTCTGGCCCACAAGGTCGTGGGACTCAGCAATCGCAAAATTTCTGAAAAGATGGGCCTATCCCGAAGCTTGATCAACAGCTTCTGTCGTACCATGGACCTGTACGGAACGAAAAAGGGAAGTGGAAGGCCGTAGGAGCTTTCTGAGAAGCAGAAGCGACGGATCCTCAACGCTGCGTCCGATTCCAGAAAGGGTGTTGGTCGGCTGTGCACCTAATGTTTTTATGTACCGCTGTTTATATGGTAGTAAATTACTTTCTAGAACGTCCTGCAAAGCCCTGGAATCTATATGATGCGTGATGAATAGTATCCTGCTCTAACCAAAGCGAGAGAAGGCGGTCCCTACCATACCACTACCACCAGCAAATCCGCGCCTCAAGAAGTAGCATGGCTCCTTCCCCAAATCCCTCCAGTAACTAGATAAGCCGTCCGAGCCGTCCAAATTGAACTTCTTCTCATCAGAAAAGATCACCTGCAACACCATTACTAATGCTGTGTGAACTACTACGTCAATAATGTAACCCTGCAGACTACCTCATCCTATTGATGGGTCCAGCTGACATTCTACTTGGCAAAATGGATTCGAGCCTCTTCGTGCGCCCTCGTGAGGTATGGCAAGGACGAAAACCATCTTCGCTCGATGTGAGGAGACGACTTGAGCAGACGGAGCACAGTGTTTTTCGATACAGCAGGTGCCAGTTCCCTGCACCGTCGACAAGCACCCTTTCTGGAATTGGATGCAGCTTTGAGGATCCGACGCTCCTGCTTCTCAGAAAGCTCCTACGGCCTTCTACTTCCCTTTTTTGTTCTGTACAGGTCCATGGTACGACAGAAGCTGTTGATCGAGCTTTGGAATAGGCCCATCTTTTCAGAAATTTTGCGATTGCTGAGTCTCACGTCCTTGTGGGCCAGAATTTGCCCATTTTCGTACTCGGAAAAGTGCGTACCGCTTGGCATGGCACTGTAGAGTAAATCTCAGAAGGATGCGTCAACACACCTACCTCACAACTTACCTTTCGATGGAAGCAAGGCGGAAAAGCTGAGTGGACCTATACTTTTGGGACACCCTTATTTTTGAAAAAAAAATCAAATAAAATTTTGCATTTTTATGTCTTCAATTTTACTGAGGCGCTTGATTGCTACAGTGATCAGGTACTACATATAAAAATTTGGAAAGGAATCGCTTATCCATTCTGGAGATATGGATGAAAAATAAGGTGGACCTATACTTTTGGGACACACTGTATGTCCCCTCCTGCATCGTAACAACGCCATGCACCATGCCACTTCACTCGAAAACTCAAGCACATTTACAATGATCGCCTTTTCTTCTTTAATTCACCTTAGTTGGAGAGGCTTTCCGCCTTATTTTACCATTTCCTACATTATTTCTACAGTATTTCCTTTGTGTTTTTCATATTTCGTATTTAATCTACTTTATTCCACCTTTTTTAGAAGGGTTAACGAAAGACTTTCGATACTGTAAATCACCTCTTTTTGTGCATCCATTCATCCATTCTAGTTATATATTATTCAATTTAAATAATTTGCTTACTACTAAGGAATGGTTTCGGTTTTTTACTCATAACAAAATTTGCGAAACTGCTCCTTTCTAAGTCACTCAGGACGTTAGCCCTCGACTGCGTACGCTCGGAATGACTTCCACTATTGTCAATTACATCTTTTTGTACATCCATTCATCCACTCCAGTTATATACTATATGATTTACCTAATTCGCTCGCCGCTAAGATATAATTTTGCTTTTTTTTTTTGTTCGTAACAAAATTTGCGAAACTCTGCCCCCTTCTGAGCAACTCTGGATGTAAGCCTTCGACCGCGGCGCTCGTACCCCATCAAGGACATTCAGTTTTTCAGAAAATCGATCTTACAGGTAAATTACACGAACCAGCTTATAAGCGAATTCGGCTCTTCTTAGGAAAAGTCGTAAATAATGTTCCCTCACGAATCTGAAACTTTACAGACGAAATCACCTGTTTCCTTGTTCGGGTTACTCACCACGTTCATAATCCGATCTGGGCAGTTGATAGAGTAGGTCGCTCGCCCGCTTTTCACGTTTATCAAACCTTTCGCGATTTTCGAGAAGCGCCATGCATGCGATTTTTATTGGAAATTGCAGCGATACTGGAATTATGTGGCCTATGGAATGAATAACGGGGCTAGGCTATGTATAATTCAGATTTTCTATCCCAGCAGACCAGTTTCGTGCTATGTGAGGAATTCCCGAGGCATGAATGCCTCGGCTGACTTTGACCTGCATTGATTTAGGATCTGTTTACCGGTGCACAGTGGTAAGGCCGCGTTCATACTCTACGCCGGCAGGGCGTGGGTGCGTTCACGCAGAGATGACGCAGTCAATGAGACATGGTGGCACGGGCGGAGACTCAGAGACACGCAGCCACGCCGTGCCGCCGGCATCGCCAAGCATGAACGCGGCCTGATGGTACCATCTGATCTCCTCTCTTTCGATCACATCTCAAGCAAATTTCTGGTTCCCTCACAATAACGATTCTTTCTCTTGTTCTTGTAACACTTCCTTTTTTATGTTCGTGCGGTAGATCTGACATGTCATAACCTAATTCGAATTTTATGCCAAATTTATTTAAACTCGCGGGCTTACTAATTGTGTTTTTCAGGGTCCTTTCCGCACATGCAGGCGATGCAATGGTCTCTGGATATACCGTAGACAGCTGCAGCTTTTCGATGTATATGTCAATTGCAGGCTACTAAAATTTGACGTGCTCCGTGGAAAAACGCTTCCAAACCTTTGTATGGGGCAGTTTTGCAGGATTCTGCACCAACATCCTTTCTGGATTTTGCATTTTCGATTTAACTAGCCGTAAAGGTCACATACCGAGTTTCAATGCGAAAAAAAGTAGCCAGCAGAAATGCGAGCTGTGCACCAGATTGTCTCTTTAAAAATCGCACGTGTATTTACAGAGACAATCTCTTCCCACTTCTAATCACCCTCTTGCTCCCTTTCAGTTATTCCTTGAAGAATAAAAAAAATAATCCCAAAACTGGCAGTCCGAGAGTGTATAGAGATTCCGTGACACTGCTACGGTTATGCCTTTTCCACGGGTGAAATCTTGGGAGGTCGTATTTAGTGTCAGGTGTTTTCACACATACGGAAAAATAAGATGATGTTGAACTTCGCACTTCCGCTTGGTTTTCGCTCATGCTCCACCGCTGTTTCAAGGCCTTTGCCACCTTGCCAAACTCTTGCTACTGCAGTGTAGTTTCTCTGGGGAACCGAAAAGACTGCAGGCGGTCGCTAGAAATGTCTTTGATTGGCAATGCAGGCATGTGTAACGGTTAACTGGTTGAAAGTCTGAGAATAATGACATTTAAGACATGTTTTTGATATGAGTTCCCAATGGACAAGTTTTCCGTTTTGCTTCTTTGACTTGCTCTTTTTAGTATTCGTACCCGGTTCCCGAAAGAAAACCGAAACAATATTGCCTTCTCTAGGCTTGATTCGTGATTTTACGTTCTTATGAGCTATGTTAAATGACCAGCATATTGGACGTAATGTCACAGAGCAATTCAAAAACTGTGGGCGGAGCGTGTTCTAACGGGCGGAGCTTCCGCTCGAGTCCATTTCAGGGTTACAGCTATGTCGGAGCAAGAAATTTTTCTTGATTTTTCTCGTTATTCCTGCCAACTGGTAGGCTCTTTACTAGCTGTGTCAGAATTGATTCTGACTCGTTCCTGTTCTACAAACTGCCTCGTTTCTCATCATTGAGTAATCACCTTAGATCAGTTTTCCTTATCTAACTACCATTCTCTCACCCCAGCGGCTCTAGAGCTATATGAAACTGGGCTAATTTTTAGTTCACTAGGAGCTGGTTTCATCTTGTTGTGTTTCTTCACACTTATACTTTTATGGATGGAAAGCTACATGTATCGGCTTACTTAACAGTACTTGGTCAGCTTATCTCTCGAGGCCCCCCGGAAGGGTACTGCTTGTCGACTTTCATTCCAGAGTCTATTTCACATTGGTGCAGAGGCAAGCAATTACCAATCGGTTCTGAAGACGGAATCTATTATATTGTACTTTACCAAGATTGCTTGTCCTCCGATAATTGCACTCTTCCATCCGGGCTACATATCTTCCGATTAAATGCAGCAGTAGAGATAAATTGGTCGATGGTTAGACGAAATGAAAATGGGACTCCTATTCTTCGCGCTGACTTTTGCGGTGGACGTGTTTTCCGGTGCTCCCAATTTTGACATATAAATCTGAGATTTAGGGTGACCATATGCTGAAGCTTGTGGAGTTCGCTGTCTAGTCGATTAGATCTAGTTAATGGAGTAGTCAATCAGTAGCGCGTGTGAAGGTTTTTGTCAAGTTGGTCGTAGGTTACGGACCTGCTGGAAAAGATTTACTGTTGTAAAAATCTAGGGAGGAATTCCGAGGCTCTGGTACCTGTGCGATTGTTTGGTACCTGTTTTTACCATCCCGAATTGCTGACCTTTTCAAATGCTCGTTACTTGTATTGCCTGTTATGCCAATTTTACGGGGGCTTCTCGAGACTTAATTTTTGGCTCGGGATCTTTCGAAGCCAAAATGTAAGGATAATCAGCCACGTAAGGGAGAGAGTACGGCCTCCTAACTGATGGAGCACCGCTCATGCAAAATAGAGTTTTTTTTTGGAGATTATGGACTCATTGGCAATCCCGTTGCATTCGTTGGGCCGCGTTCAGACTTTGAGCCGGCAGGTGTGGGCGCGTTCACAGGCACGAGACAATGGCGCGCGGGGAGGTGCAGAGACGGCCCAAGCAACGAGACGAGGTAGCACAAGCGGAGACACAGAGACACACAGCCATGCTGTGCCACGGCACCGCAGAGTATGATCGCGCCTCTACCGATGCCGTACGCCAAGAAATGAGAAGGATCCTAAGCAGTCTAACTTTCATATGACAAGACGCTCCCGGTGCTGTAAGGAGGTCAACAAATCCTACCCTCCCGAGTCAGGAAGTTCTGAAAGTATGCAGTTTGTTTCCCATATCTGCTTAGCACGCTGCATGAATCCCTTTTATTTATTTATTTATTTATTTATTTATTTATTTATTTATTTATTTATTTATTTATTTATTTATTTATTTATTTATTTATTTATTTATTTATTTATTTATTTATTATGCACGCATAGTGCGCTATAATATTAGGCAACAATTATAGCAAAGAACAGAACACACTAAACTCAATTAAACACAATTAAACAACTAAATACACACACGTGGGAAGTTTCCCTGGCTAAATTTGCGTTAGAAATCCTCAATACCAAGTAAGGCGAGTTTTATGGTTATTCAACATAGTTACCGGCAATGAAAAGATTACTCAATTAAACACAATTAAACAAAAGGGAGAAAAGAGGGAGCTGCATACTAACCAATTCACAAACGATGGACGTCTTCCGATGGAGGAATTCCGACAGCTAAAGTGCAAGTCTAGAAGAAATTTCCTCAACTTGTTGGTGGAAAACGAAATATACTGCGCCTTGCCGCTTTCTACTTTCTGATGGCAAGTTCCATACGAAATTTTCCGGTTTATGGCTTGCTCATGTAACCGTTTAGCTGAAGAGGATATGATGCAAATTTTATCCTGTGCTTATTGTTAGTAGTTGACTCCAGTTGCGAAGCTTCATAAAAAAAGATTCGAAACATTTGCTGCCGCATTTCTTTTTCGACCACCGTATAGTTCTAAGTTTTCGTTAGTGGATCACCACCTATTTTGCTCTTTAGATCACTCCCTACAAAAGAAATAACAATTTAACCGAATTGACCTATAAACTAACAACTAAACTTTATTCGACCATAAGTCTGTGGAATTTCCAAGAAAGGAAATTGAATGTTGCCGTTGCATTGAAAGTATGTTGTGGATAGTTGCGATATATGTTACGGTAAATTAATGTAAAGGTAGATTGACAGGAAAAAATAGAAAATAAAAATTAGCAGGCAGTCCGTAACTTATGGACCGACCTGATATTATACACGATAATGATGCCACAGGGCGGAGGTGGTGTAGTGACAGGTGGCGCGCACCCCACTCTCATGGTGCGGGGATCAAATCCCACATCAACGCCCGCCCAGGCTAACCAAGCCTTCCATCCCTCCGGGGTAGGTAAATTGGTACCAGACTCGTCTGGGAGGATAAAAGCACTGACTTATACATCGGCTGGCCACCGCAAGTCATTGTATAGGCCACATCACATTCACCAGCCATCACGATTCTGATTGAAACTAGAATGTGCGGCGCATCCCAGAAAGGGATTGATTAACGCCAAAAACTTTATCCTTTTTTTAGTGATGCCACAGAAGCGAGAAATTTCATGGAAGGTTCACATGCAGGTTCACATGCAATGTTGAAAACATTAAGATTCCCATGGAATTTTCGGGTTCATAATGAAAATGGAAATGATATAGCCCATAACTCACGAAGCCATGCAGTAGGCATGATAGCATGCCGCTGCATCCTATTTTTTCATTGTAAGCTCCTAATCAATGAATCCACACGCCCCTTGTCTCTTCTTATGTCAACACTTTTTTTTTTGCTCTTTTTTTCCCGGATTATCGTTGTTTTTGGTCTTATCGGTAATTTCTAGCGACATTCGTCTTTCCGTGCAAATTTTCGCAAAATATATCCACTGCTGTCTCTTTATCTCTCTCTCCAAGCTAATAATTTTGAATTGAATTGCTGAAGAGCTTGTGCACTCCATTGACTCAATTACATGCAAGACGGGAATTCTTAGACGGAAAATTGAGATATCCTAGTCCATTTCCTGATCAATACGGTTGCTAGGAGCACTAGCGTGTTTTCTCATTGTCCTCAGGTTTCGTAAGATTAGGCAATAGAAACGATAGACTAGGGCCGTACTATCTGCGTGTGTCACCCATTCCTCAAACATTTACAGTAACACAGAGAATTAACATGTTGGCGACCGCGCGTTTTTTCACGTGTCTGCCACGTGGGACATCGCGCGCTAGTATGCCGACAACTGCGTCTGGGTGGGGTCCACGAGGTCGAATTTCTGCTTCGCGGCGTTTCACTCGCGGCGCCCCCGTACGACTCGCCGTATCGATTGCCCTTGATCGGCCGGCTGAGCGTGACTGCGTCACGTCTGCGCTTTCCACCCATACCACACTGCCTCGCTTGAAGTCTGCCATGCCCTGCCACTGGCACTCGCACCCGCTGTGCCGCTCATCGCGCGCGGCCGCGCGGAAATTCGACCTCGTGGACCCCACCCACTGCGTCTCAGCATTCGGACGCATTTTCCCAGAAAGCAGTTTTTGATACCACCTTCCCAAAGTCGCTGAATTTCGTGCCTATATCGAGCGCTAATACGAAATATTGAGTGCTGCGAAATTCCAGATATCCCTCGAAGGCTTGAATAAGATATTACTGCATGGCAGTGATGGGAAAAGCGTAACCATGTCATCGGCATAGAGTTTTATTAACTATCTATCATTACTTGATAATAATATCTATATGTAAATTTATGTTATGTGTGTTACTAGAAGGCTCGTATACTATATCAGACTTATCATTCTAAAAAAACTTTTCCCTAAGAAGATCACTTCTACAGAGGGTGCCAAAAAAAAGTAACTTTTTCTCCTCCACTTTCAACTACTTTAGTCGAGCTTAAGCAATTTGTTACGAGGTATTTCCATGCCCAAATTCCAAAACACGCCTCACTCTGTCACTAAACTCCGTGATCTTCTCCACGAACAGGATCAGGAGTTTATTTCCTCCAAATGAGTATGATGTGTCACCTCAACACGGCAAAATCCGGGATTTCGCCACTCTCGTTCACAACCTTGCTAAGGTCCGTTCACTCTGGGTACCTGAGGGGATTCATATTGGGTGGGGTCCTTAGGTATACAGTTTTTCCAGGCTCCCAACATCCTTCGTCCAGGAACCAAAACGTGCCATTACCACTAAAAACCTCCCGGAAGGAGATTTGAGGTATGAAAAATGACACATCGGATCATGGCAGCGTTGTTCGGGCAGCAAGGCTCTGTATCCTCAGGAACCTTCCCACGAAAAGCCTATCACGGAACCTGGCTCTACTGTTTTAAGCGGACCTTAATACCGTAGGTGCTCTGAAGCCCGACTGCGCCACTGAAGGTCCGTATTTTGATGAAGGTGAAAGTAGTGAGTCTCAGCTTGCTCCTGTTTTTAGAGGAACTTTTCTAAGGGAATATGTTGCCCCAATACTTTTATCTTTTTCGCTTCCCTATGTTTTGTATACTTGGCGGATGTGAGCCGTGAGCAATATCACTTTTTGGCACACCCTGTATATAGCAAGTATGAAAAAAACTTACAGGAAAGATGTTAGCGAACCACGTTCACCCTAGACACCCTAGTGCATGTTGATCAAAATTAATCAATTGTGGATCTCGAATCAGTTGATAAAGGGAATTTTCTGTGCTGCATCCCACCATTGGGACGCATTGTCCCACGCGGCAGAAAACGTGCGTCCCAGCATTGGGACGCAATGTCGCCAACGTGTTAAAACGAGTGAGTCCTTCTGTCGCTCCACCCACACCCACGCGCCCACAGTGGCCAAAGCTTTCAGAAGAATCATCCATTCTCACTAGAAGCTAGGCGAGGCCTCCATTATAATTGATTTACTATTTTATAACACGTTATTTTTATTTCTCATGCATTGTAATGTTCACACGAAAGCCTCAAGAATTCCATGGTGAGGCGATAAAAACAGAGAGATCGACGCATTTTTACACTCACGACATCGACAAGGCATCTAGGCCAAGCAATCTGTTCGGCTTTTGCTCTTTTATGCCGATTTCAAGCTCTCCTCCGCTTGTGACCTTTGTATAGGTTAGTGGGGTGTCTCGAGGGAATTTGATGTGTTTGTGTCCATTTACGGTGTTTGCTTAGGTGCTTGAGAGGCTTTCAGTGCAACCCCCACTCCTATTTTGCGCGAGTGTTTTCATGGTAGTTCAACCTCTCAACCTCATTTTTGCCACTCACCTTGCTTATTTACACAAATGGGTGTAGTGTAGCTCTTCTCGGCTAAGCCTAATGGACATCTCATTACTAGGCTAGCTCATCTCTCACTTCGAATAAACAATGTTGTTGCTGTTTACCGGCTTCCTGATAATTGCGTTTCTTTTGTGACTGGGAATCATTATTGACGCCTCCTTACTCATGCCAGGCGTCTGGACATCTAACGGAATGCTGGCGGGGTCAGAACCCTCTGGTTTTCTGTAAGCTCGGGGAAAATTTCTATTTCCTGCGCTTGGAATTTTTATGCCCTTTCATCGAGATCATCTGAGATAATCGATTTTTCGATACGTTTTCCTTATTTATTGTGACCTTCAGCAGATGTTCTTCCTATTGGCAAACAAACCCCAGGCTAGCATTTTGGCTGCGCCACGCACGTGAGATCGACGTAGAATTGTTCCGCAATTTGGGAACCTATTACTCTGTTAATTAGTAGTGCAAGTCATTGTCCAATCCTATATTAGGTGAAGTTGGTAAGTCTGGACTGGTTTTCGCGGCTGTGCCTTCGGAAGGTCATAACTTGGCTTAGACTGCATCTTTTCCTCTTGAGACTGGATCACTATCTCAAAGAGGTTTAGTGGTTCATACTTTTGTCAAACGCTTATTACTCCAAGTTTACTTCATTTTTATCCACATATCTTTGACACAGTGTACTACAACTCTATAAGTGCTGCAACCGAAAAATTTTCTACGGAGGCACCCTTTACATATCTTTTCTTAGTTTCCAATTTCTTTTCTTTCCCTCTTGTCTGCTCCCACGTGTGGGTCTGCCGATGCAGAACCTAATACATCTTTCGTCTACCGCCGCGTTACCGTAGACATTACTAGGCGATGGAGTTGCCATCTTGCTGAATCCACAGGGGCAGCAGCCTCAGCTCCGCTCCTTTCCCCAAGTTCCCTTTTCGACTCAGTCTCTTACTTATGAATACCGCCGCACAGGCGGGTGTATATATGAGTCATCGTGAACTCGGATTCACGACATTTCCCTCAAAAGAGCACCATTCGATTTGTCACACTTTTGTCAACATGATGCATACATTTGCTTCCCATTTTGGTCTGATGATTTACATTGCGTGAAATCTTGAAAAGTCTGCTCCTCCTTGAAAGAATCATCATGCTACCTGAATACTGCTGCTGAAGGAGCTGTGCAATGTATGAAAAAATTGTTTTTCGGGTTTAGTTAGCGCTAGCTCTGGTGATATGATGGATGGGTGCGGGCTTCAGTTACAACTATTTCATTTTCTGGAAGGTGACCTGTGAAAAATCCGTTCGCGATGAGCTTCTCCGATAGGTTGCGCCGCACCCTTTCTTTGTTTTTGCGAATCAGGCTAGTACCTGAGATGGTCGACCACATTTGCATTGGGAAGACCAGTACTTTTAGATATTTCCTGCTAATACGGATGGTCGCTTTCTATTATTTTAATTAAAGAGCTTTGATCAACGACAAATTCGAGCAGCCTATTCCCATTTGTGCATTTATATTTACAAACAGGCACAAACTGTTCCAGTCAATGCTTTACCTCCTCCCCACATTTGTGGACACCTCCATCGCTGCTCAACCAAATTAGAACCCGTGTAGTCCAAAACGTGTCCAGTTTACTGTATTTTACAATTGTCTCAATAATGCAGAGACTATGAAATTATAAGAAAATTGCATATCCCGAAAGGGCATCTTTTTGCTAATCTAACGGCCCATTATGTAGGTTGATCCAATTGACGTGCTTTCAAATCGAATTTATCTTGTGAACACGCATTACCGGCCTGAATTTTCCTTATAACCTAATATTTTATTTGTCAGAGTAAGTTAATTGTCACAATGGGTATATATTCTCTGGGTAGGTATGGGCAATTCTATGGATTATGCTAGCTTGATCAAAGCTCTCTGTTGCTATTTCGCTCATGTCCTAGTAGTTCATACTCTGCGAGCGGCGATATGTAATGCATGTCTGCGACTGGTCAATCGGCGAGCATCCTTCTAGTACCAATCCTTGTTTTCATTAACATCCACTGTAACCTTTTTTCTGATGGCAATAAGCAAGTGATCAAGCACTGTGTGTGTCGCCATTTGTAGTGAAACTAACTCTTAGATGGTTTCAAAGGCCCTACGTTGTGCAGTAGGCTCTCTACATTTGCGCAGACTCTTTTCTTAGTCATTTAACTTCGTATAGCTGCCACATATCACAGATCCACAAAGTCCTGACCAGTGGAGTGGCACTTCGCAAATTTCGTGATGTAAGCCAGGACACTCTAATTGGGTCACATAGCAAGAGCTCGAGGCAGCCATGCTTCTTCGCACCCGCTAGTAAACAGTGGAGGCAGAAAAGCTTTCCTTGCTGCGGCGAATCCATTCGCTTGACCTGGCCAAACAAAAAAATCGTTCGGGGAGAAGATTACTGAAAAGGATTAGGGACCTTATCTATGGGGTTTCTCGACCAATCCGCCCCCCATTTTTTTCTTTATTGTTGCACTATTAAGCACCTCTACTTCTGTGCCCGGTGCACGACCACATTAGCGCTCTTGCTGTTCATAGCCTTATTCTTTTGTTACGTTGCTGATGCTTATCTTAAAGACAGTGATAGGGGCAATGTGGGTAATGGGAACTCCTAAAGTAGGTCCCGCAAATGAAAGCTAGAGGTCCAACAGACTATATACATATGGCAAAACTTCCGATGAGAAGGAGTGCCTTCGAACTTTATAAGAGGCGTCTTGTTTAACAGCTACCACTTGTTTTATGTCAGCCCGTCCCTTTTTTCAGGGCGACCCGTCCCTTCGAGAATAAACGGCGGGAAGAGGGTCCTATTTCTCGTGTTTTTGACCGTTTCATTCGCTTATTTCACTTCCGTACTATTGAGCACCTCGACCTTCATATTCAGTGATCCTTTCATATTTGACCCGAATTACCTCTGTTTTTGCTTTTAATATCTAAATGATTTCCAGTTAATCAAATTTTTTTCTCGGAGACGTATGATGAGCAGAAACAGGTCTTATCCCAGAAGTTCGTCAACTGTTGGTCAAGGGAACTTTGCAGTTTCTCAAGTTGTGTGGTAAACATATTATGCTAGCGTGGACTTGGCCGATGCAGTTGTTCACCACCATATGACCACGTTACGTCTTTCGTTGGAGCGCACTACCTCGCATCTAAATCCTAAGTCTCACGTAATATGCGCACTCATTGTATTAGCAAGGACAACGGGTCAATTGAAATGGGAGGGAGAGGAGACTCAAAATTTTCAACGACGTCGAAGCTCCTTCCCCTCCCTAGGCTTAGGTTAAAGCAGATGATGCTTTTTCATGTCCGAGGAGGGAATATGAATTTTAGCCTAAGCCTAAGGAGGGAAGGAGCTTCAAGGTCAGTGAATAGTTGCGTCTCCCCCCCCCCCCCTACTTTAACTGACACCCAGGACAATAACTAAAATGGTCAAAAGTTTGTCTATTAAATCCCTGACTGTATTGCCTCGGTATAGGATGACTGTGGTGTTGCGGTCAATGTTTTTTACATTACGAGCACTTATGTAATTTTGACCTAGAATAACCGTTTCAGTGGCATTTTTCCGATAACCTGAGTCCAGGTAAGGTGCGAAAATAGGAGGAGGTTAAATCATAGGGCTCAATCATTTCTACTGAAGTCTGTTTATCCGATGGGGATGCGTACTCATCTATAACAAGAACGAGTTCACATGCAAGACAAGATATTCCACGCCTAATGTAGCTGTCAGCGATTTTTGTCGTCATTCGCTTTACTATGGAATAAATGGATGTTGTTGACGAATAATGGATGACTTCTGTAAGTACGTACTTTGCAAATTTTCAAATAGCATTGAATTGCTCACGTAGGAGACTTGAACCAATTTTATTCTTTAATTTTGATCGAAGTTTTTGGTGAAGCGAAGCCTATAAGATATGTAGTTCGATGGTTATATGTACATGTTTCGAGCGTTGCATTCGAATGCTTTTTTTGATAGTATCGTCTCATTTGATGAATTCCTTCCTTCCATCAGTTGAAATCTTTTTTCTCAAATTGACGGCATCAAAGGCTTGCTCCAGTTCCATCAGCAAACAAAACCGTGAAGGTATTGATTTGGCCGTGTTCGGGGCGACATGGTCGTTTATAAGATATGCATTTCGGCCTTTAGTCTTGATAGCAGGTTCTTCCAAACCCTCTTTATGTGGGATGTTATCTAGTGATCCATTTTTTTTGACTTTCTCAACATCCACCTTTGCATGAATGCTTATATTATCGGCAGGGTTCATCGAATGATTCAAAAGGTAATCCCTGCGCTGCCCAGCATCCTGCTAAGAAAAAATTGAGGTTCTGGCTTGGAAGAGTAGCAGAAAGGCAATTGGTTAATTTTAGTCTTTGCGGTCGATCTGCAAATCTCTTCGTTTGTGCCATTACGTGAAAAGCTATATGCTATATGCTGTGAGCTGAAGGGCAAAATGATCAGCTCTATAATGTCCTGATGTTCTGGAATAACTCTTTCCACCTTTCTTCGCGCCGCAGGATGTTAGAATTTGCATATAGCTTATGCAGTGAAGTGTGGGCATTAGTCAATGTCATAGTTTTTATCGCATTTTTCGCCTTGTTTGCCCTTATAGACAAGCTCTGCACCACCTCTTTCTGCTTCTCAAAGGGCACTGGGGCCCATATATTTTGGTTTCTTACATGTGTGTGTAGCCAAGCTATTATTAGAAAGACTTCTGAAAAGTCGACATTTTAACAATATCCTTTTGGTGATCCAGGGTAAATATTGATTCTGGAAAGATGATGTGGAATCTTCCTTTATTATTTTGTCAAAGGTTTCATCCTCTGAAAATTGTTGTTTCCATAGAGTTTGTTGGGAATGAATGTATGACTCGTTTAAGCAATGCCAGAATTTTCCTGGTTGCTGAAAGTTTTTTCTTGTAGTCGTAGATTCATCTTTTTGTCGTCCTCTCTTTCATATTTCCGTATCAGCTGTAAGCACCAGGATATCAGCTAGACGTCTCGAATTTCAGATGACAGAGGAGGAATCGGCATCGACTCGCAATAACGTTGAAGAAGTCCATGGCCAGCTGTTTGAAGTAGGACCTCGTTATGTGAACCTTTCGTACATAGGTGAAGGAGCCTATGGTATGGTCGCGTGAGTTTTTTCTTTTGAATTTCAAGTCGGTTTTTGGTTCTCTTTATTGAGTTCAAGTTTAAAGCCTTTAAATTCGGAGCTTACCTGGATGATAGTTATAAGTCATTATCCTTATTATCCCAAAAAAACTTCAGAGTTAGACATGACGGGAAATAGAATTCCGTGATGATCAGACCGTTTCCATTTATTGCAGTGTAATGGTCGTGATTCGAGTTTTACATAAGCGGTGGTCTAGCTTTAATGTATTTTTCACATTTACCTACGACTTTGAGTGTTTTTCAAATTTTCTACGATGGCAGCTTTTCAGTTCTGCCTTGGACACAGTAACACGGGAACGAGTCGCAATCAAGAAAATCTCCCCCTTCGAGCATCAGACATTCTGTCAAAGAACGCTACGTGAAATCAAGATTCTCACGAGGTTCAAACATGAAAATGTTGGTGCTGCTGCTATCTTTATTTTGTGATTGTTGTTGCATCCATCTGCTCTCTTTCTTTTCAGATTATTAATATACAAGAAATAATTCGATCCGTTTCCGTGGAGCAAATGAAGGACATGTGAGTCTTGCTTTGTTTTTTTTTAAATTTTAGCTGAGTAAACGTGAAGTTGCACTTTATAGTAACGCCACTCAATCAAATCTTGAAAAAGTCCCATTTTGAATAGTTTCAAACTTTACCCCACGTTTTCCGTTTCAAAGTGTGGTAATATAATATCTAATATATATCAGGTGCCACCTGTATCAATTCTTAATGTAAATCTCTTTTTACGATGTTTTTCTTGTGAAAAAGTAATTACTTAGCTCCTGCTTTCAGTTATATTGTGCAGTGTTTAATGGAAACTGATCTGTACAAACTCCTCAAAACGCAAAAGCTATCTAATGATCATGTTTGCTATTTCTTGTACCAGGTAAACGAGCTATATACCTTATCAGTTCCTTCTCGATTGTTCTGATAGGAGTTTCTTATCTTGTACTTCGAGGAGAATCTGATTCTTCTTCAATGCTCTCAACCTGCAATGTTTAGATTCTTCGTGGACTGAAATACATTCACTCAGCAAATGTCCTTCATCGGGACCTGAAACCTTCAAACTTGTTGCTCAATACCACCTGTGATCTCAAGGTAATCTGATGGTGCGTTTTGGTGTAGAGTCATTCTTGACTGATCGTATTCTCTGCAGATATGCGATTTCGGTTTGGCTCGAGTCACTGATCCTCAAACAGACCACACTGGATTTTTAACCGAATATGTTGCCACACGGTGAGTTGTATCGAAATGTTCGTTGCAGTTTCCATTATTTCTTCCTATTTCGTCTTGCAGCGCTCGCAGGCTTCTGAAACAGATCTATAGGTACTCAATATCTTGTTTCTGTCCTTTTTGAGAAAGTGGCGGAGCCGTTTAAAGTATCGGGGTCGATTTATGTGCGTCCTGTTAATCATTGCATTAAGAATATGTGGGGCTCAGTGAAGTTTGGACATCTTCATGACGTCACAGACTTACTTTTTACTAAAAAATGGTCAGGTTTTTTCGTATGTTTATGCGTCGTTATGTTTGGAGATCCTGAATAGGGCATCACAAACTCCCAATGCGATTGCTCTTTCAAAATGTCGTGCCCCAAACCTACACCGAACAAAATGTTCATTTTACTAATCCATTTCATTTTATATTTCATTTCATTTGGGAATGCATACCCGTTTAAGATGGTATCGTGCGCCTGAAATCATGCTCAACTCTAAAGGTTACACGAAATCCATCGATGTTTGGTCGGTGAGTAACAATATCAGTTGCTTATACTAGGGCCTTTTTTGATAGGTTTTGAAAATCGTTGCATTATTGAAGGTTGGCTGTATCCTTGCCGAAATGTTGAGTAATCGTCCTTTATTCCCTGGCAAACACTACCTCGATCAACTAAACCTTATTCTAGCTGTTGTTGGATCACCTTCACAAGAGGATTTGCAGTGTATTATTAATGACAAGGTTAGTTGTGTAGTGTATGATTTGAAGGTTTTTCTTGGCATTGGCATTTCTAAGCAAATTGTTTAAGGCTCGCTCTTATTTGATCTCCTTACCACACAAACCGAAGCAACCCTGGTCGCGGCTATATCCAGGAGCAGATCCTCGCGCATTGGATCTTCTCGAAAAGATGCTCACCTTCAATCCTCATAACAGGTGTGTCGTTTGAATTCTTTTTTACATTTTTGCTTTTTTTGAATAAGGGCTGAAAAGTAGTGGTAGTATTTGGTCTGCGATGGAGGCAAGTTTCAGTGTAATCAATTCAAAAAGCTTGATTTTTTAAGCTCTCTCGTCCACTGTTCGATGCTATTCAATTTATGACCGGTTATATAAAAGGACGAGTATCCCTCCAAAGGGGCTCATTGGAGGAAGGAAGATAGCGTGTAAAAAAAGCTAAAAATGTAAAGCCTGAAGTCAATACGGACAAGGGTTCATGAAGGAGCAAAATCACCAGGTTGTCGTGCGCAATCCCTACAATTTTGCTGTCTGCTCCCTTGTGGTGGTTTTTTTCTTCTCTTCTGTGCGAGAGTTGAGGAGTGCCTTGAATCAGTGCCATAGACGTAGTGTTGTTCCTTCGCTCTCAGCAAATTCCCAACTACCATTCATTTATTTTGCAGCCTTGCTATTTTCACGCAAGTAGGCTGGTGACTCACTGACAGTGAATCATTTTCATCAGCGAGCGGTCAGTCTGGTTTCATGTCCATGCGTCATCAGTTTTTTCCTATCGTGTTGGATTTCTCTGCGGATTTTCTTTTTGAAAAAGTCGTCCATACGCGAGATAACCGATTTAGGAGAATAGAAAGATGATTTGAATCTAAGTTAGATAGGTGAATGACTGTAACTGCTATTTGGGAGATCTATCATCTCGTTGTCCTTTGTGCTGGTTACCATTCCCATAGCAACGATAAGTGCAACAGAAGTATCAGGCATAAATGGGTGCCCTTGAAGCATGAAGAGCAGGATGACTGAATACTGTGGCGAATTCGTCTTTTATCATACCATTACTGCCGTTGAAGAACCATGTGGCTCGTGCCAGTTAGACCCTGGTTCTCCTCTCAAGGTCATGCGTTAGTTGTGTTGTGGAGGAACATATTAGGCGCACACGCGGAGTGCGTCGTATTCGGTACTTGGGATGGGGTCGGGGGTGGAGCTGACACTTAACATCACGGTTTCGATTAACCTTTTGCCTGATGCTCGATTGGCTGGGCGAGTCAAGACTTTCGAATCACAGAGAGGTGCGGGTATTATATAGGTATACCCTGGAGTAAGCCATGCATGCTGCCCTTGCTTCATCCCCTTCACTCTTACAGTTGGACCATTGCTTCAGCGTATTTCCTTATTTTTGAAAGCGAGCTATGTTTCAGAATAAACATCGAGCAAGCGTTGGCTCATCCGTATCTCGAGCAGTACTATGATCCAAACGACGAGGTGATTCTATGTTTATTTTGTTGCGCTATTGATCGATTCCGATCCATGAAGGCATGTTTTATGGCCCTCATATTGCCGCAACGCCAGAAAGAAAAAGGCGGCACAATGAGACAGTGTGGTACGTGCTATTCCCTAGATTTATTGATAAATTATTGTTTTCAGCCGGTGTGCGAGGAGCCTTTCACATACGAGATGGAGCTCGACGATCTGCCGAAGGAGAAATTGAAGGAGCTGATTTGGCAAGAAGCTGAGTTGCATCATACTCGCATGCAAGAAGAAGCTGCCAAAACTGCTGTGCAATAAGGGACCACTCTAAGGACACAAGTTGTCCACGGATTGCCTCCTGTCATGTACAGCCACTGGCCTCTGATTATCAGCTGATCTGCTACACATAACCACAATGATCAATATTATGTCATTGATCGATGGTGGTGATCGATGATCTTTGCCGAGAGCATTCTGTCGTTCCGAGTGACAGCGCCAGCCTTTCCTTTTCGTACGTCTTTTCGTTTTATTCTTCGTTTAATTGTGGTGTCATTTCTAGTTTGTTCTATAGAAAACGTTTTGTGAGAAAACACATTGACTACCCATTTCAATGACTCGGTTGTTTGCATTGCTCCGTCACATATCGACTCGTCCTCTCTCGTGTGTGTTTCCGGCCAGAACGGTGCAGTGTCGTCGTTGTTATCCCCCATTCCATTAACACCACAACTGTCTCATTATTCTTCGTAGATACCTTTCATCATATACAGACACCATTTCGTTACACCATCAATCACCTATCCTCTTTACATTGCGCGGCAATACCGCTAGCGCTGCCTCATCGTTTGACAAGACAGAGATATATTGTAATTTTGTATGTACATGATTTTTCGTTGTTTCGTTTTAACTTTTGGATCGTGATGTTTCATACTTAAAGATACAGATTATTACTAGCCTTGTTTCTGCATGAAAGCCTCGGATGAAGCTGACGGGGCAAAATCGATATGGTAAACCGGGCATTTGGCTTTTTTCTTAATCTGATTTATCGAGGAGAATCTTTCGAAATGACGTCGTTGCCTACATAGGTTACTTTGGATATTCGCCGAATAGTTTCAGGCATGTAAAATGTTGAAATAAGCTCACCTTCACTCTTGACATCGGTCTGAGCTAAAGCATATAATAGGGCTAAGGTGTCAAATTATCTTAGGCTGATACAGCTCTGTGCGCATTACGGTATTGCACCGAGTGCACATAAAGCCACGGCAAACATTTGTTAGTTGAGCAACGATTGTTCTTTCGATACAGTAAACAAATATAGTAGAAAGCAAATGATTCGAAAACAAGGTCGTTGTGTAGGTAATGGTTTCGCATTTCGCCAAACGCACTTAGGAAAAACTTTGTCGGCAATTGGATAATTGTGGAATATGAAGTTAGAGGTGCTCAGTTGTGCAGCAGCAGAGAAGGAACGGTAAGTAACGCTTGAGATACGACTCCTCATGTCTTATCTTGGTCCCCGCTACACCACATGAGAGCTGAGGCAGGTGGCGAGGGGCTAGGGCAGCCAACCACAAATGTCGTTCTGTACTCTCGCAGCAACGCGGCCCGGTGCACCACAATGTTCAGAACGAGATAGCGAGAGAAACCCGAGATGCGCTGTTCGACACGGGATATCTTTTAAAAAATTCATTTACATAGAACGTATTTTTCCAGTTGTCATTTCCTTCTTAACCTCTACTAGTGCCTTCAGCTGTAATTCATTCACCCGCTCTTTCTCCACCAAGGTTGGGCAAGAGCCCATATCTTCATTCTACATATTAACATATCTGATTTGAGTTATAGGAACTAACCCGTCGTACTGGTGCATTTTTACGTGGCCTTATATGTACTTGGTGCAGTACCGTGAAGCGCAACGAGTCATATCGGCCTAATGTTTCACCTCATACGTGCAACGGTGATAAGCTATTGGAGCATAAAAACTGATGTACGTATGAGAATGTTGAGTTATGAGCGAAGTATTTAGCCACGCATACGACGCCTAGAGGTCTTCAGGAGGGTCGTATTTTTGAATATTCCTCGAGGGATCCGAACACCTTTTCCGGAATGATTTTTGGACCGATGAGATTATCTCTAAAAACCGTCAATCAATAAGCAAGCTCACTGCTGTATAGCAAAACTATCATTTCGGAGCGCCTGATAGGGCGTGGCCTACGGACATGGGTGAGGGGCGTGAGTGAGAGTGCGTGGCGAGAGTGAGTGTGTGTGGCGGAGTGAGAGGCCTGTTACACTCTCACCCAAGTCCGTAGGCCACGCCCCATCAGGCGCTTCGAAATGGACTGTATGATTATCGACTGATGAACTTTTTTGGGGATTTTAGGCAGGGGATGGTTGTATTTCACGAGAATTCCCTCGACGCTATACTTGATCCTAATGGAACTCGAACCTGCATACCGTCCATTCTGCCATTCTGGACGCTTGATAGGGCGTGGCCTGAGCGGCGAGAGTGAGAGTGTGGGTGGTTGAGAGAGTTTGATTCACTCTCACCCAAGCCCGTAGGCCACACCCTATCAAGCGCTCCGAGATGGATTATGCCTTGTTTGAAAATTTCGCTGATGTATCAGACGTTATCAAACTTCTTTAATGCGCTCTTTTTTCGGCAGCTTTTTTGCCGGTTTAGGACATCAGGTGTCCTGATCATTGCGATCAAAAACCGGTACTACAGTACCAGTGAACGTTAATGTGTGCGAACGCTTGAACAAATACGTGAAATATTTGGTTTAACTATTCCGATACTTGGGTGGAAAGAGAAAACCCGGGAAGTTTCATATCGTGCATACATTAGCCGTGCCAAAGAACGATTGGTAGCGATCGTGTATTGTCAGTCAACGTTTCACCGTGGAAAGTGCATTCGTCTGAGAGTTAGCAAACAAAAGAGTCTGTAAAGTGTTTCGAAACGGCGCCCAAATTTCCAGAATGCCCTTTTCCCAGACTTTCTATTTCCTCAGGCTCCGAGAAATTGATTTTTGTAGCACATGATGTCTACTGAATTGCCGATTTTGCCACAGGTTTAAGAGCTACATAGGCCTGACTTCTGGATCATTGTAGATGTAGATTGAAAATGGATATTTCGTGCTATCTGTAATACGGCGGTGTTGCGTTGTGTTGTGTCTGCGGCTAGCACGAAGTAGTTCTATACTGACAGCGCTTAGGCCGCGTTCATACTTTGCGCCGGTGGGGCGTTGCTGCGTCACAGGCAAAGTGGCACAGGAAGGTGCAGAGACGGCACGATCAGCGAGACAGGGTGGCACAGGCGGAGGCGCAAAGACACGCAACCGCGCTCGCAAAGTATGAACACGGCCTCAGCGCGCTTTGACTACCTCCTTTGGCTTTTGTACACGTAATTCCTGCCCTTCATGTGGATTTTCTGTTTTATGTTTGTAATTGCGTACTCTGGTGGTCATGACTGTAATAACCGTCGCTCGGTATGAACGAAGCTCGAGTGAGTCTCATTGAATTCATGCATATATAGTTCCCTTTATTTTTGTACCATTTCGTCTTCAACTTCACTATCTGCCTGAAATTCAGCGAATATGTAGATAGGACGTTAATGTTTTTGATGCGCCAATAATCCGCAGCAAATCCCATAGCATTTTTCCTTTCAAAGGGCACGTAGCACCTGTTGATGATGGATTTTTTGTCGTTTTTGGTTTGCTGAAATCTCTGATCATTGTTGCTCGCAACAAAATGGAACTGTGCACTTGTTCAGTTCACACCTGAAAATTTAAAACATGATATTTTTATTAATTTGTTCTTTCTTTTCCAAACTTTACTGGGAATTCAATGTCTTCAAATTCGTCAAGCTCTTGTGTGATCTTCTGAAGTTTTCTAACCCTCTAAGCCTTGGTTAAGAGGAACCTAAATCTTCCTAACCCTAAATAAGGCTAAAAAACACAGGAAATATTCAAAAATGTAAAAAAAAATATGAAAAAAGTAGAATATACACTTTATTGCACAAACTAACGACTGTGGGGTGATATGGACGCGGTCATACTCAGCGTTGGCAGGACGTGGCTGCGTTTACAGGCAGCGAAACAGAATGGCTAGGGAGGTGCAGGGACGAGGCAGGCAGTGAGGCAGGGTGGCATAAACAGAGACGCAGAGACGCACAGCCACGCCCTGCCGCCCGCACCGCAGAGTATGAACGTGGCCTATCAGGTGAGGAACGACAGCGTGAAAATGAGTGTCTCCCCCAACTACATTGTCACCGCGCATTTGATCTTCCTTCTATACTAAAAATAAATAGTTCTGCTCAAAAAACACAATTCGCGATAAATTGTAAGCGTTATCGCGCTCATTACTAATACCAGAACGATCGAGAAGCCCAAGGTACCCCGAGAACAACCCCGCGTCACCACAGTCTTCTCGCAAGTACTGTAGCCCAGAAACGAGTCCTTGCGTGATCGTACCGCGCACAATTCAAAAATATCACCCATTTCGTTGTATAATGGTATCATTAACGTGTCTTCACCATTAGGCAGTGTTCAGAGTTTGCAATCGCGCCTGCATTTCAGGCGATCAGGCAGTTGAGCGACTGGGCAAAATTGATAGAATACTAACCGATTAGGTCATCAGGCAGAAAGAATAAAATACGAATCGATTGGGTGATTGATGTCCCATGATCGCCTGATCGCCCACTCGCGAACGCCGAAAAATGCTTAAAGACAGTGTTTGGTATAATGTGGGTGACAGAAAATCCCAAAAGGAGGCATTGACTGAAAAATTACGGGGCTGAAAGGCCGATGTATGGCGAAATCCCCCGCAAAAGGCGTCCCCTTGAGCAGTGGCGGAAGCGGCCTCATCAGGGCAAGCCGCCTTGGTTAGGGCAGCCCACCTCCTGGCGACGTGATTAGTGGTTGGTCACGGTGAGGTTGGTCAAGGAGATCGGCAGGATTGAATGTATCGAGCGCGTTTCTCACTTTTATCTTGAAGCTCACCACCTGAAAATAGATGCTGTCGCATTTCCGAACATCCCTTCATGTTTACGTCTTGGTAGTGCCAATGGAAAACCTATGCGGACTGCCCGCCTCTTGACGGAATGGTCGTCCGCGCCTAGAACCAACGGTGGGAAGGGGTCCTATTCCTTGGGTATTTGGCCATTTCCATACGTTTTTTCTCCACTGTCCTGTTACTGGGCATCTCGGCTTTCATATTCACTACTTCTTTTACTTTTCCACCGAATTTCCCCTAAAGCTCCCTTTGAGAATTTCTTTCTTGTCTTGTCTCATCGCAGTGGCTCGCGAGTTTCTTTCGCCACGTGCCGTATTTAAATTGCTCAATCTCCCGGTACAAGTATTACAAAGGAATTATTCGTTAAAAATGCCAATAGTACTGGGCCATGTATGCTGTCATAGACAGAGTTCATACTCGGGAACGCTGCGGTCGCGCGACCAATCACCGAGTAGAAATGAGGCTTAATGGTTTTGAGCATTTACTGTGACCTGCATTACATATGAGGTAGGTGCATAAGTTTTACAACAACTTCAAAAAATTTTGTAGTTTCGCCGCTCTTGAATTTGATCGTTTTAGTTATCATAGTGAGGTAAAGCATGCTTCGATCATTTCCTTAAAATGTATGAGTATGAGGTGGCCTCGCTGCCTTATAATAAGATTGGGCTCAAATTCATAACCCCATACCTAGACCCATAATTTACAACAACTGTTTTCAGGATTCCTAGTTAGGGAATCAGCTGCTATTATTTAAGCAGCATTCACTATTGATGCCATTTATCATTTTACAGTGTCCCAGTGCGGGTGTGTTGCAAGTGTTCCGCTGATTATCGTGGGGTCAGGTCACCTAGGAGTGAGTTTACTTAAAGACAGTGTTCGCGATAATATGGGTGACAGGGAACGCCAAAAGAAGGCATGCACTGAAAAATTACGGGGCTGAAAGGCCGATGTATGGCGAAATCCCCCGCGAAAGGCGCCCCCTTGAGCTGTGGCGGAGGCGGCCTCGTCAGGGCAAGCCGCCTTGGACAAGGGCAGCCCGCCTCCAGGCGACGTGATTAGGGGTTGGTCACGGTGCGGTTGGTCAAGGAGATCGGCAGGATTGAATGTATCGAGCGCGCTTTCTCACTTTTAGCTTGAAACTGACCACATGAAAATAGATGCTGTCGCATTCCGAACATCCCTTCATGCTTACGTCTTGGTAATGCCAGTGGAAAACCTATGCGGACTACCCGCGTCTTGACGGAAAGGTCGTCCGCGCCCAGAACCAGTGGTGGGTAGGGGTTCTGTTTCTTGGGTTTTTAGCCACTTCCATTCGTTTTTTCTTCACTTTCCTGTTACTAGGCATCTCGGCTTTCATATTCACTACTTCTTATACTTTTCGTCCGAATTTTTGCGAAAGCTGCCTTTAACGAGGCGATTGCTTTACTCCTGATTTCAAGTTCTTGGTTACGTACCTGGTCCACTTATGCCAAAGATAGAGGCCGAATATAAAGGCAGATATTCGTCCAGTTAAATACGTGATAAAATTGGATATGTTACTTAAATGATCAAGTTAGAGCATCTTCCACTGGATCCAACTTCTAACTGGAAGCAGATACGATCTATGATGATGGTGGAAGCTAGCTACTGTAACAGTCCATAATATAACGTTTTAGTCTCACAAGAATGTTAATTTCGTCGTTTCTATAGTAAATTAACCTCCACCACTCGTGACCTGACCTCCTAGCACACTGGTCGGAACACTTGCACGCCACCCTCCCAGTGCTCCATGGCTTTTGGATCAGAAGATGCGAATCTTATTGTCCACCTACCCACAGACGGTTGGTCTACCACTGGACGAGATGATATCCTCGGAGATTTGAAAGCAAATCCGAAGGTCTTGCTATTATAATATATATGTAAGAGCAAAACTTATTCTACCCATATCACAACTGGCACACCATCAAGTGGATTCGAGACATTGTACGCAGTTGAATGTCTTGTCAACTCAGTGAGTCCGATAAGACAGCAATGTGAGTGGCTAGGGAACTGTGTTGTCTTCCTATGACAAATGATCTGCAAGGCATCATAATTGGAGATAAAAGTTGAGTACTCGCTGTTAACTATGAGAAGGTGCACTCCTGGCAAAGTAATGAAATGTCGCCTCCCTTGTGGCAGTGACTTGATTTCAGGACAGATTTATTTGCTCCAGATTTTCACAGGAATGATACAATCAGAGCTGTACCAACCGGGACTGCAGTAACGACTACTGTTTGTGCCAAACATCGCTAGAAACCACCTAAATTTTGCTCTCACCGTTTTCTGAAAACCAGCTGGTATGCCTTCCAACAGGTCCATGTGTAACAGCATGCTGCAAAGTTAAGGGAGGGCGGGGGGGGGGGGGGGGAAACGAGAAGGAGCTGAGCTACGGAGTTCTGCTTCATCCTAGAATCCTCTTATCCTAGGTCGTTACGAATATCACTCAATGGGTCTCGAGCATTGCATAAGAAGTAAGAAGTCTATTATCTGGCTCTTCTTAAAGTGATTATCTATGAGTTCCTCAAATCGCAGCTTGTGAACATCTGGGCAGAGGGTATTGAGCCGCACCCATGCACTGGAGTTAGGTGGTAGAAGACAACGATTATTACATAATTGCCCATGTATATATTGGGGTGGTGCATAATTAATGGGGCTTTTTTCAACAATTTTATTTAGCGCAAACAATAATAAAGTTGAACAAAATAACGTGTTCAAATGATTATTCGGGAGCGTTCTCTGCTTCCCATTTGGTAGTAGTCAAGAAAGTGTGTGGTCACACTTCGTGAAGATTCCTCGGGAAATCTTCTACGACCATCTTTTTCTAGTGATTTTTAGACCAACGATTTTTGAAAAGTGTGTTGTCGATCGATAATCATACCTTGTATAGGTAGCAATACTTTTCTACTGAAGAACTTTGATAGGGTGATCATTCTAATATAATATACCAGCAACACCACTGGTGTATGGAGGTGTAGGAAGGGAGAGCCGTTTTTGCGGAAAATTTTCTCCGACACAAGGCGCGTGATCCTAGTCTGGCGACGTCACTGGTATGACAGGCATTGTCGACCCGGGATGCATCTTTCTTCGACATCTATTGTCTGCTTTGTGATTCATACGATTCTTTTTCTTCGACATTGCAATACATGTCCTCTATGACATTTTGATTGATTGATGCTCATCATCAACAGACGCTATTTACTTGAGCTACCGTTTCTGTGTCATCTAAGATGAATTAATTATACTTTGCGGTTATTTCTACACAACAGATGAGGTTTCTGGGTTTTTTTTCCAATTTTAATCAGAAATTATACGTTTGTTTCTTCTGTTTTGCTTTTGTTCTGCATGCTGTTGAATATTCAAAACAAGGAAAGTGATCGCAGTTTTTTGAAATTGGAAGAGGAGCCCAGGCATAAATACATAGTGCGTCATGCTAACACTGCTTTTCAGTCTCCTTTTTGATGCGAAGAAAAGGTTTTTGCGTTCCCCTAAATAATTTTATTTTAAGTTTTCTTCTTGAAGATTCTCGTAAAAAATGTCACGCATAGTTACTTCAGTTTAAACACATTCCCTATGTTCTACGTTCACATTACCGTTGTGCACCTAGACACCCAATCGGCCTTGTGAGCTACTGGAAAGCCTAAGGCCGCCTTTATACTTACCGCCGGCAGGGCGTGGCTGCGTTTACAGGCAGCGAGGCAGAGTGGCACGGGGAGATGCAGGGACGACGTAGGGAACGAGGCGGGGTGGTATGGGCGGAGACGCAGAGAAACGCTGCTACGCTCTGCCGCCGACACCGCAGAGTATGAACGCTGCCCAAACAACCTAACCACTGAAGGGATAGCTGGCTGCTCATTGGCGCTGAAAATGGATGTGCCAAGGTTGTGAAGGTGGAAAAACAGAAACGAATCAGTAAGTCGAAAATCAATATGTCGAGAAATATTCCATGGGTACTTCAGTGGTGCATGTGTTTTCCAGTGCGCAACACGCAACACGTATCGATTAAAGCTTCCATATCTGTGACGCGTGGCGGTCATAAACAGAACGTGACGCGCTCACACAGTGGAGGAAGTTGGATAGGGGTCTGCCGCTCAGCGTAATGCTTTGTCGTCAGCCTCGAGCACGTCCCTATTCATAATTTGGGTCATACACCGTCTATTCGGACCCCTAGCGTCTACTGATAGCAATCCTTCTTCCATTTATTGAGAACTCAGGTTCGTGCCGCCCCAGAGGCTATTTCGTCTGCCTTGACACCTATACATATAACTTTATGGCCTTGACACCTATACAGCATTATTTTGCATAAAGAGGATTCCTAAAAATATGCGTATAACAGCAATTTACCGGAATTCTGTGTGGCTTAAGCGGTCAACGTCAAAAACTTTGCGTACATACGATTATCCTGGCTTCAATTTGTCTTTGCGCCTAAAATGCAATTACCCGAAGCGGTTCGCTTTTTTGCTCACTTTGTGTCTTCATTCTACACGTCGCTGTAGTATCCGGGCGACCGTTTTCTTTACGAATTTTTCAAAGTTTCTAAAAAATAAAAGGCAGCAGAATCGACAGTGAACACTGAGGGTCCACGGAGATCGTGTGCTCTGAAAGACGCGCTCCAACCTAATCAGTAATGTCCTATGGCATGTAGCCGTCTTCCTACTGGCGAAACACTTGACTGCGTATCACTGCCACGTACATAAACTTGCGTGGCTTTGGTCACCACTCAGTGATGAAGTGTACTGCGAAAAACACGTTATTTGCGAGGATCAGTGGATGGTATGTAAGATATTCCCATTTTCCGGGTTCTTGACTATTTTATTGCTTTATTCCTTTGATGAAACCTGATTGGCATCTACTTTCATTCCTTTCATCAATACGTATTCTATTCTTCTTGACTATTATTTGCCCATTGACCGTCCTCCTGCGCCGTCAACTTTGATCAGTTCTCGATGAAAGTACAGCCCCTCATCTGCACTTTAATCTTCCTCGTGTAACGTTCGTGCACTCTCGCTCGAGTATCTCTTTTTTTTCTCGCTGATTGGTCCGATACTTCGTTGCTACCCCGCGGAACGTACCTCATCTTGAAATGCCTTCGCAAAATGTGGCTAAATGGAAGAAATTGTTGTCAGATCGGGCTCTGCTCCCGGTTCAGTGATTTTTCGATAAAACTTGATGATGGAGGATAAAGCACTCAAGATAAAGTTCAGTAGATTAAAAAAAATAACCGAATAAGGGCGTGGGGCCTTTTCGAGCCATTTATGAAAATGTCACGACACGTTCTGAACGCGTTTAGCGCCTCATAAAAACCCGCAAAAAGTTGTGATGGTTGCTGCGGGCATGAGCTGACTAATCCATCATGAATCGTGTCTTAAGATAGGAATTACTGTAGTGTGTATCGTCCAAACAACTCGAAACTTTATCCGCCTCTTCTTCCTTAGCGTCTAATCTTGCTTTCAAGTTGGGCTTTTCGACACTCTAACGTTGTTCCGCTCTTTTCACTATTTTTCTGTTCCTTCATTCGTTTTATTCGAAGCGTTTTCGTACAATTTTGAAGCTTTTCGCATTTTTTTTTCCAATCTGGATTCTGTCACAACAGCAAGTTACGAGGGTATATCGCTTTGCATTTTTTGACATAATGTGAATCTATGATGTACTCGTCAGATCGCTCATCTCAAATATCATGGTTCTCACTTTTGCGCCTACAGAAAGTTTCTCGCGGTCCTCCCGTTGCTATGAGCTCTGTAACGGCGCTTTCATACTCTGCGTTGCCGGCGGCGGAGCGTAGCGGCGCCTCGTCTCTGCGTCTCCGTCTGCGCCACGCTACCTCACTCACTGTGAATGCAGCCACGCCCAGCCGCTGCCAGACTATCCAATTCATGGAGGCTGTCTCAGAGACCGGACCTCTTCCTCCAATGAGGGGCTTTGGTTCTCTTTTCAGTGCGGTTTTGCCCCTTGTGAAAAAACATATAATAACTGAACAACTGTCCCATCTTCTTTCAACTTCTGAAGAATCATAGTGTAAGCCCATCCTTCCTAATCTTGCGCCATTTGAGAACGGTTGATGAGGTATGTAGCGATTATGCTCATACATAGTACAAGGGATCATATCCAGCTTCACAATACGAGACATCGGCACATGGTAGAAGTGCAGTCGGGGTACACTTATACTATCCTGTATAGTAACGTAACATTAGGCCGCTTTCATACTTTGCGCACCGACGCCGTCACGCGCGTGACGGCGTCAAATCGACGCCGTCATCTGCGTTGATTTGACGCCGTCACGCGCGTGACGGCGTCAAACTGACGCAACCATTTGCCCGCCGCAGGAGACGGCGTCCATAGATAATGCGGACCCAATCACACTACAGTATGGTGATTGTGGCCGATTCAAATCTTGGCGCTATGCCAATAAGGTGATCGTGGCCGCTTCGTGTATTGGCACAGCGCCAAGATTCGAATCGGCCACAATCACCATACTGTAGTGTGATTGGGTCCGCATTATCTATGAACGCCGTCTCCTGCGGCGGGCAAATGGTTGCGTGAGTTTGACGCCGTCACGCATGCGACGGCGTCGGTGCGCAAAGTATGAAAGCGGCCTTACTGAAGCTCATAAAATTGCTTTTGACAGCGTGAAGGCCTTCTTTTCCTGTAAGTATAACCTTTTAAACTGTGATTCATTAAAAATTCATTAATTGTAAGAAAGACATTGTCAGTGCAATACTCGCCGTAAGTTTTCGACCACTTAACTTTCTTAAAATTACATATTATTGGAATCATTAAATCGAGCTCTAAAAGATGATCTTTTAAAATTTTTAAAAAGTCAAATTTTCACGTTTTCGCATGCACATAATGCGAGTGGGTATTCATTGGGCGCTATAATTATAACCAAGCGGCAAAGTTCCGCTAGCATAGCACAACACGTACAGCTGCTTGTTAATCAAAGCCTGATAAAAATTAGGTTTGTATCCTTTAAAAATGATATTGATCGTTTTGGTATCAGTTCACAACTGCGTAGTCATCATCTTTGACGGGGTAAACGATGTTTTTAGATTCAATCATTTTACCTCACTCAAGCAAATTTCACCTGTTTTGGTGAACTGCGTCATAAATAATTTATGTATAAAGTCCATACATCATGATCATGAGTGAAATTACACTTTCTTCTCAAAGATTCTGTCGTTCTACCCTGTCTGACCCCTCAATCTCGTGGCAGATAGTTACAGTAGCGGTCAAAAATATATGCGGTTTGGGATTTTGACCATAACTTTGTTCGTTGTTAGCATATCTCGCTCAATTTTTTTTGTGTTTTGAAGGCAACTGTTACTCAATGAAATAAAGTATCTCAGCCGAGTAGGATACAGTGTGAAGGTTGAAAAAATTATTTAACTGAAATCACTGAAAATGGTCAACTTCGTGCCTCAGTGCTGTTAAGATTTGAAATAGCGTGCAACAAAGTCCCAGCCTCATTCCGTATTATTTTCTGCCCACCTGCCCGTTTCGATGAGTTACAAGCTTTTTATGGCCAATTGAATTTTTGGAGAGTTTGGCTATTTTTGAAGTTTTTAGTTGAATAAATTTTCCAATCTCAACACTACACCCTACTTTGCTTCACTGAGTACCAGTTGACTTCAAAAAAAAATTGAATAAGAAATGTAAACTTCGACCAAAGTTATGGTTAGAATCCAAAACCGCATATATTTTTGACCGCTACTGTAGCTCACCAAAGTCTCCTGCCGAGGTATTGATCGGCCTTTCACAGTGAAAGACACTGTTTCAACCAAACAAAGTGGACAGCTTGATGGTTTCATGCGAAGTTCATATGCTTCCAGATTGTAATGAAAAAGGCCGTTGTTGTGCTCAAGCGGAAACCTATGCATTTCTGAATGTAGTAGGTGCTGAACCTCGTCTTTTCTTTACCGCCATTACAAGACTCAGCTGATACTGTAAATCAGTATTGCTGAGAATTCCTCTATTGATCTATTTTTGCGCTTGAAATAAATAACCACACATCACCCAAAACCATGCCAGCGTCGGAAAAATTTTGAATTCGGCCAGAAAGCAGCTACTGTAGCTTACCCGATCTTGCTGCAAAAATTTTTGATCTGAGAAAACGCATTTTCGTCACTTTTGACTCATCACATATGTATTAGCAGAGGAAATGCAGGAAAGCCGTCTTAAATGGCAGTTGCCCTTGTTTTTTCCTCTGTCAGTCACCTTCTAGATATTACTTACCCCTTTCTAATGACTTCTTGGCATCCCGATTAAACTCATTTCGTGACTTGTCTTCTCCCTTTTCTCGTCTTTTTATCAGGCTTTTTTCTTGGCCACCTATAATGCTAGTCTCAGGATTGCCGTGGTGAAATTAGTATGCCGAGAGATCTTCCTATACCCTCAGAATTTCTCTACTTAATCCATTTTGCTCCAAAATTCATGGACTCCGCTGCGGTTTTGGACCTTTTGAGAGCTATAAGAAAAGCCTAATGAGTAGTTGGGATTTAAACAACATTGGTGTCATCCTTTTATTTCGGCGTTTTGGCGTAGAGCGTGGAAGAGAGACGCCGTCGCAAGCCGCTCGTGCTAACACAAGTCGCCTGTGAAATCCGCCTACAAAATCCTCCTACACAAGTCGTCTGCGAAATCCGCTCCATCCCCGAGTTCAAGAGCACACCTCCTACTATCAGTAACTCTGTAACAGCCTACTGCACCAATGCACCAATATGGTCGGGAGATTATTCCGAGTGAACAGGATGTGTCACCTCAACACGGCAAAATCGGAGATTTTGTCGCCCTCGTTCAGAACCTTGCCAAGGTCCGTTCACTGTGGATACCTAAGAGAGTTCATACTGGGTGGTGCCTTCGAGTATACCGTTTTCCCAGGCTCCCAACTTCCTTCATTTCCAAGAACCAAAACGTGCCATTACCACTGAAAATTTTCCGAACGGGGTTTGAGGTATGAAAAAATGATACTTGGGATCATAGCAGTGTTGTCCGAGCAGCAAGGGCTCTGTAACTCTCACAAATCGAAGGGCCAATCCTTAGGAGGCTTCCCACAAAGGACCTACCGTGAAACCTGGCTTCACTGTTTCAAGCGGACCTTGATACTGTAGGTGCGCTGAAGCTCGACTGCACCGACTAAAGGCTCCATATCTCTAGCTAACGCCACTAAAATGGGATATGGTTACATTTCAAGCCCACGCTGCCGACGTCCGTTACCGTATAATAGGACCACGATAAGTAGAGATCGGGTTTTTTCCTCCCTGGCACGCCGATCGCTCAAGCTAAGATTGCTGCTCATCGTTCCTCGGCTCACTGTCAGATCCCTGTTCATCGTCGTCTCTCGTCTCAATATTGGACCCCCTTTTCTTCACGCTGTCTACACTAGCGGACTCGTCCCTTTGGTATCGTCCCAATAAAGGACGAGTACGTTGAAGATTCTGGTGTTCTCTATTATTCTGTGTATAATAAATATTAGTGGTACATTGTCTGGTACCGTCCAATTTAGAACCCGCGTGGCACACAAATAGGCGAGCGCGGTAGAGACAGGCGTTATACCACTGAAGACCACAATATCTTTATGAAGGTGTACGTAGTGAGCCACAGCTTGTTCCTGCTTTTGGAGGAACATTTAAGGGATAGTTTGCCCAAATAATTTCATCACTTTCGTTTCCCTGTGTTTTGTATAATAGACGGATGTGAGCCGTGAGCAAAATTACTCTTTTTTGGCACCCCCTGTACATAAAACGCTTCCTCTGTCCGTTCGTCCCTCTGTCTGTCAGGAAATCAGGCACATGAAATGAAAAACAACCTGTGGGGATGGGGACAAGTTTGAGATGGGTAGGGCATGGGACAAGAAGAAGAGAGCACATATAAACCAAGTCAAGCCCCTCCAACTGTGGGCGGAGCGCGCATTGAAATGTTGTGCTTTTAGAACAAAAATTGCTAACTGGGTCCAGTATGATCCAAGCGTGGGGGAAAGACGGATTAAGGTCAGCGATGAGTTTTTGAAAACCAAGAAAGAGGCCTGGGCGTAGTGGACGGGGCGCAACTCAAGTGGGTGGTCCTTACAACTAAAACTCATAACTAGGTCTAACGCAGCCTCGAGACCAGGAAAAAATTGGCAAAAGGCCAACGTCGAAACCACCTTGAATATATTTGAGCGATCGGGAATCCTTCACTTCCTCAGAACATAGATCCTTTCAACTCGTCTGACTGCGTAGTATGTCACATCGGCATTCGGCGCCACCGTGCTATACAGTAGAGAGACCCGCCACGACCATCCACCTTACTGCAGCAACTCATATCTTTGGGTGACATGTGACTAAGGAATGCTCTGCTGGCCTCTATCCTTCTAATTCAAACTACTTTCTCTGTGCCACCTCTTGCAACCTCTCCGTTACTCTTGGATTTCCTAGCGTTCTGATCTTGCCATGCTCTACCGTTCAACGAGATGGTTCAGTCTAGGCATGTCTATAAAGAGGGCACGGGGTCTGATGGGCTCAGTTACAGAAGGTAGCTTTAAAGACAGCATTAGGGGTAATGTGGCTGTTGGAAAACCCCTCAAAGCAAGCCACTCACATGGAAGCTAGGGGCCTAAGAAACCTATTTGTGGAGAAACTCCGGTCCAAAAACGCTTTCCCGAGCTGTAGAGACGGTGTAACGCTTAAAAGCTGACGCCTCTGGATGACAGACCCCGCCTCCAGACGACGTGATTTCTGATTGGCTACGGTGGGAGTGGTTATGGAGATGCGACAGGGTTAAAGGTATCGCAGTACGCTCTCTCAGTTTCAACCTGAAGCTCATTTCGGGAAACAGATGCTGTCGTATTTTGGCGCATTTCTTCGTGCTTACGAATTGGCAACATGGTAATGGAGAACTCGTCCGGCCTACCCGCCTCATGAGAAGACGTTGCCCCCGTTGAGAATCAACGGTGGGGAGAACGTCCTATTTCTCGGGTCCTTGGCCATTTCCTTCCATTTTTTCTTCAGCGCAGTATCGCTAAGCACCGCGACTTTCACATTCATTACATTTTCACTGTTCCTCCGAATTTCCCCTTTCACTGCCTCCAAATGTCAAGGACTCCATGGCCAAATTGCTGTCAAACGATAATCAGGAATGGGAAGTTTTGCAGAAATGGGAATTGAGATATAGGGCTTCTAAACATTCCTTCACACATTCTCCCTCATGAAACCATATTGATCCCTGATGTGAGTCTTAATTATATGTGAATCGTGTATGAGATGTCTATATGCATCTGTTTGAGTAATCCTTTCCACTCGCAGCCGTTGTACAACCTTAATTGAATGGTGGTCGATAGACGATTAGTGTAACAAAAGTGCAGCAAGTTCGTCTGCTATTCCCTACGATAATCTGCCTTACAACTATTACTTTTCGGAGACTACTATATAATTAAACTCTTACCTTTCCTTAAAGGGCTTTATAAAGCTTGAAAATGAATACTTTCGTCGCTTCCTTGCCGAGTACATGGACCATAGTAAAGAACACTCCTTTCTCTTAGCACTTGCCACGCCGTGCCCGAACCTACGCCGTGGACTTTATCCTGTTCTGGCCTATAGCATTCCTTCATTTTGCCTTTTTCTATCTATTCATTTCTTTTTGATGTTGCTTTGTATTTTCAGTCAAGAACATGACGATTGAGTTCAATGTGGATGAAGGGTAGGAGCAAGTATTATATAATGATAAAATGTCCTGCAGTGCGTACCATTACACCCATTACGCCTTACAATACGACAAGCATTTTCTATCATTAAGCCGTGTTCACACTTTGCGCAGCAAGGGCGTTCACAGGCAGCAAGGTAGAGAGGCCTTGGGAGGTGCAGAGAGGACGCAGACAACAATGTAGGGTGGCACAGGCGGAGACACAGAGACAGCAGCCACGTCCTGGAATGTTTTTACGATAATTCGGTGTTTAACGCCTTCTTCAGGCCTGAACCTGTAGAAGTTAGCTGAATTATATGATATGCGTTGTATATTAGTAGCTTACGGCCACGTCTCAAAAAATTTTTTGGTGTGACTCACCTTGCCGTCCGGCTCATGAACTGCAGAACGACACGTTGTGCTGCGGGATGCGAGTTCCGCTACAAACAACCTCTTCTGAAGTGGAAGTTCTGTTTTCAGAAAACATGTATTCGCAGTTCTCACTTTCTTTTCACCCCTCCTGGTGCCTTTAATGCTGTTTCCAATGCTGCCCCAGCAGAAATATGCGAGCGTCAGGAGCACGGATCTCCATTTTTCGTCCTTAAGAATAATAAATATCCGAGTGATGAGATGCATGAATATATCTCAATACATGGCTCCAGTAATCAGTCAAATTCGATGATAAATTTAAGAGCTTAATTTGGGGGCGGATGACAAAGAATTCCCTTTTTTTTACAACTCAGCATACTTGTAACAAACAACTCAGCATACTTGTAACAACCTTCGCATCGCGGACTGCGACGAAAACCAGCTGCTATCAAAAATCGAAAATTTCAAAATGAATATCTACTTAATCTATCTACTCAAGCTTTCAGCTTCACGGTTTGATTCCGATACTGGCCAACCGGTTCAACATGTTATACGTGTGAGTGCTGATATGCTATTTAGAAGCATATACCATTTAGAAGCTGAGTTAAGGTGAAAGGGGTGTCGGTGGTGTAATGGATTAGCACACATGCCTGGAAAGCATGAAGTGCGGGATCGAGTCCCGTCCGACACCGATGCTTTTCCCCATAACTCAGCATCCTTGAAGTAACTTTCGCATCGCGGGCTGCGGCAGCTATCGAAAATCAAAAATATCGAAATCTCTTTTCTGTATTTCTTCGCCTGGGAAAAGACTCCCATAGGGCTCTCTGTTTTTAAATGGTCTATGTATAATTAACGCAGCTTTCTTCATAAAATTCAACCAACAGAAACGATGAAGATATTCCAAAATATAAGCATTGCTTTCAATGCATATTTTCATCATTTAGAATAATTAAGGAATTCTAGAAAAATCACACAAACACCGACTTTTCAACAAAAATATACATCAACCATATAAACTTAATGGTTTCTTCAGCACTAATCCTATTATTCCTATTTTTCGCCAATATTTTGCTAGTAAACTACTCATCGAGCCACTTCAGGAAGGTATGCGATGAGGCGGTTATGTCTGCTCGTTGACCAAGCGACCGACAACCATATTTCATGAGAATTGTCGTATTTTGCCTCATCCTTGCCTTCACCTAGTCAATAAATAAACAGTCTTTATCAAATAAGCATATTTGATGAGTAGTAATAAATGAGTCGACCTACTTATTGGTCGTTGTCCCGCATTCGTTATCTATGTTCATCTTTTCTTGCTGAGACCATGGTGTGTGTCATTAGGACAGAAAATCCGAAAGGTACCAAAGTTCAATGACACCGGAGGGGGTAAATTTGGCAGAATGTGCAATAATTGCAAAAACGAAATAGAAAAGAACGATCCTCTTCTCCTCTGTAACTAATCTCATGCTGGAAAGGTCTTCCGTGACCTTTTCATATGAGATTAGTTAGGGAAAAGCTTAATCGAGTTCTGTTGATTAATCTTAAGTGGAATTTCTGATGACTTTAAGGAAAGATAGAAACTAGAGCTTCTTATTTCATCCCTCACCTTTCTATTAACCCTAATACTGGGGAATAACCGCATTGCTAATCTTGTCAGACGTCGCCATCCTTTTTTTCCTTCGGATCACTTCCTTCCCGATGCTCCCATGTCAGGAACCTCATTTGAAGGAGGCTCAAGTTGACCTTTCCATCTCTTTTTTTGTAATTATTACTACTTATTGTATACAGATAGTGTGCCGTCGGACTAGGACTATTTTGAAATTTCGGATGTGCCCATTCTCTTCATTATGCCAGAGGCGGAGATCCCTTCACCAGACATATTTTTCTAGTTTTTCGGATCATAGCTAGTTTCGTCTGTCCCATCTTCCTGTTTAGCAGCATTCCTGATATCCTTCGAAAGCTTTGGTAGGGATAGTCAAGGTCAATTAACTAAAATCAATGAATAGGAAAGTCTAGGTGTACAAATGTGAAGAAAAAACGGTGTGGAACCGCCGAAAACCCGGGAAATAAGGCCCCCTTAGCGATGACTCCAAAAAGTTATGGACTCTGTTTGCGGAAGGAACGGGCACTGTTGTGGATTCAGGAGCATAGTTCCCATTCATAACAAGTAGCATCCAAAAATAAGTGATAACATGTTAGTTCGAATTGTTTACCCTATGGCATAACTTAGCTTTCCAAGGTGTTCACTCACACGTGTCTTGTCCAAAGCGACTTCTGATCACTCTCCCTTGATATATTGAAGCTAATACATAGTGATAAGCGAAAAAATCCACAAAATTGAAGATCGGAAGTAGTAGGAATGAAAAAAACGCAAGCACAAAGCGCCTTGAACGTGGGGTCTCACTCAGTTTTGTATCATCAAAATAATTGTCGGGCACTCTCAGGCAATTTCACATCTTTTGGATTAAAGTATCTTATCTTTTCACTCTTGTACTTATATTTTAATAATTAAATAACTATGTTTCATGTTACCAGCTGGTTTTACATTTCAAGGCACCAGTAGGGGGTAAGGGAAAATTGACATCTGGGAGTACATTCTTTGAAAACGAACCTTCTACTTCAGAAAAGGTCATATATGGCGAAAATCGCATTCAAGAAACGCGGCTTGGAGTCTTATGACGACCCCGCAGCTCCGCATGCCGTTATGCGGTTATGCGGCCGGGGGAGTCGCTGTGGAGGGGTGGGACAACGATCGCGACCGGCTGATTCAGGCTCTGGCTTGTCTTCGGTCCACTCCGGCTAGTGACGCAGAGGACGAGGGAGAGAACGGGGATTTCGGGTTTCTACTCCTCGGTTTTTTTTCGCAGTTTTATGTCGTTCTTTTTTTTGCTGTTATATTACTGAGCACCTCTACTTTCGTGATACCCCAATTTGCCAAATTTACCCCTGCCGGTGTCTTTAATTGAACACCAATCCTAATCAGTGAAGAGTCTCGGGATTGATATCATCGTTGAGAAGGAGGTAAACGGGTGTGTTCCTGTCCCTCCTCTTACTAAATCCTTTTCCCCACCTTTTTACTTTTTTCCCTCTAGTTCCTTTTTTACAGTTGCTTCTCCCTTTCTCTTTTACTACTACTTCTCGGTTTCTGTTTTTTTGGGTTGTTTATACAAATAGGTACTATTATGAATTAATTCAGTGTTATTGTTTAAAAAATTTGAATGGTGCTAAGGAGAAGCAACCGAATAGGATCGATTCGATAGTAGGAGCTACAGGAACTATCATTATCCTCTGATCAGCTGAAAAAATCGTTTTTCTCCTTTTCTCCCTTCATTTTCTTCATTCTTTTGACTAGCGATCCCGGCAGCTTGAGATTTTCAACTGATTGATGCTGTCTTCGATATCTTTTCTTTGTTTAACTGTAAAAACCAATGTGTTAGCATTCCACGCATCCGGCTTCTTATCTTGCGCCACTGCATTCAGCTGCCACGCACCACAGACCATCGCTCGAAGCGCTGCCACCAGAGTCAAGTCTGGGCTGAGAAATACTCAAGAGGCCGGTCGAATTTGGGTTGAAAAAAGGAGAAGTTTCATTTGGTGAGCCAAAAATCGTCGTGAAATTATTTTTCGGATCTATTAAGCCGGTGAGGCGTTTCGAAAATTGAGGTTTAAATTATAATTATTGGTTGCCGATTTCTTTAGTGACTACTTTTCGTTATTCTAGCAGCACCTATCGTGTCAGGCAATCGGGTTATGAGTCCCCTCATCAGCGGGGTCTTGAGTGGGTCGTATATCTCGGAAAGTTTTCTCAGCTCAGTGCTTGGCTCTGGTTATCACCACCTCTTTTTGCCGTCGATCTCCACACAGTCCATTTCAGAAAAACTGATTGGGCGTGTCCTACAGACTTGTATAAACGTGTATCAAACTCTCTCAATTCTCTCACTCTGACACACACTCTCACTCTCGCCACTTGCTCTCACTCTCGCCATTCACCCATGTCTGTGGGACACGCCCAATCAGTTTTTTCGGAATGGACTATATCACATCCTTGATGTACCTTATTTACCGTGATTTTTCTTTGTCGCTGATTTTCGCGATAGTTTCTATGCTTACATGGTCACTATGAAGTACTGAGTGCATCAATGTTGAAAGACCTTATTCATGATCAATGGCTGAATTTTTTCTACTGAATAGTACTCTTGTGAAAGTTATGATGTGCGGGCTTTCGCATCGCGGCCTGCAGCGAAAATCACCAGCTATCAAAAATCAGAAATGTCGCAAATTCGTTTCAAGAAATCAATGCGTTCTTCAAAATTTAATATTATAACATTAAGTTTGATAACGTAGGAATTTTTTAAACTCAACTAACAAAATCTTCACACTGTTTCTGCACATTTACAAAGATTGACAAGAAGTTCTAGAGCGGAACGATACTCATCATATAATTAAGTGTAACGTGGAAGAAATCAAATGAACTTACTGGGAATGTTTTGAGGCAATTGATCGAGTCTGAAAAAAAACTTCTAGGGTCTTCCGTTGTCCACAGGCCGGCTCTCATCGTGAGCAAAAATTGAAAAGGGCAAGAAGTTAAGAAGGAATTCCAGCGCTTTTTGTTCCATTTTAAGGGTGTGGTAGCCTGAATTGGTTGTGCCTTTGAACCTGGACGGTTCCCTGCAGTTTTGGGTGTATTGGAGGCGAATTTCATTTTAAGTTTCATTTTAAGGGTGTGGTAGCCCGAATTGGATGTGCCTTCAAACCTAGACCCTTCCTCTGCGATTTTGGGTACATATTGGAAGTGAATTTGGGCTGGATGGGGTCCAAAAAGGTTGGACAGGGTTCATATGAACTTAGCAGTGATGTGACAACATGCGCCTCAAAAAACTCCCTTTCTGCAAGTTACTTCCTCTCAAAGTGCACGAGTGACCTGTGAAATCATGAGGAAGTAACATATGACATTTTCACTTTTCTTTCGACACCTTTATGCAATCAAACAAAATTTCAAATATTCCCAAATCCACAAAAGGTTTTCAATCCGATTACGCTTGATTATAGAGGCGTAATCGGATTGAAGACCGCCTGATTATGAGCATCATATTTTACATGGTTATTGCGATAGCTCTATTTGTATAATGCTTTTAATTACTTAATTATTTATTTCTATTTGTTTTTCTGTTCATTACGTTAGAATAGTAGACGTTGGAAACAGGCAAAAACAACGACATCACTCAAAATTTTCCGTGCAAACTGTTTGTAAGGGCAAACGGTCATCAGCAGCAAATGTTACGAATATAATTGACTCGTCTAGTTTGCATCAATTATTTTTAAGCAAATTTCGAAGAAATTACATTTATTATAAACGTTCTGTTCAAGATTATCGTGAGATGTACTACGATAAAGTGGTCTTTGCCCATCACGCCTCAGGCCCAACGTTCCGCTCATAACAATTCTTTGAAAACGTTCGCACCGCCGGTTGGCCGTTACAAAAAACAAATTTATTACAAAATGTAAAGTGCAATTTAATTCTGGCGCATGATTTCTGGTGCCTGTACTTGCTTCCATACCTCCCTCTCACCCATGAATTTATAATCCATTTGCTTTTGCTATTCCGTATCTTATGCGGAGTATTCGGTTCATAGCATTCGTGCAAAAAGCACGAATGCTATGAACCGAATACTCCGGAATACGAATACTTTTTGCAGTTTGTCCTATTGCCACTCAGTGATAAATACGTTCATGCAGTATTCATTGATCTACCCCTGCTTAAGAAATCCGTTGTTGTTGTGTTGTGATTGTTGATGTTTATCATCCTTGTGAGAGCATCACCTAATCCCTATAATCCCCAATCCATTACAATCCCGTCACATTAGAAGAGATAAGTCGAAATCTGAAGATGGAGATTTCCTGGAAATTTCTTGGTTCATGGATTTTCTGAACAGATTTTCACAGGCAAAGGAATCGTTGGAATCATGGTCGTCGGTCGATACATAGCAGTGCTATCTTATAGAGATCAGGAGAGGTTTGAACCTCCCACGGAGTTTTGGAATGAGATCTGGCTAGACCGATAGAGTTTCGAATGCTGATTAGATCTATGAGAACCGAAACTACAAAATCCCGTTCTGAGGAGAGTTGGGAGGGACCAGAGCTTGCTTTTGATGACTCATTGGTGAGGTACATACTTTGCTCAAAGCTACCCATCAACGGGGCTCGTGTCCAACAACGGTATCGTGGCTCACCGGTAGTGCTCTCGCTCCAAGGACATTGAATTGTGGGTTCGTACCTTCGATTAGACCTTTTGATGTGACGCGCTAACCAAAGCACTATTGACCCCTCTTAACTCTTTTGAGAACAGATCTTTGCAATTTTGGTCTTCGTATTTCAGCATTCGAGACCCACCTATGTTTCATTTTTAAGAAAGCCCCGGTACGTCTAAAAATTACACAAAAAAATGTGGTTTTCGAGAAGTCCTCGAGGAATATCCGAAAAAACAACTCCCCCACTTTTTAACCTATAAAGGACTAATCCAGAAGATTTCTCAGATCGATGCTGGTCTGACGGAGCATCCCAGGCCTGTAGAAGGCGTATCCAAAGAGCTCAATTCCCGCATAAACCTCCAGAGCGATTTAGTTGATCGAACTACCTTCCTAGGGACATAGGACTACGTTTTGGTACATGCAGATGGTGAGGACATGACGATAAAAAAAACCCGTGCCACTTCAGGGCATCTACCCAAGGGAACAGGCAACATCTGATTATATCCCATTTGCACGACCTTCAGCATTTCAGAGTAGACTCAAGTAGTTTCGAGATTTATACCCTTCCGCCGAGGTTTAAAGGTATTCAAAAAGCGAGTAATGTGGTTTTCCATGCTTCAGTTGTAATTCCTCAGAAATCACTTGAATGGCTACTCAAGCCTGAATGAAGTCATTTACTTGCCGATTCAAGGGATCATCCACAGAAATTCAAGTTCTTCCGTTATCCACATATTTATGTCATATTTGCTTATTTGCCGCATGCAAAGTTTTACACGCATATTCAAAGATTTATAAATATATTCATGTTCGATATAAATCTCCCCAAAGAAGCGGACGACGGGGTGGGGCGTCCGAGTGGCTTTGGACACTAGGAATCCAAGGAGAAAAAAGGCGACACGTACGCGGTCAAGGACGCAGAGCGAAAAGCAAATCAACATTGGCGCAAAAATTCAAGGTGCTTTCTGGCCGCTGACGGCTGTTCAGATGTTGTGGCGGGAATTCAAACGCGATGCTCTTTTTCCAGTTTTTTTTCGATTTCTGCCTTGGAATGAAGTGGAGTTCTCGGTTCTTTTTAAGTTTCTATCAATAAACTTTATCTTGTAGTCTTTCAAGAGAAGTTAGAACCACGGTGTTCCCTTGGACGATTCCTCTGAATGCCCTTCAGCACCAACCGGAGCTTCAGGAGATTTTTTCAGAAGTTTCATCAATTAGTATGCCCTCTTCGCGAATACAGTTTCCTCCTATATTTCGCCAGGAATTGAAAACGGTTTAAAAACCGAGTTTTCCGCCAGGTCCCGTTACGTTGAGTTTGGTCAACTTCCCTGTTAATTACCTTCAATTTTTTGCTTTTCGATACTTGATGGTTCTCGCTGCGTTCCGCGGTAAGAATGCTGTCACAGGGCTACAAAGTTATGGGCAAAATGGTCAGTTTCGGACGAGAATTGATCCCACATTATGCTTTCCACGAATCGTGCTTGTCCTTTACACTTAAAGAACATCTATACAGCATCTATTCAGCTCACGTTTCGAACATTGAAAAAAAGCGCGCACGCAAAAGTGAGTTCCCCTAATTTGCTTAATAAGTACCGCATGCAAGTTCCACCTAGAAAAAGTGAGAACCCGACTATGATTCATCTCCTCGAAGTGACGGCCGAAGGGGCGGGGCCTCCGAGTAAGTGCTCGCCCGTCGTCCGCCGCAGTTAGAGACGGAAAGTGAGAGTAATTACATAATTTTCTCTTTCCACTATGCGTCTCATACCGCGACGGACGATGGTGCGGACACTTACTCGGAGGCCCCGCCTCCTGGGCTGCCACTCTGAGAAGCTACATCCTAGATTTCTCGGATTCTCACTTTTTTGCGTGAAATTTCGCATGCGGCCCTTATGAAGCAAGTACTACATATAAATATATGTAGCAATTTTCCGTGCATGATTCCTTCCATCCCCATGAAGAGGCAATGGGATGAAGCCAGCCTTTCGGAACGTTTTCTAATTCAATGCAGTTTTCGTTGGTTGGCTCCGCAGGCGTTCGATCCTTGATTACTTCACAATGACGATGATAAACTCGCAAACGATCGTCTGTTCTTCAGTTAATTTTCACGAATAAATTGCATCTGCAAAGTGCATTGGCGCTCCGCCTGCTGAAATTGTGGCTGCCCAGCTCATTTCACAAGTTATCTCCACTAGTCAGATACTCGCTAGTGCCAAGCCCTGCTTTCACAGGATTTCGCTGAATTTTCTCTTGAAAATAAAATTTTTCATTTCCATCTTCATAAGAAAATTGTTCTGATATGAAGAAAAGGAGGCTGTCTGGAAATTGGGTTGTTTTCTTCAGATTTCTCAGACTTTTTTAGGAGCAGCAAGGCTGGAAGATACTGTTGATCGCCCCCCCCCCTCCCTTCGGGTTCGCACTGGTGTGTGTCGAATTATCTGGGATGCCATGCCGGTAGGCGGAGCATTCGACGTTGCACCATCGCCGCCGACTTGGCAGGAAGGCTGTGCTCACAGTTTTGGAATTCGCGGAATTACAGAACTGCGGAAAACGATGAAGATGCGCATCGACTGAGATAATTGCGGAATTTGCGAAAAAGCATTAGATACGTATCGACGCTTTCCACAATTCTTCATTTCCGCAAATTCCGCAATTCTCCCAATCGATGCGTACCTATTCTTCTTTCCACAATTCCGCAAATTCCAAAACTTGAACACAGCCGAAACGGTGTCTGAATCTTAGAGGGAGTGAAATCGATAGCGTCTAGCCGGTTTGGCTCATCTCTTTTATCATGTTGATAACCTGAATCAATTCTTGTTATTCCTTTTGTTCTCTCATAAATTTGGCTCGTTCAGTAGGGGATTGTTATCTGCACTTCTTCATTTCATATTCTGTGAAATAAGGGTTCATGGCTTTTGTGATACATCGAGGATGTTCAATTCAGGGAGGTTGAGGGGTTGACCCAGCCTGTGTTCGATTTGACAGAATCAGGCCGCGTTCATACTTTGCGGTGCCGGCGGCAGAGCGTGGCTGCGTATCTCTGCGTCTCAGCCTATGCCACCCTGCCTTGTTGCCTGCGTCATCTCTGCACCCCCCCCCCCTTGCCACTCTTCCTCGCTGTTTGTGAACGCAGCCACGCCCTGCCAGCAGTGAGTATGACCGCGGCCTTAGTGCAGTTGAAGCATGTAAAACATGGATCAAACACGGGCACACGTAATGAAAAACGAAAAATGGAATGTTTCTAAAAACTGAAGCATGTTGTTCGACGTATAGAGAGGAAACACGAAGGCGGGGAATGGATTTCGCGCCTCGCTCACTCCGATCCGCTGCGTCGCTCGTCGCGCCGTTTGTCGCGCGCGGCTGCCGGGTCGCGATAGAAATGCTCGTCTCCCGCGATTAGTCTTCAAACTAATGTAAATATTACTCACCGCCCAGACAAGTGTGGTGCCAATAGGCTGCACCGGGAGTCGAGGATTCCTCGACAGTGGGGTCGGGTTTGCAGAGGTCGGCCATGATCGGGGTTTGCTTGGATAAGTTGCCTTTGTGCCTTACGTGGGTGCCTTCTGTAGTTTAACTCTGTAGTGGGCTACGAACTGCAAACAGAATTTGAAAGAGGGGGTCGTATTCGTGTCCCCATAGAGAGGAAGGTCGTATTGAAGCGGCCATTTTCCTTTGCGCCTGAGAGTGCCCTAGGTGCCAAACAGCAACCACAGAAAGTTGAGCTGAGCTATACACACTTGCTCTCTCATGCTTCAGTTGTAATTCCTCAGAAATCACTTGAATGGATACTCAAGCTTGAATGAAGTCATTTACTTGCCGATTCAAAGGAAGCGTTTGGATACACAGTTGGTGGAACGCAATTCGATCCTTCAGACTATGTGGCTAAAATTCTAATTGCCCATATGGCATAGGGGCCGTATTTGCCCCACTTGTACTTCGTTTACACTCTTTTTGTTAAAGTACAGGATATTTCCCTAATCTGCAGCGAGCTTGCTTCAATTATTATTCTGATTTTTTACAAAGGTACAAATACACCTGGGCGTCTCTCAAACAGAGTCTCTCAATGATATCCGATTCGTGCCATTTTCGACTTGATAAAGGCGATAGGCACCGAAAGTTTGCGTATAAGGCTCAAAATCCTTTTTTTCGTAACTTCTTTTTGCAGCCAATTTCGTGAGAGCTTTTGTGAGTTTTTTTTTAGAATAGATTTCGGATGTTTCACATTGTTGTTTCATGCACATTTGGATTAATATGTGACTGCGGGACAAAATGATGCTCGAGTATTTTGATTTTTTGTTTATTTTTTTTTGTTTAGTGTTTACTTCAGTGGTCGTGATCTTTCTCAGCTTTCTTCTGCAGACATTTGTTGCCATTCCGGTTGGAAAACTAATGAGTCACAACATTAGAAGTAGTTCCCTATGCGATATCGAGAATACACTAAAAGAAACTACGGCAAGCATCACAAGAAAGAATATTGTCTCGTGTTGCTCCCTTTTTTACTTTTTAGAACTTTTTTTTTGTAAGCTGTATCGCCTTCGAACGAGTTTCATACCAATTGAAGCCCCGACTACCCAACTTTCAGGCAGCAGGAGAATGGCACTGGCATAACTTGCGCTGGAAGCTGCGTAACGTACTAAACTTCTAATTATGCCCCTACGATTACGCGCATGATGCGTATAGTCGAATGCCCTTGAAGTGGGGCAATAGCTGAGCCTTAAAGGCAGTGTTTGGGGAAATTCGGCAGAAAAGTAAAATAAATAGTGAATGTGAAAGTCGAGATGCCTAGTAACAGGATAGTGAAAAAAAACGGATGGAAATGGCCAAAAACCCAAGAAATAGGACCCCTCTCCACCGTTGATCCTCGATGTGGAGCATTACCGTGAAGAGGCGGGTGGTCCGGACGAGTGTTCCATTGGCGTGTTACCATGTTGTAAACACGAAGAGATGTTCGGAAATGGGGAAGCATCCTTTTTCTGTAGTGCGCTTCAAGCCAAAACTGGGAAAGCGTGCCGCGATACCTTCTATTCCCACCCCAGCCAATCAGTCGCTAGGAGGCGGACCGAGCACAGTAAGGCGGCTCGAGCAGAAAAGGCCGCCTCTTCGGGGGCGTGCCCTTCGTGCGGGATTTCGCCGCAGATAGGCTTTCTAAACCCGTAGTTTTCGAGTGAATGACTCCTCTTAGGGATTCGCATCACCCACATTACTCCTAAAACTGTCTTTTTGGCCGATGCCCCGCCCTTTCCAATGGTGATTTAGTGAAGACCCATCACAGAGGTGAACACGTAGAACAGAGGTCTCATTTTTTGTTTTCTCATTTCATTCCGTTCTTCCTCTGCTTTGCGTGGCGCTTTTTTCTTCTTTTCTTTTACAGTCATGATTTCTATCGTCTTCTACACCTAATTTTCATTCTTAATTTTTGATTCCCTTTTTCCTTTCTCTATCTTGGTTTTTCTTCTTCGTTTTTTTCTATTGCTTCTTTATTCTTGTTCTTTATAAAGGTTAATAATATAATGCAAACCATTATATGTAGTATTTACTTGAATGCTAATATCATCTCCATATTTTATTAGATTGATGCATAATTAATGCGTCTTTTTATTATTACTTTTTTCACAGTGGAATTTGACGCTTTGACGACTAATAAATGGAAAGCAGTCCTCGATTGTGATTGCGAAAATGCTCACAAATAATCATTTAAACACGTTTTTACTGAAGTTTATTGATTTTATTGAATAAAATTGTTGAAAAAAACCGCATTAATTATGCACCAACCCAATACAGTTGACGAAATACCGTTGATGCTTTCAAGCTTTCACATTGACTGATCTAATGTATCTTATCATTATGTACTCCAAATGTATTTAAAGGAACCGGAAGGGGGTCCGAAACAAGAGGAAGATGCAAAGAACTGAGCATTTTGTAATGAACACTCAAGGTTAGAAGCGATAACAGGCGAAAAAACCCGGACTCAAAAGCGCGACGCTGCGGTGTGTATTCGCATCCCATTCGCATCAGCGCATCCATTCCGAGCTGTCCGCTGTAGGAGACGGGCCGTGGGCCCACGTTAGCTGTAGCACCTGACTCCCAGCGCAGTGGAGTGGTCATTTCCAACTACATTAGCATTCATGTAAGTTCATCTAGAAACAATATAAGAAAGAACAAAGTAAAAAGTAAAGGGAAAACAAAATTATAATAGAAACATCTTCTTTTGGCACCATGCCAAGGCGTCAAATTGGCGAGTTTGTGCAATGGCGGTCACTTAAACTGGTCCACACTACGTCTGTTCTACCGTAAGCCAAAATTACCCCCTTCTGGTGTCTTTAAAGAATCTTTGTTTTAGCAGGCTGCAGGTATCGAATACTTGGTGCAAATGCCTCTAATATACCTTTACTGAGACAGAAATCCCTGGGCGGCCTTGCAAGAAATGTACTGAATATGGAAAATATGCTTCAAGGGGCATGAATGTGGTCATATCGATCTTTTCTTAGGAAATTTGACTTCGTTTGGACGTGCAACGCAAAATCATTAGAATCGGCTAATGTGCTATGATAATTGGACTCGGCTAATTGAAAACTCGTCGCTTGACATGAGTTCATGCTACGATTCACTTATAAAGAAGCGATGCCCATGGTTATCATGTGCAATGGCCAAAACGTACCTCAGTACCGATAGTATGTATCTTCTTCATCCTGATGCATAATTTCACATCCTCCATTTACATTTTGTTTATCAATCAATCATTGTTTGCTTATTTACTTTTTTATTTACGTATTTGAGGAAATGATATGAGGATGAGCACAGCAAAAATTCCTTCTCGTTGGAAATCCATTTTGCAGTATGTAGCCTTACATCCAATTTTATCGAATGACAAAATTAGGTGCTTCGATGGATGGAAAATTCCAGAAGGGTAGTCGGTGAGTGGAAAATCTGGGTAATTAATATTAGTCATCAATATTTAAGTATCGATACCCGCCAACTAATAGTTATCACCACTCATCACCGATTATCACCAGATACTATTTACTCCCTTCCTCTTCCATATATGGTTGTAGGGGGAGGAACGAATTACATGGTCAAATCCGAATATCTTCGTATCAGGGAAGATGAAAATAAAACCTTGAAATCCCTGCTCGATTCTGTAAGGCGATAAGTAGATTTAGTTGATCCACTCATAGTTATCTGCATATCGAGTTAATCTATAAGCGGTTAGTTACCATGCGTTATTCATCAACATGGTGTCAGAGAGAGTTAAAGACATCATTAGGGGTAATGCGGTAATGGAGAAATCCCTACAAGAAGTAACTCACATGGTAGTCCTGGGCCTAGGAACGCTACCTGTGGCGAAATCCCGGTGAAAAAGCGCCCCTCTGAGCTGTAGAAACGCCGCAAAACCCCGCAAACGCACTTATGCTCCCCCTCTTGACAGGTTAATCCCGCCTCCCGATGACGTGTTCTCGATTGACTGGGGTGAGAGCGGTCAGGGAGATGAGGCAGGATTGAAGGTTTTGCTGCGCGCTTTCGCAGTTTTAGCTTGAAGCTCACTCTGGAGAATAGATGCTGTCGTATTTCCAAACATTCCCTTGTGTTTACTTGGCAACATGCCGATGGGAAACAAGATCAGACTACTTCCCTCTTGACAGACAGGTCGTCCGCGTCGAGAATCAACGGTGGGAAGGGGGTCCTATTTCGCGGGTTTTTGGCCATTTCCATCCGTTTTTTCTCCACTGTCCTGTTACTAGGCATCTCGACTTTCATATGCACTACTTCTTTTACTTTTCGTCCGACTTTCCCCTAATGATGCCTTTAACGAAGATGAGGATGAGAATAGATGTCGGCTCGGTGAGGATAAGGCACCATTTTGTGTGTTTAGTTACATATGCGGCGAGTCCTCTATTTCCTTTCTATATAAAGTTATACCTGCGAAATTGGTCAAGCATATTTATGTTGGTTTATATCAATATTATCCTTCTCGCACAAGATTCTTTGAAAATTTCCGCTCTATGAGTCTGAGTTTTGTTTTCTTCCCTCGGAGATGTACTAACGATATCTCGTTTCCCACTTGTTTGTTACTAACAATTATCTTATCTTCATTGTGTTGGTCTGGTCATGAGGACTCTCGCCTCTAGCTGCCTCGTCTCTTTTTTGTTGTTTGGCACAAGTAATTAAGCCTAGTCTGCAATATAAGTGATGTGTTCCTAGGGAATGCATACACCACCTCCCGGCTGGAGGGTTCTCTTCATCCCCTTTCTGTACATAGTCTTCGCCACGAGAGTGGGTGTCCGGCTTTCACCTGGTCTATCTATTCCGGCTGTCGGTATACCCGTGTTCGGAGTTCAGACAAACTTTTATGACCCCCCCCCCACTTCTAAGATGGCGTAAAGGCACCATTCCCGACTGGTGCGGGTATAAGACTTGGATACGGCTCGTGGTTGCGTCTTCGGAAGGAAAACCTGTTTCTCGTTGAGAGGGTGCTCATATATTTTTGTCTATAGAATCCTACCCTGATGCGTTGGCTAAACGATTAGAAGCTATGTTAACGTTTTATACTACTGCTCGTAACTGTACAAAAAATCGTGCGTCGGATTAACCAAAGTAATTTGTTGTGGTGGTTTTTCCTGTTCTCTAGCGTATCTTCTGGCACATGCTAATTAATAAATAAATAAGTAAAAGTCCCGCAGCAATCTCCAGAATCCTTGATCGTCCGCAATTGAAAGTTATCACCGATATCATCAGTTATTATTTGTTGCTTTCCTATATGATCTATGCCTTATAAAGGTGCATAATTTACTTATTTAAAAGAATCGTCCACAGAAAATGAGTTTTTGTGTTACCCATATATTTATGTTGCATTTGCCTAATGTTGGCCTCATGCAAAATTTCACGTGAAAAAATGTGAATCTGGCTGAGATACAGCACCACAAAGTGCGGTCCAGGTGGGCGGAGCTTCCGTGTAAAAGCCTCGTCCCGTCGTCCGCCGTGGTCGGAGACGCATTGTAGGAACAGAGGGTTACGTAAACAGTCCCACTCTCCGTTCCCAACGGCGGCGGACGACGGGACGAGGCTTTTACACGGAGGCTCCGCCCACCTGGACCGCACTTTGTGGTGCTGTGTCTCAGCCAGATTCACATTTTTTCGCGTGAAATTTTGCATGAGGCCAACATTAGGCAAATACAACATAAATACATGGGTAACACAAAAACTCATTTTCCGCGGACGATTCCCTTAAGTATTCAGTACATTATGACCACCGTGCATCCGCTATTTGAAAATCGATTAAGCCAAGTTGAAATGAAATGCAGTAAGCAGTATGCAAAATCTTTATTCAAAAAATATTTCAGCTTCTAAAATTCCGTCATAAAAGTGTGTATCCTTAAACCTCCACCGTAGTCTTGAAGCCTTGCCAGCATTCGGAAAATGTCCCCCCTCTGACTAAGATGTAAAGTCCATTTAGCATACGTACACACACAAACAATCAGCTACTACTATACCTCATGGTCACTATCATTTATTAGAGATGCATATCATGATAGAGGTTGATAGAGGTATAATTAGGGCATTGCATGAATATTTTAAAAGAGCAAATTTTAAACGGCGATCTGTGAAGCGATGAGGCGGTTCGTGTTCGTTTGATACCCCCAGTAGAAGCGAATAACAATGCTCAATTTGTCACCCACCGCTGCTTATAATGCTGTATAAAATGCATAAAGGCATTTTATTCGACAAACAATCAATTCATTTGATCCCAGTCGGGGATTGCTTGCTGCAAACACACCACTTGATTCCAACTTCTCTCTTCGTAAAACCTCGGCATTGATGTTAATTACAAATTTCTCTGCAAAGCCAACTAATAATAACTTTTTCACGGACAATAACTGACACGAAGTGGCGGCATTCCGCTCTCACGGTTGAGGACTGGACCTTCAGCGAATACGATCTGGTTGAAACCTTAGGCCATCGATAAAAATCCAACCTAACAACCTCGTTGGCATAGCAAAGAAAATTGTAATTACAGTCCATTTCAATTACGGCTGGCAGGGCGAGGCCTACGGACTTGCATCGATCTCTCTCACCCCACCACACACTCTCACCCAACTCTGTGGGCCACGCCCCGTCAGCCTACGGGAACTGGACTGTAACTCCACTGGTGCCTTCATCGCGTCGTTTTTTTTTTTGAATCGCCCAGGGTTTCACGGTAAAGTCAACATTGCCCACTTACAGTAGCGGTCAAAAATATATGCGGTTCCGGATTTTAACCATAACGTCGGTCAGCGTTTACATATCTCGTTCAAATTTTTTTTATGTTTTGAAGGCAACTGTCATCCAGTGAAAGAAGGTATATCAGCCGAGTAGGGTGCAGTGTGAAGATGGAAAAAATTATTTAACTGAAAACACTGGAATGATCAACACCGCGCTTCGGTGCTGTCAGGTTCCAAAGGACGGGTAATAATGTTCTAGCCTCATTCCGCACCATTTTTTGCAGAACGGCTCGTTTCGTTGAGTTATAAGCTTTTTATGGCTAATTGAATTTTTGATAGGATAGGCCATTTTTAGGGATTCCAGATAGATAATTTATTAGCTTCACACTGCATCCTACTCGGCTAAGATACTTTTTTCATGGAGTAGCAGTTGCCCTCAAATTACTAAAAAAAGAGTTTGTAAACGTCAGCAGAAATTATGGTTATGTCCAAAACCGCATATATTTTTGACCGCTACTGTATCACTTCACTGGTTATCGAACTTAGCACTTCTAACGACATACTAAAAATTTCACTGACCAGTTGCTTTCTGGTTCGTATAGCTGACATGCCACGGCTTCTTCGATATTTATTGCGTTACGGGCTCAGCCTTCAATCTGATAATCATTGGCGTGTGACCCTTTTTTCAAGGATAAATAACGTAAAGCTTCACTTTCATTTTCGACTTGTTCCTGATTCCAAGGTGTTATACGATATGTTCGGCGTTTTTGCTGATAGAATATCTTAGTTCGAACACTTTTGTGAGGAGTTTAAGATTGTTCTGTCGTCCTCTTGACTAGCTACATTGTTGTTTAATTTTCTGTTAACGTTCTGGCGCGTCTATGCACGCATCAATAAGTGAATAAATAAATACTTACATTGTTTTTGTCCAGTGTGCATTATAGGTGTTGTAAGGAATGATCAACCCCTCTCTTTACCCAATATAAAAAGTCAAAGCTCTGTAAAACCGCGGCTTCATTCGTTTTTCCTCATGAAGAAACCTGCATTTTGCATTGCGATCGTTTTTTGAGGCCATTTTGTAGTGCACCGTTTATTAAAACCAGACAAATAGCACGTTTTTCTAATGTGCTGGGCAATTCAAGAGGACGTCACTCATCCATTATGAGCCAAGAAGCTTCACCGAAAAAAGTACATTTTGATTGTTTGCATAGTTGTCGCTCAAGAAAAGGCTTGTTACATTTACATTCACCTCTTTCAAAAGGACATCTAATTTTCTAACTTTGACAGTACTGTTCTTAACTCGTTCTGATCGTTGGCTTACTGGCTGTACCAGAATTGCTGTTAAATTAGAGTGTTTTTTTCGATACAAGTGTGCTGAATTATGTGTAAAAGCTGAGTTAAGGTGAAAAGGGTATCGATAGTGTAATGGATTGGCACAAATGCCCGGAAAGCATGTAATGCGCTTTGGAGTCTCGTCCAAGACCAAGCTTTTGCCTATAACTCAGCATACTTTTAACAACTTTCGCATCGTGGGCTGCGGCGAAAATCTGCAGCTATCAAAAATCAAAAACGGCAGGATTAAGGTTTTTTCTATGTTTTCCCGTACTCATACTTTTTCTACAAAATCTTCTCGATCTCTTTGCTGTACCCAACGCAGAGTAAAAACTATCAGTCCAAATTCACAAGTGCAGTGATTTGAGTGTTCAGCAAAGTGAATATGCTATTTGCAAGCGGAAGCTAGAGATCCAAGAAATTTTGTATGGTGCAACTCGCGGTGAAGGACTCGTCCAAAATACCTTGAAAACATCGGGGGAGGCGATTTTGGCTTACTACATGAGTTTACGGTAGTTTGCGGCTTGTTACTTTGCACACACGACGCCTTACCAACACGCCGAATGTGAATTCATTGGGTTTTTTCAATGTAGTAACACTTTTTTCACACTCTGCTTATTCTCCTTTTAATTCTCATTTTTTACTTATGAAAGATCACTATAACTGGAATCAAATTCGCCTTACGTGTCATCAAGTGACAGTGGCGTCGGCCTGCCTCAAGCGTGCAGTTTGAGGTGTAGCGCGCTAGAATCGCAATGGCGCCCCAATGCGCTTTTTTAATGCGATTTTCGCTTCTTTTTATCTTTTTTAAGTTCCAATGTTCGTTTAAAGGGGACAGGGTTTTGGAATTCGCTTTCCTTCATCACCCCGCCCCTCCCCCCTTCCCAGTGTCTTTAACAAACCTATAGGCTGTCCGGCAGACTCCCCAGGGGCAGGCTCCGTCCACGAGCAAATGCGTCATGTGCTGCTTATGACCGTCACTCCTCACAGGTCCACGCGGCTCCAGTCATAGCGCGCGGTGGAAAAACACCTTCACGGAAGAGAATGGAGTTCCATTCTTCAAATTCTAGGCCATTCCATGTTGCTTTTTTCTCTTTCGCACCACCTAGCATCACAACTTCATTTTCGGCACGACTAAATTGTTCCTCTAAATTTCCTCAGATCTTAAATAGGTTGAAAATGCTTTTGGCAGCGCCACTTCTTAAAGGCACATTCCAGGATTAGGGAAACATTGCAGCCCTTCCACATGACCTAATAGTTCCCCAAACGGGCAGGAAGGCTGTGCACATATCGAAGCGCGACGATGAGTCATCGCAGCGCGCGGAGCTCTTGAAGCCAGCTCGACCGCACCCTGAAGCTCGGGCGCGCCCATTCTGGACGTGATTGTTAGCAATGCCGGTGGCAATGATGGCAACAACGTGGAAAATGAGGCTTACCATATGTATGATAACATAAGATAAGGAAGGATGCCAAAGATAAAGGAGACATTGACATGAGGAAGCAGGTGATATTCTAGAGTTCCTTCTGATACCAGCCAGCGGAAACTGATTCAAAGGCTCGTTTTCACGCGGTAATCTCGTCCGAGGCCAGATGACAGGAGGTCTTATTTTTGCCCTTTTCGGGACTTTTTTCGAATATTTCTTTGTCGGCGTATTCCTCAGCATCTCGGATTTCATATTTAGCGCTTTAACCCACTCAGGGTAATCCTGGAATGTGCCTTTAAAGGACATCATTATCTTTTCTATGAATTGGTGAAATGTATCTTCTTTTTGACTCTCGAGGTAGGTATTAGTTGATTGCAGACGTCGATGCAAATGTGTACTTTTCCTTTTTGCAAGTTATTCTCATAGCAGACATATGTTGCATTGTCGTATCCAAAAATCCTATAGGATACAAACGACCATCAAATGCGGATCCCATTCACTTCACTTTCAGCACACTGTTTTCAAGACCTGTCAGAGCTGCCATCATGATTACTTGCACCTTTGGGTCCATCTACTCATGATTCAAGAGTAATATAGTTCATATTGTATAGTCAAAGTTATTATTCAGATGCGGCACTTGTAAAGGGACGACACTACCGAATATTGAACAGTAGCGAACTTTTATATTTGAACAGTAGCGAACTTTTATATAAGTCTAATAAGATTAGCATTACGGCATTGCCTCCACCCACTGTTGATAGAACTTGAAGGCATCGGGAGTGGCAAGAAAAAAGTGAGAATTGAGAACACATGTTCTCTGAAAGCAAACTTTCATTCCAAAAGATGTCATTTGTGGCGAAACTTGCATTCAAAAATCGCACCTCGAAGGCCCTTCACGATCCCACACTCCTGCAAGTCATGCTGCAGTTCATGAGTAGAGCGAGTTGTCGCCAAGAACGTGACAGCGTTCGCGGCCGACAAATTTAGCCTTCCCGTCCGTCTGCAGCCTACCGCGGCTAGTGAATCAGAGCGACGCAAAAGAAAAGCGAGTTTTCGAGTTCCTATTCTTCGGTTTTCTCGCCGTTTTATTTCATTCTCTCTACTGTCATACTACTGACCCCTACTTTCATATCCCATAATCTGCCAAATTTACCCCTCCCGGTGTCTTTCAAGACTGTGGTAGGGGTTATATGAGTAGTAAGAATTCCTAAAGTGAAGCTCGCCTCCTTTCGGAGTCAACGGTAGGAAGTTTTATTTTGCGAATTCCTGGCTTTCACCTTCGTATTAGTAAGCGCACAGATTTTGTATTCAATAATCCTTCGATATTCGGCCCCGACTAACCTTACCACTGCCTTTGATCTGTTGTTGTTTGTTTGTTTTTAAAATTTATCCGATTAATTTAATCGTAAATATGATTGCCTGAAAGCCCCGCCCACTTGTATGTCGCGTCTATAGTACGTCGTTATTACTATTGTCGTTATTACTATTTTCCGCAAAGAATACGATTGAAAAGGGGATAGATGGCGTAATCCGTAGGATATTTTATGAAATGTTTGAAAAAGGCTAGAATAATTTGAGGAGTACACCAGAAAATGACTATGGGATCCGTCTACTCCCGATTTCTGAGTCCAATATATGGCCCTATTTTTTATGCCGTAACGATTTCTCCTTTGTTACTGAGTTTACACAGCCGACAGCAGCCGTTATCATGATCGCCGCTTTCAAAACATGCTGGTTTTCCAGTCACAGTGGAAGTGATTTGTAGGGCTTCTTCACCGAAACTTACACTCCCTTACATTTGCAGTGATCAAGAGTTTGTTGGTGTAGTGACAAGTGGCGCCACTCCCACTTTCATGGTCCGGGATCAGATCCTGTGTCCGCTCAGGCTAAACAACCCTTCAATTTCTTCATATTCTCTAAATTGGTACCAAGCTCGTTCGACAGGTTAAAAACTGACTTGATTTTTTAATTTCCAGTTTAATCACTTTTAACAACACATTGGTTTTCATCAAAACCTTACTCACTGATGAGCCTCTGGGTGCTGATGAATACATAGTGGTTCGAAGAGTAAGCAGGCGAAACGAGCCACTTGAAAAAATTTTAATCAACCATATGATTCAACCTTTTTTTGTGTTTTTTATATATAATGTTAAATTTCGTTGTTAGAAGGAAGTAGTAGAGTTTACACCTTTTACTTGCATAGAAAATCAATAATTATGAATTTGCACTGGCATTTCCCCCTTCACTGCGTTAGTAAAGTCGTGAATCGTGGACTTTACTGCGTTGCTTTTTCATTTTCCTTTTTTGTTCCGTTTTTTGCTGAAAAATGTTTTTTTTTCGTATGATTCACGTCAAGACATTCGTAATCCCATATCGTCCATTCGCGTTGTAATCTTCAATCGATGGACCATTTAATTCCAGATGGCCGACGAAGAAACGCCGGCGACGAGCCGATCGAGTGATGTTGTAGAGGTTCATGGTCAATTGTTTGAAGTTGGTCCACGATATGTGAATCTTGCTTTCATAGGGGAAGGCGCTTATGGATTAGTAGTGTGAGTCAATCTTTCCTATTCTTCTATTAATTTTTCAATAAAAAATTGATGAGATGCCCCACTCAGGTGCAATGGGCGGAGCCCACGCTAAATGGGCCGTGCCCGCGACAAAAATTCATAACTCAGCTCTAACGCAGCTCAGAGACTAGGAAACATCGTTGATAATAACCAGTATCCATGCCGTTTTGAAACACTTAAAGTGAGCTGAAACCCGCTCACAGTGGGCAGAGCGTTCGTGTGGTGCTCGCTGTGAAATTCGAGAGTGGTCTAGAGACAGGGAGAAAAATGGGAGTGGTTAGTAGTGGCTGGCGCTATGAAACAAAGATAAATATCATCGGTGGGCGGAGTTTTATGTTTGGGCGGAGCTTAAACAGAAACTGAATTGAAGTTTCGAAAGCCTGGGTGCACGCAGAAAAAAAGATAAATAAAGGAAGGCAAGTGGTGCTCCCAGGGAATGGGCCTGTGTCGAGAAGGGCCGAGCTAAAATCGAAGAATGCGCAACACGATGTGAGGTAGTGTTGAGTCTGGGAAAATTATATCATATATGAGGGAGAGGGAACGACTATTGGACTGAAGCAATAGGTAAACACAACGGCACAAATTCTGTAAATTATGAGTGTGGACCGATATCGGTCGAACTTATCGGCTTTTGTGGATAAGGCCGAAAATCGGTGATGGACTACTGCGATGGCTGGGTAGCCCTACAGAGGTGAAAATTATATGAGACCACGTCTATCAGTCGATATCGATCAATTCATGGCTACAAAATTCGAATGTTCATAGAACCACGTGCTAAAGATAATCAAAAGTGATGTTTTGTCTCAGTGGCAATGAACACCGAGTAAGGTTCACAGAAAACAGTCAATCAACATGCAAATTTTACACGTGAAATTCGGGAACAATCCAGCTCAGTTTCAGTTCTGCTTTGGATACGGTCACCGGTGAACATGTGGCCATCAAGAAGATCTCTCCATTCGAACATCAAACTTTTTGTCAGCGAACATTACGAGAAATCAGGATATTAACGAAATTTAACCACGAAAACGTAATGCTGACATTCTCGTCTTTAAAGCCGCCATCAACTTTGCGATTTTGCGGTGTCGCGGCCCCGTACGCGAAGTTGCGGCATCGCACATCTCAAGGTTGTGGTATCGCGTGCGAAAGTGCGACGTCCAAAACCGCAGAATCGCATAGTCGCAAAATCGCAAAGTGTGACGGCGGCCGAAGTGGTGTTAACGCGAGTATCAGTGATATGATTTGTATTCAGATTATAGACATACAAGAAATCATCCGATCAGCTTCAGTGGACGAGATGAAGGATATGTGAGTTGCGCTTTGGTTTGTTGTCAACAAATGGCAACACCTTTGTAATTAGTATTATTTGACTTGAAGTGTCTTCTACACTTCAATTGCAAAAGTAGTTGTTGCGAGAGTCTGTGAGTTCCGAGGAAGAGCGGGGAGGGAAAGGGAAGAGAGGAGAGAGATTGCTGACGAAGGCAGGGCGACGTTCGCAGCCCGTTGGTTTAGCCCCTCACCCGTCTGCGTCCACCCCACCGGCTAGTGACGCAGAGAGCACGAAAGAGAAACCGGATTTTCCAATATACTATTTCTCGGGTTTTTGCCCTTTTATTTGGTACTTTCTCCACCGTTACACTGCTGAGGACTCCTACGTTCATACTCGACAATCTATCAGATTCACCCCTCTTACATGTCTTGACACTGCTAATTGTCATAACCCCTCTTGGTGCCATTAATGACCGGTGCTTTAGATTTATATGGCAGATTTTGTGTAAAAAACTATGCAGTTGACTTCACTAGGTTGAGTACGTAGGGAAAAATGATGCCAGCAATGCTTGCCAATACGTTCTACATTTCCAAGTCCGAAGCTGAAGGGATTCCGTGAATTTTTGAATTTGTTATTTCTCTTTCAGTTACATCGTCCAGTGTTTAATGGATACCGATCTTCATAAGGCACTGAAGACTCAGCGATTCTCCGATAAACATATCTGTTACTTTGCTTACCAAGTTTGTATCTATCGTGATTCCTCTTTTGCTTTTTTTTCTCTTATGTTTTGCACTACTGACCACTCACGGCTATTTTCCTCAGGTGTTATTATAACCATGCACTGCTGCGTGCGGTTGCGTTGCGTATTCTTAGTAATTGTGCGGAAAACGAAACGTGATTCACCTAGTGGCGTGTCTAGCATAAAATTGGAAAACGGCAACTGAAGCATCTGAATGAATCGTTTGTACTATTTTTTTTTTTGCAAAAAGATGCGAGCGAGCATCAAATTTTACACCCATGCATACTGAGTGCCGCCGACCCACTTTAGCAAAAGCCGCAGTGACGCGAATGAGCTGAAATGATTAAATTGAATAGGTTCCGAATCAGCTCAACTCGTTCGCCAGTGACCTTTCGTCTATAACCTGGTGATCCTTGGACCCTTTCCATAAAACATAGGACTTAGCGATGACTGCATGGCCTTCAGGAGGGAAGGTTCAGCCATCATGATGAAGTAGACTCTGTCGTTTTACCTTATTAATTTTTAATACGTCGCCAATTCATAACGTCACTTCCGCGGAATATCGCAAGCAAAAAAAAACTGTGGGGAACCCCAGTGCGGAATGTTTTCTGTTGGTGAGAAGCAAAGAGTAAATAACAAGAACTGTAGAGTAGGTGAAGGTTCAATAGTTGAATGGCCTTGTATGTCTTTTGCAGATGGCTCGACAGATTCCTGCGGGAACGGTCCCGCCAGCTTGTCATTGCTTTTTCACCCAATTAAATTTAATTACAACAATTTTTCACCCAATTAGGTTTAATTACTACTATTTACCCAATTTTTTGTGAAAACCCTTTTTATTGTTATTTTTACAGATATTGCGTGGTCTTAAATACATACACTCAGCGAATGTGATTCATCGTGATTTGAAGCCATCGAATATTCTGCTCAATAGTAACTGTGATCTCAAAGTAGGAATATTGATCAATGGTTCGCCGAACTAACCCTCGCCCCACTAATCTGCCTAATTTTCAGATTTGTGATTTTGGATTGGCTAGAATAACGGATCCGCGTAAAGATCACACCGGTTTTCTTACGGAGTACGTCGCAACTCGGTAATTCAGTAATTTCTCTGTTTTTGGCTACGGGGTCTTATAAAGAGCGTCATAGGTGGTATCGTGCACCTGAGATCATGCTGAATTCGAAAGGCTATACAAAATCGATTGATGTCTGGGCTGTGAGTATTCGATTCATTGTAATACCGAAATTTTCACTCATTTAGCTATACCAGAAAAAGTTAAGCCTCACAAACCGGCTGATTTGGCCTTCAATCATGTGCAAATGTTAAGGTTGGCTGTATTCTTGCCGAGATGTTTAACAATCGACCACTTTTTCCTGGCAAACATTACATTGATCAATTGAATCTCATCCTTTGTGCACTCGGCTCACCATCACACGAAGATCTGCAGTTCATTTTCAATATGAAGGTAGATTTTTGATCGTTATTCTTTCAATAAAATAAAATTTTGATGGTGTATGGATATGGAAGTGGGTTATAATCAGCCAATGCATTGAAATCCACATGTCAGCAACCAAAGAAGGTCAGTGAAGGCGGGCAGACGATTTGAAGTAACATTTATGAGTCAGGGATGCGATGTGCACCCAGGATCTGTGAAATGAGGGAATTCTAAATTGATGAGACCGATTCTTTTTTCCCACACCCATAACTCGTCGAATTTCCCAATTCTCTGTATGATTCTATCGACTTTGTATGGTTTGGTTTTCATCGATTACTCAGTGTTGATTTATTTTTTGTATGATTTTATCGATTATTCAGGCACGAGCGTTTCTGGCTCGATTACCGCAGAGGCCAAAGCAACCATGGTCAACACTATATCCGGATGCAGATCCGCATGCGTTGGATCTTCTTGACAAGTTGCTCACCTTTAATCCACAGAAGAGGTTAGTTGCCGAATTGATCTTTTACTTGGTTATTCCACAAGTTATGCATTCTGGTCACACGAGGCCTCTCCATCCTCTTGAGCGGTCCTTTTGTGGCCGATGCACGATATAAAGAAAGTAATTTGAAAAACACTAACCAAGAAAGGGTAGCAGGCTGAAGTGGCCATTCGCAATGAGACACACATCATACGACGCTTTTGGACACTAATTTCAAATCTGTACATATTCAAAATCGCCAAACGGTTCTCTGAGTGAAGTGGAGGTTTTTTCATGGGAAAACGCGTCGGATTGTTGTTGTCACATCGTAGATGGACACTTCCACCTGGTATCCCCTTCCCTTGTAAATGCTTTTACGCAATTTTTTTAAAGGAGTTAGGCATAGAATACAGTGTGCTCGGTGTAGTTACACAACATTCGGAAATTTGGCGTAAAATATGGTGTATTGCATGCGTTCATGCGCGTGAAACGGGTCTTGCGTGCATTTGTGCAATATTGAAAATTTGGTTTAAAATACATTGCATGCTTGTACTTACGCAGTTTTTGAAAACTTGGCGTAAAATACAACGTATCGCGTGCATTCACGGAGTTTTTGAAAATCTGGTTTATAATGTAGCGTTCGGTGCAATTATACAAATTTCGAAAACTTGGCGTAAAATACAGTCTGTTGTGTGCATTTACGCTTTGCAGAAAATTTGGTGGAGAATACAGTGCTTGCGCGCGTTCACGCAGTTTTCGAAATTGTGGCTCAAAATAAAGGGCATTCGGTATATATACGCAAATTCTGAAAAAAGCGTAATGCACAAAGTATTGCGCGCAATTTCACTAATTTCAAAATTTAGGCGTAGAACACAGTGTGTTTGTTTAAAGCAGTGCATTCTGTGCATTTACGCAACTTTTGAAATCTTGGCGTGAAATTTATTGTGTAGGGTATGTAGGTATTGAAAAACCTTTCAATAAAATGAAAAGTTTTAGGCCATGCACATGGATGGCGCAGCCTAAAGTTTATGCTGCAGCAATTTCTTGGGTACCATTGTGCAGAGCGGAATGCGCTGATCGTTTTTTCCTGCGAAATTCGAGTGAAAACGTGAATTTGAACAATGTGTGTAACGGAGCACCTTCCAATCGTGTAAAGTTCTGAGGTTATGTCATCTGCATGGCGTCCCACTGTTTTACACTATAGCAATTCCTTGGGTACCATTGTGTAGAACGCAATGTGCTGAGTATTTTTTCATAAAAATTCGAGTAGAAGACGTAGGTCATCTAATATAAATAACCATGGTACATTCGCCGCACGGTGCAGAGAAAGAGGGAAGTGCGCGTGTAACTCCTGTTTTGTTTTTTAAAGGAATTTTCGTTCATATGGCTTAATTTTGGTAGCGCCGCAAAGTTGAAACCTCACAGAATTCGGGATCACATATGTCGTTGGTAAAGTGGAGGTTGAACTTCGATAAAGGTAGGGAGTGAAGGCATCGTGCGAAAAAATTTGCCGCATGCGATGGTCGTTCCTAAATTAGGTTATCAGGCGCGTCCACATCTCTAGGGACGTGCAGGTGCTTAGAAATGTACCTAGCCATAACGCCCTATTACTTTTTCTGTGGCTACATTGTAGCAATTTTTCATTTTTCTTATATTTTTTTCAGAATTGATCTCGATCAAGCACTCGCTCACTCGTACTTCGAGCAGTATCATGATCCCACTGATGAGGTAGTTATCGGGGGAATACATATATTTTTTAAATTGATTTTTTTCTGCGGCACTTAGTTAGCACATTTTAGCCGGTGTGTGAGGAACCGTTCACGTACGAGATGGAGCTCGACGATTTGCCGAAAGAAAAGCTGAAGGAGCTCATCTGGCAAGAAACCGAATCGTACCATTCCCGTTTAGCGGAAGAAGAATCTGCTGAAGCCACCGAAGAAAACGCTGCTGCCGCCGTTACGGCCGCCTCATAGCTCATTGTGTGTAGGACATCCTTAACACCGCATGAATGTAGACACACATTCGTGTAGAAACACAGTAATCAATATTTTATTGAGTTCAAATAGACTGCAATAATCGATGTGATCTTTGTCCAAAATTCCGACCACTCCATCTGTTCGTATTTCCACTCGTTTCCGTTATTGGTGGTGCAAGAGGAGCCGATGCGATGTCGCGCCACGCAGTCGCGGCCCTGATCTACTACGCGCGTCGCATCGTCTCTTGTAATATGCCCTATTCCATTTGAGTTCATAGGAAGATTTGAAAAATATTGACTACTCATTTTTCACTCGCTTACCGTTGCTCCTTTACATATCGCTTGGTTCTCCTCACTTTCATTCCATCACCACCCAATTTTCACTGATCGTGGACGTTATGCACCCTTCGCTGCTCCAACATTCATCAACCGACTGACGAGGCTTTTGGCTATTCAAAAACATTTTTGATGTTATAATTTGTACATATTTGATTTTTGTTTGTGATGTTTTGTGTAACCACATATTTCGTGTTTTTTTTAGTAAAATATATGAATCTCATGACGACTTGTTGATTCCTATATGATTTATTTCACGTTAATTGTAGCTATTTGTACTCAACACAACTTCACAGCGTTACCGTTGAAGCAGATCGCGATGTGTGTTATTACAGCAAAATTACAACAATAGAATTTATTTTTCAATGCTCGTAAGCCTACTGTTTAGGCCTACTGTTACACTGCTGAATATAATTTTATGAGGTTTTTATTCATGGAGCATCATGAATTTCACATTATGATTCATTTTTTTGCGCAAAAGTTGGCCAGTTTTTTTTGTGCCATGCCAATGCTACATAAATTCGGCGAGAAATAGAGAATATGAGATAACTATGAGAATTTCCAGACCCTAAGGTGGTGAAAGCGGTGAGTGTCTCGCAGCAAAATCCAGTAATTTTTTTTGGAAGCATTGAAATCGATCATTCTGTTGTAGTTTTCGGTTTCAGGTAAAAAAAAATTAGGTGAATGTGCTGAGTGCGGCAACACTGAGTAAAAAAAACGAAAAAATATCGAAGAAATCCTGAAAAAAAGTGCAGTTTTCACCTCATCAGCACCTTTCCCCAACTGATAGTTGCGCGTTTCGGCAAGACGACTGTGGTGGCACTTATACTAGAGTTCAGACGCATATTTCCTGCCATTAACAAGGGGCTTGAGTGATAGACTGATGGTACTGAGTCTGGCCAATGCCCAATGTCCATAGTAGAACACTCTATGAGATAACATTAAGGCAGAAACGCTGGCAGAACTTGCGAGATCATCTCAGGGGTGCATAACAGAGGCCCGCGTCCGATAAGTTCAGATAGTTCTCCCCATATAGGGGCTTTAATTTTATTGCATATGAAGCTGTTCCTAGTTAGATCGGAAACCCACTGTTGACATATACAGCTTCATATGCAATAAAATTAAAGCCCCTATATGGGGAGAACTATCTTCACCCTTTTCTACACGAACCCACCGAGCGTAACTCCTCTTCCCGATCTCCAAAAATTGTGTAACGTATACCTACCTGGATGATTTGACGATATAATGTGCAAAATTTATGCGATCAAGGTGCCATATTAACCAGTTATGGTGTCGAGAATGTGACTACGGAAGTTGGTGAGGTGGAGAAAACAGGAAACAAACAAAACTCAGACGATGATGGCGGCTAGCTAATTCAATACAACAGAATCATTTGACTACTTCCCAAACCTGAAAGTTGGGGTGAATATGGCACATATTCATTTGCAATACAATACAGCTATACATGAGGTGCAATGGTTTTGCGTTGTTGAGCATCACTCGTTACTTTCTTTTTGAACTCGTAGGCGTAGTTGCAATCCTCACTTGAACTCTTGTTTACTTCTCCAATAAACAAATAAATAAATAAATGTGGGAGCTTAGGAAAGTGGGAAGCATGTACGTTATGACACACACGCATTACATGCAGGTTGAGCTGGGTGCGGCGAAACTGAAGAAAATTTCTGAAAAAAAGTTGTGGGAACTAGTGAGATAGGTGTAGTTCCCTTAATTTTTGCAGTCGACTCTGTGAGGTTTGGGGCTAACAACAATACTACTGCCACTCGTGCTATAGTCCACACCGACATGGATACCTATCTGTCCTTTTCTGTCACATACATTCTGCAGAAGGTGGAGCGCAGACGAATCAGCAGCACCTGACTCAATACTTGGGTATTGATAGAGATCAACGAACCCTGAACCAGCGTATACAAGTTTGGCGAAGGGAAGTGGAGCAGAGGTACGGTTGCGGGATCGATATCAAGGTGGAGGGTGCCTTACAGAAATTTGTGTCCGATGTGTTAAGATAGTTCTTACCATATAGGGGCTTTAATTTTATTGCATATGAAGCTGTTCCTAATTGAATCAGAAACCAAATGTTGACATATACAGCTTCATATGCAATAAAATTAAAGCCCCTATATGGTAAGAACTATCTTCACCCGTTTCTACACGAACCCACCGAGCGTTGCCCCGCGTCCTGATCTCCAAAAATCATGTAACGTATATTTGGCTGGATGGTTTGCCGGATTAATGTGGCAAATTTCCGCTATTGAGGTGCCATATTACCAAGTTAGTGTGTGGACAATACGCGTACAAAATTTGTGAGAGGGTCAGGAAACACAGATGCTCACAGCACAGTCATAGACGATGCTGTCGAATAGTTAATTCGTTGATCATTCGATCACATCCCATGCATAAAAACTGCATGGCATAGTATCAAAACTATGCCTAAACTGCGTTCTTTGGGTTCCTAAATACGTGACGGAGTGGTTATAAACAAACATAGCATAGAATCAATATAATAAATCAACATGATGGTGGTGGAGGAGGGTGTTAGGGTATCGCAGAGATATGCATGCATTATACATTTGCTGTGATGGGGGTATGATAAACGTATGCATGGAATCAATACACACTTGATATTGTGCGGGGATGTTGGAATCACAGTTGCATGCATGCCCATCTCCCCCCCCCCCTCTTGTTCAATGGAAGGAATGGAGTACGCGTGTGGATCGAGCAATGTAACTGGAATACACTAATGGATGGTGCAGCTGGCTGTTGTGGTATGCGGCAGGCTTTTTTTGCCCAACGATGGCCGTTGAGTGAATTATCCAATATGGCTATGGATTCCTAGCATTGGCGACGCTTTAGCGAGGATGCAAGATTGGTTCATGTGCAGCCCGGATGCCCGAATTAAAACTCTTCCCTGGGCTCAAGGAGCTCTCTGATAGCTGGGCGCTCACAAAGAGAGTAACTCAACTGGGCCAAACTGAGGTATAATTTCGGGGTTGAAGAGGGTGAAACAACCGTAGTTTCGCATAGCATTGCTGATGAACATGTATCATACTCGATTCACCTTTTATGTGTGGGATGCAATCAAATGGCCCTGTTTAGCTACACGGCATCATCGTCTGTGTCTATGCTGGTTAGCATCTGTGTCCAGTGCAACCTCGGGCAGCCTTCGTAGGCGTATCGACCACCCCTAACTTGGTGAAAGAGCACAAATATTGTACACATTAGACCGTAAATCGATCCAGCCAGATATACGTTACATTATTTTTGGAGATCGGGACACGGGGTTACGCTCGGTGGGTTCGTGTAGAAAAGGGTAAGGATAGTTCTTCCCATATAGGGGCTTTAATTCTATTGCATATTAAGATGTTTATGTGTGTATGTGTATGTTTGTGTTAATATGCAATAGAATTAAAGCCCCTATATGGGAAGAACTACCTGACCACATCGGACGCAGATCTCCGTAAGGCACTCCCCACCTTGATATCGATCCCGTAACCGTTCCCATGCTCTACTTTCCTTCACTCTTGGTATACGCAAATTCAGGGTTCGTTGATCTCCCGTACCGAGTCGAGCGCTGTTGTATCGTCTGCGCTCTGGCCTTTCGCAGTACTGAATGTGGCAGAAAATGCGAGTTGTTCCGTGACCGGGTCCGAGCATAAGTGCCGTCGTTGTCTTCTTACCAAACCGCACATAGTCAACTGCAGAAAAAAAATCAACAAGAGTGCATTTTCCACAAATTATTGGAATTTGGAATTTTTTTTAAGTTTCGCCGCATTCATCACATGCGCATCCATTTTGGCCGAAAACGAAAATGACTCTAGAATAATCGGGTCCAGCCCTTTGAGAACCAGCGACTGCCGATTGGATCTCATATGGATCCACACCCTAACTTGGTAGCAGAGCACCTTGTTCGCGAGTACTGACCATATCAGACAGGCAAACCATCCAGTCAAATATGCGATACATGATTTTTGGGGATCGGGATGCGGGACCACGCTCGGTGGGTACGTGTAGAAAAGGGTCCAGATAGTTTTCCCCATCTTACCCATATCCTTTTAAAGGGGATATTACGTATATAACTGTGTATGCATAGATTGGCCGGAGACTATTTAAAATTACCGGACCGGGACCTACCTCATGCACCCCCTAACTTGAGTTTGTGGGTCGTTAGCCAGAAAATTCGCGTTGGGGCGTGCGATACCCACCGTGACTCAAATTTTCTATCATGGGAAACTCGGATACTGCCTTGTTCCACATCTCAAGGTGCATGAAGTTGATAATAGTTGATTCTTTTGCGCATTAGACAGTCAATCACTTGGCGGTAGCTCTACTCTCTTCCAGCTTTGCCCGCATCACCATCATAATGATAACCGTCGTCCTAGTGTAGTCGCAGAAATTCTCGCCACTACTCTCACGTAAGTTTTCGTTTTACGCCCATGAGAAGCTTTCTGTAGAAATGTGAACGTTCCTATTGACAAATCTGCGAGTCGTAGACGGATCCCATCCTGGACTCAATTTCAAGCTCGCGCGCAAATAGTTCATTCGCTTGTTGCAGAACAGCTGTTACTCATCTTTGGCTGCATTCACGCAAAACTGGATGGAATTTTTGGCAGTTCAGTGTAAAGAAGATGATGTTGATCGATCGAGACAATGAGCGTATCAGCGCATCCTCGATTTGAGAGAATAGGCGTATTCGCGTCAAGGATAAGATACTTATTGATTGACAACATGAGAGCATTGGCGCATCTGCGATTTGAGAGAATTGGCGCATTCACGTTAAGGATAAGATAGATATCGATTGAAAAATGAGAGTATTGGCGCATCCGCGACTTGAAAGAACTTACGGGATCGGGTTCCGCGATTTCGGCTATTTGCCACAATACAAATAAACTGACGTGGTGGTACGTGTCATCGCCAAAAATCCCAATCGGCGGATACGCCAATGCGCCAATGCGTCAGAAATCCCTTTCAGTTGGATATGAACGCGGTCTTAGCTCTTCTAACAACTGTTTTTTTTTTCATAGAAAAGCCAGTTAGAATAGGAATGTGCAACCGATACGAAATGTATGAAACGTTTTATTTCTCTTCACTTTGTTATAGCAAAGCTACTTTCGCAGATTGACGGCTACGGATGACATAGGCTCTCGAGGATCACTGTGTCCTGTGGCCGAAACCGTTGCCAGATCGAATCTACCGGGTTATGCAAACTCTCACGAAATGAACGACCAAATTGATTATAAACACCCGCAGTCGATGAATGATCGAAATTGACATTCGAATAACTCAAAATCGCAGCAGCAGACAAGCACACACAAGCACAGAGACACATGGTTGAGACAGAAGACAGAGGAGAAAGGGACAAAGACACAATACACTAGGCTAGCAAATGGAAACATTAATACCTGAACATAGAACAAACTGATAACGGTTGATAAAATAAATCCTATGAGCTAAAACTGAGGTGCCGCCTGTATCACAAGGCCGGCGTCGAAAGATCGGATAATTTCATGCAATGAAGATGAATAAAGATGAAAATGAAAATGAATGAATACCGAAAGGTTGCACTCCCATGAATGATTAAAATGATGAGGCACTGTGGGGTCACCTCGCACGAATAGGAGGACGACTGACAATCGTACACGAGAACGAATAAGCAAAATTGGAAAACGAAAAAAGAACTAGAAAAATAAACGAACAACGACGAAGTAGAACCAACCAAAGTAAGCAAACTGTTCAACGCACACGCGATTGTAGATCGAACTGGTATGGAAAGGAAAGCGATGGGGTGAGGAAAAGGTAAAGAAGCTATGGCTCAGTACGGACAATGCTTGATCCGTTTCTTTGGCGGGGCAGCTAGCACCACGGGAGGTGTTTGCTGGGTGGCGAGGGCCTTGAACACTTCGGCCAATAGCGTCGGATGCTCCTTCACCAGATCTTTCCAACCTTCCGAATTCATCACCTGAAAATACAAATGAATTCATTATTGTGGAAGAGTCCTGGATAGTTTACAACCCGCAGTTTACCCATTTGCGCGGTTTTTTACTCAGGCTTTTATTGATCGGCTTATTGATTGATATTAATTATCACGAAGTCGACGATATGGCCATCCCCTTTGCGCAAGTAATGGATAATGGGCAGGTGAATCACCATATTAGCTATCACGAATGATTAGGTAAGAAAGTACAATGCAGTAATTGCAGCCAACTGCAGCATGCCGCCTCGCGACGGCGCGCATGACAACCCCTCCCACTCCATTTCACCGGAAATAACGGCATATCTCCAAAAAAAACTAACGGAACAACAGTTTTTTTTTTTTTTGAAAAGGGCTTCTCACTGGTATTCATTGAACGATATCTCACCTCTGTAGCATTCACATTGATATAGTTGATTGCGTGTGTTCGAAGTTGTTCGGCCGAGTAAAGGTCAGCCAGCACCAACGTCACACAGGCATTCTCAGCCGTTAGCGCTGCACATAATGCCTGCTCACACATCACCTATAATAACGAGTAGAGAATTTTATGAATAGCTTGAACGGCTGTTAAATTATCAGACCGGAAAGCTATACCCACTTTTAAACGATCCAAATGATATTTATCAGCGGCGGCGATAAGGTGTTGAGCCATTTGATCGACACTTGGTGAACTGCCCGTGTACATAAAGCACAGCATCTCTCGAAGCACCTGAGAAGATCATTTGTGTACTGTAACTGAGCGGTAGTTCTTTGAAATTATATGAATCTTAATGCTCAAAGATACACCCAATATAGCATTTTAGTGTATAACAGTCTTTCAGCTGCTGCGCTCCAGGCCCTTAGTGTTCAAAACCAAACAGACTTCGAATTCTTTCGATATTTCTGAAGTTCAAAAACTTTTCCCGATACCTTTTAAAAGTGACATTTTTATAATTTTCTGATAAGGTGCCGTGATTACTATGTTCCTCGCTTTTTCGAAGGAATTTTAACTGAGCTGAACGAAGCCGTGTGGTTTTATTCTGACCGAAAATCGTGTCACTGTTAAGTGAGCCGACTAACGCGAAACGTATGATTTGAACAACACAGCAGTTTCGAACAAGAAAACCGTTTAGTTTTTGCCGCAACTTGTGAAAATGTCTCACGCTCGGACAATGTCAACAACAAGAGAACAATTTTCAGCATTTTACATGCAGATATGAAATTGCATCTTGGAGCGAAGAGCAGAAATCTATCTCCAGCTCCAGCAACAGCAATGGGTGGAGTCGGCGATCAGTCGGCGACCAATTACAGTTTCACGAAGTGTTCCAAGAAATACAGCTGACAGCTGTGTGGAAAGGGATCCGATGTGGCAACCGCGGCCAAGTGCAGCATATACTCAATGTGCGTACGGAAAAAACAAAAGAGAATGACACGGCGCGACGCCGCATCGGCCCCTTTTTCACCGGATCTCCATTACCACAGCTGCCATTTCCATGAACAATACTCTCCTGACCTCCTGACCCACGGCACTGATTCGATTCAGCCATGTTTTTCCTGCCATTGCCTCTATCAGAAAGCAGTCTTCCTAAAGTGACGTTCCAGATAACATCATAGATCCACCAGCTGACGTACCAAATCCTGGTCTTGGACTTCAGACTACTACTTTATGGGACCGTTGCGAGCTTGAACAGAGCTGTCGAGCTCGGAGGACGGACCACAAGGCCTTCTTCCCTCATTCGATTCCGCGAGCCTGCGATCTCGACAAATGACACCTGCTGACAAAGCGACCTTTCTTAGCTGTCACGCTTCAGCAGTCATCTCAGCAAAAGACCAAAATCGTCCAAATGTATCATGTGATTGTTATGTTGATCGATGTGATTGTTATGTTGATCACAATAACAGATAGAAGCGGCACAAAAATCATGCGAGAAACCTGCCATAACAGCGACAAGAGCTGAAGTTCACTTAATCATAGGTTGACATCGCTAAAACTTATCTAAATTATGCACATCCCCTGTACACTGCATAATACAAATACTGTTCACAGGTTCATAAGGCAATTGACAGCGCTTCCTTAATCGAATTAGACTAGCCAGTTTGGCTAAAGGCCTATGAAATGCGTCCAGAAACTAATTGCAACCCCCTATTTAGCTGACAAAATTAGACCTTATCACTGACATTTCTATTGACAGCAGCATTTGCAACGCCTACGAAGAAAAAATGCGTAATTCGAACCAGCCGAAGCAACATAAACTTCAGGATACTGCAAAGTTGGCACTGAGTTTAAATACGCACTCACATCGGGTTCAACATCGTCGATCGCGACCTCATTCCGCTCCGATTCCGTCATATTGTGCTCGAACATCGCATGGAAAACGCGCGATCGCGCCGCCAGGATCGCCTTATGCACCTGGAATCGTTGAAAATCCGACCTTCAACTAAGTACGGTACTCCATTTATTATACTTAAAATCAAAATACTGTAAATAATGAAACAAGTACAAGCTGAAGTCAAAGTTCCATATTTCATATGTGTGCATCGGAATGGACATCGATTTTACGCTCGTAGAATCGATACCCGTTCACACATGCTTAGTAAAAGCAGCAAGCGAACTAGTGCCAAAGCTCAAAGAATTAAAAACGTACATGGAACGTTTGGGGGCCATTCGATTTGCAGGTCGCCACCAAGGTACAATCACTAAACTGTTTGCTCTCAAAAAGTGCCGAAAGATCTTCAGATAGCCGGCAAGGAGGGACCTGAATGAAAAAAATGTAATGTTCTAGAACTTTGGAATACGAAAGAGCTCAGTCTTATGATACCGTACCTTGAACTGTTGAGCACTGGTCTGCCCAGTGACGTTGACAGTCTCAGCAACCACCGAAACCTAAACACAACAATTTTGATAATCAGGCCATCCACTTGACATAAATACCGTACTTCTTCCGTATCTGGTACCACCCGTTCCTTTTCAAGAGTGGGTGTGAAACTACACCATTTATACTTGCATCGACTTTTGATAATCATCCGAGGAGAGCACATGGAAGTATTGATCACATAGTAGCTGCTGGTACCGTTGCAATAGAAACCAGGTGCGATGGCAGTAATGGTGGTAGCTGGTGTGGTGGAGACTAGTACAGCCGGTAGATGTGTGATGCTGACAAAATGTGGATAGGCTAATGGCCATGGCGGCTGTTGATACCAACAGTGCTGAAAGGCCGGTAAGGCGACGGCCGACGACCAAGCAATCATCCACGAATCGACGAGCTAACAACAAATGAAGAACACCACCGTTCCCCATCGGTTTTTATAGTAGCATCATCGATCGCATTATCATGATCTACACAGAAATTGTCCAGTCCCAACTTGTACATATATGAATACGCGTGCATCGGTGGTTTACGGTGCTCGCCCGCCATGCGGGCGGTCCGTGTTCGATTCCCGCCCGATGCATCATGTTTGTACTAGTGATTGTGATCCTTTTTCTTTATTAATTTCCAAGAACAATCAGCGTCATCAATCGGGCGTAAGGAAAAGAAAATACGATAGAAACAGAACAGAGCCGCCTCCGACGGCGTAATACCAGCCAGCAACTGCTAGATTTCATCGGATAAGACAGTAGACCGAGGAGCCCAAGGCACAGGCGACCCTTAGATACTATCGAAAGCTTAGCAGGCGATAGCGCGATTGAGCGATTCACGCGATTCAGGCGTATCATTCACTTAATTGACACGCATCTTATCCATTCCATCCGAAACGCGAGAATCGCGCGATCGCTTGATCGATATATATCTTTTCTTTCCGCCTGAATCGCGTGAATCGTGAATTCCGAACAATGCCTTGGCGTATTACAAGACCTACAAGCCCACCTTCTGCCCGCGTTTATAATTTGTTCATAATTTGCGGCAGTTGAAGAATCCGTGGATCATTTCTATGCTTGCGCCGCACTGGAAATTCTAAGAAAGGATCGGTTCACATGTACACATGTATGGTCCTGTGTTAGTGGAGAGGAAGGGGGAAGGGGGAAGGGGGAAGGGGGAAGGGGGAAGGGGGGGAGGGGGACAACTGGTGAAATTTCAAACGGAAACATGCCTCTACATGAATGTCGAAAAATTAGACGAGTTTTCAGGACCACGCACGTGTATTTCTGACATCTACAGCGCCTTGCAAACCCGTCGATCTGTGAAGACCGTTCGACATTCGAGAAATTGTCCCTCCATCGCATGAATCTTCCACCGGCTTTCCTAGCTCGCCAACCCGTCGCAGACTGTAAGAGCACCCTTACTTCCATTGCACGGCCTGATATAGAGGTCCTTGTTCTGCCTTGCGACCTCCGGAAAACCACCAAGAAGCCTGAATATCAGCAGCGACTCCAATTCCGCTTCACTCCTCTGCTTCTTCTCCACTTCATACTTAACCTTTCTCTTCCACAAATGCTGATTTGCTTTCATTGCTACACCATTCAAGTGAACTGCTTGAATCTTTCCAAGTAGGAAATGCCTTGAATCTTCTTCGAATTGTGAAGCGGCGTGTAAAAATAATTATCTCTCGAGACCTTCACTCTGCGACCGTTTTCAAGGATCTTCTAGCAGAGGCTGAGATTTTTCAATGCTTTGGCGGACGCAGTTTACAGTCAGGTGATTTTGGCGGTCAAACCGCACGGGTGCGTGTGTGCCCAGCTAAGTAACCTCGAGACAAGGCCAAATAAATCACCTTGGGTTTTGTTACAGCTCGGGCATATAATTACAACATGTTGCTGCATATTGCCATGTGATGGTGGTGGACTTAGCGGACCTTATTCCAAACCCTGACAGTCCTCAAAGGTCCTGTGGAGTCCAATAGCCTGACAAGAGGCAGGGAGTTGGTTGAGAGAACCCGAAACGTTCGATTGTGGAACTTTTACTCGATGCGACCTGGACTGGCAGGCCTTGAACTTTAGATGAGTACTTCTGAATGGATGATCTACTACTTCTTGACAAGATCGGCTTGTATCACTTCACAACCTGATGAACAATAGCCTTCACCTCATCATCCATTCCCAATTCTCCTATGCATTTCTTTTTCTTCTCGAATCTTTGCTATTCACTTAAAAGTTCAAAGTATGCGCCAAAATTCTGACAATTAATTTTAAGAGGACTCACTTCACAAAATATACTCAGCCGATCATCTGGTAACAAGCCATTCGATTCATCAAGCAAGAAATCCCTTCGAATAAACTTTTTGAATCCCCAATCCTTGCCTTGTACGAATCGATACGCTCGTTGCGATTCTAAAACACTTCCTTGTCCATTCTGAATTAATTTTACTGCTTGGTCAGCTTCAACACAATGAGGGAAGGCAAACATGTGATGTTGCTGTACTTTTATACATCGGCAGTGAAGCCATTTCCGGATTCAGCTATTCCTAGCCGTCTTTCAGAACTAATTTTGTCTACAACGCCACCTCCGATTATGCAGTACAAAATACAGGAGTTGAGTAACTCAGAAAGGGTTCCCAATCCCCGTTCGGCAGCTTTTCGATCTGCACATTTCTTATAGGAGTTACTGATTTTTTGCATGGCTCGCAAACGAGAATCGCCCATGCTGCATGTTCAATGATTGCTCAATGCTGATACTTTCATTCCCGTGCTTAGATTGATTACTAACAGAGAGCTCCGTGACCATGGGACATTGGTTCGACAAGGACAACCACTGGCCTTGTTCCAATTATAGATAAAGAGCGGCGATCTGTATGAAAACCTAGTCAGCCTTGTCATTTGAAGGTGACTTAAGTGAAGGACATATTAAAATCCTTTTATTTTACGATTTCACCTCTCAATGTCCTTCAGGAAAAAAGTCAAGCAATGGAGCCAGTGCGCAGAGCGCTGATCAAAAACTTTTCGGGATGCGCCGTGCATTCGGCTTTCGATCACAACCAAATTGGCTTTTGCATGTATATGGGGTATGACTGAAGTGACAGGCCTAAATCTGGAAGGGCTTACTGACTTGAGCAAAAGTCCACGTTTGATCCAAGACCATACGCACAGTGGAGGCGCTTTTTTGCATGACACCACCTTCTTCTGACTCCAGGAAACTTTATCCATGGAGCCGGAATTGGGTAATGAAAATGCAGCGCAAACAGAACCCAATTTAACATATCGCCATAGTCGCCAGTTGTCCTTTAACAGATGCTAGACCAAAGGTTAGTGACGGTCATACCTTTATCTGATTAGTTTACCCCAATACTTTACGCATGGTTCGCACAACAGTCATTTCGAGCTGCCAACCGCTCGCGCCCACTCTAGCTTTCCAACCTATTCTCTTTACTGGACAGATATACAAAAAAGCGAAATAAACGAGATGAAAACAGACTTATTAAATATACAAAAAATAGAACCAACCCATAGCCTTGGTTTCTTCCCGTTTTGCGTTCAGTATGGAGAACTTGAATTTGGCTCGAACTTCACTTTTCGCACATTGAACAAGCAAAAGATACAGCGACAGATAATCCCTTGATTCTTCGTCTAATCCTTTTGGATTTATCCGTAAACACCATTTTAACTTGTCACTTGCGCCAGCTGAGAATGTCGATGACTTGAGCACCTGCAATTAGCAACAAGGCACTCAAGAGCCATTCAGTGCAATGAATAATGGTTTATGTAATGAGAAAAAACAAAAATCAAACAAATGAGCCAGTGTTGTCTGCTTTTCCAAACATGAAAATCTTATTAATATTCTCGACCCCCCAAATTTTCTAGAAAACCACGAGGAAAGCAAGAGCGCGGTCGCAATACGGCGTATTCCTGGAATAGTGGCGGACAGTGGCCGTGATCAGTTCTCCCATCCAATAAAATTCCGATATTACGCAACTATCCGATTTCCGATTTTTACTTATTTATTTTCCACTTGAAATCCTCTCCTTCTACCCATAGAAATTTGGAGGTAATCACACCACCTTAATATTTACTTATTCATTTTATTTATTATATTAGGAATGCTTCTTGTTCAATTCTTGCCTGCCTCAGTCCCACCTATAGCTTTGTATTTTATAATGGCGCGTCACGAACGCATAAATAAAAAATAAAAAATAAATATATATATAAATATTACTCTGGCAATGGCATCTCATTTACGAACAAACAATAAATACTGCAATACAGTAAGAATCTGCTACCACATCGACTCCTTTTCCACGCTATGTTAGTGCATGCACTCTCACAGATTTCTATCACTTCTCGACTCCTTTCTGATGAATGGATTTATCGTCCCCCCCCCCCCCCATATTCCACTGATGTAACGTTTATACGCAGCCCACACGCATTACGCTCAGCTTACCTTCTATTTACACAGAATAAGCCATAAAAGGACACCTAAACTAAATATTAGGGTAATAGGAAAGCTACCATTTGGGCACTATAAGCTGTTGCAGAGCTGAACGGCTGATACAAACAAACTCGGTGCAGCAGTCATTCTCACGAGGTAGATTTCATCCTATTATGAGCAACCTCTCGAATTTCGGATAATTATAGGAATCTCCTGAGATAAATCAGTTGCAATGAAACAGTTTCGATTTGACATTTCTGGGACCAAATTTGACGAAATCTACTTACTTGCGGCATCTTATTATTATACGGCTCAATAAGCAAAGTAAGAAGTAATGTTCGCAACTCCATACGTGGACATTTATTTCAAACCTGATAGGGATATTTCACAACACTTCCTGTACTACAAGGATGCTGAGTTATGGGCAAAAGCTTCGGTGCCGGACGGGGCATCCTTTGAAAAAGGATGAAGTGCGGGTTCGAGTCCCGTCCGGCACCGAAGCTTTTGCCCATAACTCAGCATTCTTGTAGTAACTTTCGCATCGCGAGCTGCGGCGATAAACAGCAGTTATCAAAAATTAAAAATATCAAAACTTACTGCACTGTTTACACCATGAAAATTCTGCGATCCCGGTCTCGCAATCATATCCGCTGGGGCCGCCGTCTGACTTTGCGATTTTGCGATTGCGACGTCGTACTTTCGCACACGATACTACGACCTTGAGATTGTGCAATGCTGCAACTTCGCAAGCGGAGCCACGACACCGCAAAATCGCAATGTCTGACGGAGGCCTTAGCATCCACAGCAGCTTAGGAACAAACTCAAAATCAAATCCCTCTTCCAGTCACAAGCTACAGTTCCTAGAGATCTTCATATTTCCCCTTATGTTCCCCAAATGTACACCCATCGATGTTGAACGATAAAATGTGTCCTTCGTGCGTTGTATGATGGGCTTAATGGACCAATGAAATCGTCGAACTCACCTCTCCCATTTCCTCTCGGCAGAACGAGAAATTGTTAATCGTCCACATGTAGTTGAATTTGACGACTTTCACCTACAAAAAAATAGCCTTCAAAGACTTTTAATTCAATCGCTGCCCAATCCTTCTACCATCATACACAATATTGTGAATTCAAAATGTCAGGACGGTATACCATAAACCAAGTGATCCATGCAACTATGTAACTTTGAATATCGCACTGGATCTACAAGAGTCTAATCACTACTCGCAATAAACGCGGAGTGGACAATTAGAGCAGCAATGCTTTCTAACTGACGTCTAATATTAGCTTCGGAAAGCTTGGCTACTGATAACTGTATACCATCCTGTCATCCTAAACTTGTCATGTATTCTATTAACACATTGCACTTCGCAATTTAGCTTTCTTCTATCGACTGCATCATTCTACACGAAGGCAGTGGCGGTCATGTAACAATGCGAGGCGTATTGTACACTTCTCAGATACCCGTTGAGTACCCATACTTCTAAGAGTGTATAAAGCACGGAAAAAACGTGCAAATAGACCTGGTCTTCAATCTGCTTAGCCTCTTCATCTCTCAACCCGCTACCGACAAGAGCTATTAGAGTGCTGCTGCTGCGAAAAAGGGTCAAATACCTGGCACACAAAGAAGGTTCGCAGATAGCATAGCTCTTCTAATTCCCTGTCACTCGCCCCAGTTACCCATAAACTTGGCCTTGTCCCAGTTTCTTTTAGGGGCAATTTTTGGTTCCGTGACCGAATAAACATCCCACGGAAAACTACAGTGTTCGATAATAAATATTACGTCGAAAACTGGGGCTATTTATTCAGCTACATAAACACAAGGTCGCCGTGTAACCAGCGGATGCTCGTGCTCATACAGTTCCTTGTACGTGAGGTGTACCCCTAGAGCTTGTGTCACTATCATCAAAAATCAAGTTGAAAAACTAAAAATTGTAAAATCAGCAACAAACCTGCGTATGGCACCAGTTCTCCGCAACAGGCATCAGTGGATCGGGATGTCCATGTGATGGTGAGGGTAGAGGGCTGTGCGGTCGTGTGGCCTGCGGCTGCGAGGTGGCCGGTAGACCTTGGCCAGGACCACCACTCACTGACTCGTCTTGAGCTGACCCGTCATCCACCATAGTCGTCACCGTCGAATCTTTCAGTTCAGTACCACGATCTGATCCAGTACCGTACGGTAATTTCGGGTTTCCTTCAACTGATACTGAAATGACTAATATTAGCATTCAACGGGGCCAAATTCAGGACAGATTAAACAGATGGCGGAAGGCACAATGATTTTACTGGAGGACTTCAGACCGTAACGAACCCAATCGGAAATGAAATTTCCATATTTACAAAAATAAAATACACATGAGGAAAGCATAGTTAGATCTTACGATCAATGCATCGTAAAACGGTTCAGCGGCACCACGCAGTTTTCAATACTACCCTTTCGTGATTAACTAGCCGTATGCTATTCATCAGAGAAGGTCGCCGTCAGGATGTATCCGGTGAGGTAACCACGCACGCCCAATCAGCCCCAGCGTCTTTTTGCTGTACGCCAAAAGTCTGCTTTGAAAGATGGCCCAGACGAATTTTTCACAAATACATTTCCTATTCATTTCCTATCCTAGGCCTCAAAAACAATAAACCAGTGAATGATTCCGAAACCATTGGTACCGGTTTGAGCAGAAATATCTGGGTTGAACGCATTCATACATTTTGTCGAACGACAAGTGAATGCTGTGAAACAAAATTGAATAAAAAACCAAAGAATTCGTTATACAATGTGATATTTGAATACTATTTCCGTTTACATGAGACCCATTAGGCCTCAGTGCTTATCAACCTTTCACCACTCAAATAAACAGTTCACGTGAGCGTGAGCATGAATATTACAAAAAATGAAATAATATAAATGCGTCACTGAACAGGTGATTCAAGTCAGCAGTACACTCTTATCAAGAACCACCGATAAAAATGTGAATAATGTCTCAAAAGTAAATAATTTAACAGAAAAATAAACTGTTTAAAATGAATCAATGAGGCTTTCTTTTGAATCAATTCTCACAGTAAATAAGTACCCGCAGAAATAAAACGTAATACTAGGTGTTTCGGCCGTAACTGTACACATACAGATATGAAGCAGCGCTGTTCTCATATCACGTGTGCCCTATTATCGTTTTTTTTTTTATTATAAAAATACTAGTTCCAAACATACATTACTGCCCAAAGTTACCATACCGGTTGCAATGAAGCGCACCGGATGCCGCCATTCCTGCCGCTGAGTATAAACGAATCTAAGGTCGCAGACAAGTCAAGTAAGGGATCAAGCAGGGAAATGCTTACAAGGGTAAACAACAAAGGAATACTCGTTGAACGAATGAGGAGTTTCCACAAGAGAATTGGAAGAAAAGGATTACAAAATGATTTATAGGAGGGAATAGGAGAATTGACAAAAGGGGATCATATAAAGAGACCCTATCTCACATCTGACCCATTAAGACAACATGGCAGACAACAAATGAGTCGGTACAACTACACCTCGAGTGCAGCAGCTGGCCATAAACCGAATTGCCGTGAACTTTGCTCAATTACAATTCAGGTTTGAGAATGGATCGACCACATAAAAATCACGACCTCAGAAGAATTGTGCTCGATGATCGATTAAGAAACAATAATCCCATCACCATTTCCTTCATCAAGTTCAGAACACCTTTATGAATCACTTTTATGTACAAAAAAGCAAAAATCCGCAAAAAGAAATTTTTCTGGAATTATACATAGATTTTATCTGGTGGGCTCAATCTGATCTGGAATAACGTTGGAGAACGTTATAGAAACGGCAAAAAGTTGAACTTCCTTCCACTCCCATTTCAAGGAAGTTCCGGCTACCAAAGGCGATGAAACATCACATTAATGAGCTATGCAAGGCATGCTATTCCTCCTTGTAGATAGATCCCTTCAAATAGAAAAATCAGCTTTGAAAATGGATACTGTGGCCGACAAGGTTACATGGATGCCCGTGACATTCAGTGCGTTATGGCCTTGGCTAAGGATATCTACCAGGGCCATGGCCTTCTCGCGTCCAGTCAACAATAGCCAACTATCAAATGACTGCGTCTATCAGATATAAACTCCAACCGAAGCGATAATGCAGCTACACATTTTTATGGATGTTCTGGATTGCTTTTTGCCTGAGCGACTGGGTTAGGTATAGCCATGGCTACGAATCCCTGCCGCTACCTACCGTTTTACTCGTTCTCCACTATCTCCTCCAGTTGGACAGTCCACTACGAGGGGAAGTGCCGGCTGGTACAGCAGCGTCAGATTGCCTGATACCACTTCTAGCTCCATCAAGAACCATCCCGCCCCCCCCCCCCCCTCCTCTCCCACAATCTCCTCCCTCCTAGTACTTAGTTATTCACTAGCTGTGGTAATTGAGTAAATCTGTGAGAAATCTTTATAACTGAATGGATCACAAGAATGGATGATTCGCGCCCATTTATAGGTTCTGCCTGGACGAGTTTGCCAGGTACTACTGACGCTGGCTAGGTCCTGTAGCGATTTGCTTTTGTAGATATATGGGAAAATCAGCATCAGACTTATAGCCGAACGCATAGATTGTTATCGATATTTAGTACATTTCCATGCCAGGGCTATGCATGACCAAAACTGTGATGCAAAACGTAAAAAGAGACAAGATACCATGATGTCGGGCTTGCTCGGATTTGCAGCCGCATGGTCAAACCCAGACCATGGTCATGAGATGCTCTATAGTAGACCCTATGTCTATGTATAGGACGAGACCATTTATCAACGGGTGGACGTCTGAAGAAAACGGGGACAACTCGACCTACTCGACGTTTTTCGAAAAAACAGGAATCGCATAGATAACACGCGGCGACAAACAAACTGACCCGCCTGTCTATTGCCCCTGCGTCTTCTCCTGGCATCTCGCCTAGCAAACCAACACATAACTTATGTAGAGGGGATGGGCGTTCCACGTGCTAGGACAACTGTTACAAATTTATGACCACTCTCAAAATTCCAAATCCTGTACTTCGATTTAGAATCGACAAAGCTTCTACGGGTGACTTTTGCAGTGTTTCTTTTTGGGATTAGGAGAGACGCGGCTGTACAGTAAGGGTCATTCGATTTCATTATTCAAAGTCATAAATAAGCTTAGGTAAACGGACAATCATGAAGTCCACCTAGATTGAGGAGATGAGATGAGCTATCCTTAGCTGCTCATCCACCTGCAATACTCGTGATTCGTAGAAATCTCGAGAATTTCTTCTTTTGATGCAACAACTGTCACAATATTTCACGAGGCGACAACTGTCATAATGATTCAACCAATACAAAAACAGCACAATTCCCTCTATACACTGGTTCAATAATTCCACAATATAGATAACCATCTCGACAGCGCAATTGCCAGCACCTAGATAAACAAACAAACTCGTTACTGGTATTGCCCAATTTGGCTAGGCACAGAGACAGGCTGGAACTTCGCGAAGCGGGTTTTTGACCCAATCCCCTGAACGAAACTCAACTGTTGGAATGGGCGTTTTAACACTACGCCCAGTTGTTCAGAGCTGTACAACCAAGAAGGCCGATAGCGTTTTTTCTCTTCGGAATGTGGAGGTGACTCATGACTGGATGGAGGAATGCCCGATCTTTAGAAGCCGTATAGAAAGACACTCATGACATCTCAGAAAAGATAAAATGGAAAGAAAAAAGAAGTGATGATCATTGCAGTTACCGTAAAGCAGCACAAGTCACATCAAAGCCGAAGACATGAAAAGTCCAAGGGAGGGGGGGGAGGTTACATGGTGTACAATTGAAGGAAACGAATACACATACACACAGACCATCACCAACACACACGACACACGGCAACTACTACTCTTTCAACCAGTTTGTGGACAGTCGAATACAGGTGATTAAGAGACGACGACGATCAATCGCAGGAAACCAAAAGCAGCTTCTCGCAGTTCTGTAACGACGGTCGACTGAACGGCCGAATGCAGGTAAGGGAAGGCCCGACATTCGTAGGAAGAGAACAGTATTACCAGGCCATGCCACCGGAGGATTCACTTCTGTTTCCCATTTTTGAAAAAAAAGAATAAAAATAGAAACCAAATTGATAGCTGTTGCAAGTTCGCTAAGTTATGGGCAGAAGCTTCGGCCTCGGACGAAATTTGAACCTGCACTCCATGTTTTCCGGGGATATGGGCTAATCCATTACGCTACCGAGACCTCTTTCCCCTTGACTCAGCTTCTGAATAGTATATTTATCATAAGCTACGGTAAATATACCATGAAGTTGAGTGAGAAGGGTCTCAGTAGTGTAATGGATTAGCACATGCTCGAAAAGCATTGAGTGCGAGATCGAGTCCTGTCCGAGACCAAGCTCCTGCCCATAACTCAGCACGCTCGTGACGACTTTCGCATTTCGGGCTGCGGCAAAAATCAGCAGCTACCAAATATCAAAAAATTTCAAAATCAAATTGATGGTTTTCTCGTTTTAGACGATTCTTTTATAAGACGGAGCAACCTGAACGAATGGAAAGAAGAAGTCCTGATGCCCTCGCCCGGTTTCCGTGTTTGTATAGCGCTGAATTAGAGTCCCAGTTACAACTGAGCCAAAAACAAAGCGCGAGTGTCCATCACCGCCTGGGATATGCTATGCTCTCGTTTCCCGATCAGTTTGGTATAACAAGTGATAATATTCCAGATGGTACACCAGAATAATGAATTGGCTTCACTTTAATGAGAAAATAAAATCATCCCGACACTGCAATTATCAGCGTCTAAACCAAGAACGAAATCGCTACTGGTATTTCCCAATCTGGCTGGGCACGGCGATGGACTGGAATCTCGTGAAGCGCGTTTTTGCCCGGGATCGGTTGTCAATTCTGTGGCTCTTCTTCAGTCCCCTGAACGACTTCAATGATTTCGGCTCGAAATTGGTCTACTCGGATGATCCATGCTACACCTGTTAGGAGGTGGGAAAACCAGAGCACATAAAACGACCATGGCTTGCAGAAGCGGGCAATGACAGGGTTTGCTAAAGATACTGTAAGCAGTGGGGGCGCACTTTTCTAAAAGTACCTCTGAGAAACCTGAAAAAAAAATGAAGGAGAGGATAAGGAAAATCGGGGGTTAGAGAAAGTGAAGGTCGAGAGAACTGCAAAAAAACCATACCCAATGGTTGACCTTAAAGAAAAGCGCACTTCACTTTCCAAATAAGTGGAAATACATGAAAAGTGCTCAAGACGACTGCCGCTCCCAAGTAATCCTTCACGATTTCCCTTCTTTTTGCAATAGAGTGTAAAAAGGTTTTTGAGTGCTTCGAAGCCTTCGCTGTGGAGGAGGTAAATTCTGCCAATCGATGTGAAGAAACCCTTCTTCGCCTTGATTGCCTCCCTCTCTCTAATCTCAGATTACTAAGATTACAGTTCAATAAAAAACACTAAAAAAACAGGGTGGAATGCCTCGCATATTTAGCTTTTAGAATACGCCGTAAATTCGAATTTCAAACTTTTCGAAGTGTGGCAGGTCCTGATGGGCAGGTTTTGTATGAAACATAAAAAAAATGTGCTAAACAGAACAAAACAATTGACTCAGCGGAGCGAAAAGCTTTGCAAAAACCAATTGGTCACAACTATGCGCTGCGGATATTACTTGAGGCTCATGCTCACACGAGCCCCACGACAACCGCCAAGCACAACTCATCATGGGAATTACATGGAGACAATAAGCGGGTTCTAACAAGGGAAGGTATTTTACTTCCCATGGAACTTTGAAATGAGACCCGGGGGGATCGATAGAGCTTCGAACGCTGATTATAACTGTGAAAACCAAAATTGCTACCTGGCATTCTGAAGCGAGTTACGATGGGTCAAAGTTTGCCTGTGACACCTCATTGGCGAGGCAATTTGCCATCAGCAAGGCCGTTGCTAAGCCCAATCACCCACGAACCCAACCCCGCAGATCTGGAACACTACCAGTAAGCCACTGTGGTCAATTCTGGCTATCCAACGGCCTTGCTGATGGCAAAGTGCCTTGCCAGTGAGATGTCACAGGCAAGTCACAGGCAAACTTTGACCCATCAACTCGCTTCAGAATGCCAGGTAGCAATTTTGGTTTTCACAGTTATAATCAGCGTTCGAAGCTCTATCGATCCCCCTGGGTCTTTCAAAGTTCCATGGGAAGTAAAATACCTTCCCTTGTAAGAGGAAGGGCGGCGAACCTGCAACGGTAGACTGATAATCGTTGTAAAGAGAGGTAGTCCGTAACCACAGAGGTGAAGAATTCATATTGTTGTCAGTCGTGTCGCTTGGAGGTAGCAGGAAGTGGAGAAAAGGGGAAGAAATAAAAGAAAGAATGAAATAGAAAAATCTGATAGGGAAGGTTAAGGATTTCAAATGTATATGGAAATGCTCCACATACTGATAAGAATCACCGCTCATATCAAGCATCAAGCCAGAGGAAAAATACAGAATCACTGAAGTTTCCAAGTTCATTGGACATCGCTTTATATTTCCTTAAAGGATTCCTTTTCCTTCAATTAAGCGCCAACACCAACGATTCACTGGGTTTTCCATCAATAACCACACGTGGATATCCAAAAGCTATCGGACCAGACCTATCAAAAGGGCAGGTGAAGACAACTCCCACACAAAACCAGGAAACAACAGAACATGCTGTCAAACTTTCGCCGACGCAGAAACAGGGCCAAGCTCAACGCCGAGGAAATTAGCTTCACGGTATGGTCTCAGCGGCTCGAATATTTGCAATAAGCCCCCTATGAGCCCAAACGAGTTGTCGTACCTCCTCTTCCAGTGCCCTCTTCACCTCGGTCTCGACTTAGCCAATGAGACTACATTCAATTTACCAGGTAGACACCCTTCCAAGTGTTCATCGACTAACACTTGGCGCTGAGTGGAAATAGCATCAATGCATATGATGTATTAATTGACCGCCCATACCCTCTCTAATTCGTGCTCGATTACCGGAATTAAGCAATTTCAGTGTAAGCACCTCATCCATGAGTCATGCACCTAGCACCCATGCAACAACGGGGTGAAGATCGACAACAATGGATGAAAATCGACTAAAGTTCCAGAGCTCCCACTCCCTTATACCAGAGTTATGAAACGGGAAATCGTCACAAAATTCTATGCAGCAAACTACCCACTTTTCCATACTCAAACTCAGAAAAACTGGTACAAAAAGGGATACTGCCACGAATTTGCCCTTCCAACCCTGTTTCTCCGAACTGGAGCGCATTCAAGCAAATTATTTGAATGTTTAACTTAGCTATATACCACCTTCGCAAGCTGCAATTCAGCTGCCAGAATCGTCAAATAACCCAAATAGAAGCAAAACAGCACGAAAAAAGTGATATCGATTTTGAGTCAAATACAGCTCTTTAAAAGTCATATTGCCTTAACCGTAATCAAATGGGCCATAATAGCAGGCCACTGGAACAATATGCAGAAGATGTATGGCTGATGTATGCGTAACAAAAACACCATCGACAGCCGTTTCTGAGAGATAACGATGCGAAATCCGGGAATGCTGACAATCCCGTGAAAGATGCGCGCTTGGGAGAAAACCAAAACGATCCTTATCGCCTCGGTTTCCACAGTTAATAGATAGTACGGAAAACCCAATAGCAAAATGTTATCTCATTACGTTTCGCAGAACAAACTGCTTTTATTTTCTAGCATCTCAGATAGATGTAATTGCTGACACAAGCCACATGACGAATTAAGGTCATTCATGATACAGCAGTGTAATAAAATATGTGGCATTGCTTAAACTTCGCAATCCATACACTTTCATTGGATGATACGAAGTTCAAACCATGTTTATCGATCGTATCTGCGACGGTACGGTCGCACGCATTTCCACAAAGCATGTGCTGAAGCCAGCACCACAGTTACAAAAGTCGTAATTTGCAGATTTTCTCTTGAATTGTGAAAGCACTGATAGAATGTTCACATCCACCCGGTAACATAACTTGAAAACCGTAACCGTGTTTAAAAAAAGAATAAACTAATTAGGAAAACCATACTCTAGAAAAAAAACACATGCAAGCAAGGAAAAGAAATAATGAAGATTCATAACTCCCTGCAGCCTTTTACAGTCTGGCACTGACGCATTAGCATCGACAAGATAGACAAAAGTGGTCAAAATAGAAAAGTTATGGAACAGCAAAAACATGACCTCAATAAATTTTGAAACTTTCGTCTCTTCCTGGTAGAGCATCAGAACAAATAAAAATATGCAGATATAAAACACAGGTAGTATATGCTAAAATTATCATGTGAATGTCAGCGACCGAAAACAAGAAAATTCAAAGGCGCAAGTGATGCTAATTGTGCTTACAAATACTCGGTCAGTAGACCAGAGCCTCCTCCGAAGACCTTACACTCCAGCGAGCTTATGAGGGAACCCTGAACCCTGAACAGAGCAACCAACGATTTTCACGGTTGAGCGGTTCAACTCGACTTGACCCGGATGGGGTTGCCGAGATCGCTCACTCTCCGAGCGGTGGTTACTCACACAAATCGTTATATCCGCTTACTTCAGCAGATACACAGCCGACAATGCGCTTTGTGAGGATTCACTTAGGTTCACTCGCTAGTCAAAAAAATCGAAGTGTCAATAAAGCACTCAGCTCAGCAGATACCGCTTGGTAAATTTCAATGCATCCCTACCCAGGACCGATTCGTGGTACAACGGCAACGGATTCAATGCGACGATTCGAGAACGAAACTGAATTGTTTAAGAAACAGCTCAGAGCGAATAGGTCTCAGTTCTGATTTACGCACACAGTTCCGATTGTGAACGAGAGTAAGTGTATTTGTAATACGTAAATTCCTTAAGTAAATACGCAGTGAGAGCGGGGGGATCTCATAAAAAGTTGCATATCTCAGCATTCTGGAGGGACATTTGAGGGGTCAATCTGCTCACTCAGGCGTTTATTTTTGCTTGGGCCTGAATGGAGCAAAGAGGAGGTTCCTTTCCCCTCCTAGACTTAGGTAAAATTAATGTCCATACTGAGATGCCCTCTCCCCCTCATTGCGATAGCATCATATCAACTATTTCCCTACACAGTTCCCCACTTCCAACGCGTTTGCAATGTGGTCGCTGATTCATACCAATTTCATTATTAATGGATCAGTTTCATGGTAGCATGGATAACCGCAATTACATGGTAATTTATAAGCAGATATATTGTGCCTAACTTTGAAAATCTCGTATAAAGCAATGCCTGTCCTCTATATTAGGCCACTGTCAGACTTTGCGATTTTGCGGCGTCTCACTTCCACACGCGAAGTCGCGGCCCTGCACCATCTCAAGGTCGCAGAATCGCGTGCAGAAGTGCGACGCCGTAAAATCGCAGAATCGCAAAGTCTGACGGCTACCCAAGGCTTTATCAGACTTACATAACCACAAAATAAAACAGTATCAGTGTGAAAAAGAAGTCATAGTGTATATTGTAGCGCTGTGCTGTATGTGGTATAGGACTTCACCAAATACACACAATATCACGCGAAAAGCATACTGACGGCATCATTCCTAGAACACGTCACATCAATGGGGTTTTTTATGTGGATGGACAAAGATGGGATTTTTTCGCTTAAGCCTAGAGCGAACGAAAGCGTGGATGAATAAAACCATTCCACTGAGCAACAAAGGGACACCCTGTGTGTTCAGTCATTCCTGAGCTATTTGGAATAGACTAAATTCACAAAAGCCGATAATATTCTATACAAAAAATAACAATTAACATGGGTATTCTGTGCAAATGTTGAACGTAACAACACAAACAAGTTTTCCGTAGTTTTAGGAGCAACTGGTGCACAACGTTACAATATATAATGCCCCTTCTTTTCACATGGACCAACAGAATGCTTCAAATCACTGAGACGGACTACTCTGCCCATAAAATCTATTCAAAATGCATGTGAATATAGGAAGACAGTCAGAAATCGATGAATGTGTTCAAGTTCAGCCGAGCACGACTGCAAATAGCAGCGCATTCCGATCGAGGGGCCGACTGAAAGCGGGAACGACGGCGGCGGTCAAACCCAGCACTACGGGACAAATACGCAGTTCAGCGGCCCCATGGATTTAACAGAAATCGATCAAGATTTGGGTGCTATTGCAGTGAGGGGGGATACTTATAAAAAGTTCCACACCCGGGCATTTTAGGATCTCTGAGGGGCTAATCGGCTTATTCAAGCGTATATATTTGCCTGAGTCTTCTAGGTGAAAGCGTTAATAGTGACGTCCCCCTCATTGCTATAACACCGACATTTTGTATTTTGGAAGGAATCCCCGGGCTACAGTGTGAAGACGATTCAAAGAAGAAATGAGCGAGAAATTACGGAAAATTCTGGATGAAAACAGGGTCAGAGACGCAGAAAATGACATGTTACACCATAGAATACAAGAATACCACAAAACAGCTAAACCATGCGAACATTTGAGAAGTTTGGAACGATGCCACACAGGCAGACAGGCAGCGAATCGGGGCCAAAGACGGGCAGGCCGGGCCATGGCGAAGGATGCAGAGCAGCCGAGAGCGCAGACAGTGGCAGCCGTGTGAAAAGAGCGCGCGAGCGCAGAGACGCAGACGCCCGGCCTGCAAACAGTGGGCATCGTGGCGGCGGTGGCTGTGTGTTGGACGAGGAGCCGCCACAGCGGGGGAGCTGTAGCTTTGTCGGGGAGCTGCAGGAAGGGTCAGGGGGCCTGGTCAGGCCTAAGAGAGGCCCTCAGTTCCGGGGCTCGGGCTACCTGAGGGCAATTGGCCAGATGGCCATGGTTGGTACGGGAAGTCACGCGTATTGCCGTAATTGCGACATGTTTTCTCGCCGACGCTCCTTTCATCAGTGAACAGCTGCTAGGGTAGAATTAATTTCCCATCTGGGTGGGGGTTGGCTGGGAGTTCAAGGACGATCAGCTCGGATCTCTTCATGATACACAACAGTTGGAAGGTCATCGTGCAAATTGGGCAATTGGCTCCTTCAAAATTAACCCCCTCGCTGAGTCTTGAATTTCAACGGGGGTCTATTAATTTCTCAGAAAAAAATACCAGAAAATATAAGCTACGGTGGGTTATGTTCTATTCGGACATCACTAACATGTTTATACAGGTATTTCAAACAGTTTTCCTACTTTTTCTCATGAATGCCTATGAGCACAGGCTACAGGGAGTACTACAGTAACCAGGTAATCTGGGCGGGACCCACCCAAACTTTTTAGGATATGATTGATAAAGAGTGAAACAAAAATATAACTGAGAACGAATAAGTGAAGAAAGGTATGTGATCAATTTTCCCGCATCTTTTAAAAAGTACACGCTTGGTCTTGGCGCGAGCACTTGCTATCATAGGGTGATTAGTGTAGCAAGGTAATTCCTGCGCTACAGTGGAATTGACCCCTCCGTTCGTTTCCACTCCACTGAGATCTTTCCAGAAATCACCCACACACGCACGCACGCGACGGGAGTGAAAGTTTCACAGGCCCAATTTCGCTGTCCATCTGAAGACTGCGACCTATATATTCGACTCGGTGACCGTGGAAGAGAGATATTGCGTCATTAAATTGGCCGCGTAGTTGGGTCAAGGCCCTAAGGGTTCCTCTTGTTGGTGTGTGCGAACTTCCTCTCTGGTTGTCTGCATGTCGGTACGATCCTGGCGCGGCCACCACTTGTCTGTCAGTGACAGGTGTCCAACCCCTGGATTAGTCCCAGTCGCGCGGTCAACGATAAAGCCGTGCTGTGACGGTCTTTTCCCCCGTGACTCTGGCGGCTTTGACCATCTGCTACCATTGGGGTGCTAGTGTCCTTGGGGTTCGGAGGACAATCCGAATCACAAATGAATTTATGTATATCCCCGTGTCCGGCACGGACTACGGCGTCGGGTGGCACGGGTGCCCTCGACGAGCGGGGAATCCGGAGCCAATTTCAGCCGAGCTGTGAAGGGACCATGTGTGAAATGGTCGGGATCGGGGGCAATTATAACAACATCACGACTACACAAGCACCAATCTATCAAAAATAATGGCTATTACGTGGGATAGGGCGAAATGGTCCGGAGTGCGCCATGCACTCATCTTCAAACAAGCATTACAGGTAAACTGTATGAATGGGACCCATCACAATGGCACATCGGAAAAGTTCATATCAAACTGGACAAAATGGAAGCGGCACACGTGATACAGACCAACAAAAATGTCCATTGACGGCGCCTTTTGGCACTGCTCCATTGCTCCCCCACGCCTAACAAAATGCACTTTTGAGGATAAGAGAGGCTGCATGATATTTGAAGTTTAAAATTTGGAGATGTACGGTCTGAAGCTCTCAATCCGTAAAATTCGACCAGAGCTGGCCAAGACAATGGCCAGATTTAGCCGTCGTACTTGAAGTTAAATATTTTCAAAAAACATTAAAACTCACGTAGATATCTGAGTAAACTACGACGAAATTGGTGATCCGAGGGATCAGCAGGGCACTTCTGTGGTCTTTGACCACCGCTCACCACCCTGGGCCACATACGAATATGGCCCTGGTCGACATTGAACGCCAAGGCCGTCAGACACCGCATGTAACGGATAGAAAAGAGGCGGGGCGACAAGCACTCAACGTGTGTGGATTACGGTCACACTCTCGTATTTTACTTGGGGATTACTTAGAGGTATTAATTTATTACATTGTAGAAATAAAAGTAGAATTTGAGGAGAAAGGAGAGCATCTGAAGCATTAGGCAGAAGTACAAGGATTAGGCAGTTAATGAATTATATGATACAGGGGTGCCAAAAAAAAAGAGTGATTTTTCTCCTCCACTTTCAACCCTCTGTTAGGCGAACCTCAGTAGACTCTGATGAGCTGGCTCAGAAGCCCGACTGTGCCGACTGAAGGCTCCATATTTTGATGCAGGTAAGAGTAATGAGTCACAGCTCGATCCTGCTTCTAGAGGAACATTTCAGGAAAATTTTTGGCTTTGATACGTTTACCTCCTTCGTTATCCCATGTCTTGTATACTTGACGGATGTGAGCCGCGAGCAAAATTACCCTTTTTTAGCCCCCCCCCCCCCTCTGTATAACCATAACAGCCCCTCGAAAATATAAGAACTCCCCATTTCCCCTCAAGTTCCAGGAAGATCACTGATTTTCGAGCCGCCAACCTTCTCCGCAGTCTTCTCCGGTAAGTGGCTATGGAAAATATTTATTTACCTAACCAGCCCTGTAGTCACATGCGCCACGTATTCGACTGCAGATTGGCATCACGGAGACAGTTGCATGGGTGTTTGGCTGATACAATAACTTACAACGTGTCTGGTAATATGTAGCTAGGCGAGTTGCAAAGTTTTTGGTGTGCGCAGCCGGGATTCCTTGCGCCGCTGCATCTCATGGGAACTAACCTCTGTTTTCCGTATTTATTTTTTATACAACTATTATCTGCTGTTTGTTTTCTATTAATCAACTACCTGGAGCCATTTCCGCTCAAATAATCGATAAATTCAACCTTTATCCTATTGAAGTTCGTAAAGGGTTTATCTTTGAATTCCTCATTAACTCGAGCTACTGATCGAGGAGGCGGCGAAGGGAAAATTACTACTCATTGCAAAGGTGCACAAATAATTGAACAGAACGTTTAAGTCGCCGTCAGAACTTTGCGATTTTGCGATTTTACAATGTCGCGGCTGCGCACGCGAGGTAGCAGCATTGCACAAAGGTCGTAGTATCGCGTGCGAAAGTACGGCGTGGCAAAATCGCAGGTTCGCAAAATTCTGACAGCGGCCTTACAATGACAGTGTATTATGCTGTGCCTTTGCTATCAGCTATATATGGATTTCAAATTCTTCAGGTTCCGCTTTGCATTCAGAGCCATTTTGAACCCCCTTTGAGTGCCGAACTCATTTCGCCTTTCTTCCTGAAAAATAACCACCACATTTTATGGGTGAGTGACGTTTTTCCTTGCACATTTTTTGATATGATTTCTGTAATTCTGCGTTCCCATGCGACAAACTAACAACGAACAAATGCACTGATTTATGGCCTCCGTTCAAGACCAAAAACAATTTTACAATACAATTCCATTTCTGCAGAAAGGCATTATCAACTCAATTTATTCGTTTTCTGTGTAGTGTAGTTGACCATGGTTAACTATTTTATGGGGCAGTTGAAACCCACCATGCGCCTGAGTAACTATCAAAACAAAAATTCTGGTTCTCTTGATGATTCCGGTTTCACAATCACCCTGCCAACCACCGAGAGCAATGTAGGAGGGATGCGACTCAAGGTCTCTGTTATTCCGGTAGAGTAAATTTAGTGTCAACACCGAAGACCTTGTTAAAATATACAAGTCTTCAATAAATGGGAGCGAATGCATGGCTAATCTCGAATATAAAGTAATCGACGCATTGAAACGCAGTGCCTTCTTTATTACTAATCAGTTTAAATAAAGAAAATAATTGGGTTGATGAGTAAGTTCCCGCTGTTTTTTTTTATTCTCTGTGTTTCGCAGCGTTCTCTTCACCTTTCGACAAAGCTTATGTATGTGTTCGATAGAGCTTTTTCTGCTCTACAATACGGTACTACATGTCTTTCGATTTCTTCGATTGCTCAATGTTTATGAGGTTTAGAAATGAAGTAATCTGAAGGCGAAAATTCGCACGCACTCTCGAC